>CM057347.1:261972743-262572743 GCA_030015575.1 Agapanthus africanus
TGGGAATATCGAGACGGGGCATCGATATTCCAGAGTAGACTAGCGTATATCTTCTCGATCCATGTGATGGGCGATGGATGATCCCATATCCATTGGCGTTTGACATCAGAGACGGTATGCGGGTGCTCAGTGGAGACTGGGTACACTGAACGGACTCGCCGAGAACTCCCAGATGGTATTATATCTCACGTCAGATGGCAGTTCTCTGGTGACACTGGTACAGCTTAGTCTGTTGACCCGAGATCGTCATAGAGTCTTGTGTATCTCCCACTGTGCTTTGATTTCCACCCTACCACGGCTCTACTGAGGAGTGCAAACAGGTGGTTTTTGGGTACAGTCCCGATTCACATGGAGACAATGAACGATAGGAGGGGATTCGTCTCTCCCGGTATTAGGGGTTGATGTTGCGCTATGCTCGACTGGCCATAACTGGAAATCCCTCACCTGGGTTGCACTGATTTACTGGTAAGTGTTATCAGTAGTTTCATGCTTGTTATGGACCTTACATCGGCATGACTTATCAAGCTACTGGGGTCTGACGTTTACCACCCCTAGGCGAGATATGCGACATATCAGACGAACAGACCGGACTGTGCGGTAAGTGTTACTGATTGGATTCACAGGAGTGTGAGCGGGCTTGCTCGTTGATCTTCTGATCGCTCAATACCTGGGTGGCCGTTACGTTTAGCTGACCGCTTCCGGCTTGTGGGTGTTTGATATGATCATCACCTACTGCCGGCGTATTGACGAGTCTTTAGAGTCCTACACAGGAGCTTCCTGGCTCAAGCGAAACGAAATAGGAGGGCATATGAGATATATACGGGACCGAGAATAATACCAGTATGTAATACCGTATTCTATTCTCGCGATTTGTATCATCGGACGGTTATATGAGATATAGCCGGGTTACCGAATCAAGTGTTGATTCGATACATTGATACACTAGATATTAGTCGGTTATATGCATTATGACCGGATCGTTAAATCAAGTGTTGATTTAATGATTTAATGTATAGTTATATATTTGATATATTACTTTACATTAGCTAGTATTAGCTCACTTAAGATTTGTTTTCTCACTAGTTTGTGCATAAGTGTATATATGATATATATTTGTGTACATATGTTTGTGTCATACTTGATGATACACACAAGATGGGTGTATGAGACTTGTATCATGATTAGGTTTAAAATTAGGGTTATTGTTTTATCAAGAGATTTAACAAAAGAGTTGAACTTAGTCAAAGTTGTCAAGCTTGAAGAAGCTTGGAGAAACTTTAACAAAGTCCACTCTTTTGTCATTTCTCTTGATATAATTTAACCTAACCCTTAACCTAAAACCTTGGTTAATTCTCTACATGAGTTAAGCATGAGGGCCTAACTCAACCATGGTGCTATAATTAAAAGGATAAGTTTCATTTATTCATTATTCTTTTTCTTCTTCTTCTTCTTCTTCATCAAGCTCCATCAAAAGCTTGCTAGCTCCAATGGTGCCATGAGAAAAAGTGTGAGAAAAACAATTCTAAAGTGACCCCACTTCCCATTTCTTCACCCTCTACTACTTGCCATGTAGTATAGGGTGTTCTCTTCACAAAGTTCTTGACCAAGTGAAGGAATAGCTTGAGTTTGAGTCTCCCCGACGTAGATCATCTTCGACCTCGAAGTCAACGACCTAGCCCGCTCATTTCTTCGAAGAAACCATCGCTAGGGTCCGGGATCCCAATGATCGCAGTGAAGGGATGTCAACACAGAGCTTTAGAAGTGAAGGACCAGATCTACAAAGGTTGTAATCCCTTTCACTAAGTAGTAAAATAGTTTACTTGCTTATAGTTTCGCCTTACCTCTAGTATACGATCTTGCATAGGGTTGTTCGGCATATAAAAATTTAATTTTGGCTTGGTTGATGCCTTGTAGAACCTCATGAGTGTGCCTAGGAACCCTACAGTGGTATCAGAGCCTAGATAGAGCTTTAGGCGAAGTGTAGACGAAGTTAGAAAGCCGATCGAACCTCGAAACCCTAATCGATACCCTTCTCTGTACATTTTCTGAAACTGTAGATTTTTCCAAATTAAAAATATCCAAAAAATTCAGCAGAGTTTTCTAGGAATTACTGTGGAGCACGTGCCCCTAAGTCGACCCATGCACCGCGGAACCGCGGCCCCACCCTTACTTGCGCGGCGGTTCCGCGGCCATAAAGGTGACTCTTGGCACGTGCCTTGCACAGTAATGCCCGTCTGTAATACCTCTGTTTTCTGGGAATTTTTAATTTATACTCAACAGTTGAGTTTTCTGGGGTGTATTGGGGACTCGTTGGTTTGATCGGATATTTTAACTTTGTTTTTGTGTTTTTCCGGGTAATTTAAAAAGTGTTAAAATGTTCGACCGGATATCAATAACTCACTTTTTCCCGACCCGGAAAATTTCCAAGTGTTGGATTTTTCCCGTAGTTTAAGAACGTCTAAGTAGTGCAAGTAACGCGATGTACCCTCTAGAAGACAACAAACCTTAACTCGAATATGTGACCGTCTTGAACTGCCTTTTGAACCTTAGGGTTTGAGGCAGTACGGCGTGCCACATGTGAGGCATTGGCTTGACCCTTCTACGGCTGGACCGTTGGTACTGTGGCATGAAATGGATGTTTTTAAACTCCCCTCAAGTGTTGAGCTATTTGGGAAAACTTGGGTGTTTGATTATTCGATGGGAAAGTTTAACATTGTCTATTTATCTGGAATGTGATACAATATTTGGAATCTACAAATTGTTATGAGATAACTGATTTGAATATTATAAACATAGCACTTTAGTCTCAAATGATTGGTTGCCACGGGATTTTGATGCGATCAAAAGTCCGTCGCAATCACGTAGCGTACGCGGATACTCGCCGGTAAACTTAATAGACAGCTACACCCTATAGCCCCGACCAAGTGACTGTAGGAGAACCCCGTTGCCAAAAGCATCCGTTCGGGTCCTCGCGGCAGCGGTGTTCCGCCTTAGTGCACTTCTTCGACGGTATCGGGGGTGCGGCCGTCTACTAAAGTTTGCGACGAGCATTCGTTCAGGATGTCGGGAATTTTGTTGAATTGCCCGACTTGATATTGAAAAGTGTTTTTGATAATGAGACTAAAATGCGGGGTTTATAATTGTTAGGCATGCGATGTCTAAGGAATTCATTTGATTAGGCATGCGATGTCTAAAGAGGTTGCGGATTCCAACTGTTGTAGGTTTACACTTTCTTTTCTGCGACCGTAAGTGTAATATGTGTTAGTTATATGTATGCCCTAGAGGCCATTACTATACATAGGATGTATATTGTAGTGGATGCTGGGATATATATAGGGAGGACTTTCTTGCTCGACATGATAGTATGCTATCTGGTTGATCTTTACCTTAACGTGTACACTGATTGTCTCTCTGTTACATGTTGGTAAAGCCCTTAGGATGTGTACTTGACTACCTGGACTATGATGCAGATCATACTAGTGGGGACATGGTAGTCCATAAGTACATCCTTCAAAGTCCATAGTCGTGGGTGTATCGAGACGGGGCATCGATATACCAGAGTAGACTAGTGTATACCTTCTCGACCCATACAGATGGGCGATGGATGATCCCATATCCATTGGTGTTTGACATCAGAGATGATATACGGGTGCTCAGTGGAGACTGGGTACACTGGACGGACTCGCCGAGAACTCCCAGATGGTATTATACCTTGCGTCAGATGGCAGTTCTCAGGTGACACTGGTACAGAGTATTCTGTTGACCCGAGATCGTCATAGAGTCTTGTGTGGTTCCCACTGTGCTTTGATTTCCATCTTACCACGTCCAAGAGGGCGTGCAAAACGGTGGTTTTTGGGTACAGTCCCGAGTCACATGGAGGCAATGAGCGATAGGAGGGGATTCGTCTCACCCGGTATAGGGAGTTGATGTTGCGCAGTGTTCGATTGGCTATAACCGGAAATCCCTGGCCAGGGTTGCTGAGATTTACTGGTAAGTGTTACTAGCAGTTTCTCGAATTGTTATAGACCTCGTATCGACACAACTTATCAAGCTATTGGGGTCTGACGTTTACCACCCCTAGGCGAGATATGCGACATATCAGACGATCAGACCGGACTGTACGGTAAGTGTTACTGGTTGGATTCACAGGAGTATGAGCGGGCTTGCTCGTCGATCTTCTGATCGCTCAATACCCGGGTGGCCGTTACGTTTAGCAGACCGCTTGCGGCTTGTGGGTGTTTGATATGATCATCACCTGCTGCCGGCGTATTGACGAGTCTTTAGAGTCCTACACAGAGGTTTCCTGGCTCAAGCGAAACGAAATAGGAGCGCATATGAGATATGTGCGGGACCGAGAATAATGCGTGTATGTGATACTGTATTCTATTCTCGCGATGAATGTATTGAATGGTTATATGCGATATAACCTAGTTATCGAATCGAGAGTTGATTCGATAAGACGATACATTGGATACTAGTCGGTTATATGCGATATGACCGGATCATTGAATCAAGTGTTGATTTAATGATTTAATGTATAATTATATATTTGATATATTACTTTACATTAACTAGTATTGGTTCACTTTAAATGGATTTTCTCACTTGGATTGTGCACATTGTATATGTGATATATTTTTGTACACAAGTTTGTATCATGTTTGATGATACTTGCTCACTTGAGTTTGTGTAAAGATTAAACCATGGTTATATGAATGGTTAGGGTTTTGTTTTCTTTTTCATTTATCTTATTTAGTTATTCATTTGGAAAATGATAAGCATTAAGAGAAAATGGTGGCTAACTTTGTTTTCTAGTTGAAGCTTCATGAAGCTTTGACCAAAGTCACCATTTTGTCTCATGCTTAACCCTAACCATTCCCACTAACCATGATTTATTCTCTACACTTGACCATGGTTTGGTTATGATAAGTATTCTTTTAATTTTCTTTTTGGAATGGACTTATCATAACATTTTCTTCTTCTTCTTCTTCATCTTCAACATGAAGAAGCTTGCTCCATCAATGGCAACTTGAGCAAATGAGTGAGAAATCCAAATCTAAAGTGAACCCACCTCCTATTTCTTCATCCTCTACCTCTTGCCAAGTAGTATAGGGTGTTTCCTTCACAAGTTTTCATGGCTTGGTGAAGGTGGAGCTTGATCTTGTGATGCCTCGACGTAGATCATCTTCGGCACGTAGTCGATGACCTAGCCCGTCCATTCTCCGATGAAGCCGACGCTAGAGCCCGGGATTCGATTTGGACAGCGAGGAGACATCATCACGGAGCTATGGAGGTGCAGCACCGGATCTACAAAGGTTGTATTTCCGTTTACACTTTAGTTAAGTTGTTAACTAGCTCGTAGATTCGCCTAAATTTCTAGTTAACGATCCGTATTAGGGTTTCTCGGCACATGTATTTTTGAAACGGGCATGGTTGATGCCTTGTGAGACCTCATTAGCGTGCCTAGGAACCCTACAATATGTGATATCGCCGGTTTCGTTGCTATATGTCAACGACAATTGGGATACACATATTTACTTACGTTGATCACATGTGATGTTATGTTTTGCTGGATATGTTATATTGGATCGTCGTGTTTGAATAGCTGGGGTTTTTTATGTGAGATGAGTGTTTTTCATTTTCATTCATGTAAAAAACTTGTATATAATATTCTTTTATTGGGGCACTTCCAGGTTGAGGATGATGTCACCATAGTATATTATTTACTTTTCCGCATTAGGATAGACCAAAGGAGGGGAGCACAAGTAACCGGGTTCTAGGGTCCAGTGGGAGACCATCTCGAGGAGTCGAGTTCGGGTCTCCTAACTCTAGAATTGGTAGGGTTGCTTGCCACTCTCGTAGGGGTCTACGGGTGTGGGATTGGCTATTCATCACGACCGTGGAATGCGTATTTTATATAGGCTCAAAATAAAACACGGACGTCCTAGTATATCCAATATTTCATATGATATTTTTCTGCTGCGTTATCTGTGATGTGATCATGTAATATGTTCAGATTGATACTGTATATAGTATATATGATATATTATATAAACGTTGCTTATGTTTTACACCCGCGCTAGCCCTGCCTCGCTCTGCCGTTAGTTACCTAACCTAACGGTGCAGACGGGACATCGAGGCGAATGCGGATGGCATAAGCGTAAGTTGTATTTATCTGTAAGGTTTAGGTGGATTTAAATGATAGGACATTCATTAATGAGATTAATGAAAGAAAATAAACCTAAATGATGTCGTGGAATCGAATTTCAAAAAAAATTAGGTAGCCCTAGTTGTTGCTTTGCATAGCGGTGTTCCTTGTAGAACATCCAGCACCTTATTCGATAAGGAAAGAGCCGACGATCCCTTCACCGGGAGTGACCTCTTTAGCAATAACTAGCAGATGCTACAATCTTCGGTTTGTCTTTTGATTGCTTTTCTAGTTCTTGCTTTGCATAGTGGTATTGTGAATATCCTGCACCTCATTCGACGATGAAAGAGCCGAGATCCCTTCACCGGGAGTGACCTCTTTATCGAAACTAGCAAAAGCCTCAAAAACACTCCATTTAAAAACCATTTGATTCCGCAACGAAATCAAGTTCAAAGCGTTAAAGGTTTTCTTAAAAACCATCCGCAACCCTCCGTCATTTTAGAAAGTAGAGTACTTAGTATTCGTGCTGTGTTTGTTGACCATAGTCAAGGCACAGTGTACGGTAGCTAAGTGATGTCTTCCTACACCGCATATGATGCGATTAGTTAGGACAGTCATGTGGCTTTGTTGACCTTAGCCAAGGGTCATGTGGGTAGGTCTAATTAATCATGAAATGACTTGTAGAACTTGACTAGTGCTTATGATTTGTTGACCTTAGCCAAGGTCATAGGTGCTAGGGGTAAAAACCATTATCGGGAGTTTCAAGTGTTGAAATTTGCAATGAGATTGCATACCTTCTATGAGATAGTTGGATCCTGATACCCACTGCGAGTTATTGTTACTCCTGGGAGAGTTTTGCACTTTACAATTAGCCGATCAAGTAGGTGTCTAGAAAGGTGTCAATGGGGTTACGCCCCTGGGAAAACGAGGTTTACTTTAATTAGGTCCGTGCGAAAGCACGGGGAACCTCCCTCAAAGTACCAGCACTGGCCTGGCTAAAAGATTGGCGAACTTGTAGAGTGTAATTAATCCCGGCTAGTCTTTCCTTTTAGGGTTTGAAGGAAGATTTGATACAAACAGTGGGAGCCATTCTGATTAGATAAAATATATAACCAATCTAATCTTGCAAGAGCGCACGCAGAGTATTTTCTTCTCTCTCTCTCCAGGTAGCGACCATGTCACGCCTTAATCAAGATAATAATATGGATGTATTGACCGAACCCGCTAGTTATACTGAGTTGGGGAGCATTGTCCTGCTCCAACTTATAATTGTTATAAGACCGAGCAGGAATTAGGGGAATATCAGGATTCCCATGCCGCCCAAACGAAGAAAGTGCATGATGATGCATCTTCTTCAGGTGTGTTCATTACAAAGAACTGTTTCTCTGTATCCTCTACGTCCTGGGTATGAGATACCGGATCAGGATCCCGCACATGTAATCTGTTACATGGGCTACAGAAAGATAGAAAACTGAGAACGGGTGATAAGTTTCATGAGACAGAAAACGGTGCAAGTGTAGCAGCCAAGTCTGTTGGTCACTATAACCCTGTGTTTCCAAATACATTGATTCTGAACGAATGTTATTAGATACCGAACCTAATATACAACATCATATCAGTCTCTTTATTTACTAAAGAAGGATATAATTTTGTACTGTTGGATAATGTTTTGAACATTTCCTATATCAATAGTTGATAGATTCATGCACGTTATCTAAAAGCATATACATTCTAAATCAAACTACAGTTCCTTACGTACAGAACACACACGAGAGGAAGAGTTCAGAAATGAACGAATTCTTCTTTAGGCATTGTAGACTAGGTCATATCAATGCGACCCGACTAGCTAAGTTACATTTAGATGCATATTTAAATCAGTTTAAATTTACATCTTATGAAACTTGCCAGTCATGTCACAAAGATAAGATGACCATAGCTCCGTTTACTGGAAACAGAGAAAGAGTTAGTGAACTCTTGGGACTGATACATAGTGATGTATAAAGGTCCCCAGTCTACATATGCCACGACCGGTTCTTTGTACTTCATTACATTCACTGATGATCTCTCTAAATTCAGACATATGTTCCTGTTGAAACACAAGTCCGAAACTTTTGAGATAATCACCGAATATAAGTTAGAAGTAGAGAACCAAAAACGGGTATAAGTATTATGTCTTTTGATGTGATCAGGGAGGAGAATACTTGAGCACGGGATTCCTGGACTATTCTATAGGAGAATGAGATTCTCTCTCAGCATTACTCCTCTGAATACACCACAGCACAACGGTGTATCGGGGCAGAGCAATCGCACCCTATGAGATATGGTACGCTCTATGATGAGTACTACCGAGTTACCTATTTCCTTTTGGGGGTTGTGCACTTGAGAAGCTGCATACCTATTGAATTAGATTCCAATCAAATCAATGCCTACCACTCCATATGAGATATGGTATGGGAAGAGCCCATCTCTTAAGTAAATTAAGATTTGGGATTGTCCGGCCTATGTCAAAAGCAAAATCAGGACAAGATCGAGGCAATGTCAGTTCTGTAGAACTGGAAAGATTTCCAGATATACAAACTACAACTAATGATTTGATAGAACCAAAGGATTCAATAGTCTACGACGAACCTCAGCCTCTCCACCGATCTAGTAGGGTTCCTCATCCGCCTGAGAGACACTTCGGTTTCTCGATGACAGTGGGAGCGAGGATTGCATCATGAGATGATGACCCAACTAGTTTCGAGCAGGCCATCGAGAGTAGGGACTCTGTAAGAATGGCTGGATGCTTAGCGATCTGAGATAGAATCCATGTACACCAACAAAGTATGGACTTTGGTTGCAAGATCTGAAGGGTTGAATCCCCATCAGGAGAAAGTATATCTTGAGAAGATTACTTGGTGTAGATGGAAAAGTTGAGACTTTCAAAGCTAGACTTGTTAGCGTGGATAATGATGAAACCTTTTTCCAGTGTCTATGCTTAAGTTCATCCAGATCCTACTTAACATTGCTACATACCATGACTATGATATCTGGTGGTTAGGTGTCATGACTGCTTTTCTAAATACTGATTTATAAGAGAACGTCTATAAGCACACAGCCAGAGGGCTTCGTAAACAGTGGGAGCAGCGGAAACGTGTGCAAGTTGCTTTACAGATTAAAGCAGGCATCGCGGAGTTGGAACGTCTGTTTTGATGCGATAGTCAAAGAGTTTGACTTCATCAAAATGGTAGATGAACCTTGTGTATACAAAAAGGTAGTAGAGAGTAAGGTGGTGATCCTCGTAGAGTACGTGGATAACATACTCTTGATAGGAAAAGAGTTTCCTATGCTACGCACGGCCAATCTCCTCTTATCACAAGGATTCTCCATATAGGATCAAAATGATACCTCCTAAATCCTAGGTTTTGGATCTATGAGATAGATCTAAATGGATGTTAGGGTTCTCACTAGGTGTAGTAAGATGGTATCAATGGATCCTGGGGAGAATCACTGGAAAAGTTCCAGGATGATAAGGTCGACTGAATGTCAGTCGCAGGCATTGTCTTTACCCTCGGTGGAGAGACGGTATGTTGGAATAGTTCCAAGCTAGATACCGTGGCAAACTAGACGATAAAGGCTGGTGACATCGCTATCAATGATACTACCAAAGAGGAAGTTTGGGTGTATATTAGTTCATGAGATGAACTAGGTTCCTACCATTGTGTGACAATGGAAGGGTGGCTTTAGCCCAGGAACCCCGATCCCATGAGTGACCCAGACATATTCTGAGGCAGCATCACCTGATCATGGAGATAGTTGATCTCCAGGGTGATCGAGGTTAGGAGAGTAGACTCAGAGGACAACACGGCTGATCCACTCACAAAGGCTGGTTGAGTATGAGATACTGCAACCACTACTATAGATGGCCCTAGTGCAAGTGAGAGATTGTTAGTTATATGTATGTCCTAGAGGCCATTACTGTACATGAGATGTATATTGTAGTGGATGCTGGGACATATATAGGTAGGACTTTCTTGCTCGACCTGATAGTACGCTATCTGGTTGCTCTTTATCTTAACATGTATACTTTCTGTCTCTCTGTTGCATGTTGATAAAGCCCTTAGGATGTTTACTTGACTTCCAGGACTATGATGTAGATCATACTAGTGGGGCCTGGGTAGTCCATGAGTACATCCTTCAATGTTCCTAGTCGTGGGAATATCGAGACGGGGCATCGATATTCCAGAGTAGACTAGCGTATATCTTCTCGATCCATGTGATGGGCGATGGATGATCCCATATCCATTGGTGTTTGACGTCAAAAACGGTATGCGGGCGCTCAGTGGAGACTGGGTACACTGAACGGACTCGGCGAGAACTCCCAGATGGTATTATACCTCACGTCAGATGGCAGTTCTCTGGTGACACAGGTACAGCTTAGTCTATTGACCCGAGATCGTCATAGAGTCTTGTGTGTCTCCCACTGTGCTTTGATATACACCCTACCACGGCTCTACTGAGTCGTGCAAACATGTGGTTTTTGGGTACAGTCCCGATTCACATAGAGGACGATAGGAGAGGATTCGTCTCTCCCGGTATTAGGGGTGTAGGGTTCCTAGGCACACTAATGAAGTCTCACAAGTGAACAAGCATAGCTAATTCAAATTTTACAAGTGCCTACAAACCCTAATACGGATCGTTAACTAGATATATAGACGATGCAAGCATGTAAACGAATTAAATGCTAAAGGAAAGTGACTACAACTTTTATAGATCCGGTCCACCACTTACTAAGCTCCGCGACGATGTCTCTCCGCTGTCCAAGTCGGATCCCGAACTCTAGCATCGGCTTCATCGAAGAAATGGGCAGGCTTGATCGTCGGCTTCGATGCCGAAGATGATCTACGTCGAGGCATCACAAGATCAAACTCCGACTTCACCAAGTCATGAAACTTGTGAAGAAAACACCCTATACTACTTGGCAAGAGGTAGAGGATGAAGAAATAGGAAGTGGGTTCACTTTAGAATTGGATTTCTCACTTGTTTTCATCACTTGCCATTGATGTAGCAAGCTTTTCTTCATGGAAGAAGAAGATGATGAAGAAGAAGAAGATATGATAAGTGTTTTTTAATAATAGATAAATAAATCAATACTTATCATATATTAACCCTTGGTTAATTATAGAGAATGGACCATGGTTAACTTGAATGGTTAGGGTTAAGTATAAGACAAGAATGGTGGACTAGTTCAAAGCTTCAAGAACCTTCAACTAGCAAACAAAGAAAATCCACCATTTGTCATTCTCTTTTCCAAAATGAAAAAGATAAACAAATAGATAAATAAGTAAATGAAAAAAAACAAAACCCTAATCATTAGTTTAACCATGTTTTAATTCTTTACACTTAACCAAGTAAGCATGTATCATCAAACATGATACAATCATGTGCACAAATGTATATCACATATACAACTTGCACAATTCAAGTGAGAAAATCCATTTAAAGTGAACCAATACTAGTTAATACAAAGTAATATATCAAATATATAATTATACATTAAATCATTAAATCAACACTTGATTCAATGATCCGGTCATGTCGCATATAACCGGCTAGTATCCAATGTATCGGCTTATCGAGTCTATCCTTGATTCGATAACTAGGTTATATCGCATACAACCATTCGACACATTCATCGCGAGAATGAAATACGGTATCACATACACGCATTATTCTCGGTCCCGCACATATCTCATATGCGCTCCTATTTCGTTTCGCTTGAGCCAGGAAAACTCTGTGTAGGACTCTAAAGACTCGTCAATACGCCGGCAGCTGGTGATGATCATATCAAACACCCACAAGCCGCAAGCGGTCTGCTAAACGTAACGGCCACCCGGGTATTGAGCGATCAGAAGATCGACGAGCAAGCCCGCTCACACTCCTATGAATCCAACAAGTAACACTTACCGTACAGTCCGGTCTGTTCGTCTGATATGCCGCATATCTCGCCTAGGGGTGGTAAACGTCAGACCCCAGTAGCTCGATAAGTCATGCCGACGTGAAGTCCATGACATGTTTGAAACTACTGATAACACTTACCAGTAGGTCACTGCAACCCTGGCCAGGGATTTCTTGTTATGGCCAGTCGAGCATAGCGCAACATCAACCCCCAATACCGGGAGAGACGAATCACCTCCTATCGCTCATTGCCTCCATGTGAATCGGGACTGTACCCAAAAACCACCTGTTTGCACGACTCAGTAGAGCCGTGGTAGGGTGGAAATCAAAGCACAGTGGGAGACACACAAGACTCTATGACGATCTCGGGTCAACAGACTAAGCTGTACCAGTGTCACCAGAGAACTGCCATCTGACGTGAGGTATAATACCATCTGGGAGTTCTCGGCGAGTCCGTTCAGTGTACCCAGTCTCCACTGAGCACCCGCATACCATCTCCGATGTCAAACACTAATGGATATGGGATCATCCATCGCCCATCGCATGGGTCGAGAAGATATACGCTAGTCTACTCTGGAATATCGATGCCCCGTCTCGATATTCCCTCGACTAGGAACATTGAAGGATGTACTCATGGACTATCCAGGCCCCACTAGTATGATCTGCATCACAGTCCTGGAAGTCGAGTACACATCCTAAGGGCTTTATCAACATGTAACAGAGAGACGGAAAGTATACACGATAAGATAAAGATCAACCAGATAGCGTACTATCATGTCGAGCAAGAAAGTCCTACCTATATATGTCCCAGCATCCACCACTATATACATCCAATGTACAGTAATGGCATCTAGGGCATACATATAACTAACAATCTCCCACTTGCACTAGGGCCATCTGTAGCAGTGGTTGCAGTATCTAATACTTAACCATCCCCTGAAAGTCTCTCTTTGGGAAAAGGCCTTCGTGAGTGGATCCGCCGTGTTATCCTCTGAGTCCACTCTCCTAATCTCGATCACCCTGGATATCATCTATCTCCATGATCAGGTGATGCTGCCTCAGAATATGTCTGGGTCACTGATGGGACCAGGGTTCCATGGCCAAAGCCTCACTTCCATTGTCACACAATGGTAGGAACCTCGTTCATCTTATGAACCAATATACACCCAAACTACCCTTTTGGCAGTATCTTTAAATAGCGATGTCACCAGCTTTTATCGTCTAGTTTGTCACGGTATCTAGCTTGGAACTTTTCCAACATACCGTCCCATTACTGAGGGTAAAGACAATGCCTGCGACTGACATTCAGTCGTCCTTATCACTCTGGAACTTTTCCAGCGATTCTCCCCAGGATCGAGAAGGTATCACCTTTATCCTATTTGGCGAATCCATGTGATAATAGGAGATTGACCGATCGTAGTATAGGAAACTCTTTTCCTATCTAGAGTATGTTGTCTACGTACAATACGAAGATCACCACCATACTCCCTTACTGCCCCTTTTGTATATACAAGGTTCATCTACCATTTTGATGAAGTCAAACACTTTGACTATCACATCAAAACAGACGTTCCAACTCCGCGATGCCTGCTTCATTATCTAAAGCAACTTGCGCACGTTTCCGCTGCTCCCACTGTTTACGAAGCCCTCTGGCTATGTTCTTATAGACGTTCTCTTCTAAATCAATATTTAGAAAAGTAGTCATGGCACCCAACCACCAGATATTGTAGTCATGGTATGTAGCAATGGCAAGTAGGATCTAGATGGACTTAAGCATAGTCCCTAGAAAAGGTTTCATCATTATCCACACCTGGTTGATGACTAAAACCTTTAACAAGTCTAGCTTTGAATGTCTCAACTTTTCCATCTACACCAAGTAATCTTCTCAAGATATACTTGCTCCTGATGGGGATTTAACCCTTCAGATATAGCAACCAAAGTCCATACTTTGTTGGTGTATAAGGATTCCATCTCAGATCGCTAAGCATCCAGCCATTCTTACAGAGTCCCTACTCTCGATGGCCTGCTCGAAAATAGTTAGGTCATCATCTCATGATGCATTCCTCGCTCCCACTGTCATCGAGAAATCGAGGTATCTCTCAGGCAGATGAGGAACCCTACCAGATCGGCGGAGAGGATGAGGTTCGTTGGAAACTATTGAATCCTTTGGTTCTGTCAAATCATCAGCTGCAGTTTTGTATATCTAGAACTTTTCCAGTTCTACAGAACTGACCTTGCCTCGATCTTGTCCGGATTTTGCTTTTGACATAGGCCGGACAATCCCAAATCTTAACTTACTTAAGAGATAGGCTCTTCCCATACCATATCTCATATGGAATGGTAGGCAATGATCTGATTCGAACCTAATTCAATAGGTACGCAGCTTCTCAAGCGCATAACCCCAAAAGGAAATAAGTGACTCAGTAATACTCATCATAGAGCACACGATATCTAATATTGTGTAATTGCTCCGCCCCGATACACCGTTGTGCTGTGGTGTATTCAGAGGAGCAATACTGAGAGAGAATCTTATTTTCCTTTAGAATAGTCCAAGGATTCCATGCACAAGTATTCTCCTCCCTGATCTTATCATAGGACATAATACTTATACCCGGTTATTGGTTCTCTACTTCTAACTTATATTCTGTGAATATCTCAAAAGGTTCGGACTAGTGTTTCGACAGGAACATATGTCTGAATCTTGAGAGATCATCAGAGAATGTAATGAAGTATAAAGAACCAGTCCTGGCATTTGTAGACAGGAGACCTTACATACATCATAATGTATCAGTCCCAAGAGTTTACTAACTCTTTCTCTGTTTCCAATAAACAGAGCTATGGTCATCTAATCTTTGTGACATGACTGGCAAGTTTCACAAGATGTAAATTCAAACTGATTTAAATATGCATCTAAAATGTAACTTCAGCCAGTCGGGTCGCATTGATATGACCTAGTCTACAATGCCTCAAGAAGGAACCGTTCATTTCTGAACTCTTCCTCTTGTGTGTGTTCTACATACTGGGAACTGTAGTTTGATTTAGAACATCAATGCTTTTAGATAACGTGCCTGAACCGTTCAACTTTTGATATAGGAAATGTTCAAAACATTATCCATCAATACAAAATTTTATCATTTCTTTAATAAATAAAGAGATGGATATGATTTTGTATGTCAGGTTCGGTATCTAATAGCATTTGTTCAGAATCAATGTATTGGTAATACAGGGTGACAGTGACCAACAGACTTGGCTGCAACACTTGCCCCGTTTTCTGTCTCATGAAACTTATCACCCGTTCTCAGTTTTTCTACCCTTTTGTAGCCCTATGTAACAGATTACATATCTGGGATCCAGATCCGGTATCATATACCCAGGATGCGGAGGATACTGAGAAACAGTTCTTTGTAATGAACACACCCGAAGATGATGCATCAGCATGCACTCTCTTCGTTTGGGCGGCACGGGAATTCTGGTAATCCCCAATTTCCTGCTCTGTCTTATAACAATTATAAGTTGGAGCGGGACCAACGTTCCCCAGCTCAGTATAACAAGCGGGTTCGGTCAATATCTGTATTATTATCTTGATTAAGGCGTGATATGGTCGCTACCAGGAGAGACAGAAGAAAACACTCCGCGTGCGCTCTTGCAAGATTAAATTGGTTATATATTTTATCTAATCAGGATGGCTCCCACTGTTTTTATCAAATCTTCCTTCAAACCTTAAAAGGAAAGACTAGCCGGGATTAATTGCACTCTACAAGTTCGACTATCTTTCAGCCAGGCCAGTGTCGGTACTTTGAGGGAGGTTCCCCGTGCTTTCGCATGGACCTAATTACAGTAAACCTCGTTTTCCCAGAGGCGTAACCCCGTTGACACCTTTCTAGACACCTACTTGATCGGCTAATTGCAAAGTGCAAAACTCTCCCAGGAGTAACAATTACTCGCAGTGGGTATCGGGATCCAACTATCACATAGAAGGTATGCAATCTCATTGCAAATTTCAACACTTGAAACTCCCGATAATGGTTTTTACCCCTAGCACCTATGACCTTGGCTAAGGTCAACAAATCATAGGTACTAGTCAAGTTCTACCCGTCATTTCGTGATTAATTAGACCCACCCATATGACCTTTGGCTAAGGTCAACAAAGCCACATGACTATCCTAACAAATCGCATCATATGCTGTGTAGGAAGACATCACTTAGCTACCGCACACAACGCCCCGGCTATGGTCGACAAACGTAGCACGAATACTAAGTACTCTACTTCCTAAAATGACGGAGGGTTGCGAATGGTTTTTAAGAAAACCTTTAACGCTTTGAACTTGATCTCGTTGTGGAATCAAATGGTTTTTAAATGGAATGTTTTTGAGGCTTTTTCTAGTTTTGCTAAAGGGGTCACTCCCGGTGAGGGGATCGTCGGCCCTTTTCTCGTCGAATGAGGTGCAGGATATATCATATATATCACTGTGCAAAGCAGAAACTATAGAAGCAATCAAAAACAAACCGAGTGTGTAGCATTTGCCAGTTATTGCTAAAGGAGTCACTCCCGGTGAAGGGATCTCGGTCCTTTCCTCATCGAATAAGGTGCAGGATGTTCTACAAGGAACACCGCGATGCAAAACAAGAACTGTAGCTACCTATTTTTATTTTAAAATTCGATTCCGCAACATCAATTAGGTTTATTTTCTTTCATTAATCTCATTAAGGAATATCCCATCATTTAAGTCCACCTAAACATCACAGATAAATATAACGTACGCTTATGCCATCCGCATTCGCCTCGATGTCCCGTCTGCACCGTTAGGTTAGGTAACTAACGGCAGAGCGAGGCAGGGCTAGTGCGGGTTTAAAACATAAGCAACGTCTATATAAAATATCATATATACTATATATTATATCTATCACAGAGAATCACATGATTACATCACAGATATTGCAGCAGAAGAATATCATATGAAATATTGGATATACTAGGACGTCCGTGTTTTCAATACGAGCCAGTATAAAACACGGATTCCACGGTCGTGATGAATAGCCAACCCCACACCCCTAGACCCCTACGAGAGCGGCAAGCAACCCTACCAATTCTAGGGTTAGGACCCGGACTCGACTCCTCGAGATGGTCTCCCTCTGGACCCTAGAACCCGGTTACTTGTGCTCCCCTCCTTGGGTCTATCCTAATGCGGAAAAGTAAATAATATACAAATGGTGACATCTTCCGCAACCTGGAAGTGCCCCAATAAAAGAATATTACATACAAGTTTTTACATGAATGAAAATGGAAAAACACTCATCTCACATAAAACCCCCCGGCTATTCAAACACGATGATCCAATATAACATATCCAGCAACACATAACATCACATGTCATCAACGTAAGTAAACATGCGTATCCCAATTGTCGTTGACATATAGCAACGAAACCGGCGATATCACATATTACACTTACGGTCACAGAAAAGAAAGTGTAAAACTACAACAGTTGGAATCCGCAATCCTTTTAGACATCGCATGCCTAGCCAAATGAAATACTTAGACATCGCATACCTAACAATTATAAACCCCGCATTTTAGTCTCATTATCGAAAACACTTTTCAATATCATGTCGGGCAATTCAACAGGATTCCCGACATTCTGATCGAATGCTCGTCGCAAACTTTAGTAGGCGGCCGCACCCCCGACGTCGTCGACGAAGTGCACCAAGGCGGAACACCGCTACCGCGAGCACCCGGACGGATGCTTTCGGCGACGGGGTTCTCCTACAGTCACTTGGTCGGGGCTATGGAGTGAGGCTGTCTATTAAGTTTACCCGGCGAGTATCCGCGTACGCTACGTGATTGCGACGGACTTTTGATCACATCAAAATTCCGTGGCAACCGATTATTGAGACTAAACTACTATGTTTATAACATTCATTTAGTCATCTCATGATTGCTTGTGAATTCCAATTATTGTATCACATTCCGGATAAGATAGAAAATGTTAAACTCTCCGATCGAACAATCGAACACCCAAGTTTTCCCGATCAACCGAACGAAATAAGTTCAAAGACATTCACTTCATGCCTCAGTACCAACGGTCCAGCCATAGAAGGGTCAAGCCAACGCCGCACATGTGGCACGCCGTACTGCCCCAAACCCTAAGGTTCAAAGGGCAGTTCAAGACGGTCACATAATCGAGTTAAGGTTTGTTGTCTTCTAGAGGGACCATCGCGTTACTTGCACTACTTAGAACGTCATTAAACTACGGAAAAGTCCAACACTTGGAAATTTTCCGGCAGGGGAAAAAGTGGGTATTTATATCCGGTCGAACTTTTTTAACATATTCAAAAATTATCCGGAAAATCACACAGACAAAATTAGACAATCCGATCGAAACACCGAGTACCTAATACAACCCAGAAAATTCAACTCTTGAATAAATATTAAAAATTCCCAGGAAAACCAACACTGAAAAAATAGGAATTACTGTGCAAAATTGAACAACAGAGGACACTATACGACTGCGGAACCGCCGCATTAGGCATGCTAATGCCGCGGTTCCGCCGCGCATTTATGGATTCATGTGGTCGGGCTTCACAGTAATTCTTACAATCACCTGCTGATATTTCTGCATATTTTTAATATTCAAAAAACCACAATTTCAGAAAATGTACAGAGAGCATTTTAGGGTTTGGGTTTCGGTTCGATCGGACTTCTAATTCCGTCTACGCATCGCCTAAGGCTCTAGCTAGGCTCTGATACCACTGTAGGGTTCCTAGGCACACTAATGAAGTCTCACAACTGAACAAGCATGGCTAATTCAAATTTTACAAGTGCGTACAAACCCTAATACGGATCGTTAACTAGATATATAGGCGATGCAAGCATGAAAACGAATTAAATGCTAAAGGAAAGTGACTACAACCTTTGTCGATCCGGTCCACCACTTACTAAGCTCCGCGACGATGTCTCTCCGCTGTCCAAGTCGGATCCCGAACTCTAGCATCGGCTTCATCGAAGAAATGGGCAGGCTTGATCGTCGGCTTCGATGCCGAAGATGATCTACGTCGAGGCATCACAAGATCAAACTCCGACTTCACCAAGTCATGAAACTTGTGAAGAAAACACCCTATACTACTTGGCAAGAGGTAGAGGATGAAGAAATAGGAAGTGGGTTCACTTTAGAATTGGATTTCTCACTTGTTTTCATCACTTGCCATTGATGTAGCAAGCTTTTCTTCATGGAAGAAGAAGATGAAGAAGAAGAAGAAGATATGATAAGTGTTTTTTAATAATAGATAAATAAATCAATACTTATCATATATTAACCCTTGGTTAATTGTAGAGAATGGACCATTCTTACCTTGAATGGTTAGGGTTAAGTATAAGACAAGAATGGTGGACTAGTTCAAAGCTTCAAGAACCTTCAACTAGCAAACAAAGAAAATCCACCATTTGTCATTCTCTTTTCCAAAATGAAAAAGATAACAAATAGATAAATAAGTAAATGAAAAAAAACAAAACCCTAATCATTAGTTTAACCATGTTTTAATTCTTTACACTTAACCAAATAAGCATGTATCATCAAACATGATACAATCATGTGCACAAATGTATATCACATATACAACTTGCACAATTCAAGTGAGAAAATCCATTTAAAGTGAACCAATACTAGTTAATGCAAAGTAATATATCAAATATATAATTATACATTAAATCATTAAATCAACACTTGATTCAATGATCCGGTCATGTCGCATATAACCGGCTAGTATCCAATGTATCGGCTTATCGAGTCTATCCTTGATTCGATAACTAGGTTATATCGCATACAACCATTCGACACATTCATCGCGAGAATGAAATACGGTATCACATACACGCATTATTCTCGGTCCCGCACATATCTCATATGCGCTCCTATTTCGTTTCGCTTGAGCCAGGAAAACTCTATGTAGGACTCTAAAGACTCGTCAATACGCCGACAGCAGGTGATGATCATATCAAACACCCACAAGCCGCAAGCAGTCTGCTAAACGTAACGGCCACCCGGGTATTGAGCGATCAGAAGATCGACGAGCAAGCCCGCTCACACTCCTGTGAATCCAACCAGTAACACTTACCGTACAGTCCGGTCTGTTCGTCTGATATGCCGCATATCTCGCCTAGGGGTGGTAAACGTCAGACCCCAGTAGCTCGATAAGTCATGCCGACGTGAAGTACATGACATGTGTGAAACTACTGATAACACTTACCAGTAGGTCACTGCAACCCTGGCCAGGGATTTCCTGTTATGGCCAGTCGAGCATAGCGCAACATCAACCCCCAATACCGGGAGAGACGAATCACCTCCTATCGCTCATTGCCTCCATGTGAATCGGGACTGTACCCAAAAACCACCTGTTTGCACGACTCAGTAGAGCCGTGGTAGGGTGGAAATCAAAGCACAGTGGGAGACACACAAGACTCTATGACGATCTCGGGTCAACAGACTAAGCTGTACCAGTGTCACCAGAGAACTGCCATCTGACGTGAGGTATAATACCATCTGGGAGTTCTCGGCGAGTCCGTTCAGTGTACCCAGTCTCCACTGAGCACCCGCATACCATCTCCGATGTCAAACACCAATGGATATGGGATCATCCATCGCCCATCGCATGGGTCGAGAAGATATACGCTAGTCTACTCTGGAATATCGATGCCCCGTCTCGATATTCTCTCGACTAGGAACATTGAAGGATGTACTCATGGACTATCCAGGCCCCACTAGTATGATCTGCATCACAGTCCTGGAAGTCGAGTACACATCCTATGGGCTTTATCAACATGTAACAGAGAGACGGAAAGTATACACGATAAGATAAAGATCAACCAGATAGCGTACTATCATGTCGAGCAAGAAAGTCCTACCTATATATGTCCCAGCATCCACCACTATATACATCCAATGTACAGTAATGGCCTCTAGGGCATACATATAACTAACAGGGGGTTGATGTTGCGCTATGCTCGACTGGCCATAACTGGAAATCCCTAGCCAGGGTTGCAGTGATTTACTGGTAAGTGTTATCAGTAGTTTCATGCTTGTAATGGACCTTACATCAGCATGACTTATTAAGCTACTGGGGTCTGACGTTTACCACCCATAGGCGAGATATGCGACATATCAGACGAACAGACCGGACTGTGCGGTAAGTGTTACTGATTGGATTCACAGGAGTGTGTGCGGGCTTGCTCGTTGATCTTCTGATCGCTCAATACCCGGGTGGCCGTTACGTTTAGCAGACCGCTTGCGGCTTGTGGGTGTTTGATATAATCATCACCTACTGCCAGCGTATTGACGAGTCTTTAGAGTGCTACACAGGTACTTCCTGGCTCAAGCGAAACGAAATAGGAGCGTATTTGAGATATGTGCGGGACCGAGAATAATACCAGTATATGATACTGTATTCTATTCTCGCGATTTGTATCATCGGACGGTTATATGAGATATAGCCAGGTTACCGAATCAAATGTTGATTCGATACATTGATACACTAGATATTAGTCGGTTATATGTATTATGACCGGATCGTTAAATCGAGTGTTGATTTAATGATTTAATGTATAATTATATATTTGATATATTACTTTACATTAGCTAGTATTAGCTCACTTAAGATTTGTTTTCTCACTAGTTTGTGCATAAGTGTATATATGATATATATTTGTGTACATATGTTTGTGTCATACTTGATGATACACACAAGATGGGTGTATGAGACTTGTTTCAAGATTAGGTTTATGATTAGGGTTATTGTTTTATCAAGAGATTTAACAAAAGAGTTGAACTTAGTCAAAGTTGTCAAGCTTGAAGAAGCTTGGAGAAACTTTGACAAGGTCCACTCTTTTGTCATTTCTTTTGATATAATTTAACCTAACCCTTAACCTAAAACCTTGGTTAATTCTCTACATGAGTTAAGCATGAGGGATTAACTCAACCATGGTGCTATAATTAAAAGGATAAGTTTCATTTATTCATTATTCTTTTTCTTCTTCTTCTTCTTCATCAAGCTCCATCAAAAGCTTGCTAGCTCCAATGGTGCCAGGAGAAAAAGTGTGAGAAAAACAATTTTAAAGTGTGCCCACTTCCTATTTCTTCATCCTCTACTACTTGCCATGTAGTATAGGGTGTTCTCTTCACAAAGTTCTTGACCAAGTGAAGGAATAGCTTGAGTTTGAGTATCCCCGACGTAGATCATCTTCGGCTTCGAAGTCAACGACCTAGCCCGCTCATTTCTTCGAAGAAACCATCGCTAGGGTCCGGGATCCCAATGATCACAGCGAAGGGACGTCAACACGGAGCTTTAGAAGTGAAGGACCGGATCTACAAAGGTTGTAATCCCTTTCACTTAGTAGTAAAATAGTTTATTTGCTTATAGTTTCGCCTTACCTCTAGTATACGATCTTGCATTGGGTTGTTCGGCATATAAAAATTTAATTTTGGCATGGTTGATGCCTTGTAGAACCTCATGAGTGTGCCTAGGAACCCTACACCTCCCTCAACAACGTGAGTAGGCCACTCGGCACTTCGAGGTACCCGGTAGTTTGTGCACCCCACCTTGGGTCTATCCTAGGAGCAAAAAATATTAAAAGAAATAATATACAATGGCGGCTACAAGCTCATCCAGGATGTGTGACCATAAAAATAATATAACATCAAATGAAAAGTAAAGAAAACTCTCATCTCACACCCCTCGGTTATTCATCCGCGACAATCCAACGAGTTCATATACACAAACCATTAACATTGCAGATCACAGATATGTATAACCCCCACTAATCGACATATAGCGATTAGCAGACGTTCGATACATATATCACATCACAGATATAACCCATTAGCTAAAGTCTACAGAAGTTCGATCAAAATACGGATTTGTAATCACCCCAAACACAAATTTGTTTTTTGGAAAATATGGGCAGAAACAACATATTCTAAAAATCCCAAAACAGCACACTGAGTACACTGCAGGAAAAATGAGCCACGGCCTAGTCAACTCGGCCGCGGATCCGCGGCAAGAAGCATGTTCTTGCAGTGGTTCCGCGGCGCGTTGACCGAGTCAGTGACTCGTTTTTCTTCTGTGTTTATTTAAAACCCTGAGCCAATTTTTGGTATGTGTCAAATTATTTTTAGAGCAGTTTAAAAATCGGCAGAAAGTTCGAATCTCGGGCGTGTTTTGTGAATTTTCCTCCCATCGAAATTCTAGATACTTTGCTAACATGCTAGATAGTGTTTAGCTAGGCTATGATACCACTGTATGTCCACGTTACCCTTCCCGGTTCTTTCAGGGATGCGGAAACGGTAAAAAACGATTTTTACGGTGAAGGTAACATGGACTTTAGAACAGGATCTTTGCTAAACAAACATGTAGCAACCTGACTATAAGTTTAACTACTATGTTAGGGGTTACACCTAGGTCTTGAACTCCTTCTCTTCTTGCTCCTTGGAGTGGTTGGATCGGCCTCATCTCGTTGTCTTCTTATTGTCGAAGATGGATCCACCCGAAAGCTTCTACCTTGGGCTCCTACCTCAACCGAGAGGAAACTAAAGTCCTTGGCTTGCTCGACCTTGAACTTTAGAAATGAGTAGAGAAGTGTTTTTAGGGTTTTATCTCAATGGCTCATGTTTCTCAACTCATAAGACATGAGAGCCTTGAGCAAGTGGACGTGGGAGAGCTTGGATGAGAGAGAATGAGAATGATAGAATGAGAAAGATTTTTACAACCATGCTCTCAAAAACAAAAATAATAATGATAATGATAATAATTAAGTATTTGTGATGGTTCATGTCAATGGCATTATCATTTCATGCATTTAATGCATTTTGTAAACAACAAGCAAGCAAAAGTTATAGCCATGAAATGATAGCCATGAAATGATGATGGTCAACAAGTCCAAAATAGTCAACCGATCAACAAAGTCAACAAGTCAACAAAAGTCAAACTTTCAACTCAACCATGGCACAATAATACTTAATTAATATTATTATTAATAATATTTCTTATTCTCATTAGGGTTTAGAAAAGGTCAACAGTCAACAACCCTAATGAGAATCCTCTGCCTCTGTCTCTGTGAACCGTGCATACACACCCGCATCCGTGTTCCGAGGAACACGAATGCAATCGAGATAAAACCAATCCCAAAACGCATACTAGGATCTGGCTTAAACCAAAGCCCGCTACTGCCCGGACACCAAACGTGCACAAGTGCGCGGATGTGAATGAACCCTGTCGCAAAACCATGCGACCTCTACTCTGTTTTGCACAAAGGCGAATACCTCTCTGTGTGGGACTCTAAAGACTCGACACTACGCTGGCAGTGGGTTTAACCACAGGCCGCAAGCGGTACTAGCTGTACGTAACGGTCCACAGATAGATGCTGATAAGAAGACTGATGAGGTGAACCCATCCGAACTCCTACTGAGCCTGAATGTGACAATCTCCGTACAGTCCGGTCCGTTCGTCTGAGAATTTCGCATGGCGGGCCTAGGGGGGTGGTGAACGTCAGTCCCCTAATAGCCGTACAAGTCATGTCGGAGAGTAGCCCAGAACACCCTGAGACAACACTGGATAACCTACCAGTATATCTCGCTTGCCCTGGCCAGGGACTTTGTGTAATGGCTCTCCTAGACACAGCGCGATATCAACCCCCAATACTGGGAGAGACGAATCCTGTCTAACCGTCACTGGCTCCAAGTGCTTCGGGACTGCACCCATTTGCTACCTGTTTGCATGACTCATTTGAGCCATGGTAGGGTAGCAATCTAAGAACAGTAGGAACACACTCGAGGCGAAGTGACAGTGTCAAGTCAGCGGACTAAGTTGTACTCATGTCACTTGGGAACTGATAACTGACGATAGGTATAGTACCAACCAACATTTCCCGACGAGTCCTGTCCAGTGTACTCGTAACCTAACGAGCACCCGCATACTATCTCAAGTACGACGTACTGATGGCTGTGGGACATACCATCTCCCCTGCTGGGATGAGAAGCGCATACGCTAGTCTACTCCGGAGTATCGATGCCCCGTCTCGATAATCCTACGACCAGGGACCTGTATAAGGATGTGCTTGTAGATTACCCAGCCCCCACTAGTGTGACTGCCATCATAATGCTGGTAATCAAGAAAAGATCCTAAGGGCTCCACTAATGTGTATAAGCGATATGCTAAAAGAAACACATGCACACATTAAAGTAGAAACAAACCAAGTAGACTACTACCATTTCGAGCAAGATTGTTTATACAACTGTGAATATCCCAAGCTCCATCATGTGATATACAAACTAGTATGATACAGTAATGGCCTCTAGGGCATATACACCAACATCCCCCACAGACAGTTTCTCAAGTTTCGGGCGAAACGTTGTAGAGGCCGTATGGATTTATGGCAGGGTTCGAACATACGCTTGAACTTGTGCATGTGTCATGGTTCGGATGGATAATACTAGCGGGCTTTGGTTTAAGCCGGATCCTTGTATTATACAGTGTAGATTTTGTCTCATTGCATTTGTATTCGGTCGAAATACAAATGCGGGTATGTATATTCAGTAGCGGGGTTATCCTGTAATTTGTTACCGGATCGCTTTTTGAAGTTGCCAGCTTGCTTTCTCTTTTTTGCCAAATTCCTTTTCTATTGTTCGTTGGCTGAATTTTACATGGAGGGGGCTTATTTGCAAATGTGCAATTAGCAAATGGGGGGTTTTATGCGGTGCTGGGGCTCCAGAAAATTCGAGCTTGCTTCCTGATTGATTGATGTGTTTTGTGAGCATCATTGTTAGCTTTTAATGCTTCTTGGAAACTTAAAGTTTTTTTGATGTGAATCTTTTCTTATGGTCACCTTTCCACTAGCTTGTGCTCACCCCATTTGATCAATTTCCCTCTGCCAATTTTTGGCCGAGAGAAATATAGAGGCATCCCTTCATTTTTTGTGAGTGAGGATTTTTTTGGTCTCATTTTTCATTTGCACCAAAAATTTTTAGTTCATCTCAAAAGCTTATTACTCCACCTCCACTCCAAATGGCAATTTCTAATAACCCCTTGAGACAAAGCTTTCTATATATATTCTACAGCAATCTTGGACACGTCGGCTAGCAAACTTCGTGTTCGAGTTGCCTCGGTTCAGAGGTGGGAGCCCGTAAAAAGACTCGTTGATGTGGTGCCCTTTCCGACGAGGAGATCGAGACTGGAGATGCCGCGAGGAGCTTGGGTTGGTGGCCAAAGACCGAAGGACACGGATCGATCGGTATAGCCTTTCTATCCCTTCTCTAGTTGCTAGTTGTAGGTTAATGGTTCGATCCGGGTTTTAAGCATACGATAGCGCCAGTTTCAAGTTTTGAAAAAGTTTTGTTTCCGCATTTTGGCCTCGGAAAGACGGCCCGGGCGTTACCGTAGACTTACATAGTATCAGAGCCACGCCATTAACCTTTACTAGCTTGCTCTAACGTGTTTAGAACTTCGATCGGACGAAATTTCCAAACACTCCATTTCCAATTTTGAACTTTCTGTCGAATTTTTTTTGTGCTCGAAAAATTATTTGGTGTATTGAAGAAATTCGTGCAGGATTTTCTAAGGTTACTGTGAAAATTTGGTAGCATGATGTTACTGTTCCGCTGCGAAACCGCGGCCTTACCCATGCTTTGGCCGCGGTTCCGCCGCCATTCTGTCTCTTCTGTGCACCAAATTTTGTACAGTGATCTTTGTCTT
The DNA here is from genome assembly GCA_030015575.1 of Agapanthus africanus. Classification (NCBI taxonomy): domain Eukaryota; kingdom Viridiplantae; phylum Streptophyta; class Magnoliopsida; order Asparagales; family Amaryllidaceae; genus Agapanthus; species Agapanthus africanus. The sequence continues at coordinate 261,999,565 of CM057347.1, forward strand.
GGAATTGGGGTTTCTGGTATTTTTTGTTTGGGCCCAGATTTGTCTGAGTACTGGATATTGTACTTGGGGCCCACTTCGAAAAATTTTGTCAATCGAAAATTTTAATATGTTAGTTCACAGTATTTACATTATATCTGCGACCGTGAATGTCATTCGAGCGGTAAATCCTGTCTAATTGCTATAGTTCTTTTAGACGGATTTGCGAACGTGACATTCACGTTGATGTTCTGTGTTGTGCTGTGATGTTGCGGATTTGTCATAGTGGATAGCCTGGATGCAATGGTAGTACAGTTTGGTTGTATTTGTACATTTGATATTGCGGGGCGAGCATGTAACATGTGGACTGTCGCCACTGCCTGTTTGTATATTATTCTTTTGGGGCACGACCGGGCTGAGGTCGATGTACCCGTTGTATATTTTACTTTCTGTACTAGGATTACCCCGCGGTGCGGTGCACGGATAGCCGGGTTCTAGAGGGCAATGGGCCCGCATCTCATGGCTTTGAGACGGAGGGGGCTTCACTCTAGAATTGGCGGGCTATTCGACGCACTCGTAGGGGGTACAGGTTGACCCAAGGAGGGGCGCCCAAGTTACCAGATTCCGTGAAGTGCTGGGTGGTCCATTCACTTTGCTGTAGGGGCTGCCTCGTTTCAGGTTTTGGCGGGTAACTTGCCGCACCCGTAGGGGTCTAGGATTTCTTTGCACAGGCTATCCACACGACCAGGGGAACGTCGGGTTTCAGTAGCGGCTCTATGAAACCCGGGGATCCCAGACTATCTGTATTGTTCTGTGATGCTTATTACATTTCTGTGATGTTGCATTTTATCACGCTTTGAGCGAATATTATATATTGATATATATATTAGTAGATGTTGTATATGTTTTACACCCGCGCTTGTCCAGTCCCCGCTCTGTCGTTTGTTAAGTAACTTAACGGGTGATGACGGGACCCAGTGGCGAATGAGGATGGCATATACGTACATCATATTTTCGTTCTTTTATTGTGTGATTAATTGATGGGACTGCATTGATTCGGATCAATGCAAGCAAAACAAACCTATTCTGATGCTGTTGGAACATTTTTCAAAAAGCTGTTATTGCAAGGACGTTCTCTTTTGTTTTGCATAGTGGTATTCAGTTGGAATATCCTGCACCTCAGTCGACGAGGCAAGGGCCGAGATTCCTTCACCGGGAGTGGCCCCTTGGACAGAAGTTTGCGTCAGGGTAATAACTTCACTATAGCCGATTGCCTTTTGTTTTGCATCGTGGTATTCAGTTGGAATATCCTGCACCTCATTCTATGGGGAAAGAGCCGAGATCCCTTTACCGGGAGTGACCTCCTTAGCAAAGGTTTTCGCCACTATATTTTTTTAAAAAGCTATCCGGTTCCTTCAACGATATCATGTTCATTACGTTAATGGTTTTTCGCCAAAAACCATTCGTAGCCCTCCGTCATTTCAGACGGGTAGCACTTAGTATTCATGCTATGTTTGTTTGCTAAAGTCAAGGCATAGTGTATGGTAGCTATTTGTTACTTTTCTGCAGCATAGGTAGATGCGTTGGTTTGGGACAGTCGTACTGCTTTGTTGGCCAAAGTCAAGGGTAGGTACGGGTGGGTTCAAATTAACCTGGATAATGACGGGTAGAACTTGACATGTGACTTATGATTTGTTGGCCAAAGTTAAGGTCATAAGAGCATGGGGTAAAAATCACATCGGGAGTTTCTAAAGAAACTGAAACTTGCTAAATATGCGCATACCTTCTAGAGTATGATAACGTGAGTGGATTCCATCACGTTATCATGCGATGATAGTTGGATCCCGATTCCCACTGATGAGTTGGTTTACTCCTCGGGGGATCCTGACTAATTCTTCTTTCAGGTTAGGAGGAGAATTTGACGTTACAATGGGAGGTTTTCTGATTAGATAAATTGATAACCATTCTGATCTAGGTTAGAGTGCACGCTGAGTGTTTCTTTTCTCTCTCTCTTTGGCAGCGACCAAGACCCGACCCTATACTATGACTCAGTGACCAAGTTAACCGAAGCTTCTTAAAACACTGGCTTTTGGATTGTCTCAGTTGCATACCTCATTACCACTCCTACTTTTACCCTTTTCTCGCGGACACCCCGTTTTATTACTAACATCCACTTCCATTGGATAAAACCATCGTATGGTTATATATGAACTCGAAGGAACTTGTTCCAGTTTCGAGGATGGTTTTCGGTTCTGGAGAAAATGAATAGGACTATTTAGTTGTCTTTTCCTTTTACTTTCTCTCAGATTGCGAGTGCTCCTTGGATCAGGACGGTACACCTATTATGCAAATTGGATAGTCTTCTTCCAAACCATAGGCAGGTGCCGAATGGTGGGGAATGAAGAAAACCAATTAGCCTAACAAAGGTGTACATAAGGTATTAAGTAAAGACAAATAAAGGGATTAGTAAGAAGGCAACATAAATTATGACTGCTATTCACGACCAAACCAAGTATTTCTTCACCAATCCTACATCACCTTTGTATTTCTCCGGAACACCCCGTATCACTACGAAGATCCACAGTTTATTGGATACTCCATCATATAGTTATATACGAACTCGAAGGGACTTGTTCCAGTTCGGGGAAGGATTCTGGTTCAGGAGAAATAGGAATAAGGTTTTATTCAGTTGTCTTTTATCTTTACCTTCTCTCGGGTTGCAAGTGCTCCTAGGATTAGGACAGTACACCCATTATGCTTATTGGATAGTATTCTTCCAAACCATAGGCTGGTGGCGAACGGTAGGGAAGGAAGAAAACCATTTGGCCTAAAGGTGGTGTACAAAAGGTAATGACTAAAGACATATAAAGGGATTTGGAGAGATGGCAAAGAAATACACGGCTACAGTTATGAATCTGATAATGGAAGAGGCATTACTAGGAATACCCGGATACCCCTCCGAAACATTTACATGTTTCAGTTTCATTATGTATCGTTAAAAGAAAACTGATTTCCCAATTAGCCCTTGCTCAAGGGTATGTATTTACCAGGTATGATTCTCACATCTGTATAGTTTTACAGATGATGGGTGGGAGTAAGTTATTGGGAATTTGGTGATCATCCTTATTATATCAGGATTCGTTGTAATTGGTGATATTTGAGGAAATCACCTGGGTTGTTTGCCGGACGGCAAATATTTGGTTTTGAATATCCGTTGTTATGCACCAATTTCAAATTAATATATCTGTACGTTTATTTTTATAAAGTGAGATATAAATTTTTGAAATTATTTCTATGACATTTACCTATATCAGTGGATAGTTAGGTAAGGAGCATTAAACAGCGGTGTAATTCTTCTTAACCATAATCACAGTTTTCATCCTACGACACACAGGGAATGAGCTATTGGACTCAGGAGACTTATACAGAGTATTGTATGTTGTCCAGTGTCCATGAGGACAGAGGGGTTGGTACTCGTACTATATTCTGTTTACTTGTGACTTCTCTAGTTCTTAGACATGTGTTTCGTAGAAATGCAAGGCCCAAGTTTTGAGAAGTTATAGGTATATGAATAAAGTAGAGAACCAGGTGTTGCAAGTATCGGGATTCTTCGAGGTGATCGAAGATGTAGATACCTGTGTATGGTATTCAGTTGATAGTAATGGTTTTTGAGAAACTTGTTTCTCTTTAAGGTTACTCATATTTGGATGCATTCCTAAGCTGAGTAATGCTGATCGGTCTCTCTCCATTTAGTTGACATGCACTAGAGACAGCTGCATGATTTGAATCTGGTTCCAATTAAATCAGTGCCTATATTTCTATATTGGATATAGAATGGTTCATATCTTAACGATGTTAAGGTACAGAGAGTTGTCCAGCTTATGCTTAAAACCAGACTCTGGATAACTCAAGACACGTTTCTGTAATGGCTGTTTGTGGGTTGACCCGGGCTATGACGAGGGTTGACTTTCTACCATCTGGAAGATCAATAGTGATATTGTTCTTGACTCTCCACAGTTTTAGTAAAATGGATTTTTTAGAAAACAGTAGTGGGAGTATGGTAGAACTGGAAGTGATTCCAGAACCGCAAAAGATTACTGAAAATTTGATAAGAACCTAAAGATTCAATCTGGTTTGACATTCCATTGGCCACACCGCAGATATGGTGTGTAACCTCAGGCACTCGAGTGATATTTCGGTATGCTCAAGGACGGTGACAGGGAGGTTCTTGTTTACCCAGACTTACCATTGCTGTTGTTCAAGACTGTGAGACCCGGCAGGAGGATGAGTATAGCATCGTTCTAAACTAGATTTAGAAGTGTACGTTTATATTATTCTGCCAGAGGGTTGTCGTAGTCAGTAGGAGCAGCGGAAGCATAGTGGACAAGTGGCTTTGTCTATTTATAGACTAAAGCAGATATAGCGGAGATAGATGATCTATTTTTGATGCGACAGTCATAGGTTTGACTTCATCAGAATAGGGGATGGATCTGTTAAGAAGGTAATAGGTTGTGATGTCCTGGTATTTGGATGACGTACAAAGAGTAGGAAGTGATATTCCTATACTACGATCGGTTATACTTTGGTTGTCACACAGTGGTTTCTCCATATAGGATACAGATGTAATATCAGACATTCTGGTTACTGGATCTATGGTTTTAGATCTAGATTTGGGTAGTTTCCCAATCTGGGTACTTAGACAGCATTCTAAAGGTGTTTTAGGTTGGACGACTCCTGGCACGTTGGTGTACCTGCAGGTGATGGAGTCTCCCTCTCTAAAGGTGTCTTACAGACTAAAGAGGAGAGGGATATGCATGATTGGCAGATCTCTTGCTTAGGTAATTGAGTCAATCATGAGATGTCAAGTACCACACCAGACGTTGTTTTTGCCATTAGATGCAATAAGTTGATTTTAATCCTATCCTGGAGAAACGTTCGGAAGCAGTTTTATAACATAAGTGGATGTTCTAGGAATATGATAACAACAACCTCTTTCGGGAGACTGTTATCATTCCAGGCTTCCAAGGTGACCTGAATGACAGAGTGACTGTCAGAGTTATCATTTTCCCTATGATGAGGGCCAGTATTTTGGACAGATGGTCCAAGCGGATACTGAGGGAGGTGTGGTGCTGGATACTGATTAATTTCAGTTGACGATACAGTCTAAGAAATTTGGATTTGGAGTTCATTTATGAACTAGGTCCCATCAGATATCCTGAAATATTCTAAGACAGGTATTGCTCATTTCGGGAGATGGCTTTCTCCGCGAATTTGAGATAAAGAGAGACATAGAAAGAAACATTAGGGCAGATCCACTCACTGAGGCTATTCCTCGAACGCAATAGTTTCGCAAACGGGCTTTATGAGACTGATTAGTAGAGGAGTTGGGTGTTCGGTATCACCTGGGCTGTGAGTATGCGACATCGCAATAATTAGCCTTGAGTGCAAGTGGGAGATTGTAGGATATAGTGCCCTCAGAGTCAATTATTGGATCACAGGCACGTGATTGCAATGATTGAGAGAGGACCTATGCCGGTAGGACAGTCTTACTCAAGATGATAGTATGCTATTTGGTTTATCTTTATCATCGTGTACTACTTTAGGTGACATTACAGGTCGCTATTACACGTTGATAGAGCCCTTAGGATTCTTGCTTGACTGGCAGCAGTATGATGGCGATCATATACGTGGGAGCTGGGGTCTATAAACTCATCCTTAAAGTGGTCCCTAGTCGTGGGAGTTTTGAGACTGGGCATCGATCCTCCATTAGTAGACTAGTGTATACAGTCGAGACATCGACGAGGGGCGGTGGCCGGTCTCACAAGCCATTGGTTTCAGTTGGATCACCTAAGATGTATACAGGTGCTCATTGGGTTATGAGTACAGCGAACAGGACTCGCCGGGAACATGCTAGTTGGTATTATACCTGACGTCAGATAGTAGTTCCCTGGTGACGTGTGTACAGGTTATTTCATCGACCTGAGATCGTCATTTGTCTCGTGTGAGTTCCCACTGTACTTTGATTACTACCCTACCACGGCTCAAAGGAGTCGTGCAAACTGGTTTTAGTTGGGTACAGTCCCGAGCCACATGGAGGAAGTGAGCAGATCGGCAGGGGTTTCGTCTCTCCCGGTATTGGGGGTAAGATCGCGCTGTATCTAGGAGAGCCATTACACGAAGTCCTTGGCCAAGGCAGGAGATTTACTGGTAGGTATTCCAGTAGTATCTCAGGGTGTTCTTGGCTACACTCCGACACGACTTGTACCGCTTTTGGGGGTCTGACTTTTACCAACCCCGTAGGCCCGCAATGCGATGCTCATAGACGAACGTACTGGACTGTACGGATATTGTCACTGACAGGCTCGGTAGGGTGTCAGGATCAGTTCGCTCATCGACCTCCATTTTGGTCAATACCTGGTAGCCCGTCACGTACAGCTAGTACCACTGACGTGCTAGTGGTTAAATCCATAGCCAAAGTATTGACGAGTCTTTAGAGTCTCCCACAGACAGTTTCTCAAGTTTTGGGCGAAACGTTGTAGAGGCCGTATGGATTTATGGCAGGATTCGAACATACGCTTGCACTTATGCACGTGTCATGGATCGGACGGATAATACTAGCGGGCTTTGGTTTAAGCCGGATCCTAGTATTATACAGTGTAGATTTTGTCTCATTGCATTTATATTCGGTCGAAATACAAATGCAGGTATATATATACAGTAGCGGGGTTATCCTGTAATTTGTTACCGGATAGCTTTTTGAAGTTGCCAGCTTGCTTTCTCTTTTTGGCCAAATTCCTTTTCTATTGTTCGCTGGCTGAATTTTACATGGAGGGGGCTTATTTGCAAATGTGCAATTAGCAAATGGGGGTTTTTATGTGGTACTGGGGCTCTAGAAAATTCGAGCTTGCTTCATGATTGATTGAAGTGTTTTGTGAGCATCATTGTTAGCTTTTAATGCTTCTTGGAAACCCAAAGTTTTTTTGATATGAATCTTTTCTTATGGTCACCTTTCCACTAGCTTGTGCTCACCCCCTTTGATCAATTTCCCTCTGCCAATTTTTGGCCGAGAGCAATATAGAGGCAGCCCCTCATTTTTTGTGAGTGAGGATTTTTTTGGTCTCATTTTTCATTTGCACCAAAAATTCTTAGTTCATCTCAAAAGCTTATTACTCCACCTCCACTCCAAATGGCAACTTCTAATAACCCCTTGAGACAAAGGTTTCTACATATATTCTACAGCAATCTTAGACATGTCGGCTAGCAAAATTCATGTCCGAGTTGCCTCGGTTCAGAGGTGGGAGCCTGTAAAAAGTCTCGATGATGTGGTGCCCTTTCCGACGAGGAGATCGAGACCGGTGATGCCGTGAGGAGCTTGGGATGGTGGCCAAAGACCGAAGGACACGGATCGATCGGTATAGCTTTTCTATCCCTTCTCTAGTTGCTAGTTGTAGGTTAATGGTTCGATCCGGGTTTTTAGCATACGATAGCGCCAGTTTCAAGTTTTGAAAAAGTTTTGTTTCCGCATTTTGGCCTCGGAAAAACGGCCAGGGCGGTACCGTAGACTTACAATCTCGTGTCTTACGATAATAAACATCTAGAAAGCTGTTTTAGATGCGGATGGCTCCTGGTACACCAGTAGGTGACCATGTTCTGAAGATGATAGCTCTTATAGAAGAGCTTGAGGACCTCGGGTGGACAATGGACAACGAACAATATACTGATATTATTCTGCAGTCTCTTCCCTCTACCTTTGCTCAATTTGTAGTAAAGTTCAACATGCACAACATGGAGAAGGAACTACCTGAACTCCTTAATATATTGGGGAGTGCAGAGAGCACGCTGAAGTCAGTGAAGACTCCCGCTTTGACTGTTGGGCCATCTTCTTCCTCCCGCCCAAAGGCTAAGGCCAAGGGAAAGATGAAGAAGAAACCCACCTAACCTAGAGGTGGAGTTAAAAAGGTTAAGGGTAAAGACAAGTCCATGGCTGGGGAATCGGGGAAAGGGGAATGTTATCATTGCCACAAAGTGGGACACTGGAAGCGCAACTACACTGAGTACTTGTATCTCAAAAGGAAGAAGCATGATGATGCTTCCGCTTCAGGTGTGTTTGTGACAGAAAACTATTTTTCAATAAACTCTGCTTCCTGGGTATTAGATACCGGTTCAGGTTCTCACATTTGCAATTCCATGCAGGGGCTGAGAAATAGCAAAGTTTTGAAGACAGGTGACCATACTCTCCGGGTTGGAAATGGTTCCAATGTACATACAGTTTCAGTGGGAGAGTATCACCTGGGGTTGCCGTCATGGTGTATATTGGTTTTGAACCCATATTATTATGTACCTAGTATGCTTTGTAATATAATATCCGTTTCTTTGTTAGACAATGAAGGATATAATTTTGTATTGCAGAATAATGTTATGAACATTAACCTGAATCAAATGTTAGTTGGGTATGGTATACTTAATACAAGATATACGTCCTAAATCAACACACAGTTTTCAGCATAAAACACACTTCTAAAAGAAAATTTTCAGAAATAAATGAAGCTATTCTTTGGCACTGTAGACTTGGTCATATTAACAAAACAAGACTAAACAAGCTACATAAAGATGGATATTTAAAACCCTTTGAATATAAATCTTATGCGACTTGCCAGTCTTGTATCAAGGGTAAAATGAACAAAACTCCGTTTACAGGACACAGCAAAAGAGCCACTGAGCTTTTAGGCCCCATACATAGTGATGTATGTGGGAAATGTCTACACAAGCAAGAGGTGGTTTTTCATACTTCATTACTTTCACTGATGATTTCTCAAGATTCGGTCATGTATTTTTATTAAAGCACAAGTACGAAGCTTTCGAGAAATTCACTGAATATAAACTTGAAGTAGAAAAACAAACCGGCTTGAGTATCAAAATGCTTCGATCATATCGAGGCAGGGAGTATCTCAGTACAGAGTTTGCGGACTTCCTAAAAGAGAATGGGGTTCTCTCTCAACTCACTCCTCCTTACACACCACAACAAAACGGTGTGTCAGAACGACGGAATCGGATCCTATTAGATATGGTTCGTTCCACGATGAGTGATGCTGAGTTACCCGTCTCATTTTGGGGGCATGCATTGGAGACTGCAGCGTTTCTACTGAACATGGTCCCAACAAAAACCGTGTCTACCACACCATATGAGATATGGTATGGGAAGAGACCATCTCTTAAGCAATTTAAGATTTGGGGTTGTCCGGCCTATGTAAAAAAGCAGATTCCGGACAAACTCAAGACACGGTCAGTCATGTGTAAATTTGTGGGATATCCAAAGAATTCTTATGGATATCTATTCTACCACACGGAGGAACAAAAGGTGTTTAGTTCCCGGAATGCCAAATTTTTAGAAAATGATTTTTTTTACAAATACTGATGGCAATATGTTAGATCTAGAAGAGGTTCTAGAAACACAAATTACAAATGACGACTTGGTTGAACCGGCTGTTGCAACAGAAACTAATGAACATCGGCCACTCCGTAGATCCAGTAGGACTTCTCGCCTACCGAAGAGGTACTACGGTTTCCTCGTTGATGGTGACAGAGAAGACCGCATCATGGAGGATGATGATCCTACCAGTTTTCAGCAAGCTATCACGAGTGGAGACTCTGTGAAGTGGCTGGATGCCATGAGATCTAAAATGGAGTCTATGTACACCAACAAAGTATGGACTTTGGACGTTGTACCCCCTGGGGTAAAACCTGTGGGGTGCAAATGGATCTTTAAAAGAAAGATTGGTGTAGATGGGCAGGTAGAGACCTATAAGGCAAGACTTGTGGCGAAGGGTTTTCGTCAAAGACCAGGTCTGGACTATGAAAAGACTTTTTCTCCCGTAGCCATGCGTAAATCCATTCGGATCCTACTTGCTATTGCTGTTCACTACGACTATGAAATCTGGCAGATTGACGTTAAAACTGCATTTCTAAATGGTGATTTAGAAGAATGCGTTTACATGGATCAGCCAGAGGGCTTCATTGACAGTAGGAGCAGCGGGAAAGCATGTAGATTGCTTAAATCCATTTATGGATTAAAGCAGGCATCACGGAGCTGGAACATCTGTTTTGATGATGTTATCAAAGAGTTTGATTTCATCAAAAATCCGGATGAACCTTGTGTTTATAAGAAGGATGTAGGGAGAGCTGTCACATTCCTCGTATTATACATGGATGACATTCTTCTGATAGGAAATGATGTTCCTATGCTACAGCCGGTCAAATCTTTCTTATCACTAAGGTTCTCCATGAAGGACCTGGGTGATACCACATACATTCTGGGCATTTGGATCTATAGGGATAGATCCAAGAGGTTATTACGATTGTCCCGAACCAGGTACATCAACACCATCCTAAAAAGGTTTAGTATGGAAGAATCCAAGCGGGGTGCCTTACTCTCTTGCCATGGGGTCACTCTCTCTAAGGACTTTTGCCCAAAGACTGATGAAGAGAGAGCTCGCATGAGCATTATACCCTATGCTTCAGCAGTAGGATCAATAATGTATGCGATGTTATGTACATGCCTTGATGTAGTTTATGCACTTAGTGTAGTAAGCAGGTTTCAATCCAACCAAGGGGAGAATCACTGGGTGGCTGTGAAGATCATTCTTAAGTACTTGAGAAGGACTAAAGAATTGTTCTTGGTGTATGGTAACAGAGATCTCCAAATGGAGGCCTTTACCGATTCGAGCTTCCAGAGTGATAAGGACGACATAAAATCTATCTCTAGGTTTGTATTTACCCTCAATGGAGGGGCGGTGAGTTGGAAGAGTTCCAAACAGGATACCGTTGCAGACTCTAAGATGGAAGCTAAGTACATTGCTGCAAATGATGCCGCCAAGGAAGCCGTCTGGATGAGGAAGTTCATCGCGGAGCTAGGAGTAGTTCTAACCATTATTGATCCAATACCATTGTATTGTGATAATAATAGGGCTATGGCGTTAGCCAAGGAGCCCAGGTCCCATCAGCGGTCCAGACACATCCTAAGGCGTTTTCATTTGATCTGAGAGATTGTAGATCGCCACGAGATCGAGATTAGGATAGTAGACACAAAGAATAACATTGCGGATCCACTCACCAAGGCCCTCCCTCAGCCGCAGCATGAGCGACCTTTTGAGTTGTTAGGTATGAGATACGCCAATAACTGGCCTTAGAGCAAGTGGGAGATTGTTGGATATATGTATGCCCTAGAAGCCATTATATGATAGTGGATGTATTTATACATGTATATATATTCAGTGTACATTCTTGCTCGACATGATAGTATGCTATCTGGTTACTCTTTATCTGACATGTTCACTTGATTATGCTTTTATTCATTTGTACATGTTGATAAAGCCCTGAGGATATTTGCTCGACTACTGTGATTATGATGTAGATCATACTAGTGGGACATTTGTAGTTTATAAGCGTATCCTGAAATGTCCCCAGTCGTGGGTATATCTAGATGGGGCATCGATATTCCAGAGTAGACTAGCGTATATGATACTAGACCCATATGATGGGCGATGGATATTCCCACATCCATTAATGTTTGACATCAAGATCGTATACGGGTGCTCAGTGGAGACTAAGTACACTGGACGGACTTGCCGAGAACTCCTATATGGTATTATATCTATCGTCGGATAGCTGTTCTCAGGTGACACTGGTACAGTTTAGTTTGTAGACCCGAGATCATCATAGAGTCTTGTGTATTCTCCCACTGTACTTTGATTACCACCCTGCCACGGCTCCAGTGAGTCGTGCAAACAGGTGGCTCTTAGGTACAGTCCCGAGACAAATGAAGACGATGAGCGATAGGAGGTGTTTCGTCTCCCCCGGTATTGGGAGTTGATGCTGTGTAGTGCTCGATTGGCTATATCAGTAAGTCCCTGGTCAGGGCTTTGAGATTTACTGATAAGTGTTATCAATAGTTTCTCAATCTGTTATAGACCATTCATCGGCACGACTTATTGAGTTATTGGGGTCGACGTTACCATCCCTAGACTCGATATGCAGTATGTCTGACGAAGAGACCGGACTGTACAGTAGTGTTGTCGGTTGGCTCGACGGGAGTTGTGACGGATTTGCTTGTTTTCTTCTGATCGCTCAATACCCGGGTGGCCGTTACGTTTAGCTGACCTCTTGCGGCTTGGGGGTGCTTGATATGATCATCACCCACTGCCGGCATATTGACGAGTCTTAGAGTCCTACAATGGAGTTACCTAGCCCAGGCGAAACGATGTGGAGTGCATATGAGATATGCGCGAGGACCTGATTAAATGCGTGTATGTGATACCGTATATTAATCGGGCGGTTTACTATTGGTCGGGTCATATGAGATATGACCGGTTTGTTAAATCAAGTGTTGATTTAACATTGAACATTATCGTTTTCACTTAGACCCTTTTGTCTTTTTTTGTATGCATGCATGTATGCACATGTTTACATTGATGCACATATAGATGTGCATGCACACATACATCCATACACATATGTGTCATGGTTGTTGATACACAAGATGGTCGCAATATAAGACTCACATGTTAGTAAATATATTTGTATTTATTTTTTGAGATTTATGGAAATGGATAATTATTCATGGTTGATTATTTTATTCCTCCACTAAACCTTGACTTAATCATGAGTTATTTTTCCATGGCCATTAGAGCTCCAAAATAAATATCTAGATATTTATTAACTTGAGTTAAGAATGATAGTGGAAATTATATATAATTTCTATTCTCATTTTTATGATTATCTTTATCATTATCTTGAGCTCTCATATTGCCATCTTCTTCTTCCTCTCTCTCTTGCTCTCTAGGTTTTGATAGTGAGTGAAAGAGTGATCAAGTTAGAGTTTTGAAGTGAGAAAACAAACGGCATCATCATTCTATACTACTCTTGCCCATTAGTTTAGAGTGTTAGCTTCAACTTCATCATTTGATCAAGTGGAGCTAGGATCTTGGAAAAAGTGGACTCCGGGTGGATCGCCGTGGACTTGGAGGATCTCGAGCAAGCTTCTTCCAACTTGTAAGTAGCTAAGGAGTCTAGCTAAGGGAGCTACAAAGGTTGTATTTTCTTTTCCTAGTGCTTAACTACTTGTGGAATGTGTTACATTTTGAGTTACCCTAGTTTTTCTAGTTTGATCCCTATGTTAAAGATGTTAGTTATATGTATTCCCTAGAGGCCATTACTATACATGAGATGCATATTGTAGTGGATGCTTGGACATATATAGGGAGGACTTTCTTGCTCGACATGATAGTATGCTATCTGGTCACTCTTTACCTTAACGTGTACACTGATCGTTTCTCTGCTACATGTTGGTAAAGCCCTTAGGATGTGTACTTGACTACCCGGACTATGATGAGGATCATACTAGTGGGGACATGGTAGTCTATAAGTACATCCTTCAAGGTCCCCAGTCGTGGGTGTATCGAGATGGGGCATCGATATACCAGAGTAGACTAGCGTATAGCTTCTCGACCCATATAGATGGGCGATGGAAGATCCCATATCCATTGGTGTTTGACATCAGAGATGATATACGGGTGCTCAGTGGAGACTGGGTACACTGGACGGACTCGCCGAGAACTCCCAGATGGTATTATACCTTACGTCAGATGGCAGTTCTTTGGTGACACTGGTGCATGTTAGTCTGTAGACCCGAGATCGTCATAGAGTCTTGTGTGATTCCCACTGTGCTTTGATTTCCACCTTACCACGTCCAAAAGGGCATGCAAAATGGTGGATTTTGGGTACAGTCCCGAGTCGCATGGAGGCAATGAGCGATAGGAGGGGTTTCGTCTCTCCCGATATTGGGGGTTGATGTTGCGCTATACTAGATTGGCCATAACAGGGAAGTCCCTGGCCATGGCTGGTTTAGAGATTTACTTGTAACATTTCAAAAAAATAAAATATTATTTTTGGGAAAATTTTGATAATTTAATACTATTTTAATGAATATTTTAATATTCCGGTATAATTAAATACCGATAAATGGGGAAAATTTTGGAAAAAATTATGGAAAATTCTAAAATAGGGTATTTTGTGGAATTTTTTCCATTTTAAAGTTTTTATGGTTAATTATATGCTAATTTAGTGTTAATCGCGATTAAAAATCGCTAATCGGTTTTTAGCATTTTTGTGCAAAAATGTGCACATATCATTGTTTCTATACTTATTACATTTCTTACATATGGGGGGGGTAGATGGTTACTTAGGGTTTACCTTTGTGTGAGGGGATATAAAAGAAAAAGGAAGAGAAAAGAAAAAGTGAAGTATGATGAAGACTAGGTCAACCTCTCTTTTTTTGAACCATCCTCATCATTTCCCATCTCCTTTTCTCTCTCCCTCTCCCATGAGGGAGCTGCTGCTGCCCCTCTCCCTCTCTATCCCTCTTCACAAAAACCCTAGATCCACCTTGAAATCCACCTCAAAACCCTATTCCCATTTCACAAAAAATGTTCCCGGGCTCACTAGCTACACAATGGACCTAGAAGGAATGGATTTGGAGGTCTTTGAGCAACTCAAGAATTTTCTTGAGTTGCCAAAGAAGGTAATTTCTACACCCTTAGTTTAGTATTTCAATTCTTATTGCATCCATTCTAGTTTCATGTCGATATGGTGTTGTTTGATAGACTTTTGAAACTTCAAGTTAGGGTTAAGGTTAGATCTGAAATCAAAGATGAAATTGAGAATTGTGGTGACCTTAGAACCCCTGGTAGGATGTTATTTTAGACCAGACCTAAGAGTTAAACCCAGAATATGGATTTAGTGAATCCATATCAGGGAGAACTGCAAATCTGGGAGAGTATTTAGGAATTTGCTATCACCCTAAGACCCCTAAAATAAATTGAGCTGACAGTGAGTCGTGCAGGCACCTAGGAAGCTACCACCAAGACCCGAGCCCCTAATTCAAATCCCAGGCCGCAGATGTAATCATTCTGGCCGCAATTTGCGGCCAGAGTAGAAGGGAATGGGGACATTTTTGTTCCAGGGCTCATTTTGCACTAAATTAGACCCCTTCTATATGCAGTTTTGGCTAATTGTCACCTGGGGAAAATCTGGGAGCATGTTGTTGTGTTTTAGGCGATGTTTTCCATATTTTTGAATGCACTTTCTTGATATTTGGATTTGTATTTGGTTGTTGGGTGTTCGTACATCGACAACATGGGTTGTTTGATTGATTTGCACGTTTAGGCCATAGGTTCTAACCTGTGAGCACACGGTGCGCTGTATCGGTTTTCTGCGTCGATTTTAATACGTATTGCAATTGGTTATTACTGTAGGTACCCTCGCATGGATTCCGAGGTGAAGAAGCGTGGCGTCATCGATTTGGGCGAGGGAAGACAGGTGAGTAGATCTATATCTACCGGGGAAGTCGGGTGGATGGCGTATAGCACCCCCGCAAACTTCTGATGGTAACCGATTTATAGAGTATGGTTAGGAAACCTAGATTAGGAAACTAAGGTTAGAATATAGATAGCTATGTAGTCATATTAGAAACTAGAGGATAGTTAATTGTGATATATTACTACCACCTTAGGATGACGTTTAGAGATATTGCCGTTTAGGGTTCTGTAGGACTAGATAGCCGATGTAGATGCGTCATCCGAACCATACCTTTTTCTAAACTAAAGAATTGTATGTATCCTTTAAATGTATATCTTGAGGGATGTTACGGATTTTCAAATGATATCTTTTCCTTAAAACACCGTAACCCCTATTTTCAAAACTACGATTCACTTTTTAAAAAATCTGATTGTATGGTTCGGGTGTGTTGTTAGATTAGATATTTATACTTAGTAGAGATAGCATATTTATGTAAACTCGACATGATATGAGACATAAATGCAATGAAAGAATACAAGACGAATTTGATGATATGATGAGATGATGATATGATATGATGGTATACGGATGCGAGTCGATCGTAATGATTTATACCCTGCCGGTCCCCTGATATGAGATTATTGCAGATGCGACCTGGGACATAGGTATATAGGGTTATATATGTTAGTGTATATGCCCTAGAGGCCATTACTGTATCATACTAGTTTGTATATTACTTGATGGAAGCTTGGGATATTCACAGTTGTATATACAATCTTGCTCGAAATGGTAGTATGCTACTTGGTTTGTCTCTGCTTTAATATGTGCATGTGTTTCTTTTAGCATATCGCTGATGTACATATTAGTAGAGCCCTTAGGATCTTTGCTTGATTACCAGCGTTGTGATGGCGCTCACACTCGTGGGAGCTGGGTGATCTATAAGCACATCCTTATACAGGTCCCTAGTCGTTGGACTATCGAGACAGGGCATCGATACTCCGGAGTAGACTAGCATATGCGCTTCTCATCCCAGCGTGGGAGATGGTTTGTCCCACAGCCGTCAGTACGTCGTACTTGAGATAGTATGCGGGTGCTCGTTAGGTTACGAGTACACTGGACAGGACTCGTCGGGAACTGTTGGTTGGTATTATACCTATCGTCAGTTATCAGTTCCCAGGTGACAAGAGTACAGCTTAGTCCGTTGACTTGACACTGTCACTTTGCCTCGAGTGTGTTCCCACTGCACTTTGATTACTACCCTACCACGGCTCAAAAGAGTCGTGCAAACAGATAGTTTTTGGGTGCAGTCCCGAAGCACTTGGAAGCAGTGACGGTTAGACAGGATTCGTCTCTCCCGGTATTGGGGGTTGACATCGCGCTGTGTCCAGGAGAGCCATTACACGAGTAGTCCCTGGCCAGGGCAAGCGAGATATACTGGTAGGTTTCATGTGTTATCTCAGGGTGTTCTGGGCTACACTCCGACACGACTTGTACCGCTATTAGGGGACTGACGTTCACCGCCCCCCTAGGCCCGCCATGCGATGTATCAGACGAACAGACCGGACTGTACGGAGACTGTCACATACAGGCTTAGTAGGAGTTCAGATGGGGTTCACCTCGTCAGTCTTCTTATCGACATCTACCTGGGGACCGTTACGTACAGCTAGTGCCACTTGCGGTCTGTGGTTAAACCCACTGCCAGCGTAGTGTCGAGTCTTTAGAGTCCCACACAGAGAGCTATTCTCCTTTAGGCAAAATGAGTAGAGGTCGCATGGTTTTGCGACAGGGTTCGTTCACATCCGCACACTTGTGCACGTTTGCTGTCCGGACAGCTTATACTAGCGGGCTTTGGTTTAAGCCGGATCCCAGTATATGATTTGGGATTGGTTTTATTTCTTTGTATTCGTGTTCCTCGGATCACAAATACGGGTGCGTATGCACAGTTGCTTGAGACAGAGGGAGAGGACTTTGATTAGGGTTAATGACCATTGTCATTTTTATTAACCCTAATGCTTATGTGTATATTATGGTTAATTGATATTAGTTTAATAATTGTGCATGGTTATGGTTGTTGACCATTTGACCTCCTTGACCTGTTGACCTAGGTTGACACTTTGACCATCATCATTTCATTTGGGAGATGCTCTTTGATCCTTGCAAATTGCATTAAAAATAAAATGATAATGGTCATGTCTTGATTAACCATGACAATTATCTAGCTAATTATCTAATTACAATAATTCACACATATATGAGAGAATGCTTCATATTTTCTCTCATTCTATTATTGACTTTCTCTCTCTTGTTCTTCCTCTCCCTCAAGCTCTCCCCTCTCATGTGTTGAGAAACACTTGAGCTTGAGAAAAACCTCTTCTTGATAATCTCTACTCTCATCTAGGGTTCTAGAATTAGCACTTCTTGCACCATAGTTACTTCTAACTTGGAGTTGAAGCCAAAGGATGAGGCTTTCGGGTGGATCTTTCTTCGACGTGAGAAGACGACAAACGTGACCTCTTTCCACTACTCCAAGGAGCAAGGAGAGAAGGACATAAAGCCCTAGGTATAACCTTTCTAACACTTAGCTAGTTTCTAGTTAGCTTTAGCTTGTTTTTGTTTAGGAAAGATCCTTCTTTGTCTAGTCCATGTTTCCTAAGTTGATAAAAATTTGATTTTTATTCCGTATTCCGCCTCCCCGTAAGTACCGGGGTGGGCAACGTGGACTTACAGTGGTATCAGAGCCTAACTAAACATAAACTAGCTAGGTAGTGAAAGTGTATGGAAGTTTGATCGGAAAAATCGAAAAACCAAAATGTCAAAGCCCTAACTTTCTGTTAAATTTTTTCCTGCTCAAAATAAAATTTATCATACTCCAAAAATTGTCTCAGGGTTTTGTGAAGAAAGCCACCAAACCCGGTCCAATGAATCGACCAAAGTGCCGCGGTTCCGCGGCAATAGCTTGCTATTGTCGAGCAACCGCGGCCGAGTTGGCTCGTCTCTGGGTCGAGTTTGGTGCAGTGCTCTTCTGGCATGGTTTTGGGATTTTTAAGATGGTTTATATGTGCCCATATTTTCCAGAATAGAAATTTGTTTTTGGGGGCCTATAAATCCGTATTTTTATCGAACTTCACTACACTTTGACTAAAGGGTTATATCTGTGATGTTTATATGTATTGAACGTCGGCTAATCGCTATATGTCGATTAGTCGAGGTTATACATATCTGTGATCTGTGTTTGATGATGGTATGTGTATATGAATGTGTTGGATTGTCGCGGGTGAATAGCCGGGGTGGATGTGAGATGAGTGTTTATTTTTCTTTCATTCATTGTAGTATGTAAATTGATGTAATAATATTTGTATGGCCGCACAACCGGGTCGGGGTTGTAGCCGTCATTGTATAATTCTTTTTACTGTTTTTGCTTCTAGGATAGACCCATGGAGGGGGTGCACAAACTGCCGGGTATCTCGAAGTGCCGAGTGGCCTACTCACGGTGGTGAGGGAGGTTGCTTCGCTTCGGGTACTTGGCGGGTAGTTTGCCGCACCCGTAGGGGTCTTGGGTGGGGTATTGGCTATTCACCGCGACCGTGTAATCCGCTTTTCGTTGCAGGCTCGAACGGATTGCGGATTCCTAGCATATCCAATGTATTCATCTGTGATCTGTAATGTCTATCATTGCTATATATTTATATATGATAACTATTTAGGCGTTGCTTATGTTTTACATCCGCGCTAGCCCAGCCCCCGCTCTGTCGTTAGTTAAGTAACCTAACGGGTGATGACGAGGCCCCGTGGCGAATGCGAATGGCATAAGCGTACGTCATATTTTGGTTGTTTTCTGCAATGGTAGGATTAAATGATGGGACGCATTAAAAGAACTAATGCAAGAAAATAAACCAAGTAAAAGTCGATTGGAACACTTTGAAAACCACTCGGTTCTTTTCAAAACTAAACTTTTAAACGCGGAGCTTGAACCACTCTTTTTAAAAGCTATCTCGTTCCATCGATTATATCAAGTTCACTACGTTCACGGTTTCGCCAAAACCATTCGTAGCCCTCCGTCATTCCACATGAATGGTCAAAAGTATTCAAGCTATGTATTTTGGCCAAAGTCAAGGCATAGTGATTGGTAGCTATTGGGTATTCATGTGCAGCATAGATAGATGCGTTGGTTTGGGACAGTCGTGCTGCCATTTTGGCCAAAGTCAAGGGTAGGTACGGGTGGGACCAAATTAACCCGGAGAATGACGGGTAGAACTTGACATGTGACTTATGATATTTTGGCCAAAGTCAAGCTCATAAGAGCATGAGGCAGAAATCCACATCGGGGGTTTCATAAGTACTGAAACTTGCTAGCGCTGCATACCATTTGGAGTGTGATAATTCTGGTAGGATTCCTTCGGTTTTATCACGCGATGTTATTTGGATCCCGATCCTACTGTGAGTATATGCTACTCCTCGGGAAAACTCTCACTTAACGATCAATGCTATAAACTTAGTAGGTGTCTAGAAAGGTGTTAGCGCGGCTACGCCCACAGGGAAAAGAGGTTACTTAATTAAGGAACTTCGCGAAAGCGTTGGAAAAACTCCCTCGAAGTACCGACACTGGCCTGGCTGAACGGTTAAGCAAGTATTGTACGGTGAGATTGATCCTGACTAATCCTTTCTTTACGGTTTGAGAAGGGATTCGAGAGACAATGGGAGCCATCCAGTTTAGACAAACTAAAAACCACTCTAAACTTGCAAGAGCATCATGCTAAAGTGTTTCTTTTCTCTCTCCTAATTGCAGCGACCATTCAACATGACCGGACTTAAGTTATTACTAGATAAAAACATATTGACAGGGCCAAACTACAAAGATTGGCTCAGGAATGTCAAGATGGCAATCACTTACGACAAGTTGGGGTATGTCCTTACCACCAAAGCTCCCCCTGTCCCAGGTCCCAAAACCAGTGTCATAGATAGGGAAATCTACAAGACCTGGGAAATAGATTGCGCGAAGGCCAGATGCCTCGTACTAGCCTCGATGGACAACGAACATCAGAGGAGGCACGAGAATATGGACCTAGAGTCCATATTTCTTCATACAAAAGAACTGTATCGAGAGCAGTCTCGTATCGCAAGATACGAAGTGTCGAAGAAGTTTTTTCGGCAAGGTTGGCTGTCAGATCATCGGTAGTGGAACACGTGCTTAAGATGATTGGCTACATAGAGGAGCTCGTGGACCTTAGGACCATGTTGGAGAATGAACTCTATACTGATTTGATTCTCCAGTCCCTTCCTTCCACTTACGCCCAGTTTATCCTTAACATCAACATGCAAGGAAAGGAGGTTGAACTTTCCGAACTTCTGAACATGTTGAGGAGTGCCGAGGGCACCCTACAGAAGGGTAGGGAGACATCCACTTTGTTTGTAGAAGGATATTCCTCTTCTAGATCCAGGGCGAAAGCCAAGGGTAAGAAGAAGAAAGCCCCCGCCAAACCAAGAGGCGGTGTCGGTAAAGTGGATACGTAGGGAAAAGGAAAAGCAACAAAGATAGCGGGAAAGCTGGTGGGGAAGGAAGAATGCTTCTATTGTCACAAAAGTGGTCACTGGAAACAGGATTGCAAGGCTTGGAAGGCCAGAACACAGGATTTGAAGCGAGTTGCAGCTTCAGCTTCAGGTGTGTATGTTATTGAAAACTGTCTATCAATAAACTCTACATCCTGGGTATTGGATACCGGATCAGGATCTCATATCTGTAATTCTTTGCAGGCGTTGAGAAAGCGTAGAGTTTTGAAGGCAGGTGACATGACCCTCAGAGTTGCAAACGGTGCTAGCATGGATGCTGAGGCCGTGGGGGACTATCACCTGGGATTGTCGGATGGACACTTTTTGGTTTTGCGTAGTTGTTATTATGTACCAAATGCAACCTGTAATATCATTTCTGTATCTTCATTATCTGAAGAAGGTTATGAATTTGCATTTGTAAGTAATGTAGTGAACATTCACCTTAATCAAGTTTTGATTGGGTCAGGTACATTGAACAACGGTATATACGTATTAAACCAACCACAGATTTTCAATGTCCAGAATACACACAAAAGAAAGTCTCCAGAAATCAATAAAACTTTCTTATGGCATTGTAGACTGGGTCACATCAATAAGAGAAGGTTGACTAAGTTACATGCAGAAGGATATTTGGATCCGTTCGAATATCAATCGTATGCAACTTGTCAATCCTGTCTCAAAGGAAAGATGACAAAGACTCTGTTCACTGGACACGGAGTAAGAGCGAGCGAGCTCTTGGGACTCGTACACAGCGACGTGTGCGGTCCAATGTCTACACATGCACGAAGTGGTTATTCTTACTTCATTACTTTTACGGATGACTTTTCAAGGTACGGTTATGTCTTCTTAATAAAACATAAATCCGAGGCTTTTGAAAAATTCCAGGAATATAAGAATGAAGTAGAAAAACAAACAGGCAAAAGTATCAGGGCACTAAGATCTGATCGAGGTGGTGAATACTTGAGTGCCGAGTTCCTGGGTTACTTAAAAGAGAATGGAATTCTCTCTCAGCTTACTCCTCCATACACTTTGCAACATAACGGTGTATCGGAGAGACGGAACCGAACCCTATTGGATATGGTACGGTCCATGATGAGTAACGCTGAGTTACCGCGATCGTTCTGGGGATATCCGTTAGAATCAGCTGCATACCTTTTGAACCGAGTTCCAACTAAGACTGTGCCTACTACACCATATCAGATGTGGTGTGGGAAGAGACCCTATCTTAATCACATTAAGACATGGGGATGTCCAGCTTTTGTAAAAAAGCAGCATGCGGACAAGCTCGAGGCACGCTCAGTACAGTGCAAGTTTGTGGGATATCCAAAGAACTCCAAGGGATATTTCTTCTATTGCGAAGAGGAACAAAAGGTGTTTGTTTCTCGCCATGCCCACTTTCTAGAACACCAGTTCATAGAAAAAGAATTAAGTGGGAGCGCAATAGAACTGTAAGAAATTCCAGAACCACGAGCTATTACTGAAAGCTTAGTAGAACCAGAGGGTTCGAAAGATCAGGACATTCCTACGCCACTCCGCAGGAGTAGTAGGCAGTCTCATCCGCCCGAGAGATACTACGGTTTTCTCATTGACGGGGATAGAGAGGATTGCATCATAGACTTTGATGAGCCTACTAGCTTCCAGCAAGCCATTCAGAGCGTCGACTAGGTAAAATGGCTGGATGCAATGCGGACCGAAATGGAGTCCATGTACACCAACAAAGTATGGACGTTGGACATTGCTCCAGATGGGGTAAAACCCGTAGGATGCAAGTGGATCTTCAAAAGGAAGATTGGTGTAGATGGACAGGTTGAGACTTATAAAGCTAGACTGGTTGCAAAGGGTTTTCGTCAAAGACCTGGTTTGGACTATGAGGAAACCTTTTCTCCAGTAGCTATGCTGAAATCCATTCGGATCCTTCTTGCCATTGCTGCCTTCCACGATTATGAGATTTGGCAGATGGACGTAAAGACAGCTTTTCTAAATGGACATTTAGAGGAGTGTGTCTATATGGACCAGCCAGAGGGTTTCATTCAGAGTGGGAGCAGCGGAAAGGTGTACAAGTTGCTTAAGTCCATTTATGGACTAAAGCAGGCATCACGGAGTTGGAACATCTGTTTTGATGAGACGGTCAAGGAATTTGGCTTTATCAAAAATCCAGATGAACCATGCATCTATTGAAGATTTGTAGCGAGAACTGTAGTATTCCTCGTTTTATACGTGGATGACATTCTCTTAATAGGAAATGACATTCCTATGCTACAATCTGTCAAGGGGTTCTTGTCACACAGGTTCTCCATGAAAGACCTGGGTGATGCCTCATACATTCTGGGTATCCGGATCTACCGTGACAGATCCAAGAGGATATTAGGACTTTCACAGTCTAGGTACATCGACACCATACTGAAGAGATTCAGTATGGAAGATTCCAAGCTCGGTAATTTACCGGCTTGTCACGGGATCGCCCTCTCCAAAAAGATGTCTCCCATGACTGATTTGGAGAGGGATCGCATGTCTATTATACCCTACTCTTCTGCGGTAGGCTCTATAATGTATGCGATGTTGTGTACCAGACCGGATGTGGCTTATGCACTGAGTGTGGTAAGCAGGTATCAGTCAAACCCTGGGGAGAAACATTGGATAGCAGTAAAGAACATTCTCAAGTACCTGAGAAGGACTAAGGAGATGTTCTTGGTGTCTGGCGGAAAAGACCTCCAGATTGAGGCCTTTGCTGACTCCAGCTTCCAGAGTGACAAGGATGATTCCAAGTCCATGTCGGGTTTTGTCTTTACCCTCAATGGAGGGGCGGTGTGTTGGAAGAGCTCCAAACAGGAAACCGTTGCTGACTCGACTATGGAACCGGAATACATCGCTGCATCTGATGCCGCAAAAGAAGCTGTCTGGATGTGGAAGTTCTTGAGAGAACTTCAGGTGGTTCCGTCCATTGTTGACCCAATACCTCTATATTGCGACAACAACGGGGCTATAGCTTTAGAGAAGGAACCCAGGTCCCATCAGAAATCCAGACACATCTTAAGGCGGTATCACCTGATCAGGGAGATCGTGGATCGCCAGGAGATCGAGGTTCGGAGGGTTGCTTCAGAACATAACACAGCAGATCCATTCACCAAGGCCTTGCCCCAGACTCAGTTCGAGCGGCTGATCGAGATGATAGGTCTTCGATACGCCAGTACGTGGCCTTAGTGCAAGTGGGAGATTGTTAGTGTATATGCCCTAGAGGCCATTACTGTATCATACTAGTTTGTATATTACTTGATGGAATCTTGGGATATTCACAGTTGTATATACAATCTTGCTCGAAATGGTAGTATGCTACTTGGTTTGTCTCTGCTTTAATATGTGCATGTGTTTCTTTTAGCATATCGCTGATATACATATTAGTAGAGCCCTTAGGATCTTTGCTTGATTACCAGCGTTGTGATGGCGCTCACACTCGTGGGAGCTGGGTGATCTATAAGCACATCCTTATACAGGTCCCTAGTCGTTGGACTATCGAGACAGGGCATCGATACTCCGGAGTAGACTAGCGTATGCGCTTCTCATCCCAGCGTGGGAGACGGTCTGTCCCACAGCCGTCAGTACGTCGTACTTGAGATAGTATGCGGGTGCTTGTTAGGTTACGAGTACACTGGACAGGACTCGTCGGGAACTGTTGGTTGGTATTATACCTATCGTCAGTTATCAGTTCCCAGGTGACATGAGTACAGCTTAGTCCGTTGACTTGACACTGTCACTTCGCCTCGAGTGTGTTCCCACTGCATTTTGATTACTACCCTACCACGGCTCAAAGGAGTCGTGCAAACAGGTAGTTTTTGGGTGCAGTCCCAAAGCACTTGGAGGCAGTAACGGTTAGACAGATTTCGTCTCTCCCGGTATTGGGGGTTGACATCGCGCTGTGTCCAGGAGAGCCATTACACGAGTAGTCCCTGGCCAGGGCAAGCGAGATATACTGGTAGGTTTCCAGTGTTATCTCAGGGTGTTCTGGGCTACACTCCGACACGACTTGTACCGCTATTAGGGGACTGACGTTCACCACCCATCTAGGCCCGCCATGCGATGTATCAGACGAACAGACCGGACTGTACGGAGACTGTCACATACAGGCTCAGTAGGAGTTCAGATAGGGTTCACCTCATCAGTCTTCTTATCGACATCTACCTGGGGACCGTTACGTACAGCTAGTGCCGCTTGCGGTCTGCGGTTAAACCCACTGCCGGCGTAGTGTCGAGTCTTTAGAGTCCCACATAGAGAGCTATTCGCCTTTAGGCAAAATGAGTAGAGGTCGCATGGTTTTGCGACAGGGTTCGTTCACATCCGCGCACTTGTGCACGTTTGCTGTCCGGACAGCTTATACTAGCGGGCTTTGGTTTAAGCCGGATCCTAGTATATGATTTGGGATTGGTTTTATCTCTTTGTATTCGTGTTCCTCGGATCACGAATACGGGTGCGTATGCACAGTTGCTTGAGACAAAGGGAGAGGACTTTGATTAGGGTTAATGACCATTGTCATTTTTATTAACCCTAATGCTTATGTGTGTATTATGGTTAATTGATATTAGTTTAATAATTGTGCATGGTTATGGTTGTTGACCATTTGACCTCCTTGACTTGTTGACCTAGGTTGACACTTTGACCATCATCATTTCATTTGGAAGATGCTCTTTGATCCTTGCAAATTGCATTAAAAATGAAATGATAATTGTCATGTCTTGATTAACCATGACAATTATCTAGCTAATTATCTAATTACAATAATTCACACATATATGAGAGAATGCTTCATATTTTCTCTCATTCTATTATTGACTTTCTCTCTCTTGTTCTTCCTCTCCCTCAAGATCTCCCATCTCATGTGTTGAGAAACACTTGAGCTTGAGAAAAACCTCTTCTTGATAATCTCTACTCTCATCTAGGGTTCTAGAATTAGCACTTCTTGCACCCTCGTTACTTCTAGCTTGGAGTTGAAGCCAAAAGTTGAGGCTTTCGGGTGGATCTTTCTTCGACGTGAGAAGACGACAAAGGTGACCTCTTTCCACTACTCCAAGGAGCAAGGAGAGAAGGACATAAAGCCCTAGGTATAACCTTTCTAACACTTAGCTAGTTTCTAGTTAGCTTTAGCTTGTTTTTGTTTAGCAAAGATCCTTCTTTGTCAAGTCCATGTTGCCTAAGTTGATAAAAATTTGATTTTTATTCCGTTTTCCGCTTCCCCGTAAGTACCGGGGTGGGCAACGTGGTCTTACAATATATATGTACTGAATGTTGTGAATCATGGATGATAGGCCGTATGTAATATTAGGCTGTACCCTCATTTGTCGTATAGGATGATAGGATCCCTTTTAGTATAATGCCGCCGCACGATGATATTCCGTGCGTGATGAGTTGACTTGATGATTGATCCTTACCCTTGACTAGAGGTTGCCGTACGATGGATTATACCGTACGCGGTGTTTTTGGGCTAGATGCCGATAGATAGATTCACCGACTCGGACATATGATAGATACGTATACCTTATAGCTTTTCGCCGATGATTTACCTTGTGCTGCATTCATGATATTATTATTGCATTGCATATACCTGTGATAGTACACCGCGCCATTATCGATGATGTGTATGTTACACGTACACATATTGCCGGATCACATACTTCATCATCGATAATTGCCATGTCACTACACAGTAGGGTTGCTGCATCATGACATATACATTGATACGCCCATACTTGCGCACATACACATTGTATATTCATATTTGTGCACACATACATGGTACATCTATACTTGCGCATATACATATTGTACCTACATTGATAGCTGGTTTTATTGCAAATTTGGAAACCGCATGCGATACTTTAAAAACTGGAATCATTTAAAAAGAGCGATTTTCCCCTTAATATGTCATATCACTATTCCATATTGCATGATACACGGATATGCTCGCATTTCTTTTTACATGTCGCATACATCATGCTCTATTATTTTACGCATTGAGATATGCTATTTTCATGAGATTTATGGTTTTGAGAACCGTGGATATTTCAAATGAGATTATGTGTTGTTTTAAAAACCCGGTTTCTCTTGATATGATATTTCAGTGCGTCCACCATATGTTTTCTCGGTTCTGAGAGTGGCATGTGAAACCCGATTCGAGGAGTGGTAGGCACCGTCTGCGGGTACATGGTTGACCCGGTGAGGTACCCCGGGGCAAGAAGACTCGTATATTTTAGACGGTGAGCCCGGCAGGAGAGCACTACCTACCGGTGATAGTATGTAGACTCGGCGGTTATCCGGAGGATACCGACCGGAGTAGCGAGATGGATATGAGGGCCTACCAGGGAGTGCGGCGCCTGAGGGCCGATCTGAGGATGCGGCGCTTGAGATATATGAGGATTTACGTGCCGATGCTGGGCACGGTTTTCATGATGTTTTCGAGTGTCGATGCTAGGCACTCAGGTTCCATGATTTGATGTGTCGGGAGGGACACTGTTGATATATATATATATATCCTCATAATTTCATGCACACTCTTTTATGATATTTACATGCATGATATTGCTGCGTCAGTGGTTGACGCATGGACTAGATCCACATACCTACACCGATGCTACTATCGGAGATTTTGCACATGCTTAGAGATATTGATTTATGGGTGGACAAGATCCACATATCTGCATACCTTGATTATGGTTAGACGATATCCATATAAATGCATATAGATAGTGACTACCTTGTTGGCACATATACGACCCGGTCACCCTAGATATCATAGTATTACTTTATGATATAGTTGACCTAGGAGTCGTTGTTTATTCGATTTCTACTTGTAGATATATTTCTATTCACGAGTTGGCAACTCACCCCCGTTGTGTCACAGTTCTTGCAGGTTAACCGCTTGGATCAGCAGCGGCTTCGCTGGCACACAGCTTCATTCGGGTGTTTTGCATTGGTAGGTGGGGCATTTGTATCGTACCCACTCTTGTATTATATTTCATATTGTATCTAGTTAACTCCATAAATCAAAAGTTGTAATTGTATAAGTGATGAGACTTAGTGAGACTTGTAGTTGCGAGATTTGAGCGATGGGTTTTATTTTCCCTTTGGGGTTATATCTTGCTCTTTTCACTGTCTTTTGTGGTGAACTTCGCCGTTGGGCGTCGTATACTTATTTATACTGTATTGCGTGGTTGTGATCCGCTGTTTGGCGAAGAGCTAGCTCCCGCTTGGGGATGCCTTTATTCCTGTTATGTATTTGTGGCTTTGGATCAAAATATACAAAGGAGGTGCTGCCAAAATTTTTAAAAAGACGAAACATGTTTTCAAACAAGGAAATTCACTTGCATCATTCACGTTCCTTTTCTACGCATTAAGAAAATTTGTTTTCATTATACCTTTATTTCAAAACCTCACCTCCTTTATTTTTCTAAAAAGGTTTAGATTTCTGGGTTTCAGCTTACTTGAATTCCGTTACGCCTTTAGACGTTGCGTGATTCAAGTGCCGGTCACGAGCTAATATTTTGGGTCGTGACATTACCGGTAAGTGTTACCAGTAGTTTCTCAACCCGTTATGAGCCTCGCATCGGCATGACTTATCGGTTGTTGGCGTCTGACGTTTACCACCCCTAGACTTGATATGCGACATATCAGACGAGGAGACCAGACTGTACGGTAGTGTCACTGTCAGGCTTTGTGCAGGAGTTGGAGCGGGCTTGCTTGCTGATCTTCTAATCACTCAATACCCGGGTAGCCGTTACGTCCAGCTAGTACCGCTGACGGCTTGTGGGTGCTTGATATGATCATCACCTACTGTCGGCGTATTGACGAGTCTTTAGAGTCCTACATAGAGGTTTTACTGGCTCAGGCAAAATGAAATAGGAGCGCATATGTGATATGTGCGGGACCGAGAATAATACGAGTATATGATACCGTATTCTATTCTCGCGATGTTTGTATCGATCAGTTATATGCGATATAACCAGGTTATCGAATCAAGGGTTGATTCGATAAGTCGATACGTTGGATATTAGTCGGTTATATGTGATATAACCGGATTATTAAGTCAAGTGTTGATTTAATAATTTAGTGTATAATTGTATATGTGATATACTAATTTACATTAACTAACATTGGTTCACTTAAGCATTTGTTTTTCTCACTTGTGCACAACTTAATATATATGTGATATATATTTATTTGTGTTCATTTTGTATCATGGTTGTTGATACACTCTACATGGGTTTATGAGACATATACCATTATAATTATATTGGTGGGGTTTTAATATACAAAGTAAATACAAAATTAGTGGATAATTATTCAAGTGCATGAAGCTTCATGATGCTTGTGAGTGCATTGACCAAAGTCCACTAGTTTTGTTTTACTTAGGATATTTATAAACCTAACCACTATAATTAGCCATGGTTATGTCTCTACATGAGTTAATATATGATATAAACTCACCCATGGTTCACTCTCTCTCTCTAGATTAGTTTTTCATTCTCATTTTTGAGCTCATCTTTTTCCTCCTTCAAATGCTTGCTAGGGTTTAATAAAGAGAGAGAAATATAGTGAGAAAAGAAATTCTAAAGTGTACCCATTTCCTATTTCATCATCCTCTACTAGACTAGCACTTTAGTTTAGGGTGTTTGCTTCACTAATTCTCTAGTTAGTGAAGTAGAAGCTTGAGTTCGTATTCCCTCGACGTAGATCATCTTCGGCCTCGAAGACTCCAAGCAATACCGTTGCTATCTTCTCATGGAGCCATCCGAGAGTCCGGGAGCATGATGATCGTAGCGAAGGGACTACTACAAGGAGCATATGAAGTGAAGGACCGATCTACAAAGTTTGTATTTCGTATTCACTTAGTCGTAAATGTTATTTACTTGCATGTGAAACCCTAATTATCTAGTAAAGATCTTGTTTAGGGTTATTCGGCACGGCTAAAATTTTAATCGGGCATGGTTGATGCCTTGTAGAACCTTATTAGAGTGCCTAGTAACCCTACAGTGATATCAGAGCAAGGCTAGAGCATTAGGCGACGTGTTTACGAAGTTAAAACTCCGATCGAACCCCGTAACGTCAAAACGACCCCTTCTCTGGACAAATTTTAAAAATGTGATTTTTTCTGCATTAAAAATACTCAAAAAAATCAGTAGGGAATTCTAAGAGTTACTGTAAAACACGACATCCTAATTCCACCAAAGCGCCGCGGAACCGCGGCAATACCTTGCTTGCGCGGCGGTTCTGCGGCGGAATAGTAGAATTAGGGTTAGTGTTTTGTTCAGTAATATCCGTAGGTACTTGTACATTCTTCTGGGTATTTTTAATCTGACTCAAGTGTTGAGTGTTCTGAGGATTATTTTGTATTCATTAATTCGATCGGAAAATTTAATTTCGTGCTTTTTCCGGATAATTTAGAAAGTATTAAAATGTTCGAACGGATATCATTAACTCGCTTTTTCCCGACACGAAAAACTTTCAAGTGTTGAATTTTTCTTAAGTTTAAATCTTTCGGAAAAACGTGCATGTAACGCGTTGGACCCTCTAGAAGAACACAAAGCTTAACTCGATTATGTGACCGTCTGAACCACCTCTAAACCTTAGGGTTTGGGGCAGTACGGCGTGCCACATGTGAGGC
Organism: Agapanthus africanus; assembly: GCA_030015575.1. Classification (NCBI taxonomy): domain Eukaryota; kingdom Viridiplantae; phylum Streptophyta; class Magnoliopsida; order Asparagales; family Amaryllidaceae; genus Agapanthus; species Agapanthus africanus. The sequence goes on from CM057347.1 coordinate 262,030,088, forward strand.
GTTGGCTTGACCCTTCTATGGTTGGACCGTTGGTACTGTGACGTATTCTGGAATTTTTTGAACTCCGATCAAGTGTTGAGCTATTAAGGAAATCTTGGGTATTTGATTATTCGATCGAAAAGTTTAATACTGTCTATTTATCTGGAATGTGATACAATATGTGGAATTCATATAGTTAGGCATGAAATGCGAAGTATGTCATATTTCGGATTTACGATGTCTAAAAAGATTGTGGATTCCAAATGTTGTAGTTTTACACTTTCTTTTCCACGACCGTAAGTGTAATATGTGATATCGCCGGTTTCGTTGCTATATGTCAACGACAATTGGGATGCGCATATTTACTTACGTTGATGACATGTGATGTTATGTGTTGCTGGATATGCTATATTGGATCGTCGTGTTCTGAATAGCCGGGGGTTTTATGTGAGATGGGGGTTTTTATTTTCATTCATGTAAAATTCATTATATGTAATATTCTTTTATTGGGGCACTTCCGGGATGAGGATGATGTCACCAATGTATATTATTTACTTTTCCGCACTAGGATAGACCCAAGGAGGAGAGCACAAGTAACCAGGTTCTAGAGTCCAGTGGGAGACCAACTCGAGGAGTCGAGTCCGGGTCTCCTAACTCTAGAATTGGTAGGGTTGCTTGCCGCTCTCGTAGGGGTCTAGGGGTGTGGGTTTGGCTATTCATCGCGACCATGGAATCCGTGTTTTATAGAGGCTCAAAATAAAATATGGACCTCCTAGTATATCCATTATTTCATATGTTTCATCTGCTGCGATATCTGTGATGTGATCATTTGATATGTTGAGATGGATACTGTATATAGTATATATGATATATTATATAGACGTTACTTATGTTTTACACTCGCACTAGCCCTGCTCCGCTCTGCCGTTAGTTAACTAACCTAACGGTGCACGAGGGGACATCGAGGCGAATACGGATGGCATAAGTGTACGTCGTATTTATCTGTGATGTTTAGGTGACTTAAATGATGGGACTTCATTAATGTGATTAATGAAAGAAAAGAAACCTAAAAGATGTTCTAGAATCAAATTTTTAAAAAAGGGTAGCTACAGATTTTTGCTTTGCATAGCGATATATATGATGTATCCTGCACCTTATTCGATAAGGAAAGAGCCGAGATCCCTTCACCGGAAGTGACCTCTTTAGCAAAACTGGCAGATGCTACAACACTCGGTTTGTCTTTTGATTGCTTTTGGAGTTTTTGGTTTGCATAGCGATATATATGATATATCCTGCACCTTATTCCATAAGGAAAGAGCCGAGATCCTTTCACCGGGAGTGACCTCTTTAGCAAAGCTAATGAAAGCCTCAAAATCACTCCATTTCAAAATTCACTCGATTCTACAACGATATCAAGTTCATTACGCAATAGGTTTTCAGAAAAACCTGTCGTAGCCCTCCGTCATTTCAGATAGGAACTATTTAGTATTCGTGCTGCGTTTGTTGGCCTTTGTCAAGGCGCAGTGTGTGGCTGCTGAATGGTACTTATCTGCTTATGCATATGATGCAGATTGTTTTGGAGTAGTCGTAAGACCTTGTTGGCCTTTGTCAAGAGTCGGGCGGGTGGGTTTGATTCAATCAAGAAATGACGGGTTGAACTTGACTAGCATCATATGGTTTGTTAGCCTTTGTCAAGGTCATAGGAGGTTAGGGGCAAAATTATCGGGAATTTCAAGTGTTGAAATTTGCAATGAGATTGCATAACTTCTATGAGATAGTTGGATCCCGATACCCACTGCAAGTAATTGTTACTCCTGGGAGAGTTTTACACATTACAATTAGCCGATCAAGTAGGTATCTAGAAAGGTGTCATCGGGGTTACGTCCCTGGGAAAACGAGGTTTACTTTAATTAGGTCCGTGCGAAAGTACGGGGAACCTTCTTCAATGTACCGACACTGGCCTGGCTGAATGATTGGCGAAATTGTAGGGTGTAATTAATCCCGGCTAGTCTTTCTTTTTGGGGTTTGAAGGAAGATTTGATAAAAACAGTGGGAGCCATCCTGATTAGATAAAATAATAACCAATCTGATCTTGCAATAGCATACGCTGAGTGTTTTCTTCTCTCTTTTTCCAGGTAGCGACCATATCACACCTTAATCAAGATAATAATACCGATGTATTAACCGAACCCGCTTGTTATACTGCGCTGGAAAACGTTGGTCCCGCTCCAACTTATAACTTTTATAAGACCGAGCAGGAAATAGGGGATTACCAGGATTCCCGTGCCGCCCAAACGAAGAAAGTGCATGATGATGCATCTTCATCGGGTATGTTCATTACCAAGAACTGTTTCTAAGTATCCTCTACGTCCTGGGTATGATATACCGGATCAGGATCCCGCATATGTAATATGTTACATGGGCTACAGACAGGTAGAGAACTGAGAATGGGTGATAGAAATTTCAAGAGTTGGAAACGATGCAATAGTTGCAGCTAAGTCTGTTGGTAGTTATCACCCTGTATTACCAGAATACATTGATTCTGAACGAATGTTATTAGATACCGAACCTGATATACAACATCATATCAGTCTCATTATAAGTAAAGAAGGATATAATTTTGTATTGTTGGATAATGTTTTGAACATTTCTATATCAAGAGTTGATCGGTTCAGGCACGTTATCTAAAAGTATTGACGTTCTAAATCAAACTACAGTTCTTAGTATACAGAACACACACAAGAGGAAGAGTTCAGAAATGAACGAATCCTTCTTGAGGTATTGTAGACTAGGTCATATCAATGCGACTTGACTAGATGAAGTTACATATAGATGCTTATTTAAATTTGTTTGAATATACATCTTGTGAAACTTGCTGGTCATGTCACAGAGATAAGATGACTATAGCTCTGTTTATTGGAAAAAGAGAAAGAGTTAGTGAACTCTTGGGATTGATACATGCTGATGTATGAAGGTCCCCTGTCTACATATGCCAGGACCGGTTCTTTGTACTTCATTACAATCGCTGATGATCTCTCAAGATTCAGACATATGTTCCTGTTGAAACACAAGTCCAGAACTTTTGAGATAATCACAGAATACAAGTTATGAAGTAGAGAACCAAAAACGGGTATAAGTATTATGTCCTTTGATGTGATCAAGGAGGAGAATACTTGAGCACGGGATTCTTGGACTATTCTAAAGGAGAATGAGATTCTCTCTCAGCATTACTCCTCCGTATACACCATAGCACGATGGTATATCGGGGCGTAGCAATAGCACCCTATGTGATATGGTGTGCTCTATGATGAGTACTACTGAGTTTCCTATTTCCTTTTGGGAGTTGTGTACTTAAGAAGCTGCATACCTATTGAATAGGGTTCAAATCAAATCAGTTGCCTACCACTTCATATATGATATGGAAAGGGAAGAGCCCATATCTTAAGTTTGTTAAGATTCGAGGTTGTCCGGCCTATGTCTCAGAAGCAAAATCCGGACAAGCTCGAGGCAAAGTCAGCTATGTGAATGTTTGTTGGATATCCCAAGCATTCGCAAGGGAATATCTTCTACCTAACCGAGGAACAAAAGATGTTTTGTTTCTCAGCATGCCACCTTTGTGAGAATTTCTTGAGAAGAAATTAGTGGTCATGAGATAGAACTGGAAGGTGTTTCAGCCAAACAAACTACAGCTGATGATTTGGTAGAACCGGAGGATTCAATATTTTCCAACGAACCTCAGCCTCTCCGCCGATCTAGTAGGGCTCCTTAGCCACCTGAGAGATACTTCGGTTTCTCTATGACAGTGGGAGCAAGGAATGCATCATGAGATGATGACCCAACTAGTTTCGAGCAGGCCATCAGGCGTGGGACTCTATAAGAATGGCTGGATGCTTAACGATCTGAGATGGAATCCTTACACACCAACAAAGTATGGACTTTGGATGCGTTATCTGAAGGGTTAAATCCCCATCAGGAGCAAGTATATCTTGAGAAGATTACTTGGTGTACATGGAAAGGTTGAGACTTTCGAAGCTATGCTTAAGTCCATCCAGATCCTACTTGCCACTGCTACATACCATGACTACGATATCTGGTGGTTGGGTGTAATGACTGCTTTTCTAAATGATATTTTGGAAGAGAGAGTCTATAAGTACACAGCCAGAGGGCGTCGTAGATAGTGGGAGCAGCGGAAACGTGTGCAAGATATTTTATGTGATAAAACAGCCATCGCGGAGTTGGAACATCTATTTTGATGTGGTAGTCAAAGAGTTTGACCTCATCAAAATGGTAAATGAACCTTGTATATACAAAAAGGTAGTAGAAAGTATGGTGGTGATCCTCGTAGAGTACGTGGACGACATACTCTTGATAGGGAAATAGTTTCCTATGCTGCGCTCGGTTAATCTCCGCTTATCACAATGATTCTCCATATAGGATCAAAGTGATACCTCCTAAATCCTGGGTTTTGATTCTATGAGATAGATCGAATTGGATGTTAGGATACTCACTAGTTGTAGTGAGATGGTATCAATCGATCCTGGGGAGAATCACTGGAAAGGTTCCAGGGTGATAAGGACGACTGAAAGTCAGTCGCAGGCATTGTCTTTACCCTCAGTGGAGGGACGGTATGTTGGAAGAGTTCCAAGCTAGATTCCGTGACTTTCTAGACGATTAAAGGCGAGATACATCGTTACCAAAGATGCTACAAAAGAGGCAGTCTGGGTGTATATTAGTTCATGAGATGAACTTCGTTCCTACCATTGTGTGACAATGGAGTTGTGGCTTATGCCTAGGAACGCCCGTCCCATCAATGATCCAAACATATTCTAAGGCAGTGTCACCTGATCATGGAGATGGTTGATCTCCAGGTGATCGAGGTTAGGAGAGTAGACTCAGAGGACAACACGGCGGATCCACTCACAAAGGCCTTTTCCCAGAGAGACTATTATGGGATTGTTGAGTATGAGATATTACAACCACTGTTATCAGATGGCCCTAGTGCAAATGGGAGATTGTTAGTTATATGTATGCCCTACAGGCTATTACTATACATGAGATGTATATTGTAGTGGATGTTTGGACATATATAGGGAGGACTTTCTTGCTCGACATGATAGTATGCTATCTGGTCACTCTTTACCTTAACGCGTACACTGATCGTCTCTCTGCTACATGATGGTAAAGCCCTTAGGATGTGTACTTGACTGCCTGGACTATGATGAGGATCATACTAGGGGGACATGGTAGTCTATAAGTACATCCTTCAAGGTCCCCAGTCGTGGGTGTATCGAGATGGGGCATCGATATACCATAGTAGACTAGCGTATAGATTCTCGACCCATATAGATGGGCGATGGATGATCCCATATCAATTGGTGTTTGACATCAGAGATGACATACGGGTGCTCAGTGGAGACTGGGTACACTGGACGGACTCGCCGAGAACTCCCAGATAGTATTATACCTCGCGTCAGATGGCAGTTCTCTGGTGACACTGGTGCTGGTTAGTCTATAGACCCGAGATCGTCATAGAGTCTTGTGTGATTCCTACTGTGCTTTGATTTCCACCGTACCACGTCCAAGAGGGCGTGCAAAACGGTGGTTTTTAGGTACAGTCCTGAGTCGAATGGAGGCAATAAGCGATAGGAGGGGTTTCGTCTCTCCCGGTATTGGGGGTTGATATTGCGCTATGCTAGATTAGCCATAACAGGGATGTCCATGGCCAGGGATGGTTTAGAGATTTACTGGTAAGTGTTACCAGTAGTTTCTCGACCCGTTATGAGCCTCGCATCGGCATGACTTATCGGTTGTTGGGGTCTGATGTTTACCACCCGTAGACTTGATATGCGACATATCAGACGAGAAGACCGGACTGTACGGTAGTGTCACTGTCAGGCTATTTACAGGAGTTGGAGCGGGCTTGCTTGCTGATCTTCTGATCGCTCAATACCCGGGTAGCCGTTACGTCCAGCTAGTACCGCTGACGGCTTATGGGTGCTTGATATGGTCATCACCTACTGTCGGCGTATTGACGAGTCTTTAGAGTCCTACATAGAGGTTTTACTGGCTCAGGCAAATCGAAATAGGAGCGCATATGCGATATGTGCGGGACCTAGAATATTGCGAGTATATGATACTGTATTCTTTTCTCGCGATGTTTGTATCGATCAGTTATATGCGATATAACCAGGTTATCGAATCAAGGGTTGATTCGATAAGTCGATACGTTGGAAATTAGTTGGTTATATGTGATATAAACGTATTATTAAGTCAAGTGTTGATTTAATAATTTAGTGTATAATTGTATATGTGATATACTAATTTACATTAACTAACATTGGTTCACTTAAGCATTTGTTTTTCTCACTTGTGCACAACTTAATATATATGTGATATATATTTATTTGTGTTCATTTTGTATCATGGTTGTTGATACACTCTACATGGGTGTATGAGACATATACCATTATAATTATATTGGTGGGATTTTAATATACAAAGTAAATACAAAATTAGTGGATAATTGTTCAAGTGCATGAAACTTCATGAAGCTTGTGAGTGCATTGACCAAAGCCCACTAGTTTAGTTTTACTTAGGATATTTATAAACCTAACCACTATAATTAGCCATGGTTATGTCTCTACATGAGTTAATATATGATATAAACTCACCCATGGTTTACTCTCTCTCTCTAGATTAGTTTTTCATTCTCATTTTTGAGCTCATCTTCTTCCTCCTTCAAATGCTTGCTACGGTTTAATAAAGAGAGAGAAATATAGTGAGAAAAGAAATTCTAAAGTGTACCCATTTCCTATTTCATCATCCTCTACTAGACTAGCACTTTAGTTTAGGGTGTTTGCTTCACTAATTCTCTAGTTAGTGAAGTAGAAGCTTGAGTTCGTATTCCCTCGACGTAGATCATCTTCAGCCTCGAAGACTTCAAGCAATACCGTTGCTACCTTCTCATGGAGCCGTCCGAGAGTCCGGGAGCACGATGATCGCTGCAAAGGAACTACTATAAGGAGCATATGAAGTGAAGGACCGATCTACAAAGGTTGTATTTCGTATTCACTTTGTCGTAAATGGTATTTACTTGCATGTGAAACCCTAATTATCTAGCAAAGATCTTGTTTAGGGTTATTTGGCACGGCTAAAATTTTAATCGGGCATGCTTGATGCCTTGTAGAACCGTATTAGAGTGCCTAGTAACCCTACAAAAGATTACTTAGCACCCTAAAAATTTCATTGTGGCATATGTGTTGCTAGCAAACCCTAGTTAAGGTGCTAAGGAATCCCAACACACACACCCAAGTTTCATTTATCATCAAGCATGACACAAAACTTTGTACACTTATATATATCACATATATACACATGCGCAAATCAAGTGAGAAAACAAATCTTAAGTGAATGAGTATTAGTTAATGTAACTTAATATATCAAATATATAATTATACATTAAATCATTAAATCAACACTCGATTTAATAATCCGGCTATATCACATATAACCGACTAATATCATGTGTATCATCTTATCGAATCGACACTTGATTCCATAACCCGGCTATATCACATATAACCGACCGATAACACAAATCGCGAGAATATAATACGGTATCACATACAGTATTAATCTCGGTCCCGCACATATCACATATGTGCTCCTACTCCGTTTCGCTTGAGCCAGGAAACCTCTGTGTAGGACTCTAAAGACTCGTCAATACACCGGCAGCAGGTGATGATCATATCAAACACCCACAAGCCGCAAGCTGTCTGCTAAATGTAACGGCCATCCGAGTATTGAGCGATCAGAAAATCAACAAGCAAGCCTGCTCGTACTCCTGTGAATCCAATCAGTAACACTATCATACAGTCCGTCTCTTCGTCTAATATGTCGCATATCATAGCCTGTGGGTGGTATAACGTCAGACCCCAAAAGCCTGATAAGTCATGCCGATGCAAGGTCCATAACGGTTCGAGAAACTACTGGTAACACTTACCAGTAAATCTCAGCAACCCTGGCCAGGGATTTCCTGTTATGGCCAATCGAGCATAGCGCAACATCAACTCCCAATACCGGGAGAGACTGTAACATTTCAGAAAAATAAAATATTATTTTTGGGAATTTCTATAATTAAATATTAAATATTATGAATATTTTAATTATGCGGTATAATTAAATACCGATAAATCGAAAAATATTTGGAAAATTGTAAGTGTTTCTAAAACGAGGGTGCTTTATGTGATTTATGCAAATTATAAATTTTTATGATTAATTATACACTATTTTAATGCTAATCGCGATTAAATATCGCTAATCTTGCATGAATCCGGTATTGTGCACATGACATGCACCATGTCATTTTTAACACTTGTGACCTTTTCTTTCATGGTTTCATTTGGGCTTCCTATTGCATCAAGAAAAAAGAAAAGATAACAAAAGAAAAGAAAAGAAATGAATATAGAAATGAGGGATGGGCAAAAGAGAGAGAGGGTGAGGGGTCAACTTGACCAAGCTCCCATTGTTTGTTCCCTTCATTATTTCTTCATCACTCTCCCTCTTCACTCACCATGGCAGCACCCATCTCCTTCCCCCCTTCATCCTCTCAAATACCCCCAAAACAACATCCAAAGTCCATCTCCATTTCATTAAAAATGTGCACAAGCCCTCTAGCTACACTTTGGACCAAGAAAGCAAGGATTTTTGGACACTTGGGGCAACTCAAGAATTTTCTTGAGTTGCCAAATGAGGTAATCTCTTCACCATTAACATAGTATTTCAATTTACTTAGCACCCATGTTAGTTTAGAAACCGATATTGGGTAGTTTAGTGAACTTTGAAATTTCAAGTTAGGGTTTTGTTCAATCTTGAGTAGTGAAGGTGTAATCGAGTGTACTAGTGATTACAACCTTGAAGTGATGTTATATTTAGACCCAAACCATAGACTTAAACCCTAAATACGAACTTAGAAAATCTGCCGATTTCGGATTTTGTGGAATTTGTGTTGGTATTTTGTGATCTGCTATCACCCGGGGACACTAGGAATTATTTAGCAAACACAAAGAGATGTGCAGACAGTATATAGCATACCCTAAAGCCCCGAGCCCCTAACCCAAAGCCCAGGCCAAAGATTTATTTCGTCTGGCCGCAAATTGCGGCCAGGGTGGGTTGGATTTGATTCGTGCTTGTTCTGTAGCTCCATCTCCAGTAAACTAGACCCTTTACATATGCAAAATTGGCTAATTTCATCTAGGGTAAAATCTGGGAGCACATTGGGGTGTTTTTGGCTATGTTTTCCGTATTTTGGGATGCTTGGTTTTGATATTGGGATTTGTATTTGGGTGTGTGGCATTTGAACGTCAACGACTAGGATTATTAGTCGTGTTTTGCACGCGAAGCTATAGGTTTTAACTTATGCGCGAATCTTGTGCCGTTTTGGTTTCTCCGACTTGATTTTAATAAGATTTTACGATTGTGTATTGGTTGTAGGTACCCTCACGTGGATTCCGAGACGACGAAGCCCTTCGACTTTGGCAAGCAAGGATCAAGGTGATTAGATCTATATCTATGGGGGAAGTCGGGTGGATGGCGTATAGCACCCCCGCAAAGTTTTGGTGGAAACCGATCTATAGATTATAGTTAAGAAAACCTAGAGTAGCAAACTAGGATTAGAATTAAATGATAGTTGGAGAAAACATATTATAAACTATAAGATAGTTAGTGATTGAATATATGTTTTGGGATATGAGTTGAAAGCTTTAGGGATAGGAAAAAGCGAATTGTGAATCACGACTTATAGCTATGTAATTACCCTAGAATCAGTATGTGTTTAGAATATCATGACCTTTGATGTATAGTGTAGATTGCATATATAAATTGACTTATTGCGAGATATAAAATGCGATGAAAAAAGAATACGATTTGATATGTGATCCGATGATATGTTGGTATACGGATGTGAGTCGATTGAGATGATTGATACCTTGCCGGTCCCCTGATATGAGATTGTTATGGATGTGACCTGGGACAAAGGTATATATATATATTGTGGTGAATCGTGAGTGATATGTCGTACGTGACGTTAGGTCTGTACCCTTCATTGTCATATAGGTTGATAGGATCCCTATTGGTTTAATGCCGCCGTACGATGATTTTCCGTACGTGATGAATTTGACTTGAGGATTGATTCATACCCTTGGCTAGAGGATGCCGTAGGATGGTTTATACCATACGTGATGTGTGAGGCTGGATGCCGAATGTTGTGAGGCTGGATGCCGACTGATAGATTCACCGACTCAGTCATACTAGATACGTATACTTGTCAGCATTTGTATATGATTTACCTTATGCTGCATTCATGTTATTCTCATTGCATTGAATATACATGTGCTAGTACACTTACACCATTATCGATGATGCGTATGCTACACGTACACAGATTTTCCGGCTCACACACTTCATCATCGATAATTGCTATGTCACTACACAGTAGGATTTGCTGCATCATGATATGACTCCTTGCAGGACTTACTTGCTATAGTTGCATATGCACCTTTATATGATGTTGCATTGGACCTTGGAGAATTTGGGAACCGCGGGATATATTTTAAAACTGGATTCATTTAAAAGAGCGGTTTTCCCTCGTTATGTACAAATCACTGTTCCATGTTGCATGATATACGGATATGCTTACATTTCTATTATATGTCGCATACATCATGCTTTACGATTATACGCATTGAGATATGCTGTTTTCATGAGATTTCTGAATTTGAGAACCGTTGATATTTCAAAGGAAAGTATGTATTATTTTAAAAACCCGGTTTCTCTTGATATGATATTTCAGTGCATCCACCATGCGTTTTCTCGGTTTTGAGACGTGTGATATGTGAAACCCGATTCGAGGAGGCGGATGATCCGTTTGCGGTTTCATGGTGGACCCGGTATGGTTCCCCGGGGCGAGAAATGTTTTTCATGGAGTAGACGATGAGCCTGGCAGGGTGGATAGTACCTATCGGTGATTGGTTGGACCTGGTGGCTATCTGGAGGATACCGACCGGAGTCGCGAGATGATATGGGCCGATCCGGACTGACGGAGCCCGAGATATAAGAATTTACGGGCCGATGTTGGGCACGGATTTCATGATGTTTCGAGTGTCGATGCTAGACACTCAGGTTCCATGATTTGATGTGTCGTGAGGGACACAGGTTGATTTATATCCTCATATTTTCATGCATATGCTTTTATGATATTTACATGCATGATGTTGTTGTGTCATTGGTTGACACGTGGACGAGATCCACATGCATACATACATTGATTATATTGTTGGATGATATCCACATGCTGATTGACTTTGACATTAGTGTTGGCACATATACGGCCCGGTCACCCTAGTTATCATAGTATTACCTTCGTGATATAGTTTACCTAGGAGTCGTTGTTTATTCTATTTCTACTTGTAGATGTTTTTCTACTCACGAGTTGGCAACTCACCCCCGTTGTGCCACAGTTCTTATAGGTTGACCGCATGGATCCGTAGCGGCATCACTGGCACATAGCTACTTTTGGGTGATTTGCTTGGTAGGTGGGACATTTGTATCGTACCCACTCATGTATTTATATTTCATATTGTATCTAGTCAACTACATCAATCAAAGTTAGTATTTGTATAAGTAATGAGACTTGTGGTTGCGAGACTTAGAGCGAGGGGTTTTCCGCTACTTGTGGTTTTGCCGTCTTGCTTATTTCATTATCTTTTGTGGTGAACTTCGCCGTTAGGCGTCGTATACTATCTTTACTGTCTTGCGTGGTTGTGATCCGCCGTTTAGCGAAGAGCTAGCTCCCGCTTGGGGATACCTTTTATTATTGCATTGTATTTGTGGTTTTGGATCAAAATATACAAAGGAGGTGCTGCCCAATTTTTTTTTAAAAGAAAAACATGTTTTCAAACTAATAAATTCCACTTGCAATGTCATGTTTCTTACTTATGCATTTATGAAAACATCGATTTCATTGTACCTTTGTTTCAAATCTTCACCTCTTTTATTTTCAAAAAGGTTCAGATTTTCTGGGTTTCGGCTTACTTGAATTACGTTACACATTTAGACGTTGCGTGATTTAAGTGCCCGTCACGAGCTACTATTTCGTGTCGTGACTAAGTTGGTATCAGAGCGCTAGGTTTAACCTTGGTTCGAGTCTATGTTTGACTATGCGGAGTCTAGGGCGGGTATGTAATTCGGAACCATGGCCTGACCTTACGAAACATAGACTTGAACGGGGGTGTCACGACCCGAAATAGCCCATGACTGGCACTTGAATCCTATGAAGCCTATAGGACCCCATCTAATTCAAGTAAGCCAAAAGCCCAGAAATCTAAAACCATTTTAAGTAATAAATAAAGGAAAACTAGTTTTAAAGAAGCGAAGAAAACATGTTTTAAAACAAGGGTTTTTAACAAACATAAGCCGAATATGCATTTTAAAAATCTCATGTCTTTTCTGAAAATTTCGGTAAAGTTTCCTTTGTAAATACTGGCCCTGCACGGGGTACAAAAAGAATAATATATATGCAATGATAAAAGGCATCCCCAAGTGGGAGCTAGCTCTTCGTCAATCGACGGTCACAACCACGCAAGCAATATAATATACAACGTCGAAGGGCGAGGATCAAAACTCAAAAAGAAACTCGAAACAGCATGAAAACCGTAATACTACAATACGCGACTCTAAGATCGATGTCACGTCCCGCAGGGTATGGAACGCGACCGGCACTTAAGTTACGAAACGTCTCAAGGCGTCCGTGAACTAAGTAAGCCGAAGCCCAGAATACAAAACCCCTTTCAAATTTTAGAGTGAAGCAAAACCAATTATTTAAGCATTTTACTCCATTGCCACATTAAATTCCCTTTTTAAAATAACTTTCCTTTTCCCAAAATTCCTGCAGAATTTTATTTGTAAAATCAATCCCAGACAGGTGTAAAGCAGAATATAAATGAATATATGAATATGGCATCCCCAAGCGGGAGCTAGCTTTTCGCCTCAAGGCGGTCACCAATCCCACGCAATGTAAAATGACAATGTGCATAAATAAGCATGAAGCATAAGAAATAACATGTCGACTCAAGTGAGCTCGACTCAAGATATATCATAAAATAAATCCCCAAGTCTCACAATCTCACCTCTAGGTCAATATACAGTAATCCAAATAAGACAGGTACGACCGAAATAATAGTAGCAGTAGATGGAGTGTTCTAGATACAATGAACATATAAGGTGGTGCAAAATGATAATAACCCACCTATGAGCAAAAGCCTCGAGTCCAGGCAAAAAGTGCAAAAGAAGCAAAAGTATCCGCCGCTACAGTGCTGACGGAACGGACCTGCAGAAAAGCTGTGGCACAACGGGGTTGAGTTGCCAGCTCGTGAGTAATAAATAACATCTACTAAGGCTATCGTATGCATGCACACAAGTATTCTGGTATCCCTAAAATAGGTATGGCTACATGTACTAGCAGGTATGTATGCATCAACAGTGTACTAGCAAGTATATATGTCGCATAGGTATAATAACAGGTATGTATGCCACATGAAAGTACTATCATGTATGTATGCTATACGAGTCAACTCAAGATCTCATCATGTAGGTATAAGAATTGTTCCTTCTTTTGTTTTGAAATTTTCTTTTTAAACATCTGCATAATATCCAAGAAATCAATGAAATCCGTGTCCAGCAACGACACCTCAAAACTTTCTAAATCTCATGTATCCATGTCAAGTATCTCTGGCCTCAGCCATCCGGCTGACCCAAGTCAAATATCCATATCTCAATCTAGCGGCCACGGTCTGTATCCTCCGGATATCCGCAGTGCCAAATGAAGTCACCGGTAGGTAATCCGTCCCCTGCCAGGCTCAACGCCATCTCCTGCGATCTTCTTGCCTCGGGGTACCGTACCGGGCCCACCATGTAACCGAGACGGTTCATCCACCTCCTCGAAACGGGTCTCGAAAACCACAGCATAACTCATGGTGGACGACACTTTACATCACTAGAAAACTGCAACTTTTATATTTTAAAAGGTTATAAGCTTGAAATCTTGCGGTTTCCCCCGAAATCCAGAAATATTATAAATCTCATGAAATCATCATAAATGCGTATGTCGATGATTATGAATGCTTATGGTATCAATTTGCAATGTATGATTTATACTAGGCATGAGCAGATGATATGATAATACATATGCACGAGTATGGTAATTCTTATGGTTTCATTTTAAATACTTATTGCAATATCACATTTCTAGGCAATTAACATGTTTCAGATTTATAGTTATCTAGTGTTGTGACATGGCAATTATCAGGGTGTGTGTGTCCATATGGATAGTGCTCGTGCTGCATATAAGCCCTGGTAATGGTGCATATGTCCTATAAATAAGTTTGCATATAAGGAACATCATATAGATACTAACTACAGCAATCATCATGCAAGTAATTTTATCATAATATCACAAGTAATATCAAGTCTACAATATCTATCGGGTGACTCACGCCATCCAAACGATCGTCCCCCGTAGATGTTAAATCTACTCACCCGTGATCCCGTGCAAAGTGTGTCCGACCACCTGCTTGCCTTTCTCCGCTGCGCTTGAATTTCCCGCCGGCGAACCTAGAATTTACAAAAGTCACCACATAAGGAAAAATCCTGCAAAACGCGATATATCGATAATAAGCGATACGCGTGCGTGAAACTAAACGCGCGTGTACACGACACGACGCGATGCGCACAAACCACCAGAATCTAAACCGACACGCTGTATCGCGCAGCACGCCACAGAACCACGCGTATTACGCGCGTGTCGCACGAGACTTAAAACATCGGAAATACGCAACTAGCTCCAGATTTTGCCTCTGGACCCAAATCAGAAAGTTACAGATACCAACACACTAACCTACCCAGAAGGACCCTACACCCAAAATTCCCACACCCCACCCCCTACTCTGGCCGCAAATTGCGGCCTGAACGATTAAACCGGCGGCCGTGAGGGGGAGTTGGGTTCCCGTACTCTGTGTGTGTGTTTCTACTAGTCTCACCATGCTACCGTCTTCACAATTTTATTCTGAAGATCTCGGGTCAACAGCAGATCCAACAGAGGCTAAAAAGTCACTAAAATTGCTAAATTACGCCAAGTCGGGTAAAACGGGTGTCTTTGCAAAATCTGGTGCAATCTTCTAGTTAACTGGCCTCAATAGTACCTAAAAGGGCTATTCTAACTAACACTACCTTCACTTTGCCAAAATTCCCCTTAATTCACCCAAAATCACAACTAAGCATGAAATAAGCTAGATTACCATAATTTCAGCAATTTAAGGCTATCCATCTAAATTTAACGACACTACTAGGCTAAAACAGACTAATTAACACCAAAAAGGGTTCATTAAACTACAAGCACTCTAAAGTAACTAAATCTAACATCACTATACAATTCTTGCATGAAAACTCCATTAAAACACTAAACTAGCCAAACAAACACGTAATCTACATAATATGGAAAAAGTTTAGGAGTTATACCCCCTAAGAACCTTGCAACCAAGGAGAAGAAGAGGAAGGAGAGTCGCTGCAGCTGTTGCTGAAATGTGCTGGAGTTGTTGCTGTTGTTGCTGAAATGTGTTGATGTAGATGCAGGATTGTATTGTTGTGTTGATGTAGTTGTGTTGGGCTGATGTGGTGTGGTGTTAGGGCTGATGTTGTGTGGTGTTGGGGCTGATAATGTTGCTGCCTCAGTTGATGTTGCTGGTGCTGGAAATAGAGCTGAAGCTGGGCTGTTTTGTGGTGTTTTGGTGCTGAATTGTGGCTGAAATGATGATAAATGGGGCTGATGTTGTGTTGTATTTGGTGGCTAGGCTGATGTGAGTGAGTAGGTGAGAGATTTGAGGTTGGGGCTGCTTGTAATGATGGTTGGTGTTGAAGGGCTGTTTTGTGCAGCAGTTAAAGTGTTGTTTTGTGAGGAATTTATGTTGAAAGGGAGCTGAGAATGGTTGATGATGGATGAACAGCTGTTGTAGCAGCAACATGGCTGCTTTGGGCTAAATTGATACAACCTTTGGGCTGAAAATGGTAGTGTGAGTGAGAGAGAGGTGATAGGAGTTTGAAGTGAGGTGAGGGGACTTAACCTTAAACTCCCTTTCCCAACCAAAAGCCATCATGACACATCACATCCCTCATTCTCTCCCTAAGTCAACCTTAAACTCACTAATTACCCATGGTCAAAGCCAACCATCCACCATTTTAAACTAATAAGGTCTAAACAACCCAATTAACTTAACCAAGGACCTAACCCACCATGGTTAATTTAAACATGGCTAACCCACAAGCTCAAATATATGGCAACCCTAATCTTAATCCATTTAACGTGCACAAGTGTGTGTGGTCGAGATAAAATTCCACAAAAATAACCATAAACCTAGATAAATTATTAGAACCCCGTTTTGGTAAACTTTTTACCAAAAACCCCACATTAACACTTAATTACTACTAACCCTAAACTCAGGTGTTACAGTCTTCCCCCCTTAAGAAAATTCGTCCCCGAATTTTAAATTATGCAACTACGTGTACCTTCAGAAGGATGAGGGAATTTCTTCCGCATCTCTCCCTCGGCCTCCCAAGTGATCTCCTCGCTGCTTGGGCTACGCCAAAGAACTTTCACGGACGGCAGGACCTTTGATCGAAGTTTCTTCACCTGCCGATCCAATATCTCAACTGGCTGCACGGTGAACGAAAGGTCGGGCTCAAGCTGAACTGTCTGATGCTGGATCGTGTGGGAAGGGTCATGAAGATAACGGCGTAGCATCGACATGTGGAATACGGGATGAACATCTGAAAAGCTGGGTGGAAGAGCCAAACGATAAGCAACAGCGCCGACACGCTCGAGGATCTCAAAGGGACCAACAAACCTAGGGCTAAGCTTCCCTTTTCGCCCAAAACGCATCAAGCCCTTCATCGGAGAGACTCTCAGAAAAACATGGACGCCAACTGCGAACTCTAATCTGCGACGGCGCCTGTCTGCATAGGATTTCTGTCTGCTCTGAGCTGCTCTCATCCGGTCTCGAATCAACTGTACATTCTCGGTCGTCTCCTGCACGATCTGCGGCCCGAAGATACTGCTCCCGCTCAGCTCGGTCCAACAAATGGGCGATCTACATCTCCTCCCATACAACGCCTCGAAAGGTACCATCTGGATAGTATCCTGGAAGCTGTTGTTGTAGGAGAACTCCACTAGAGGTAAATGACGATCCCAGCTACCGCCGAAGTCCAAAACGCACGCTCTGAGCATGTCCTCGAGAGTCTAAATGGTCCGTTCTGACTGTCCGTCGGTTTGCGGATGAAATGCCGTGCTGAAGCTCAAACGAGTGCCCAAAGCCTCCTGAAGTCTCTGCCAAAGTCGGCTAGTAAACTGGGTGCCTCGATCTGACACGATACAAGTCGGTATGCCATGCAACCGCACGATCTCGTCGATGTAAAGCTAGGCATACTGAGCGAAGCTGAAAGTGTTCTTCACTGGCAGGAAGTGAGCTGCTTTCGTCAATCGATCTACGATCACCCAGATGGAGTCGTACCCTCGACTGGTCCTGGGTAGACCCATAACGAAATCCATCGAAATCTGCTCCCATTTCCACTCCGGAATGGGCAACGGCTGTAGCTCTCCTGTGGGCCTCTGGTGCTCGACCTTGACTTGCTGACAAGTCAGGCATCTCGATACAAACTCCGTGATGTCCCTCTTCATTTCGTCCCACCAGTAGGTCTCTCTCATATCATGGTACATCTTGGTGGAACCGGGGTGGACACTATACACCGATCGATGTGCCTCCTCAAGAATATCGCGTCGCAATCCCTCAGCATCTGGTACGCACAGTCTAGATCCAAATCGTAATATCCCCTGATCATCAATCATGAACTCGGAAAATCTTCCCTGTCCCATCTGTGCCATGATCTCTGAGCAACGGTCATCTCTGCGCTATGCCTCATATATACAGTCAAGCAACTGTGGGCGTGCACGAACATGCGCGAGCTGTCCCCCTGTCTGAGTGAACTCGAACTCAACTCGGCTATCGCATAAAATCTGCCAATCTGCTGACGACTGCCTCTGCACTGCGCGCAAATAGGATAGACTACCCCCGGGCATCCTGCTCAAAGCATCTGCCACTACATTCGCCTTGCCCGGGTGGTATAAGATCTCGCAGTCATAGTCTTTCACCAACTCCATCCAACGACGCTGTCTAAGGTTCAAGTCTCGCTGCTGAAATATGTATTTTAAACTCTTGTGGTTTGTGAATATCTGGCACGACTCGCCGTATAGGTAATGTCGCCATATCTTCAGTGCAAAGACCACTGTAGCCATCTCCAAATTGTGAGTGGGGTAGTTCTGTTCATGTTTCTTCAATTGCCGTGAATCATACGCGATCATCCAGTCATGCTGCATCAATACGCATCCTAACCCCACTCGTGAAGCGTCACAGTAGACCACAAATCCGCCTGATCCCGAAGGCAAAGATAATACCGGCGCCGTAGTCAGACAAGTCCATAGCTGCTGAAAACTGCGCTCGCACTCCTCTGTCCAAACGAAAGGAACTCCCTTCCGGGTCAAACCGGTCAAAGGTGCAGCTATACGGGAGAAGTCCTGAACAAAACGCCTGTAGTAGCCTGCCAGGCCTAGAAAACTACGGATCTCAGAAACCGATGTAGGTCGGGGCCACTGCTGAACAGCCTCAATATTCTTTGGGTCCACACATATGCCGTCTCTCGTAATCACGTGACCCAAGAATCCGACGCTGTCCAGCCAGAATGCACACTTGGAGAACTTCGCGAACAGCTGGTGCTCCCTCAGAGTCTGTAACGTAATCCTCAGGTGCTGCTCGTGCTCCTCTCGGCTCCGGGAGTACACCAAAATATCGTCGATGAACACGATGATGAACAAGTCAAGATACGGCCTGAAGGTACTGTTCATCAAATCCATAAATGCTGCGGGGGCGTTGGTGAGTCCGAACGACATCACCAGAAACTCATAGTGGCCATAGTGTGTACGGAAGGCTGTCTTCGGTATATCCTCCTATCGGACTCGCAGCTGGTGGTATCCTGATCGTAAGTCGATCCTCGAAAAATAACCCGCACCCTGGAGCTGGTCGAACAAATCATCAATGCGTGGCAACGGATATCTGTTCCAAACGGTCACCTTGTTCAGCTGGCGGTAGTCGATACATAAGCGCAAACTTCCGTCCTTCTTCTTGACAAATAGGACCGGAGCACCCCATGGAGAAACACTGGGTCGAATAAGTCCCTTATCTAACAAATCCTGCAGCTGAACCTTCAACTCTCTAAGCTCCGCCGGGGCCATCCGATAAGGCGGTATAGAAATAGGCCCCGAGCCGGGAATCAAATCGATACAGAACTCAACATCGCGCTCAGGTGGCAGTCCTGGCAGCTCGTCAGGGAAAACATCGGGGAACTCGCATGCAATCGGAACCTGGTCCAATGGAACATCCGTAGCTCTAGTATCGCATACACAGGCTAGAAATCCCCGACATCCCTTCCTCAATAGCTGATCAGCGCGAAGAGAAGAAATCAATATGTGAGAGGCGGCACCACGGTCCCCCTGCACAACAAAAGCCGACTCGCCGGGAAAACAAAATCTAACTGTCTTCTCGCGGCAGTCCAACGACACATAGCACGTGGCTAACCAATCCATGCCCAAAAGAACGTCGAAGTCCAACATCTCCAGAAGGATCAAGTCGACAGGCAGCTCTCGCTCGCCGATACGAACGGTACAGGATCGGAACACGTGCCTAGCAACAAAAGACTCTCCAACAGGAGTGGTCACAACAAGCGGCTGATCAAGCAAACCAGACTCTTTACCCAAACTCGGCACGAAGTGTGTGGAAACGTAAGAGTGCGTAGATCCGGGATCAAACAACAGATGTGCGTCTACAGAGCATACTGATAGGGTACCTGTCACGATGGCATTGGATGCCTGTGCATCCTGCGGTGTCAATGCAAATACTCGGGCCTGACCTCCTCCAATAGCGGGCTGACCTCGGCCTCGGCCTCTGCCTCCTCGTCCTCTCTGGATCGGTGCGCCACATCCACGACCTCTGGGTGTACCTAACTGGCATGAAGCATCGCCTGTGGCAGATAGTAGAGCTCTCTGAGGAGGGGCGGTGATGGAGGTAGAGTCACATGCGGAACTGTCGCCGCTCCCTGTCGTCTCACTGGACAATCTCTAATACGATGGTGCAGACTCCCGCACCTAAAGCACCCTGGCGACGACTGTTGTCCCTGCGTATACGATCCATACAGCTGACCTCGTCCGAACCCTCTGCCGGCCCTATCTCTCGGAATGAATCTGGCATGCTGTCTCTGATCTGGTGTGCCGGTACGAATCCTCTTCGGCCCGGGAATGGCCGACGTCGCTGAAATACGTGTCTCCATCCGCAACATCGTATCCATAGCTGCTGAATAGGTATCGAAGTGCTGGGCGCCAATGGCAAGGTATAGCTAGGCATCCAGTCCCTGTATGAACCTCTTCACCCTCTTCGCTTCGGTATCCACCAGATACGGAGCATATCGGGACAACTGTGTAAACTGGACGTCATACTCAGTCACCGTCATCCCAGGTGTCTTGACCAAGGCCTCGAAACTACGAGCTCTGGCGTCGCGAACGCTCTCCGGGAGGAAACGAGCAAGGAAAACTGCTGTGAACTCGGTCCAGGTCATGGGCGGTAAACCTACAGCTCGACCTCTCAGAACCGACTCCCACCATATCTGTGCGAGACCCTCTAGTCGGAAACTCGCAAGCTCTACCCAGCGATCATCAGAATATCTCAGCGAATGGCAGATCCTGGCCAAGCTGTTAAGGAGCGTCTGCGGATCCTCTGCTGCATCGGTACCCGTGAAAACTGGAGGTCTCAGCCTCATGAACTCCTGTAGTGAAACCGGGATGGTCACGGCGGTAGTAGTAGGAGCAGGTATCATAGTAGTCTGGGATGTAGTAGGTGCGTCCTCCGGCCTCGATGCGCGACTGACTGCAACTAGGGATCCTACCATCTGACGTAGCTCCTGCATACTCCCCATCATCTGTCGCAACTCCTCCATACCTGTCTCAAGTCTGTCCATACGGCCTGGGGAAGGTGGATTGGTCTGTCCCTGCGGCGTAGGCACGCCACCCTGCTCAGTCCTAGTCTCGGATGAGCCAGCTCGAATCTCGTCTCGGGCGGCAGCCCTCTGCGCTCTGGTAGCCCTCTGTGGCATAGTGACTAGTACAGGAAACAGGCCAATAAGAACGGTGCAATAGAATCGAGGATACATGGAATTGAAGAAGTAATTCCAAGAAAATATATCCTAAAGTCACCTAGGCGGAGTACCGCATCGCAAGTATGCCGCGGACATACGTACGCTACGCTACCCTGCTTAAGTCACTTACTCCATCTACTAAGGGTCATCCTACACTCGGAAAGGTGAAACCTATCGCTCTGATACCAACTTTGTCACGTCCCGCAAGGTACGGAACGCGACCAGCACTTAAGTTACGAAACGCCTCAAGGCGTCCGTGAACTAAGTAAGCCGAAGCCCAGAATACAAAACCCCTTTCAAATTTTAGAGTGAAGGAAAACCAATTATTTAAGCATTTTACTCCATTACCACATTAAATTCCCTTTTTAAAATAACTTTCCTTTTCCCAAAATTCCTGCAGAATTTTATTTGTAAAATCAGTCCCAGACGGGTGCAAAGCAGAATATAAATGAATATATGAATATGGCATCCCCAAGCGGGAGCTAGCTCTTCGCCTCAAGGCGGTCACGAATCCCATGCAATGTAAAATGACAATGTGCATAAATAAGCATGAAGCATAAGAAATAACATGTCGACTCAAGTGAGCTCGACTCCAGATATATCATAAAATAAATCCCCAAGTCTCACAATCTCACCTCTAGGTCAATATACAGTAATCCAAATAAGACAGGTACAACCGAAATAATAGTAGCAGTAGATGGAGTGTTCTAGATACAATGAACATATAAGGTGGTGCAAAATGATAATAACCCACCTATGAGCAAAAGCCTCAAGTCCAGGCAAAAAGTGCAAAAGAAGCAAAAGTATCCGCCGCTACAGTGCTGACGGAACGGACTTGCAGAAAAGCTGTGGCACAACGGGGGTGAGTTGCCAGCTCGTGAGTAATAAATAACATCTACTATGGCTATCGTATGCATGCACACAAGTATCCTGGTATCCCTAAAACAGGTATGGCTACATGTACTAGCAGGTATGTATGCATCAACAGTGTACTAGCAAGTATATATGTCGCATAGGTGTAATAATAGGTATGTATGCCACATGAAAGTACTATCATGTATGTATGCTATACGAGTCAACTCAAGATCTCATCATGTAGGTATAAGAATTGTTCCTTCTTTTGTTTTGAAATTTCCTTTTTAAACATCAGCATAATATCCAAGAAATCAATGAAATCCGTGTCCAGCAACGACACCTCAAAACTGTCTAAATCTCATGTATCCATGTCAAGTATCTCTGGCCTCAGCCATCCGGCTGACCCAAGTCAAATATCCATATCTCAATCTAGCGGCCACGGTCGGTATCCTCTGGATATCCGCCGTGCCAAATGAAGTCACCGGTAGCTAATCCGTCCCCTGCCAGGCTCAACGCCATCTCCTGCGATCTTCTTGCCCCGGGGTACCGTACCGGGCCCACCATGTAACCGAGACGGTTCATCCACCTCCTCGAAACGGGTCTCGAAAACCACAGCATAACTCATGGTGGACGACACTTTACATCACTAGAAAACCGCAACTTTTATATTTTAAAAGGTTATAAGCTTGAAATCTTGCGGTTTCCCCCGAAATCCAGAAATATCATAAATCTCATGAAATCATCATAAATGCATATGTCGATGATTATAAATGCTTATGGTATCAATTTGCAATGTATGATTTATACTAGGCATGAGCAGATGATATGATAATACATATGCACGAGTATGGTAATTCTTATGGTTTCATTTTAAATACTTATTGCAATATCACATTTCTAGGTAATTAACATGTTTCAGATTTATAGTTATCTAGTGTTGTGACATGGCAATTACCAGGGTGTGTGTGTCCACATGAATAGTGCTCGTGCTGCATATAAGCCCTGGTAATGGTGCATGTGTCCTATAAATGAGTTTGCATATATGGAACATCATATAGATACTAACTACAACAGTCATCATGCAAGTATTTTTATCATAATGTCACAAGTAATATCAAGTCTACTATATCTATCGGGCGACTCACGCCATCCAAACGATCGTCCCCCGTACATGTTAAATATACTCACCCGTGATCCCGTGCTAAGTGTGTCCGACCACCTGCTTGCCTTTCTCCGCTGCGCTTGAAGTTCCCGCCGGCGAACCTAGAATTTACAAAAGTCACCACATAAGGAAAAATCCTGCAAAACGCGATATTTCGATGAAAAGGGATACGCGTGCGTGAAACTAAACGCGCGTGCACACGACACGACGCGATGCGCACAAATCACCAGAATGTAAACCGACACGCTGTGTCATGCAGTGCGCCACAGAACCACGTGTATCACGCGCGTGTCGCACGAAACTTAAAACATCGGAAATACGCAACTAGCTCCAGATTTTGCCTCTGGACCCAAATCAAAAAGTTACAGATACCAACACACTAACCTACCCAGAAGGACCCTACACCCAAAATCCCCACACCCCACCCCCTACTCTGGCCGCAAATTGCGGCCAGAACGATTAAACCGGCGGCCGTGAGGGGAGTTGGGTTCCCGTGCTTTGTGTGTGTGTTTCTATTAGTCTCACCATGCTACCATCTTTACAATTTTATTCTGAAGATCTCGGGTCAACAGCAGATCCAACAGA
Source organism: Agapanthus africanus (assembly GCA_030015575.1). NCBI lineage: Eukaryota > Viridiplantae > Streptophyta > Magnoliopsida > Asparagales > Amaryllidaceae > Agapanthus > Agapanthus africanus. Next base: position 262,054,011 of record CM057347.1, read on the forward strand.
GGCTAAAAAGTCACTAAAACTGCTAAATTACGCCAAGTCGAGTAAAACGGGTGTCTTTGCGAAATCTTGGGCAATCTTCTGGTTTACTGGCCTCAATAGTACCTAAAAGGGCTATTCTAACTAACACTACCTTCACTTTGCCAAAATTCCCCTTAATTCACCCAAAATTACAACTAAGCATGAAATAAGCACTAATAAACTAGATTACCATAATTTTAGCGATTTAAGGCTATCCATCTAAATTTAACGACACTACTAGGCTAAAAAAGACTAATTAACACCAAAAAGGGTTCATTAGACTACAAGCACTCTAAAGTAACTAAATCTAACATCACTACACAATTCTAGCATGAAAACTCCATTAAAACACTAAACTAGCCAAACAAACATGTAATGTACACAACATGGAAAAAGTTTAGGAGTTATACCCCCTAAGAACCTTGCAACCAAGGAGAAGAAGAGGAAGGAGAGTCGCTGCAGCTGTTGCTGAAATGTGCTGGAGTTGTTGCTGTTGTTGCTGAAATGTGTTGATGCAGATGCAGGATTGTGGTGTTGTGTTGATGGAGTTGTGTTGGGCTGATGTGGTGTGGTGTTGGGGCTGATGTTGTGTGGTGTTGGGGCTGATAATGTTGCTGCCTCAGCTGATGTTGCTGGTGCTGGAAATAGAGCAGAAGCTGGGCTGTTTTGTGGTGTTTTGGTGCTGATTGTGGCTGAAATAATGATAAATGGGGCTGATGTTGTGTTGCATTTAGTGGTTAGGCTGATGTGAGTGAGTGAGTGAGTGAGAGATTTGAGGTTGGGGCTGCTTGTAATGATGGTTGGTGCTGAAGGGCTGTTTTGTGCAGCAGTTAAAGTGTTGTTTTGTGAAGAATTTATGCTGAAAGGGAGCTGAGAATGGTTGATGATGGATGAACAGCTGCTGTAGCAGCAACATGGGTGCTTTGGGGCTGAATTGATACAACCTTTTGGCTGAAAATGGTAGTGTGAGTGAGAGAGAGGTGATTGGAGTTTGAAGTGAGGTGAGGGGACTTAACCTTAAACTCCCTTTCCCAACCAAAAGCCATCATGACACATCACATCCCTCACTCTCTCCCTAAGTCAACCTTAAACTCACTAATTACCCATGGTCAAAGCCAACCGTCCACCATTTTAAACTAATAAGCTCTAAACAACCTAATTAACTTAACCAAGAACCTAACCCACCATGGTTAATTTAAACATGGCTAACCCACAAGCTCAAATATATGGCAACCCTAATCTTAATCCATTTAACGTGCACAAGTGTGTGTGGTCGAGATAAAATTCCATAAAAATAACCATAAACCCACATAAATTATTAGAACCCCGTTTTGGTAAACTTTTTACCAAAAACCCCACATTAACACTTAATTACTACTAACCCTAAACTCAGGTGTTACAGTCGAATTAATACATAACTGATTTTCTAAGTCTGAAATAAATACATGTCTGGTTGATGGAGTTTAACTAGATACAACTGAAATAAATAATATACAAGGTATAATGGTGGTCATGATGCAAGTGAACCCACCTACCAAGAAAATCACCCGGAAAGGAAGCAGTGTGCCAGCAAAGCCGTAATGAAACCTGTACGGCAAAACCTGCAAGAAACTGTGGCACAACGGGGGTGAGTTGCCAACTCATGAATAGAAAACAACTACGAGCAGAAATCGCATGTCTGACGCAATCCTAGGTCATACGATCAATATATATAAAAACCTCAAAATGATAAGTCTGAAGTATGAAAAGGTTGCAAGGGTAACCATCCAACCCAAGTGTAATCCCAAGTGTTCGTGTCAGTGCCTCAGGTAGCAATATATCATATGAATGGGGTATGAATGCATGAAAATAGAATACGTATAAATGAAGAAACTGCCTTCATAACTTAGTGAGATTTCTGTAATTTTAAAACGAGGTATCATCAATAAAATCAACGTAAACAGTGTCTAGCATCGACACAAAATATAAATCCCAATATCTCAATATCTAAGTGTCTCAAATCTCACTGTCTAGGGCGCCGTCAGTCCAGCTCGGCCCCTAACATCAATCATAGGACCACGACGGTATCCTCCGAATATCCGACGCGTCAGGTAAAATCACCGGTAGGTAGTGCTCCCCTGCCAGGCTCATCGAATACAACTCGAACTTCTTGCCCCGGGGTACCTTACCGGGCCCACCATGTACCCGAGACGGTTCATCCAACTCCTCGAATCAGGTCTCGAAATCCATCAGCAATCATGAAAACTCATGGTGGACGACTCATACATCATAGGAAAATCGCACTTTTCATTTAAAAAGAGAGAGAAAGAAGTTTATAATGTTATTGCGGTTTTCCCCTAAATCCAGGAAATCTCAGGAAAAACCGAAATCCAATCATCAATAGCACGTAAACAGTGAATATAGGCATAAAACACCATAATATGGCATAACAGTGAATAATAATATGCATGAAGTAGCAAGTAATAACTACAATATCTAAACTGGCATATAAGGCAAGTACACTAATATTATGTCGAAACTACCAGCTAACAAGCTATGTCGATGAAATAGTATTGTCTAAAGTGTACGTGACATGGCAATTACCGATGATGATGTGTGTGAGCAGGCAAGTAAGTGTACGTGGAACATACGCATCATCGGTAATGGTGCTGGTGTGCTAACAGCATGATATCAATAATGGTATATGAAATCACAATATAAGTATGCGATGCGGAGAGAACGGCAATAATATGTGGGAGCTGAATAATAAACATAGTGATAACTAATCTGCATTTAACATAATTATAAGTCATACAGTAGTGCCTTTTGAAATAATATGAATCGTGGTGTTTTGAAAATAAGGGCTACGGTGTTTTTTAGAAAAGATGCGTCCTTTGAAATATTCGTAGAATCCCTTGGCCTGTCTTTTAAAATACCCACGATTCGTTAGTTTTGAAATAGGTAGGAATCGAATCTAGTCTAACAACTACACTAACTATAGGGCTGAGCTAACAGGCTAAACGAAAGGTAAGGAAACCGCCTAACATCTGAGTCGATACATATATATATATAGCAGTCGGTGATCCCGCCTCAAAAGTATAACAGTCGATACAATATCTATAATATGACATCCTCAAGTCAAGAGAGCGGATCTATCATCAATATATAGCTCGTACGTAAATCCGTCGTACGACATCCCAAATCTGGGTACGGGTCAAAGTCACATCAATCACAATATTCATCTGGTATCGTCTTTATCAAATATCTTGATCCGGGATAATGACCTACGTCTAGTACAATACTGATACCATCTAAGCATATGCATGCGCGTGTATAAAACACTACGTCAAAAGACACGCTAAAACATCATGTCGTATCTCATATACGAACCCTGTCATGTCACCGATCTCACGGCCTCAAATCCAATCTCATCAACTCATCTCATATCCACAGTACTATCCTCAAATCCAGTATATGAACATATAGTCCCATACCCATCTATAAATATACCCATCCTTATATACGCACAGGTAAAGGAAGAATGTATGCAAGTATGTGTGTGCATGTATGTGGGTGCAACCACTACCCTAGGGTTTCGCAACTAACACTAAACCAATCCAAGAACACATAGAATCTAGCTTTATCATCAATAAATTCATATCAACATATAATGTATATATGTGTGTATACGTATTCGTATACATCACAATGAACTACGGGGATGCTATACGCCATCCACCCGACTTCCCCCGTAGATATAATCTACTCACCTTGATCTTGCTTGCCGATGTCGATGTCGCTACCATCTTCTTCGTCGTCTCGGATCACCGTGGGGGTACCTACATGTCACATGTATCGCATCGCATTAAAACCAAATCAAAATCCAAACGACACACAGAAACCAAAACGGTACGCTTAAAAGCCTATAGGTTAGAACCTACAGTTAGCCTTCGCAAAACAACCCGAAATCACTCGATATAGACGTACAAACGTCATGCGATCGAGATAATGCACAAATATCAAATCTGGAATTCGTAATACGGGAAACCATATCTCAAATCAAAGCAGCAACACTGAAAACATGTCCCAGATTTTGTCTCAGGTGAAACCAAGGTTCCAAAACAACACTAGGGGGATATATAGGGTGTATGTGACCTACTGTAGCAACCTGGACCCATCCCCTCACTAAGTGGCCGAGCTCCTCCCCACAAATTCTGGCCAGGCCGGCCCAGGGTGCTCCCATGGTGTTTGTCTCGCTACAGTGGGTTCTTATGGTCTCAAATAGGTCTCTGGAGTTGTTTATTTTTCTAGTTTTGACCCCGGATCACTCCAGATTTCCCTTCACGCTCCAATTCCTCACAAAACGACATGAAAGTTTCTGTTTTGCAGTTCCAGGTTATATTTTGGGTTTGGTCTAGGTTTGCTAACAATTGGGAAGGTTTATGGTCACCATAAAGTCCAATTGCACAGCCACGACTCAAATTAACCCTAATCCTCTCTAGGGTTTTCCAAAGTGCGTCAAACTTCGCCAAATCGATTCTAAACTTTAAAAGAGGATTAAACACAAGAAATACTACAATAATTGTGAAGGAAATACCTCAATAGACCCTCATGAATCCTCAACAGCGCCAAAATTAATACTTTCTTGATCCATTGGGTAGCTATAGGGCTTGTGCACCTTTTTTGTGAAATTAGGATAGGGTTTTGAGTTTGTTTTGGAGATGAAGTGGGGTGTTCTGTGGAGGGGAGGAAAGAGGGCAGCAGCAGCAGCTGAAGAAGAGGGAGAGGGAGGGGGGAAAATGAAGGAGATGATGAAGGGAGACCAAGTCAAGAGACCCCTCACATCACTCTCTCTCATGCCCATACCCATATATAAAACTCTTTTCCTTTTCTTTTCTTTTCTTTTCTTTTCTTTTCTTGTTTCCTTCTCACCTCACTAGTAACCCCAAATAACATGCCATGCACCCAAAACATGTAGGAAAATGTAACAAGTGTGGAAAAAGTCATGTGCATGTTTTGCACAAAACGAGCTTAGAACGCGATTAGCGATTTTTAATCGCGATTAGCACTAAATTAGTGTCAAACTAATCATAAAAACTTAAAATTTGCATAAATTAAATAAAACACCCTCTTTTAAATAATTTCCATAATTTTCAAAAAATTTCCCCATTTTATCGGTATTTAATAATACCGCCCTATTAAAATATTCAATATTTTATTATAAAAATATAAAATTCCCGAAAAATAATATTGTATTTTTCTAAAATGTTACAATCTTCCCCCCTTAAAGAAATTCGGTCCCCGAATTTAAATTTAAACCCCTCAAATACTAAAACATTTCAGTAAAAGTCCAAGTCGTCGGGGCCCCAAAATCATCAATACGTAAAACGCTTCATAGCAGAATGCATGCGCATGAAGAATGAGCAGATAACTCGAAATCAAAACTCCGTCAAGCATCCCGCAATCATAGGAGTCATGGTGAAGACATCAACATCAAATCCAAAACGAAATCAACATGATAAGCATCAAACTCTGCATCTAAATATCATCAAAACACCTGAAGAAAAAGCATGCCAAAACCTTTTTAAGGTGCTGTGCGATGCGCGCGTCACGGCACAGTGGCAGACGTCTATTGTAAGAAAATAAATATATGTATCTATATATCATTTGTTTAATATGTACGTCCCGCCGTTTTGAAAACAATTTAGAAGGGTTTCCTTATTTTAAACATTTCGTGTCATATCAGGCACGTAGGTAAATACTGAGAATATAGCTCTCTTTTTGGAAATCCCTTCGATAACTATCAATGTATGCAAAATACATCCAGGTACTGTCCTCTGACTAGTCCTGCTCAGTACGAAAACAAATAGCATATGTCATAAAAACGAACTGGTCCATAAGAATAAATCCTGCTCCACAAGAATAAATCCCAAAATGTGCATAAGTATGTCGCATGCGTCTGGTGCGCACGGAAATCAAATCCATGAATGTGCCATACATGTGTCCAGAAACAACATCTATGTTCAATGGGTGTGCACGAAACACCTGTCAGAGGCAACGGTGTGCCTGACAGCCATATCAGGTGCATCTGATATGCACGAAGAATCCTAATCTGGTGCATCTGGTGTGCACCAAAATCGCATCTCATAACATGCGCCCAATATGCGCGAAAATCCAAAACAGGTGCATTCATCATGCACAATAAAGTGTAGCTCATGTGCATGCAACGTGCACGAAATCACGAAATCCAATATCAAGTGCCGAACATGCGCAAAATCCAATCAGGTGCACAAGGTGCATAAAACAATTATCGAGTATCATTATCGAAATCGACGGTATACAATACATCTCAAATCCAAATCTGGTATACCGTGGTATCTAATCTCACAACCATGTACATCAGTATGCACAAAATCTAATCAAAACACTAAAAGTGCATGAAAACTATGCAGTAAGCATAAGTCAATTCATATGCATGCCCTAGGCATGAAGTCAAAATCAATACCTCCAATAACATCAAATCGAAGACCTGTGCAACTGGAGTGCACAAAATACATATCACAGCACTGCAAGCATATATGAACTATAACGAGTGCAAAAATCAAATCAGGTGCATGCCATATGCAGAAAATCAACCCAACTGTAGGAAATCCATGAAGTCACGAGCATGTGCAGCCAAGGCACAAAAACGATATCAAGTGAAACAACTGTGCACAAATCGTAAATAATCAGTAGGTGCAACCATAGTGTAAAAAAACAAATATCATGAAACTCAAACATCAAAATCAATCATGCGAATAGATCACCCAAAATACCGAAATCCAAGGTGACGGATACGTGATAATCGAATCACCAAATAACAAATCATAAATACTGTCGTCGATAGTTCCTCCTTCGAAGTCGAGAAGGTGTCGGTGCATCAAATGCTTAGCGGAGCAGATATCTACTTGCTTCCCGATCATGGCCCGTCGTCTGGTGCCTTTAAGCTCTCGTCTCTCACTGCGAATTGCTGAGTACATAGCTCCCCGGCTCAACGGTCCAATATGGAAATGATAATGGAAGTAGTCCGCTCTGGCATATCCTCTAAAGATCTCTGGCCAACTGTCGTGGTCACTCATGACATGTCTCGCCGACGGTACCGAACTCTGGCCTACTGATTGTGCGTACAATGACCACTCCTCGGTCCAAGTCTTTTCGTAAATTATTCCAGAAAGGTATTGTCGAGGTCTCTGTCAAATCTCGTCTTTGCCGAACTGTCCGGAAGTCATCGTCCTTTACTATATCTGTTTCCTGTTCTGGAATGGCTGCATACTCATCGCGACTCCTGCTGGAAGATATATCCACAAATAACGCCTCTGCTTGCGTATCACATCTCTAATGGCAGCGGAGTGGAACGTCATCTTATCAAGGTCTCGTACGAACTTCTTATTCCATTTTTCTCAAATGTCGACCGTTTCGGACTCGTCTCTTCGTAGCTGCATGGACTGTGCTCCAACGGCTATACTCGTATCTGGAGTCTTCCAAGCAATGCATCCCATCACATGATACCCAAAAAGATGTCGAACCTTTCGATCAATTCGTCAAAACCTCATAATCCCTCAAGAGATTAACATCTTGGGTACAGTTTAATAGTATCGAGTACATACCACAGCATTAGTGGTCCAGCCGTAGAAGGGCAAACCCAAGCCTCACTAATGGTGCCGCGGAACTGCCGCAAACCCTAAGGTTCAAAGGCTTTCGCACGGTCATTATGTCGAGTTAGGATTTCATTCTTCTAGAGGGTCCATAAAATTGCTTGCACGTCTTTCCGAATACTTTAAACTTGGAATATGGTTTTTGACATTCGATCGTCTCTATCGACTCTCGACGAATCTGCGTGAAGTCGTCTCTAGCTGGAATCAATCTATCTGCTGATCTCGCATCGGGTAAGCGAACGAACCACATGTCCTAGTTGTCCATCCTCGGTGACTAGCGACCTTCCATCATATCTCTGAGTATATGCTCAAGCTGCAGTAGCTCCAACAGCTGGGCGACATCTCGTCATTGCAGCAACAACTGGCAACTGGCTCATTCGTCTATACGCTGAACAACGCCTCAATCATCATGAGTAAGCGATATATTAATGGTCATCACATTCTGGCTGGCCTCTAGCAGTAGCCTGATCCTCTGGTGCTGATCGGCACGTCCGAGAAATCTCATAGAAGCGATCTGTCAAACGCTCATGGCGCGAAAACACAATAAGACGCCGCCTCCACATGCAATCGTACGCCTCTGGAATCATGCCCTGGTCAGTCCTCGTCCATGACGAGCTCATGCTGACCGCAACTCTAGCCATAGCTCTCTCTGCCCGTATAATCGTGGCAGCAAAACCATAACCAATATCGATGAGGATAGATCATGAATGAATATAATGCTGTGCAAAGAAATGTATATCCTAAGGCTTCTTAAGTGGAGTATCATATCATAAATATACCGCGGAACATACGTACAGTACGTCACTCTACTCAAGCTACCTACTCCATCAACCAAGGGTCATCCTACGAGACGAAAGTTCGGGTATAATACCCCCTCGACTAAATCTAAGTTCCGTAAGGTCAAGCCTAAGTTCCGTATATATATAAACGCTCTAAGCTCCGCATAGTCGAACTTAGACTCGAACCAAGGTCAACCTAGCGCTCTGATACCAACTTTATCACGACCTGAAATAGCCCGTGACTGGCACTTGAATCCTATAAAGCCTATAGGACCCCATCTTATTCAAGTAAGACAAAAGCCCAGAAATCTAAAACCATTTTAAGTAATAAATAAAGGAAAACTAGTTTTAAAGAAGCGAAGAAAACATGTTTTAAAATAAGGGTTTTTAACTAACATAAGCCGAATATGCATTTTAAAAATCTCATGTCTTTTCTGAAAATTTCGACAAAGTTTCCTTTGTAAATACTGGCCCCGCACGGGGTACAACAAGAATAATATATATGCAATGATAAAAGGTATCCCCAAGTGGGAGCTAGCTCTTCGTCAATCGACGGTCACAACCACGCAAGCAATATAATATACAACGCCGAAGGGCAAGGATCAAAACTCAAAAAGAAACTCGAAACAGCATGAAAACCGTAATACTACAACGCGCGACTCTAAGGTCGAAATGATACATAATTGATTTTCTAAGTCTGAAATAAATACATGTCTGGTTGATGGAGTTTAACTAGATACAACTGAAATAAATAATATACAAGGTATAATGGTGGTCATGATGCAAGTGAACCCACCTACCAAACAAATCACCCGGAAAGGAAGCAGTGTGCCAGCAAAGCCGTAATGAAACCTGTACGGCAAAACATGCAAGAAACTGTGGCACAACGGGGCTGAGTTACCAACTCGTGAATAGAAAACATCTACGAGCAGAAATCGCATGTATGATGCAATCCTAGGTCATACGATCAATATATATATAAACCTCAAAATGATAAGTCTGAAGTATGAAAAGGTGGCAAGGGTAACCATCCAACCCAAGTGTAATCCCAAGTGCTCGTGTCAGTGCCTCAGGTAGCACTATATCATATGAATGTGGTATGAATGCAGGAAAACAGAATGCATGTAAATGAAGAAACTGCCTTCATAACTTAGTGAGATTTCTGTAATTTTAAAACGAGGTATCATCAATAAAATCAACGTAAACAGTGTTTAGCATCGACACAAAACATAAATCCCAATATCTCAATATCTCAGTGTCTCAAATCTCACTGTCTAGGGCGCCGTCAGTCCGGATCGGCCCCTAACATCAATCACAGGACCACGACGGTATCCTCCGGATATCCGACGCGTCAGGTAAAATCACCGGTAGGTAGTGCTCTCCTGCCAGGCTCATCGAATACAACTCGAACTTCTTGCCTCGGGGTACCTTACCGGGCCCACCATGTACCCGAGACGGTTCATCCAACTCCTCGAATCGGGTCTCAAAATCCATCAGCAATCATGAAAACTCATGGCGGACGACTCATACTTCATAGGAAAACCACACTTTTCATTTAAAAAGAGAGAGAAAGAAGTTTATAATGTTCTTGCGGTTTTCCCCCAAATCCAGGAAATCTCAGGAAAAAACGAAATCCAATCATCAATAGCACGTAAACAGTGAATATAGGCATAGAACTCTATAATTTGGCAAGTACACTAATATTAGGTCAAAACTACCAGCTAACAAGCTATGTCGATGAAATAGTATTGTCTAAAGTGTACGTGACATGGCAATTACCGATGATGATGTGTGTGAGCCGGCAAGTAAGTGTACGTGGAACATACGCATCATCGGTAATGGTGTTGGGGTCCTAACAGCATGATATCAATAATGGTATATGTAACGTTTTGAAAATAATTAAATAAATAATTAAATGAATAAAATTGTCTAAGTGAATTTTATGATTTTCGGTAAAGTAAAATGTATTTTTCGTAAAATCAAACCGTGATTGTTTTTCATTATAATTTTAAAAATACCCATTTTAATTATGAAATTACTAGTAAATGGTGTTTATTTAGCCACTTATAAATTTTTAGTTTAATAAAATATTTTTCGCAAATTAATTATTTTAAATATTAACATAAGCTTTATTTTTACACTAAATTAGTGTAAATTACAAATTTGAATGGTTTTAATTTGTAAAAATGAGCCATGGTATATTAGAATCAAGTGTGTAATATGCAAAATCTTTTCCAAAATCTCTCCATGGTTCTAGAAATTTCTAGGAAAAGGGTTAAATTGAAAAAGTTAGATAATAAAGGGTTTAAGTGAAAAAAATGCATTATTTATGAACTTTCTACACAATACCACACATTTTTCTCTCTCTCCACCCTCCTCCCTCTCCATGGCCGGCCTCCCCTCCATGGGTAGCCCCAAAAATTTTCCCCCATCATTTTTGCAATAAAAATCATCAAAATTCATCAAAAATTCCAAAAATAAATCTCAAAAATCAACATTGAACCTCTACCATTTTCCTTTGACCTATTTAGCATGGATTTTGGAGATGGAAAGCATGCATTTTGGAGGCTCATTTCTTGTTTGGATTTCACATTTTGAAGGTATAATTTTCTTTCTTTTGACTTATTGTTATTAGATGTTCATATTAAGCTTAATTAGATTTAATGAATTAATTCTATGTTCTTTTTTTAAAATGCAAGCTAGGGTTCTAAATTCAAGTTATGATTTTTAATAATTAATTAGAGTTATAGTAGTTAGTTTAACACTTTTAGTATTAGAAAATCTTGCATGGTTATTGTTTAACAAATTGTTAATCAAAAATTGTTTTAAATTAGGAATTTAGTTAACTAGCTTTTTGCAAAATGTGGTTGTGGTTAATATAAAATTCTAATTTGGGTTGTTATCATTGGATTATAGTTTTAGTGGAAATATTAGCATGTTAATGGAAAGAAAAACTTAGTTTGATTGCTAGTTTCTATGTTTAATTGATAAATTGTGATATAAATTGCTAATTTTGTAAACTAGATTTTAGAAATTCCTATATAAATGAGATTAGAAATATAATTATGGTTTCATTATATCATTATCATCATGAATTGTGGTTTAAGTCATTAATTTATGCAAAATCATGTTTTGTGGTGGAATTGTGGTGTTTTGCTTGAAAAATGTTGAAAATTGTTAAAGGGTGCAAACTAGAAATTTCAAATTAATACAAATTTGTGTAATAAAAATATAGTAATGGTTTGTATAGTCTAGTTATGCTATTTAATGAGTTTTATGACCATTGGTTTCATTTAAATGTCATGTTTTGATGAAAAACGGTAAATTGGTATTTTCGGGTTTTACGAAATTGGACGGTTTGATGGATTTTAGGGTTTCGATGGATTTAATCATGTTTTACAATATAAGTAATGTGTTTAAAACTACGAGTTATCTGTTGATGTTTATCTCGATCCATCGGAGTTTGTACGCCGATATTGAGCGATATTTGGTTCTTTTGCGTGGACGGGACATAGGTTTTAACCTATGCTTGTTCCTAATATCGTTTGACTTTTGTATGTGATTCGGTTTACGATACTATTTATATGTTTGCGTTTAGGTACCCCTCACGTGGACTGCGGGCGATGAAGAGGATGATGGCGACATCGTCTTCGGCAGATATGGACCAGGTGAGTAGATGCATATCTACGGGGGGAAGTCGGGTGGATGGCGTTTAGCACCCCCGCAACGTAGAATAGGAATAGTACTTATTGACATTAGGAAACCAGATGTGACCCTAGATTCTTAATGAGTAGGACCCTAGTAATGACCCTAGGCTGGACCAGATTGATTTAGGAAGACCATACCAGAGGAAGAATACCCTAGAAGAGGTTCGTAGGTTTCAGGTAGAAACACACACACCCACACACTGAAACTCGACATGGTGTATACGGGTATGTGTATATACATACAGGACTAGGTATAGGTATATATATAGATATATACAACACGTATGTGGGATACATTGATACACGGGAATGAAACAAGATAACTGGGCTTGATGCCGTGATTCTTGACTATACAGTCGTATTAAAGTGTTAGCGGATCATTAGAGAATAGGATAATGAACATGAATATATAAATTATAAAGAGTGGTGGTGATATTGATGTACATGGGACGCTAGAATAGTACCCGGACTGTAACTTGTGACTGATCACGATATGATATATGTATAACTTGATTACGACATTATATTGGTGTGACCTGATGCCGATATCATATAAGTATAACTTAATCACAATATGATACATATGACATGATATTTCTGAGGATAAAGTAATGATGCTTATCATGATGGCAATGATATATGATTGATGTATGTGATCACAGTTTAGCACCTTGATCATGAGATGTGTTGATGATGACATTATACGAATGAGGAGACACCTAGGAGATACTTGACCGTACCCTGATATTGGGATGCCGTACGATGGATTTTACCGTACGAGGCTTAGATTTGATGATTGATCCGCACTCTTGATTCGAGGAAGCCGTACTACGTACGTGATGCTATTGAGGCGGGATCGCCGACTATTAGAGATATTGATTCAGATCTTAGGTAGACTCTAGTTTCTTACGGACTAGTCTATTAGGTTTAGTTCCTTAGGATGTTGTTTTAGGTTCGACTCACATAGTGGTAGTTGTACTCGTATCTCGCAGAGGAGTGGATAATGCACATCTGTATTTACATTCATACAGTAATCATTATGGTGCATGTTCTTTTATATGTTGCTATAATCAGTATAAACTTTACCTGTTAGGACACCAGCACTATTACCGATGATGCGAATATTCCACGCACATTTATTTGCCGGCTCACACACATCATCATCGGTAATTGCTATGTCACGTACACTTTAGATCATATTGTCTTTTATGGATAGAATCAGTTAACAACTAGACCGATATAATATTGTGATTATTCTCTGATGTTAGTATAGACATGATATTTATTACTTAGACATTCATGCATTCATATTTTCATGTTATCATGCAGTATTATAGGCATATGCCGACACTCATCATATAGTTACTCATGATTTTGAGATTTGGATTTCTATGAGATTTCTGGATTTTGGGGAAAACCGCAAGAATATGTAAAAAACTTCTTTCTCTCCTCCTCCTCTCTTTTTAAAAACATAAGATGCGGTTTTCTCGTGATGTATGTGTCGTCCACCATGAGATTTCATGTTTTCTGTTAGATTTCGAGACCCGATTCGAGGAGTGGATGAACCGTCTCGGGTACATGGTGGGCCCGGTATGGTACCCCGGGGCAAGAAGATCGAGTTGTAGACGATGAGCCTGGCAGGGGAAGGCTACGTATCGGTGATGTCTGGCGCGGCGGATATCCGGAGGATACCGACCGTTGTCGTGAGATTTGATGATATGGGCCGATCCGGACTGACGGAGCCCGAGATATTGAGACTTGAGATTACATGTGTTGTGTCGACGCTTGACACGGATTTCCATGGATTTCATTGTTGAGATTTCAGATTCTTATACACATTTTACTATGATAACAGCTAAAGATTTCTTATACATATATATCTGGATTTCAGGATTTGTTACTTTACATTCATGGTGCATGCATTTCATTTCATATGACATAGTATTATATGAGGCACTGACACAAGCACGGAGTATCTGCACTTACACGTAGTTTTACCCTGCTATTACTAGATGATCGGGATATTATAGTGCATTATTATGACCTAGGATAGCGTCGTGCATTCGATTTCTTTTCGTAGATGTCTTCTACTCACGAGTTGGCAACTCACCCCCGTTGTGCCAAATTTTATTTCAGGTTCGATGTACAGGTTTCCGTGGCAGCTTGTTGGCACATCTTTTCTTCAGGCTGATTTGCATGGTAGGTTGGTTCACTTGTATCCGAACCACCATTGTACTTTTATTCATTCATTTGTATCTAGTAAGCTCCATCAACCATACTTGTATTACTTGATAAGTTTATTGGACCAGTCTTTTATTTCGACCTTAGAGTCGCGCATGTATTATTCTGATCTGGTGGTTTTGTTTTCTTTTGAGTTTTGAGCCTCGCCCTTTGGCGTTGTGTATTATTGTGTTTGTTGTGGTTGTTTCCGCCTGTTGGCGTTGAGCTAGCACCCGTTTGGGGATGCTTTTTATTGTTTATTTATATTATACTTGTTGTACCCGTTTGGGGGCCAGTTTTTACAGAGGAGACTCTGCCGAAATTTTTGAGAAAATTTGCTGATGCTTTTAAACTTGTTTTCTTTTTTCTTCTTCTTCTTCTTTTATGGTTTAGATTTCTGGGCTTCGGCTTACTTAGGTTACGTGGCGCCTCTAGACGCTTCGTAATCTAAGTGCCGGTCACGTTCCGTACTTTCGGGTCGTGACAAAGTTGGTATAAGAGCGCTAGGTTTAACCTTGTATAAGTCTAGGCGACCCTTGGTTGATGGAGTAGGCGATTTAGGTAGAGTAACGCACCGTGGGTATGGTCCGCGGCATACTTACGATACGCTACTCTGCTTGAGGAGCCCTAGGATATACATTGTTTGCACCGTATTTCATTCGTTCCTTTGATCTATCTTCGTCAATGTCGGATGGTGGTTTCTGTTACCACGGGCAGAGGGAGCTGCGGCTCGAATGCGATAACCAATAGAGTATTGGTTATTCTTGAGGATTGAAGCATTGCTTAGCGTGCGGACGAAGGGTATTCATATGCCGTCCGGATGAAGTTAAAGGGTTCGAACGATTATCAGGAAACCATTTTCCCAAGTTTAAAGTATTCGGAAGAACATACAGGTATTTCGATGGACCCTCTAGAAGAATGAAACCCTAACTCGACATAATGACCATGAGAACGCCCTTGAACCTTAGGGTTTACGGCAGTTCCGCGGTGCCATTAGTGAGACTTGGGTTTGCCCTTCTACGGCTGGATCATCGATGCTGGGGTATGTACCGGATATTTTTAAACTGTACTTGAGTGTTGAGCTCTCAGGGAATTATGGGATTTTGATGGATCGATCGAAAGGTATAATGTAGTCCGGATATCAAGTGAAGGGATCGACTATGTGGGAGACTCTAGACATGAGTATTGCCGTTGGTAGCGCAGTCAGCACACCTATGAAAGAACGAGTTCGAAGCAGTCGACATCAGAGGAAAGAGGCGCACATTGACGATAGAGTTTACAATTGTGATTTAGTGATTTGAATTTCATATTTTCATTGATTGGATTTTTGTATTTTGAGGATTTTGTTCTACGATTGGTATTTAATGTGTGTACCTTCATTCTATTTGTGTTTTATATATCAGTTGTATTGATGTGGTTTAGTACGCACCCAGTACACTTGATTTGGTTTTATATATTTTGAGATTTTTTTTTGATTTCGTGCGTATGGGTTACACATGATTTTGATATATGCTTCGACCTAGTTTTTATCCATTTTCGTATTGTGATTTCGATTCTGATATTCGATGTATGTTTTCGTGCACCATGTGCACCTGATTAGAATTCTTGCGCATACTTGGCGCACTTGATGCGATTTTGTGCACACCAGATGCACTAAATCGGGGTTTTGTGCAGATTAGATGCACCTGATATTCTGTCGTGCACGCCCGTTGCACTTGACAGATGTTTTTGGTGCACACCTGTTGCACTTAGTTTTGTTTTGTGGGTATTCATGGTATCTGAAATTGGTTTCGATCTCAGTGCGCACCGGACGCACATGACATTTTATTGATGTGATTGGGATTGATTTTAGTTTGAGCAGTATGTTTTCCTAATTATTATTATTGATTTAGTAACCAGGCGGGACGTGTATGTTAAATAAACGATATATATATATATATATAGTTAATTTTTTTAAATTAAACGTCCGTTACTTATGTCGTGACAAGTGCATTGCACGGCGATTTTCAAGAGGGGTTTTTGTATGCTTCTTTATTATGATGATTCGGCGATTTTACTAGGATGCGAACTATATATAAGTTATAGATTGATGTATATTATGATGGTTTTCATATTGGGTTAAGATATTTTATTCTCGCCATAACTCCGATGATTGCGTTATGCTTGACGGAGTTGATTTTTGTTATGTGTTGATGATTTCGGAGCCCCGACGATTTGAGTGTTTTGCTAAATATTTTAGTATTTGGAAGGGGAGTTTTAATTTAAATTCGAGGACCGAATTTCTTAAAGGGGGGAAGATTGTAACGTTTTAAAAATAATTAAATAAATAGTTAAATGAATAAAATTGTTTAAGTGAATTTTATGATTTTCGGTAAAGTAAAATGTATTTTTCGTAAAATCAAACCGTGATTGTTTTTCATTATAATTTTAAAAATATCCATTTTAATTATGAAATTACTAGTAAATGGTGTTTATTTAGCCACTTATAAATTTTTAGTTTAATAAAATATTTTTCCTAAATTAATTATTTTAAATATTAACATAAGCTTTATTTTTACACTAAATTAGTGTAAATTACAAATTTGAATGGTTTTAATTTGTAAAAATGAGCCATGGTATATTAGAATCAAGTGTGTAATATGCAAAATCTTTTCCAAAATCTCTCCATGGTTCTAGAAATTTCTAGGAAAAGGGTTAAATTGAAAAAGTTAGATAATAAAGGGTTTAAGTGAAAAAAATGCATTATTTATGAACTTTCTACACAATACCACATATTTTTCTCTCTCTCCACCCTCCTCCCTCTCCATGCCCGGCCTCCCCTCCATGGGTAGCCCCAAAATTTTCCCCCCATCATTTTTGCAATAAAAATCATCAAAATTCATCAAAAATTCCAAAAATAAATCTAAAAAATCAACATTCAACCTCTACCATTTTCCTTTGACCTATTTAGCATGGATTTTGGAGATGGAAAGCATGCATTTTGGAGGCTCATTTCTTGTTGGGATTTCACATTTTGAAGGTATAATTTTCTTTCTTTTGACTTATTGTTATTAGATGTTCATATTAAGCTTAATTAGATTTAATGAATTAATTCTATGATCTTTTTTTATAATGCAAGCTAGGGTTCTAAATTCAAGTTATGATTTTTAATAATTAATTAGGGTTATAGTAGTTAGTTTAACACTTTTAGTATTAGGAAATCTTGCATGGTTATTGTTTAACAAATTGTTAATAAAAAATTGTTTTAAATTAGGAATTTAGTTAACTAGGTTTTTGCAAAATGTGGTTGTGGTTAATATAAAATTCTAATTTGGGTTGTTATCATTGGATTATAGTTTTAGTGGAAATATTAGCATGTTAATGGAAAGAAAAACTTAGTTTGATTGCTAGTTTCTATGGTTAATTGATAAATTGTGATAAAAATTGCTAATTTTGTAAACTAGATTTTAGAAATTCCTATATAAATGAGATTAAAAATATAATTATGGTTTCATTATATCATTATCATCATTAATTGTGGTTTAAGTCATTAATTTATGCAAAATCATGTTTTGTGGTGGAATTGTGGTGTTTTGCTTGAAAAATGTTGAAAATTGTTAAAGGGTGCAAACTAGAAATTTCAAATTAATACAAATTTGTGTAATAAAAATATAGTAATAGTTTGTATAGTCTAGTTATGCTATTTAATGAGTTTTATGACAATTGGTTTCATTTAAATGTCAAGTTTTGATGAAAAACGGTAAATTGGTATTTTCGGGTTTTACGAAATTGGACGGTTTGATGGATTTTAGGGTTTCGATGGATTTAATCATGTTTTACAATATAAGTAATGTGTTTTAAAACTACGAGTTATCTGTTGATGTTTATCTCGATCCATCGGAGTTTGTACACCGATATTGAGCGATATTTGGTTCTTTTGCATGGACGGGACATAGGTTTTAACCTATGCTTGTTCCTAGTATCGTTTGACTTTTGTATGTGATTCAGTTTACGATACTATTTATATGTTTGCGTTTAGGTACCCCTCACGTGGACTGCGGGCGATGAAGAGGATGATGGCGACACCGTCTTCGGCAGACATGGACCAGGTGAGTAGATGCATATCTACGGGGGGTAGTCGGGTGGATGGCATTTAGCACCCCCGCAACATAGAATAGGAATAGTACTTATTGACATTAGGAAACCAGATGTGACCCTAGATTCTTAATGAGTAGGACCCTAGTAATGACCCTAGGCTGGACCAGACTGATTTAGGAAGACCATACCAGAGGATGAATACCCTGGAAGAGGTTCGTAGGTTTCAGGTAGAAACACACACACGCACACACTGAAACTCGACATGGTGTATACGGGTATGTGTATATACATACAGGACTAGGTATAGGTATATATATAGATATATACAACACGTATGTGGGATACATTGATACACGGGAATGAAACAAGATAACTGGGCTTGATGCCGTGATTCTTGACTATACAGTCGTATTAAAGTGTTAGCGAATCATTAGAGAATGAGATAATGAACATGAATATATAAATTATAAAGAGTGGTGGTGATATTGATGTACATGGGACGCTAGAATAGTACCCGGACTGTAACTTGTGACTGATCACGATATGATATATGTATAACTTGATTACGACATTATATTGGTGTGACCTGATGCCGATATCATATAAGTATGACTTAATCACAATATGATACATATGACATGATATTTCTGAGGATAAAGTAATGATGCTTATCATGATGGCAATGATATATGATTGATGTATGCGATCACAGTTTAGCACCTTGATCATGAGATGTGTTGATGATGACATTATACGAATGAGGAGACACCTAGGAGATACTTGACCGTACTCCGATATTGGGATGCCGTACGATGGATTTTACCGTACGAGGCTTAGATTTGATGATTGATCCGCACTCTTGATTCAAGGAAGCCGTACTACGTACGTAACGCTATTGAGGCGGGATCGCCGACTATTAGAGATATTGATTCAGACCTTAGGTAGACTCTAGTTTCTTACTGACTAGTCTATTATGTTTAGTTCCTTAGGATGTTAGATGGACACTGGTTTAGGTTCGACTCACATAGTGGTAGTTGTACTCGTATCTCGGAGAGGAGTGGATAATGCACATCTGTATTTACATTCATACTGTAATCATCATGGTGCATGTTCTTTTATATGTTGCTATAATCAGTATAAACTTTACCTGTTAGGACACCAGCACTATTACCGATGATGCGCATATTCCACGCACACTTATTTGCCGGCTCACACACATCATCATCGGTAATTGCTATGTCACGTACACTTTAGATCATATTGTCTTTTATGGATAAAATCAGTTAACAACTGACCGATATAATATTGTGATTATTCTCTGATGTTAGTATAGACATGATATTTATTACTTAGACATTCATGCATTCATATTTTCATGTTATCATGCAGTATTATGGGCATATGCCGACACTTATCATATAGTTACTCATGATTTTGAGATTTGGATTTCTATGAGATTTCTGGATTTTGGGGAAAACCGCAAGAATATGTAAAAAACTTCTCTCTCTCCTCCTCCTATCTTTTTAAAAACATAAGATGCGGTTTTCTCGTGATGTATGTGTCGTCCACCATGAGATTTCATGTTTTCTGTTGGATTTCGAGAGCCGATTCGAGGAGTGGATGAACCGTCTCGGGTACATGGTGGGCCCGGTATGGTACCCCGGGGCAAGAAGATCGAGTTGTAGACGATGAGCCTGGCAGGGGAAGGCTACCTACCGGTGATGTCTGGCGCGGCGGATATCCGGAGGATACCGACCGTTGTCGTGAGATTTGATGATATGGGCCGATCCGGACTGACGGAGCCCGAGATATTGAGACTTGAGATTACATGTGTTGTGTCGACGCTTGACACGGATTTCCATGGATTTCATTGTTGAGATTTCAGATTCTTATACACATTTTACTATGATAACAGCTAAAGATTTCTTATACATATATATCTGGATTTCAGGATTTGTTACTTTACATTCATGGTGCATGCATTTCATTTCATATGACATAGTATTATATGAGGCACTGACACAAGCACGGAGTATCTGCACTTACACGTAGTTTTACCCTGCTATTACTAGATGATTGGGATATTATAGTGTATTATTATGACCTAGGATAGCGTCGTGCATTCGATTTCTTTTCGTAGATGTCTTCTACTCAAGAGTTGGCAACTCACCCCCGTTGTGCCAAATTTTATTTCAGGTTCGATGTACAGGTTTCCGTGGCAGCTTGTTGGCACATCTTTTCTTCAGGGTGATTTGCACGGTAGGTTGGTTCACTTGTATTCGAACCACCATTGTACTTTTATTCATTCATTTGTATCTAGTAAGCTCCATCAACCATACTTGTATTACTTGATAAGTTTATTGGACCAGTCTTTTATTTCGACCTTAGAGTCGCGCATGTATTATTCTGATCTGGTGGTTTTGTTTTCTTTTGAGTTTTGAGCCTCGCCCTTTGGCGTTGTATATTATTGTGTTTGTTGTGGTTGTTTCCGCCTGTTGGCGTTGAGCGAGCACCCGTTTGGGGATGCTTTTTATTGTTTATTTATATTATACTTGTTTTACCCATTTGGGGGCCAGTTTTTACAGAGGAGACTCTGCCGAAATTTTTGAGAAAATTTGCTGATGCTTTTGAACTTGTTTTCTTTTTTCTTCTTCTTCTTCTTTTATGGTTTAGATTTCTGGGCTTCGGCTTACTTAGGTTACGTGGCGCCTCTAGACGCTTCGTAATCTAAGTGCCGGTCACGTTCCGTACTTTCGGGTCGTGACAGTATATGAAATCACAATATAAGTATGCGATGCGGAGTGAACAACAATAATGTGCGGGAGCTGAATAATAAACACAATGATAACTAATCTGCATTTAACATAATTATAAGTCATACAGTAGTGCCTTTTGAAATAATACGAATTGTGGTGTTTTGAAAATAAGGGCTACGGTGTTTTTAAGAAAAGATGCGTCCTTTGAAATATTCGTAGAATTCCTTGGCCTGTCTTTTAAAATTCCAAAGATTCGTTAGTTTTGAAACAGGTAGGAATCGAATCTAGTCTAACAACTACACTAACTATAGGGCTGAGCTAACAGGCTAAACAAAAGGTAAGGAAACCGCCTAACATCTGAGTCGATATATATATATATATATATATATATATATATATATATATATATATGTAGCAGTCGGTGATCCCACCTCAAAAGTATAACAGTCGATACAATATTTATAATATGACATCCTCAAGTCAAGGGTGCGGATCTATCATAAATATATAGCTCGTACGTAAATCCGTCGTACGGCATCCTAAATCTGGGTACGGGTCATAGTCACATCAATCACACTATTCATCTGGTATCATGTAACATTTCAAAAAAATAAAATATTATTTTTGGAAATTTTTATAATTTAATATTATTTTAATGAATATTTTAATATTTCGGTATAATTAAATGCCGATAAATGGGTAAAATTTTGGAAAATTCTAAAATAGGGTATTTTATGGAATTATAACATTTTAAAGTTTTTATCATTAGTTTTATGCGAATTTAGTGCTAAGCGCGATTAAAAATCGTTAATCCGATTTTTAGCATTTTTTGTGCAAAACATGCACATATCATTTTGCTTACACTTGTGCATTTCAACCATGTTTTTTTGGGGTTACTATTGGTGTGAGAAGGAATTGGGTTTAAGTAAAGAAAAGAAGAAAAAAAGAGTTGAAATAGAATATGGTAGTAGGTGGTGAGAGAGAGAAAGGTGAGGTGTGTTGACTTGGCCATTCCCTCATGTTCCAACACTTATTTCCTCTCCCTCTTCCCTCATTGCTGATGCTGCTCCTGCTCCTCATTCCCTCCCCTCTTCACCTCCTCAAATCATCTCAAAAACAAACTCAAAACCCTATCTTCATTTCACTAAAAAGGTGCACAAGCTCAAGACAAACATATTGGACTAAGAAAGCAAGGATTTTGGCCACTTAGGGCAACTCAAGAATTTTCTTGAGTTGCCAAATGAGGTATTTACTGAACCATTGGATTAGTTTTTGCATTACTTTTAACCCCATGTAAAGATTGAATCGATGGCGGGTAGTTTATTGGACATCGGAAAAACCTAGTTAGGGTTTGAGGGAATTTTGAGTTGTGATGTGAAATTGAGCTCAGTAGAGGCTACATGAACACCCTAGTGCTTGAATTAAGACCCAAACCTGAGACTTGAAACCCGGAATACGGATTTAGAAACCGATATCGGAAAAACTATGGTTTCTGTGAGGGTTATATGAGATCTGCTATCACTCCGAGACTCTGAAAATATTTTTGGATTGACAGTGATACATGCAGGCACCCAGGAAGCTAACGCCAAAGACCTAGCCCCTAACTGCCTGACATGGCCGCAGATTTATTCCCTCTGGCCGCAAATTGCGGCCAGAACAGGGTTGATTTGCCTCGTTTTGGTTCTGTAGTTCCTACATCTATAGATTAGACCCCTGGCATGTGCAAAATTGTCCAATTTGACCTATGGTGAAATCTGGGACCCTTTTCCTGAGTTGCTGTTTTGATTCATGTTTCCGTATTGCGTATTTTGAATTCTGGAATTGTGTATCCATGTTTTACCTCGATCACATGACGTTTGCAGGACGAGATCGAGGGTTGTTTGATGGTTTTGAAAGCGTACCCATAGGTTCTAACCTATAGACTTTTTAGCGTAT
Organism: Agapanthus africanus; assembly: GCA_030015575.1. Lineage (NCBI taxonomy): Eukaryota > Viridiplantae > Streptophyta > Magnoliopsida > Asparagales > Amaryllidaceae > Agapanthus > Agapanthus africanus. Next base: position 262,077,176 of record CM057347.1, read on the forward strand.
CGTGTTAGTTTTCACGTGTTGTTTTAGTTTCGATTTGGTTTTAATGCGATGCGACACGTGTGATATGTAGGTACTCCTACGGTGATCCGAGGCGATGAAGATGATGGTGGCAATATCGACACCGACACGCAAGATACAACATGAGTAGATTATATCTACGGGGAAAGTCGGGTGGATGGCGTATAGCACCCCCGCAGTTCGATGTCTAGTATACTATATACACTATATATATATGATAGCTTATTTCGTGACATGGAGATCATAGATGTGTTAGGTGTACTATGGATAGATTAGGGTTAGAAGTGAACTAGTGTATTTCCTAGTTGCGAACCCTAGAACAGGTTTACACCCACACGCACACACATGCTTATTACTATACTTGTACCGTGATGATGAGGATAGTGGATGATATGTGGAGACGAGTCGATGATATTGGGCATAGTGCCGGGACATCGGTGATCTGATGTGATTCGTATTTAGGATACGATATGAGAATTTAGCGGGCCTTTGGACGTGTGTTTTACACACGCGCTTATATTTGTTTAGATGGTATTGATTGTACTAGACTTAGATCAGTACCCAGATCAAGAGAAATGATGATAAGGATACCAGATAATTGATGAGCTGACTGTGATGTTGACCCGTACCCAGATTTGGGATGCCGTACGACGTATTTACATACTAGCTTTATATTGATGATAGATCCGCACTCATGACTCGGGGATATTATATGATGTATATTTTGTCGTATGGGATACTATTGAGGCGGGATCACCGACTATTATATTTATATATATATATCGACTCAGATGTAGGTGGTTTCCATATCCCTCCTGTATAGCTTGTTAGTAAGGTCTGTAGATTACTTAATAGACATTAGACTAGACCCGAGTCATACCTATTTCAAAACTAACGAATCGGGGATATTTTAAAAGATAGGCAAAAGGGATTCTACGAATATTTTCAAACGACGCATCTTTTCTTAAAACACCGTAGCCCTTATTTTACCAAAAACCCCGATTCGTCTTATTTCAAATCGCAAAGCTGCATGATATATTTATTGAGCTAGATTCTGTTAGTTATATGTATGCCCTAGAGGCCATTACTATACATAGGATGTATATTGTAGTGGATGCTTGGACATATATAGGGAGGACTTTCTTGCTCGACATGATAGTATGCTATCTGGTTACTCTTTACCATAACGTGTACACTGATTGTCTCTCTGATACATGTTGGTAAACCCCTTAGGATGTGTACTTGACTATCTGGACTATGATGCGGATCATACTAGTGGGGACATGGTAGTCCATAAGTACATCCTTCAAGGTCTCTAGTCGTGGGTATATCGAGACGGGGCATCGATATACCAGAGTAGACTAGCGTATACCTTCTCGACCCATACAGATGGACGATGGATGATCCTATATCCATTGGTGTTTGACATCAGAGATGATATATGGGTACTCAGTAGAGACTGGGTACACTGGACGGACTTGCCGAGAACTCCCAGATGGTATTATACCTTACGTCAGATGGCAGTTCTCTGGTGACACTGGTACAGAGTAGTCTGTTGACCCGAGATCGTCATAGAGTCTTGTGTGATTCCCACTGTGCTTTGATTTCCACCTTACCACGTCCAAGAGGGCGTGCAAAACGATGGTTTTTGGGTACAGTCCCGAATCACATGGAGGCAATGAGCGATAGGAGGGGATTCGTCTCTCCCGGTATAAGGAGTTGATGTTGCGCTGTGTTCGATTGGCTATAACCGGAAATCCCTGACCAGGGTTGCTGAGATTACTGGTAAGTGTTACCTGTAGTTTCTCGAACTGTTATAGACCTCATATCGACACGACTTATCGAGCTATTGGGGTCTGACGTTTACCACCCCTAGGCGAGATATGCGACATATAAGACGAACAGACCGGACTGTACGGTAAGTGTTACTCGTTAGATTCACAGGAGTATGAGCGGGCTTGCTCATAGATATTCTGATCGCTCAATACCCGGGTGGCCGTTACGTTTAGCCGACCGCTTGCGGCTTATATGTATTTGATATGATCATCACCTACTGCCGGCGTATTGACGAGTCTTTAGAGTCCTACACAGAGGTTTCCTGGCTCAAGCGAAACAAAATAGGAGCACATATGAGATATGTGCGGGACCGAGAATAATGCGTGTATGTGATACCGTATTCTATTCTCGCGATGAATGTATCGATTGGTTATATGCGATATAACCTAGTTATCGAATCAAGGATTCATTCGATAAGTCGATACACTGGATATTAGTCGGTCATATACGATATGACCGGATCGTTAAATTAAGCGTTGAATTAATGATTTAATGCATAATTATATATTTGATATATTACTTTGCATTAACTAGTATTGGTTCACTTAAAATGGATTTTCTCACTTGATGTGCACATTGTATATATGATATATGTTTGTGCACTAGTTTGTATCATATTTGATGATACATGCAAACTTGGGTGTATGTTTGTATTAAACCATGGTTAGTTAATGGTTAGGGTTTCATTTGATTTATTTGCTTATTTTTTTATTTATTCATTCTTTTTGGCAAAAGGAAAAATGGTGGCTAATTTTGTTTCTTTGTTGAAGCTTCATGAACTTTTGAAAAAGTCTACCATTTTTGTTTCATGCCTAACCTAACCATTCTCCTAACCCTAGTTTATTCTCTACACTTAACCATGGTTGCTATATGATAAGAATCACTCATTTTCTATTTTCAAGATAATTCTTATCATATTCTTTTTCTTCTTCCTCTTCTTCTTCAAGAAGAAAAAGCTTGCTAGCTTCAATGGTAAAATGAGAAAAAGAGTGAGAAATCCAATTCTAAAGTGAACCCACTTCCTATTTCTTCATCCTCTACCACTTGCCAAGTAGTATAAGGTGTTTTCTTCACAAGTTTCATGGCTTGGTGAAGTTGGAGCTTGATCTTGTGTTGCCTCGACGTAGATCATCTTCGGCATCGAAGTCGACGACCTAGCCCGCCCATTTCTCCGATGAAGCCGACGCTAGAGCCCGGGATCCGATGATCGCAGCGAGGGGACATCATCACGGAGCTATGGAGGTGGAGGACCGGATCTACAATGGTTATATTTCCGTTCACTTTTAGTTAAGTTGTTAACTAGTTATCGTTTTCCCCTTAAACTCTAGTCAACGATCCGTATTAGGGTTTCTCGGTAATTGTAAAATTTGAATTTGGCATGGTTGATGCCTTGTGAGACCTCATTAGCGTGCTTAGGAACCCTACAGTGGTATCAGAGCCTAGCTAGAGCCTTAGGCGATGCGTAGATGGAGTTAGAAGCCCGATCGAACCGAAACCCTAATCTCAAATCGCTCTATGTACATTTTTTGAAAACTGGGATTTTTCCAAATTAAAAATATGCTGAAAAATCAGCAGGAGCTTCTAAGAATTACTGTGAAATTCGAGCGGCCAATTCGTCTAAAGAGCGGCGGAACCGCGGTACGAGCATGGCTCGTGCGGCGGTTCTGCGGCCAAGTTGTCAGATCACCTCTTGAAAATTGCACAGTAATTCCTATCTTTTAGTGCTGTATTTTCTGGGAATTTTTAAATTATACTCAACAGTTGAGTTTTCTGGGGTTGTTTTGGGGATTCAATTATTCGATCGGATTGTCTAATTTTGTCTATGTATTTTCCGGATAATTTTTGAATATGTTAAAAAGTTCGACCGGATATAAATACCCACTTTTTCCCCTGTCGGGAAATTTCCAAGTGTTGGATCTTTCCGTGGTTTAATAACGTTCTAAGTAGTGCAAGTAACGCAATGGACCCTCTAGAAGACAACAAACCTTAACTCGATTATGTGACCGTCTTGAACTGCCCCTTGAACCTTCGGGTTTGGGGCAGTACGGCGTGCCACATGTGAGGCGTTGGCTTGACCCTTCTACGGCTGGACCGTTGGTACTGAGGCATGAACTAGATGTTTTTAAACTTGTTTCATGTGTTGAGCTGTTTCGGGAAAACTTGGGTGTTCGAATGTTCGATCGGAAAGTTTAACATTTTCTATTTATCTGGAATAGGATACAATAATTGGAATTCACAAGTAGTTATGAGATAACTGAATGAATGTTATAAATCTAGCACTTTAGTCTCACTTGATCGGTTGCCACGGAATTTTGATGTGATCAAAAGTCCGTCGCAATCACGTAGCGTACGCGGATATTCGCCGATAAACTTAATAGACAGCTACACCCCTTAGCCCCGACCAAGTGACTGTAGGAGAACCCCGTCGCCGAAAGCATCCGTTCGGGTGCTCGCGGTAGCGGTGTTCCGCCTTGGTGCACTTCGTCGACGGTATCGGGGGTGCGGCCATCTACTAAAGTTTGCGACGAGCATTCGATCAGGATGTCGGGAATCTTGTTGAATTGTCCGACTTGATATTGAAAAGAGTTTTCGATAATGAGACTAAAATGCGGGGTTTATAATTGTTAGGCATGTGATGTCTAAGGAATTCATTTGATTAGGCATGCGATGTCTAAAGTGTTTGCGGATTTCAACTGTTGTAGTTTTACACTTTCTTTTCTGTGACCGTAAGTGTAATATGTGATATCGCCGGTTTCGTTGCTATATGTCAACGACAATTGGGATGCGCATATTTACTTACGTTGATGACATGTGATGTTATGTGTTGCTGGATATGTTATATTGGATCGTCGTGTTTGAATAGCCGGGTTTTTTTTATGTGAGATGAGTGTTTTTCATTTTCATTCATGTAAAAAACTTGTATGTAATATTCTTTTATTAGGGCACTTCCAGGTTGCGGAAGATGTCACCCATTGTATATTATTTACTTTTCCGCACTAGGATAGACCCAAGGAGGGGAGCATAAGTAACCGGGTTCTGGAGTCCAGTGGGAGACCAACTCGAGGAGTCGAGTCCGGGTCTCCTAACTCTAGAATTGGTAGGGTTTTTTGTCGCTCTTGTAGGGGTCTAGGGGTGTGGGTTTGGCTATTCATCGCGACCATGGAATATGTGTTTTATACTGGCTCGTATTGAAAACACGGACGTCCTAGTATATCCAATATTTCATATGATATATTCTGCTGCGATATCTGTGATGTGATCATGTGATATGTTCTGTGATAGATACTGTATATAGTATATATGATATATTATATAGATATTACTTATGTTTTACACCCGCACTAGCCCTGCCCTGCTCTGCCGTTAGTTACCTAACCTAACGGTGCACGAGGGGATATCGAGGCGAATGCGGATGGCATAAGTGTACGTCGTATTTATCTGTGATGTTTAGGTACTTAAATGATGGGACTTCATTAATGTGATTAATGAAACAAAAGAAACCTAAAGATGTTGTAGAATCGAATTTCAAAAATAAAACAGGTAGCTACAGTTCTTGCTTTGCACAGCGGTATATATGATATATCCTGCACCTTATTCGATAAGGAAAGGACCGAGATCCCTTCACCGGGAGTGACTCCTTTAGCAATAACTGGCAGATGCTACACACTCGGTTTTTCTTTTGATAGTTTCTATAGTTTCTGCTTTGCACAGTGATATATATGATATATCCCGCACCTCATTCGACAAGGAAAGGGCCGACAATCCCTTCACCGGGAGTGACACCTTTAGCAAAACTAGAAAATCCTAAAAAACACTCCATTTTAAAATCATTTGATTCTACAACGATATCAAGTTCATTATGCAATAGGTTTTCAGAAAAACCTGTCGTAGCCCTCCGTCATTTCAGATAAGTGGTAGTTAGTATTCGTGCTACGTTTGTTGGCCTGCGTCAAGGCGTAGTGTGCGGTAGCCAACTAGTATTTATCTGTTTATGCATATGATGCAGATTGGATTAGGGTAGTCGTGCGACTTTGTTGGCCTGCGTCAAGGGTCGTGCGGGTGGGTTTAATTCAATCAGGAAGTGACGGGTTGAACTTGACTAGCGCACTATGGTTTGTTGGCCTGCATCAAGGTCATAGGACACTAGGGGCAAAATTATCGGGAATTTCAAGTGTTGAAATTTGCAATGAGATTGCATACCTTCTATGAGATGGTTGGATCCCGATACCCGCTGCGAGTAAGAGTTACTCCTGGGAGAGTTTTACACATTACAATTAGCCGATCAAGTAGGTGTCTAGAAAGGTGTTAATGAGGTTATGCCTCTGGGAAAACGAGGTTTACATTAATTAGGTTCGTGCGAAAGCACGGGGGACCTCCCTCAAAGTACCGACACTGGCCTAGCTGAAAGATTGGCGAACTTGTAGTGTGTAATTAATCCCAGCTAGTGTTTCCTTTTAGGGTTTGAAGGAAGATTTGATAAAAAAACAGTGGGAGCCATCCTGATTAGATAAAATAATAACCAATCTGATCTTGCAAGAGCGCACGCTGAGTGTTTTCTTCTCTCTCTCTCCAGGTAGCGACCATATCACGCCTTAATCAAGATAATAATACGGAAGTATTGACCGAACCCGCTTGTTATACTGAGCTGGGGAACGTTGGTCCCGCTCCAACTTATAATTGTTATAAAACAGAGCAGGAAATTGGGGAATACCAGATTTCCCGTGCAGCCCAAACGAAGAAAGTGCATATGATGCATCATCTTCGGGTGTGTTCGTTACAAAGAACTGTTTCTCAGTATCCTCTGCGTCCTGGGTATTAGATACCGGATCAGGATCCCAGATATGTAATCTGATACATAGGGCTACAGAAAGGTAGAGAACTGAGAACGGGTGATAAGTTTCATGAGGTAGAAAACGGGGCAAGTGTTGCAGCCAAGTCTGTTGGTCACTGTCACCCTGTATTACAAATACATTGATTCTAAACGAATGTTATTAGATACCGAACCTGATATACAAAATCATATCGGTCTCTTTATTAGTAAAGAAATGATAAAATTTTGTATTGCTGGATAATGTTTTGAACATTTCCTATATCAAAAGTTGATCGGTTCAGTCACGTTATCTAAAAGCATTGATGTTCTAAATCAAACTACAGTTCTTAGTATATGGATCACACACAAGAGGAAGAGTTCAGAAATGAACGGATCCTTCTTGAGGTATTGTAGACTAGGTCATATCAATGCGACCCGACTAGCTAAGTTGCACATAGATGCATATTTAAATCTTTTTGAATTTACATCTTGTGAAGCTTTCCAGTCATGTCACAGAGATAAGATGACCATAGCTCTGTTTATTGGAAACAGAGAAAGAGTTAGTGAACTCTTGGGATGATACATGTTCATGTATAATAGTCCCCTGTCTACACATGCCAACACCGGTTCTTTGTACTTCATTACAATCTCTGATGATCTCTTAAGATTCAGACATATGTTCCTGTTGAAACACAAGTCCGAACCTTTTGAGATATTCACGAAATATAAGTTAGAAGTAGAGAACCAAAATGTGGGTATAAGTATTATGTCCTTTGATGCGATCAGGGAGGAGAATACTTGAGCACAGAATTCCTGGACTATTAGAAAGGAGAATGAGATTCTCTCTTAGCATTACTCCTCCGTATACACCATAGCACGATGGTATATTGGGGCGGAGCAATCACACCCTATATGATAAGGTGTGCTCTATGATGAGTACTGCTGAGTTTCCTATTTCCTTTTGGGAATAATGCACTTGAGAAGTTGCATACCTATTGAATAAAGTTCCAATCAAATCAGTTGCCTACCACTTCATATGAGATATGGAAAGGGAAGAGCCCATATCTTAAGTTTGTTAAGATTTGGGGTTGTCCGGCCTATGTCTAAAAGCAAAATCTGGACAAGCTCGAGGCAAGGTCTGTTATGTAGGACTGGAAATGTTCCAGCTATACAAACTGCAGCTGATGATTTGGTAGAACCAAAGGATTCAATAGTATCCAACGAACCTCAGCCACTCCGCCGATCTAGTAGGGTTCCTCACCCACCTCAGAGATACTTCAGTTTCTCTATGACAGTGAGAGCGAGGATTGCATCATGAGATGATAACCCAACTAGTTTCGAGCTGGCCATCAGGAGTGAGACTCTGTAAGAATGGCTGGATGCTTAGCGATCTGAGATGGAATCCATGTACACCAACAAAATATGGACTTTGGTTGCTATATCTGAAGGGTTAAATCCCCATCAGGAGCAAGTATATCTTGAGAAGATTACTTGGTGTAGATGGAAAAGTTGAGACTTTCAAAGCTAGACTTGTTAATGGTTTTAGTCATCAACCAGGCATAGATAATGATGAAACCTTTTTCCAGTGGCTATGCTTAAGTCTATCCGGATCCTACTTGCCATGGCTACATACCATGACTACGATATCTGGCGGTTGGGTGTCATGACTGCTTTTCTAAAATGATGTTTCAGAAAAGAGAGTCTATAAGTACACAGCCAGAGGGCTTCGTAGACAGTAGGAGCAGCGGAAACGTGTACAAGATGCTTTATAGGATAAAGCAGGCATCGCGGAGTTGGAATGTCTGTTTTGATGAAGTAGTCAAAGAGTTTGACATCATCAAAATGGTAGATGAACCTTGTATAAACAAAAAGGTAGTAGGGAGTATGGTGACGATCCTCATAGAGTACGTGGATGACATACTCTTGATAGGGAAGGAGTTTCCTATGCTACGCTCGATCAATCTCCGCTTATCACAAGGATTCTCCATATAGGATCAAAGTGATACCTCATAAATCCTGAGTTTTCATCTATGAGATAGATGTAATTGGATATTAGGATACTCACTAGTTGTAGTGAGATGGTATCAATTGATCCTGGGGAGAATTACTGGAAAGGTTCCATAGTGATAAGGACAACTGAAAGTCAGTCACAAGCATTGTCTTTACCCTCAGTAAAGGGACGGTATGTTGGAAGAGTTCCAAGCTAGATACCGTGGCTGACTAGACGATAAAGGCTGGATACATTGCTACTTAAGATGCTACCAAAGAGGCAGTCTGGGTGTATATTGGTTCATGAGATGAACTTAGTTCCTCCCATTGTGTAATAATGGAGTTGTGGCTTATGCCAAGGAACGTCCGTCCCATCAGTGATCCAGACATATTCTAAGGCAGTATCACCTGATCATGGAGATGGTTGATCTCCAGGGTGATCGAGGTTAGGAGAGTAGACTCAGAGGAAAACACGGCGGATCCACTCACAAAGGCCTTTTCCCAGAGAGAGACTTTTATGGGATGGTTGAGTATGAGATACTACAACCACTGCTATCAGATGGCCCTAGTGCAAGTGGGAGATTGTTAGTTATATGTATGCCCGAAAGGCCATTACTATACATATGATGTATATTGTAGTGGATGCTTGGACATATATAGGGAGGAGTTTCTTGCTCGACATGATAGTATGCTATCTGGTTACTCTTTACCATAACATGTACACAGATTGTCTCTCTGATACATGTTGGTAAAGCCCTTAGGATGTGTACTTGACTACCTGGACTATGATGCGGATCATACTAGTGGGGACATGGTAGTCCATAAGTACATCCTTCAAGGTCCCTAGTCGTGGGTATATCGAGACGGGGCATCGATATACCAGAGTAGACTAGCGTATACCTTCTCGACCCATACAGATGGGCGATGGATGATCCCATATCCATTGGTGTTTGACATCAGATATGATATATGGGTACTCAGTAGAGACTGGGTACACTGGACGGACTCGCCGAGAACTCCCAGATGGTATAATACCTTACGTCAGATGGCAGTTCTCTGGTGACACTGGTACAGAGTAGTCTGTTGACCCGAGATCGTCATAGAGTCTTGTGTGATTCCCACCGTGCTTTGATTTCCACCTTACCACGTCCAAGAGGGCGTGCAAAACGGTGGTTTTTGGGTACAGTCCCGAATCACATGGAGGCAATGAGCGATAGGAGGGGATTCGTCTCTCCCGGTATAAGGAGTTGATGTTGCGCCGTGTTCGATTGGCTATAACCGGAAATCCCTGGCCAGGGTTACTGAGATTTACTGGTAAGTGTTACCTGTAGTTTCTCGAACTGTTATAGACCTCATATCGACACGACTTATCGAGCTATTGGGGTCTGACGTTTACCACCCCTAGGCGAGATATGCGACATATAAGACGAACAGACCGGACTGTACGGTAAGTGTTACTCGTTGGATTCACAGGAGTATGAGCGGGCTTGCTCATAGATCTTATGATCGCTCAATACCCGGGTGGCCGTTACGTTTAGCAGACCGCTTGCGGCTTGTGGGTGTTTGATATGATCATCACCTACTGCCGGCGTATTGACGAGTCTTTAGAGTCCTACACAGAGGTTTCCTGGCTTATGCGAAACAAAATAGGAGCACATATGAGATATGTGCAGGACCGAGAATAAAGCGTGTATGTGATACCGTATTCTATTCTCGCGATGAATGTATCGATTGGTTGTATGCGATATAAACTAGTTATCGAATCAAGGATTGATTCGATAAGTCGATACATTGGATATTAGTCGGTCATATGAGATATGACCGGATCGTTAAATCAAGCGTTGATTTAATGATTTAATGCATAATTATATATTTGATATATTACTTTGCATTAACTAGTATTGGTTCACTTAAAATGGATTTTCTCACTTGATGTGCACATTGTATATATGATATATGTTTGTGCACTAATTTGTATCATGTTTGATGATACATGCAAACTTGGGTGTATGTTTGTATTAAACCATGGTTAGTTAATGGTTAGGGTTTCATTTGATTTATTTATTCATTCTTTTTGGCAAAAGGAAAAATGGTGGCTAATTTTGTTTCTTTGTTGAAGCTTCATGAAGCTTTGAAAAAGTCTACCATTTTTGTTTCATGCCTAACCTAACCATTCACCTAACCCTAATTTATTCTCTACACTTAACCATGGTTGCTATATGATAAGAATCACTCATTTTCTATTTTCAAGATAATTCTTATCATATTCTTTTTCTTCTTCCTCTTCTTCTTCAAGAAGAAAAAGCTTGCTAGCTTCAATGGTAAAATGAGAAAAAGAGTGTGAAATCCAATTCTAAAGTGAACCCACTTCCTATTTTTTCATCCTCTACCACTTGACAAGTAGTATAGGGTGTTTTCTTCACAAGTTTCATGGCTTGGTGAAGTTGGAGCTTGATCTTGTGTTGCCTCGACGTAGATCATCTTCGGCATCGAAGTCGACGACCTAGCCCGCCCATTTCTCCGATGAAGCCGACGCTAGAGCCCGGGATCCGATGATCGCAGTGAGGGGACATCATCACGGAGCTATGGAGGTGGAGGACCGGTTCTACAAAGCTTGTATTTCCGTTCACTTTTAGTTAAGTTGTTAACTAGTTATCGTTTTCGTCTTAAACTCTAGTAAACGATCCGTATTAGGGTTTCTCGGCACTTGTAAATTTGAATTTGGCATGGTCGATGCCTTGTGAGACCTCATTAGCGTGCCTAGGAACCCTACAGATTCTTCACTGTTGCGTTGATTATTCGATTCCGCATATTCATGCTATTTGCATTGCATTTCTTGTGTTTATTGCTATATTACAACCATGCTGTTAGGACACCAGCACCATTATCGATGATGCGTATGTTTCACGTACACTGCTTGCCGGCTCACACACTTCATCATCGATAATTGCCATGCCACTACACTGTAGTATTGTTGCATTCAGGATATGACCCTTGCATGGCATAATTTTGTACCTATATACTGTGTATTCCTATTGTACACTCATACGTGCATGCATACGTATCTGCACATACATTGATGATTCTGGCTTGATTAGAGATTTGGGAACTGCAAGATACCTTTTAAAGCTGATTCATTTTAAAGAAGCGGTATTCCCTAAATATGTGCATATTACTATTCCGTGTTGCATGACATACTGATATGCTTACATTTCTTTTACATGTTGCATACATCGTGCATTCTGATTATACGTATTGAGATATGTTGTTTCCATGATATTTCTGGATTTGGGAACCGTGGGTAATTCAAAAGAGAATATGTAATTGTTTTTAAAACCCGGTTACCCTTGATATGATATTTCAGTGCGTCCACCATGTGTTTTCTTGGAGCTGAGAGCGACATGTGAAACCCGATTCGAGGAGGCGGATGAGGCCGATTGTGGGTACATGGTGGACCCGGTATGGTTCCCCGGGGCAAGAAATATTTTTCGTGGAGCAGACGATGAGCCCGGCAGGGTGGCGAGTACCTACCGGTGATTGGTTGGACCTGGCAGTTATCCGGAGGATACTGACCAGAGTCGATAGATGGATATGGGATGATCCGTACTGCCGGGGCCGAGGGCCGATTCCGTAGACGAAGCCCGTGGCTGATCCGGACTGACGGAGCCCGATACATGAGGATTTACATGCCGATGTTGGGCACAGCTTTCATGATGTTTTCGAGTGTCGATGTTGGATACTCCGGTTCCATGATTTTGACGTGTCGCGAGGGACACAGATGGTTTATATCCTCATACTTCTAGACATATGCTTTATGATATTTACATGCATGATGGTTATTGTCATTGGGTGACGCGTGGACGGGATCCACATACATACAGATTTGATTACATTGATTATAGCTCATATTTATGATATGTATTACCTGAGGCACTGGCACGAGCACTTGGCACTACACTCATGTATAGAGGTTATATTGCCACTTTAGCATGCTTCAGAGTTATTCATATTGGGGATATATATCTGATCATTTTGACCTAGGATGAGTCAAACATACGATTTCTGCTCTGTGATATTTTCTATTCACGAGTTGGCAACTCACCCCCGTTGTGCCACAGTTTCTTGTAGGTTTTGCCGTACAGGTTTCATTGCGGCTTTTCTGGCACATTTCTTCCCTTACGGGTGACTTGCTTTGGTAGGTGGGCTGTTTTGCATCAGAACCACCATTGTACATGTATTATTCAGTTGTATCTAGTAATTCCATCAACCAAAACTTGTTTATTGTTTCAGACATAGAAATCAGTTATGTATTATTTCGACCTTAGAGCCGCACGTTGTAGTATTACGGTTTTCATATTATTTTGAGTTCTTTCTGAGTTTTGATCCTCGTCCTTCTGCGTTGTATATTATATTGCTTGCGTGGTTATGACCGTGATTGACGAAGAGGTAGCTCCCGCTTGGGGATGCCTTTTATCATTGCATATATATATTATTTTTGTTGTACCCCGTTCGGGGCCAGTATTTACAAAGGGAACTCTACCGAAATTTTCAGAAAAGACTATACTTTTAAAAATGCACATTCGGCTTACTTGTTTACAAACCCTGCTTTTAAAACATGTTTTATTCACTTCTTAAACTATTTTTCCTTCATTTATTATTTAAAATGGTTTTAGATTTCTGGGCTTGCATGGTTAAACTATTTTTCCTTCATTTATTATCAAAACAACTTTGAATCTTTTACTGAAACCCCTCCACAACCCATGTCTAGTCTGGCACAGTCGTTGGAAGACTTTCGGGTAGCGTCATACCAACAGATGATGGATTTGAATGCATCCATAGCCGCCCCATACAACCTAACGAACCGGGAGCTAGTTTCCAACTAGCTCCATATTTTTCAATGTATGATGAGGCGGTTGGACATGTTGAGAATTTGAGTGGAGAGAGTGAGCTGTATACCCTTCCAAATCAAACCTACCCATTTCAACTTAAATCCCACAACTCCGGTTTTGAATGTCTATCAAGTATTCCAAATGATTCACCAGTTGAAGATAGAACGTTTGATGAGTTGTGCGACCATGTAGTGTTTGATTTGCCCGATTGTGAAGGGTCTCTTTCGAGTTAAACCACACCGAATCCTTTTGACCTCTACACCTCCATCTTAGAACCACAATTGATAGAAATCCATGCTTTTGATGAGGTGTCTGAGAATATAGATTTTCACTTTATTGAGGATATCGACGCCGGGAATATTTCGGATGATGAACCCACAACTTTGGATAAGTTTGTCTCTCAAATTCATCATTACTTTCACTTCCGTGTGGACATCATCCCGAGTCATTAACTCTCTTACCCGAACTCCATATGCGTCTTGATGTTGATGATGCATGCATGGATGAGCTGATTTTTGAGGAGAATTTCGTGGATAGCATTGAGGATGAAGCAGTTTTACTTGATGAGTTGGATTTTCCAATTCATCATGCTCCTTTCCTTGACTGTGCACACCCTCCCGAACCCTTAACCGATACCCTTCCTCAATCACTCCCCTCCATCCTTTCTATCATTCCGACCTTGCAAGAAACTGTATCACTTTCATTTCCAATGTCTGGTTTACCAAGTTCGGCGTACCCATATTTTCTCATGAATCATGAAGGATTTGACCCACTTTCTTAACATATTGATAGATTAGTACAATCCATCTTTTCGCATCGATCATTACAGATTATACTAATTTATTCAATCCATTTCCACCCTCAAATTCGTATTCCACTTCTTTCTCCCTTCCGCCAATCTTCTCCTCCACCGAGACCGTATCCCGCTTCTATCCGCATATGGTCTGGCGTATTCTCCATCTCTTTTCTCTACGCCTTCTTTAACGAACCTGCACATTATAGTGATAATTTTTTTGAATAGTTGGTGCTCACTTTTGGCCTGTGTAAAGCATTGTATAGCTTGATACTGTTTTCTCCCCCCTAACTTTGAACTTCAACGCTTAAACAGTGGAAACACTGTTTCACTTAAGTTTGGGGGGAACCTTTTGGTATATATATATTTTGTTTGCTTTTTCTTTTGTTAAAAAAAAAGAAACAGGGGAGCCCGACAATTCTGACCCTCTTGGTATAGCCTGATAGTGAGGGCATTATCAAGTTTAAGTTTGGGGGTGTGCTCTGTATGTTTTCTACCTTCGCATTTATTTGTATATTTTGCATTTACATATTTATTTAAAAACCTATAAAAATCAAAAAAATTCTCAAAAATATAAAAACTTTGTCGTCAAGTTAGCTAATAGAGTAACTTAGATTTTTATTCCGAAAGGTTAGTTGATACGTTAGAAATAACTAAATCCTAGAATTAGGAATTGAAAACCCTAAAAATAACCCTTATTCTTTTTAACCTTGGTAATTATACGTCGTTACAGTTTTTTTAGATGTAAGTAATCTTGTGTTCAGTTCTTGAGTTAAGTCGAGATGAAGGGAAAGTATTGAAAGCTTTGTTGAAAGATAAGTCTGAAAAATAATTCATATTCTTAAGTCCAAATTTAGAAAGTATATACCCTATAAACTGCACTTACACGCACCTTGAAACTTTGGATAGTATAGGATACCAAGAAATACTCTTGCCTGAAAACCTAGTATGAAAAAAAAAACGGTATTTAAAGCTAAAAACCAAAAGAGCATATTTAAAATATATCCGGTCTTGAAAAAGAAAAATAAAGAAAAGAAAAATAAATAGATAAAGTCAAGACCTGGAAACTGCTATTTACGCTTTAAGCTCACACATTCAGTAATCGGCGGTTAGTGCCTCAAGAAGTATTAATAGTCGCATGAAAGGTGTGTAAGCAATATCGTCCATCATTAATGAAAGGAAGTAGTATTAGGTATTAGGGCAAGTGTACTATAACTTGAATTGAATTCTCAAGTGTAGGGGTGAAATAATACACACACGTAGGGGTATACAATCAATTTTTGGAGGAAAGATAGAAATAAAGAATAAGACTTATGTTTTCTGTAATGATAATAAAAATCTCTGATTGGAGACCACATTTTAGAAGGAAAACTCAAGAGAGACCGAGATCTTTCTAAACTGTATGTTAGAAATAACAGCATCCCTCAATCAAACATCGTCTTTATTCTTCATTCCTATCTTTCTTCCAAACATTGATCATATACCCCTACGTGTGTGTAAAGGACATCCCTACACTCGGAGAATTCAATTCAAGCTATCATACTCTTGCCCATCTACCTCAGTACTTTTTAATTAATGAATAGTTAGATGGATTTGCTCACACATTTTTCATGCGACTGTTAATACTTCTTGAGGTACTAACCGACCGATTACTCATGTGCTTGCAGTTTAGATGTATATAGTATTTTCCTCGTCTTGCAACACCTAAGGCTTAGTAGTGACTCCCAAACCAGTTGGTCTAAGGCACTAGTTGATGAAGCACCCTCGCTATATTTTTTTAATTGCTGCCTAGGTGATTACAAAACCAGTGTTCATTTTTCTACACCATTTTATATTTTATTTTCCATTTATTATTTTCTTTCATACTTTGGCTTTTAGACAAGAGAATTTCAAGGCATCCTCTACTATCCCGAGTTTCAAGACGTGTGTAAGTGCATATAGTAGGGTACCAACATTCAAATGTTTGGCTTTCAGAATAGAAACTATTTTTCAGACTTATTTTTATCCTCAAATTAGTGACTTCTTTCATCTTACTAACCCTTGGGAAAATGGCTCATAACTACTTATTACTAGTTCCATTTAAGAAAACTTCTAACTTTCTTGGTTTTCTTAAACTTTTCAAATCTTTTAGATATAATTTTTCACTTTTTAATCTTTTATTATCTTATTTATGTACAAAAATATTTTTTTTATATGTTTTGTGCTTATGCAAAGTTTGATGCAAAGTGATATGTAAATAAGCACAAACCTCCCCCAAACTTGTTTATAACAGTGTCCTCACTGTTGTCATCTCTTAAATCGCAAAAACCTGTAAGCTTGGAAGGAAAAATTATCGGGGGCAAGAATAAATGAAAGTGAAATTCCTCCGCCAAACTTATTTTTGGCTCACTATTTTTTAGGACAACATTTATTTTCAAGAGCCAAAAATATACCCCCCCAAACTTAAGTTAGACAATATTAAGCATTTTGAGAGGGGGTAAAGTAATTTGGTCAAAATAAGACTATACAAAGAACAAAAATTAATACCAATGATTCAAAGATTTTATCAGTATAACGTATAGGTCGGTGGAAGAACATGTTGTATAGAGTCAGGAACAAATAAGGAAGAGATAAGTGGTGTGAAGAAAAGGGTTTGAGTCTTAAATTATAGAAATGAAACAATGAGGATGAACTACAGCGAGAATGTGAATGATTAGGAATGAGCGGAACATTTGCATTCTCGTATCGTAAGAGAAAGAGTGGTGGCGGTTCAACTTCAATAGGTGGAGGTTGATTAATCACAAAATCCGTGTTGTTTAGGTATGCAAGTTCGTCAGCAAAAAGTTCTTCAAAACTTTCATCGATGGTCTGATTGAACACTTTGCTGTCAATAAATTTTATGCCAGAAATTACCATACTTGATGCGTCAAAATTTATGGAGGTAGAAGACTCGAAAAACTCATCTACCTCATTATCCAAATCAAGTTGGCTTTCTGGAATTGTCGAACTTGAATTATCGGATTGTGATTCATCAACACTCACTGAAACTATAGGAAGAATAGAAGAAGAACCTAAGAAAGTATAAGGTGACATGGGTAAACAAATTGGTGTGTCGAGGATCGCTAAACCAGATGTGATAGATGTAGGCTGAATTTCGATCTGCTGTTCGGTTATACCCTTATTAACTTCAAGAAGCATTTGGGGTTCGGGAAGAATAATCAAAGGCTCAAGATGATGACCACAAGGAAGTGAAAGGACCTGATGAATTGATGGGTCAAACTCATCCAAAATTTTGGGTACATCATTCAATATATCCCCAATGTCAATCTCCTCATTCCAGTGAAGGTTAAAATTCTCAAACACATCATTCAAATTATGGTTTTCAATCGATTTTGGTTCAAGAGTGGAGGTGTAGAGATCATAAGGGTTGGGTATGGTTTCACTCGAAATGGACCCTTCACAATTTGGTAAATCAAATACTTCAAAGTCACACAACTTATCGGACATTCTATCTTCAATGGTGAATCATTTGGTGCACTCGATGAATCTGTGAAACTGGAGTTGTGGATTTCAGTTTGGAAAGGGAAGGTTTGATTAGGAAGAGTGTATAATTCTGTCTTACTACCCAAATTCTCATTTTTCCTATGCCCGCATTATATGCTGAAAATTTTTGGGCTGGTTTAGAACTAGTTGCTCGTTTATACTCAGCCATGCTTTCATCCAATTCCTTTCTGACTCGGCGCATCGATTCCACACCTTCTTCTCACATCTGCTCAAGACTAGACTTGGGTCTATAAGGGGATTCAGTATAAGATTGAAATTCTTGTGGATAATTAAAACTCCTAAATGACTGATTAGAAGGACTGTCTAGAGAAGGTGTAAAAGTCGGATTGGATTGATAGGAACAGAATGGTTGTGAAATTTGGGTAGGAGTAGGATCAACATTATGATAAGAAGAATATTGATATTGGTTGGTTGGTTGGCTATTTTCAATAGACGTCATATATGCCACAAACCGATTATGAAATTCTTTTTTGGAAAGTGGTGGTGATGGTTGATACTGGTCAGGATTGAAACTTTGGTCTTTAGCCCTAGCTATATGCTCAGCAATGAACATGCGTCTAGTGGTATCCTCACTCGGAATATCAACTAAAACAGATGTAGAATTAGGATACGGTTGATATGAACTAGACTGAGGTGGCCAACTGTTTATACCCGCTTGTTCTATCCGATCTCTTAAGGACATGGGAGAATCGGACGGTATACCGAAACGATTACGAAAATAAGAAATATCTGGTTGTGGACTGCAAAGCTCAACAAGAGTTCTTCTGTTTGGGTTTCCCATTATAAGAAAGAAAGAGGGGAAAGAGTAGGAAGGGAAGAAAAATAATTGGTTGGTTTTGAAAAAGAGACGGATTTAGAAAAAATCACAAAACAAAATGCACAATCACCCCTAAATCTAATGGTTACCTAGGTCAAGTCTCTACACCGCTCCTAGACTTCCAGAAGACAAATCGCAGGATAAATCCTCTACTGCCTCTTTATCCCTTTAGTGGCCAGGTAAGTGCCAGGTAAGTGGGAGGTTCTCCGCTACGTAAGTAACGGGCCTAATTAAGTAACCACTTTCCTTACACACTACAAAAGAAATGCGGATAAGAAATAGATTACCCACGACCTTCTTCTGTCCTAAATGAGCGCGACGGTCCTTAGAGTCTTGTCTAAATATTTTTTAATTAATGAGGGTGATGCGGATGCAAGTTTGTGATTTCCGGGGCTTAGGACGGGTAATGAAATCCCCACCTAATCTGAATTTGGTCTTTACCCCTTAAGTTCCGTATTAAAAATATGCACAAAACAACCAATTTCAAGAATCGCAACAAATTTATTTTTTAGCGGCGCTGAATTTTGCAAAGAATTCTGTAGGAAATGGTTATTGGACATGATCAGAGAGAAGAGAAGAGAACATAGAATATACCACAGAAGTTTCAGCCACTGATGCGCCTAAACGGCGGCGGAATCGCCGCAAAAACCGCCTCTTAGCCGCGGAACCGCAGTCCTATGGGGGAGATAGGCGATCAAATTTTTCCTGTAGCTTCTTGTACTCCTCTGGAATCTTCAAATCTTCTATGAATCTGTAAATCCCTTCTACAGTGATGCCAGATTCCCTCACAAAAAATTGAAACACTATCGTTAAGCACACAAAGTGATCTTCATGTAAAATTCTGATAGAATAAAAAAAAAATTCAACTCAAATTACAAAAACGAACAAATTAGCACACATCCCCGGCAACGGCGCCATTTGATTGATCGTCTTTGTTGTATTAAGTAAAATGTTTCACAACCAAAGAAATTTATACCGCAATCAATTAACGGTGTCGATGTAGCGCATTAATGAATATGGATCGTCCACTGAGATGCGGGTACTTGTTCGATCTTTCTTTAGATGAGTCGAAATGAAAATATAAAAGAAAATTCAAGAAAGTAATTCGAGGTTTAATTGAGTTGTCATTTCAAGAAAATCAAGAATACATTCAAGAAAATAGATCTAGAATCAAGAAGATATCCAATCAATTTGAATTATCAAGATCATGTAGAATATCTTGTAGGAATCGATTGAATTAGTAGTAATGATGAATCTAATAATGACTAATCTTATCTATTGATAAATTGTAGCTAGATTGATGGTGCTGAATGAAGATTAGGGATCTATTGAAGAAACTAGGGTTTCTCCTTCTCTATCCCTTGTCTTTTCATTGATCATCATTCGGATCTAGCCTCTAGCAAAGAGAATCATCAATCATTTAATCCCTTGTTTGCAACAAAATAATCAAGAATGTGATCTCGATCATTAGGTCATTGATGATTCTTTTTCCTAAAGTTCACTAATCTCATAAGACTTAAGATTAGTATTAGGATTTTATCATCACTTGATCTACTGATTCTCTCGATTCCGTTACAAGCGGAGATTTACTCAAGCATCATGAAAATAAAAGATTTAAGATCTAGAAATTCCATAGTGCAAGAATGTAAAGAAAGCAAGAATTACAATTATCACTTTTATTAAATCGACGACTAATTATACATTCCCTCAATTCGAGATTACAAGAGTTGCTCTAGATCGCTCCTTTGAAGAGGTAACTAGATCCGTCGAAGTTCGCTCCGCTCGGTCTCCGTGAGACTTGGATCGTCGTGGATCTCGTGCTCTTGATGAAGATTGGCTTCGCGAATAAAGGATCGTTGATTGCTCAATTGATTTGCTTCTCAATGGATCTTGATTTGGCTTTAGAATTGGATTTGGGTGTTGTTTGGATCAAGTTGTGTCACCCAACTTGTGCAATGATTTGGCTCAATATTCAACATCCCTCAACCATTAGATCTAGATCCCCTTTTATAAATTTCAAATGAATCTTCCCTCCAAATCTAGGTTGTTAGAGAAAGCCTTCTAGAATGAGGTTGTTACTAGGAGCCTTCTAGAAGAAAGTTGTTATGCAGAGCCATCCAGAAGAAGCCACATGGTAATTTAGTGTCTTGAGGAAGCAAGGTAGTTCAGACGAAGCTTCTGGAGAACCGACGTCATATGATTCCCTAACTCCACCGCGGAACCGCGACAACTCGGCCAACTCTGCCGCGGTTCCACGGCCAATTGATGAGTTGACTGGCTCATTTCTTCTGGGATGTTTGGTGTTGGTCTTAGGGTTTTCTTCTGATGTCTGGAAACTTCTTATCCCTTCTGAATCTCTACCGGATTTTAATTCTTCGACTTGTTGTATTTTATCGGCACTTTTGCAATTCCAGTTCTTTGACCTGAAGAATTTTCTGCACACAATTTAGATAAAAATGTATTAAGACATACAATATCATGCGTGTAGTAATAAACACACAATTTCCCTCCAGAGTATCGATTATAACTATAACACGTGGTATTTGGTATTTTCCAAATGAATTTGTAAACCGTGTTATATTTACAATAAACACCCTTAGATTATTAGAAAAAGTAGGGAAATTGATGTATTAAGAATGCAATATTTTCGACTGAACACCTCTCAAGAGTCCGATAGCCCGATGATCGCAGCGAAGGGACCACAACTTGGAGCTATAGAAGTGAAGGAGGGGAGTACAAAGGTTGTAATCCCTAATCACTTAGAAGTAAATTTGTATGCATTATGTTTCCGTATGATTCTCTAATTAAATATCTAGGTTAGGGTTCTTCTAAGCATGGCAAAATTTTAATTTGTCATAGACAGTGGCACCCGAAACCTTGCTGTCGTGCTTAGAAACCCAACAGTGGTATCGGAGCAAGGCTAGAGAATTAGACGGATTGTGTAGGATTACAAAACGGAAACAACTCCGAAACTTGAAACAACAAACCCTAGTTTATGTCGAATTTTTCTGAGAGCCAAAATTTTTTTAAACAACTGCAGAATGTTGTATGAGATACAATATGAACATTGTGTAAAATTCAACCCCCCTCACCTATTTTAGGCCGGCCACCCTTGTTAAAAATCCAGACAGATCAGCCAAGTAGTGGAGTTCAGGGTTCAATTTTTCAGTGTTCCAATCTCTGGGGTTTGGTATTTCAAGTGTTGCTAGTTTTTGCTAAATTTGCATGTGATGTTATCTTTATGCATTGACTATTCAGAGTATTTCGTATTCGTAATTCTAGCTTTGGTACTGGTTAATTAGACGGTGTTAAAAAGTTCGAACGGATACACTTTAACCCTTTCTGGAAATTTTCCAAGAGTTGGATTTTTGTTCAAGTTAAAGAACATTCTAAAATCATGCAAGTAATGCGGTGGACCCTCTAGAAGTACGAAACCCTAACTCGATTCTGTGACGGTGAGAACCGCCGCCAAACCCTAGGGTTTGCGGTAGTTCCGCGGTGCCACAGGTGAAGCATTGGTTGACCCTTCTATGGCTGGTTCATTAGTACTGTGGCATGCACTGAGTATTTTTAAACCACGCTCAAGTGTTGGGCTATTGGGAAATTTTGGGTGTTTGTTGATTCGATCGAAATGTTTAACGTCGTCTAGCTTTTTCTGGAATGTGATACAATATCTGGAATTCATATATTTAGGCATGAAATCCGTAATATGTGATATTTCGGGTTTATGATGTCTAAGATGATTGTGGATTCCAAATGTTGTAGTTTGACATTTTCTTTTCTGCGACCGTAAGTGTAATATGTGGTGTATCGCCGTTTTCGTTACTATATGTCAACGACAATTGTGACACGCATATTTACTTATGTTGATGACATGCGATGTTATGTGTTGCTATGATATGTTATATTGGATCGTCGTGTTCTGAATAGCCGGGGGTTTTATGTGAGATGAGAGTTTTTATTTTCATTCATGTAAAATTCATTGTATGTAATATTCTTTTATTGGGGCACTTCCGGGTTGAGGATGATGTCACCATTGTTGTATATTATTTACTTTTCCGTAATAGGATAGACCCAAGGAGGGGAGCACAAGTAACCGGTTTCTAGAGTCCAGTGGGAGACCAACTCGAGGAGTCGAGTCCGGGTCTCCAAACTCTAGAATTGGTAGGGTTGCTTTCCGCTCTCGTAGAGGTCTAGGGATGTGGATTTGGCTATTCATCGTGACCGTGGAATCCGTGTTTTATACAGGCTCAAAACAAAACACGGACCTCCTAGTATATCCAATATTTCATAATATTTCATATGTTATCTTCTGCTGCTGATATTCTGTCATGTGATCATTTTATATGCGTGAGACGAATGCTTTATTATTGTATATATAATATATAATAAATGTTGCTTATGTTTTGCACCCTTGCTAGTCCCGTCTCGGTATGCCGTTAGTTAAGCAACCTAACGGTGCATAACGGGACACTGTGGTGAATGCGGATGGCATAAGCATACGTTGTATTTTTGTCTCTTCTGTGATGCTTAGGAAGCATAAATGATGAGACTTCATTCATGAGTTTAATGAAAGAAAAAGAAACCTAAAAGATGTTGTAGAATCAAATTTTCAAAAAGGGTAGCTTTAGTTTTTGCTTTGCATAGTGGTATTCTTTGTAGAATATCCAGCACCTTATTCGATAAAGAAAGAGCCGAGATCCCTTCAGCGGGAGTGACCTCTTTAGCGAAACTAGCAGATGCTATTGTTAGTGTATATGCCCTAGAGGCCATTATTGTATCATACTAGTTTGTATATTACTTAATGGAAGCTTGCGATATTCACAGTTGTATAGACAATCTTGCTCGAAATAGTAGTATACTACTTGGTTTGTTTCTACTTTAATGTGTGCATGTGTTTCTTTTAGCATATCGCCTATACACATTAGTGGAGCCCTTAGGATCTTTGCATGATTACCAGCGTTGTGATGGCAGTCACACTAGTGGGGGCTGGGTAATCAATAAGCACATCCTTTTACAGGTCCCTAGTTGTAGGATTATCGAGACAGGGTATCGATACTCCAGAGTAGACTGGTGTATACGCTTCTCATCCCAGGAAGGGAGATGGTCTGTCCCACAGCCATCAGTACGTCGTACTAGAGATAGTCTGCAGGTGCTCATTAGGTTACGAGTACACTGGACAGGACTCGCTGGGAACTATTGGTTTGGTATTATACCTATCGTCAGTTATCAGTTCCAAGGTGACATGAGTACAGCATAGTCCGTTGACTTGACACTGTCACTTAGCCTCGAGTGTGCTCCCTCTGTTCTTAGATTACTACCCTACCACGGCTTAAATGAGTCGTGCAAACAGGTAGTAGTTGGGTGCAGTCCCGAAGCACTTGGAGGCAGTGACGATTAGATAGGATTCGTCTCTCCCGGTATTGGGGGTTGATATCGCGCTGATCTAGGAGAGCCATTACACAAAGTCCCTGGCCAGGGCAAGCGAGATATACTGGTAGCGTTTCCAGTGTTATCTTAGAGTGTTCTGGGATACACTCCGACATGACTTGTACCGCTATTAGGGAACAGACGTTTACCGCCACCCTATGCCCGACATGCGATACTCTCAGACGAACAGACCGGACTGTACGGAGATTGTCACATTCAGACTCAGTAGGAGTTCGGATGGGTTCGCCTCATCAGTCTTCTTATCAGCATCTACCTGGGGACCGTTACGTACAGCTAGTACCGCTTGCGCCCTGTGGTTTAACCCACTGCCAGCGTAGTGTCGAGTCTTTAGAGTCCCATACAGAGGGTTGTTCGCCTTTGGGAAAAACAGAGTAGAGGTCGCATGGTTTTGCGAAGGAGCTCGTTCACATCCGCGCACTTGTGCACATTTAGTGTCCGGGCAGTTATTACTAGTGGGATTTGGTTTAAGCCAGATCCTAGTATATGTTTTGGGATTGGTTTTATCTCATTGTATTCGTGTTCCTCGGAACACGGATGCGGGTGTGTATGCACAGTTGACAGAGGCAGAGGCAGAGGATTCCCATTAGGATTGTTGGCCGTTGACCTTTTCTAAACCCTAATGAGTATGATAAATATGATTAATAATATTGATTAAGGATTATTGTGTCATGGTTGAGTTGAACATTTGACTTTTGTTGACTTTGTTGACCGGTTGACCATTGTTAACATGTTGACCATCATCATTTCATTTCAAATATGCTTCTTGTTTCTTGCAATTGCATTAAATGAATGAAATGATAATGGTCATTCATAAACTAACCATCACAATTTCTTAATTATTATTATTATTATCATTATTACAAATATGAGAGCATGGTTGTAAAATATTCTCATTCTTGCTTGCACTTTCTCTCTTACAGTTTTTTCTCATCCTCTTCCTCTCTCTTAAAGCTCTCATCTCTCATGTGTTGAGAACCATGAGTTCTTGAGATAAAACCACCATAACTCCTCTCTACTCACTCTAGGGTTCTAGGTTTAGCAAACCAAGCACTTTAGTTACCTCTAGGTTGAGGTAGGAGCTCAAGGTAGAGGCTTTCGGGTGGATCCTTCTTCGGCAAAGAGAAGACGATGAGGAGGAGCCGTTCAAACCACTCCAAGGAGCAAGAAGGGAAGGAGTTCAAGACCTAGGTATAACCCTCTAACAGAGTAGCTAAACTTGTTGTTAGTATGCTAGGTTTTTGTTTAGCAAAGATCCTTTGTTTCTAGTCCATGTTGCCTTGTATAAAAAATCGTTTTTTTACCTATTCCGCCTCCACGTAAGAACTGGGGTAGGCAATGTGGACTTACAATGGTATCAGAGCCTCGCTAAACAACAACTACCATGTTAGCAAAGTATTTAGAATTTTAATCCAAGAAAAAATCGCAAAACACGTCAAAATCCTCAAGTTTCTGCCGATTTTTAAAACAGCTCTAAAAATATTTCCACACATATAAAAAATCCGTGCAGGGTTTTCTTGGAACACACAAGAAAAACGAGCCCACGACTCGACCAGACCGCCGCGGAAGCGCGGCGAAACCATGCGTTTCGTAACGGATCCGCGGCCGAGTCAACTCGGTCGCGACTCAAATTTATTGCAGTGTTCTTATTTTGACGTTTTGTGATTTTAAAAATATTCTGTTTCTGCCCAGAATTTCCAGAGAACAAAGTTGTGTTTGGGGTAGTTACAAATCCATATTTTTGATCGAAGTTCTGTAGACTTTAGCTAATTGGTTATATCTGTGATGTGATATTTGCACTGAACGTCGACTAATCGCTATACGTCGATTAGTGGGGGTTGTGCATATCTGTGATCTGTAATGTTGTTGGATTTTGTATATGAACTCGTTGGATTGTCGCGGATGAATAGCCGGGGTTTTGTGAGACGAGAGTTTCTTTTTCTTTCATTTGATGTAATATGTAATTTGATGTAATATTATTTTATGGCCGCACATCCGGGATGAGGTTGTAGCTGCCATTGTATATTATTTCTTTTACTGTTTTTGCTCCTAGGATAGACCCAAGGTGGGGTGCACAAACTACCGGGTACCTCGAAGTGCTGAGTGTCCTACTTACGTTGTTGAGGGAGGTTGCTTCACTTCGGGTACTTGGCGGGTAGTTTGCCGCACCCGTAGGGGTCTAGGGTGGGGTTTGGCTAGTCATTGCGACCGTGTAATCCGTCTATCGTTGCAGGTTCGAACGAAACGCGGATTCCTAGCATATCCAATGTGTTCATCTGTGATCTGGAATGGCTATCATTGCATGTGACGAATGTATATATCTATATATGATATCTAGTAGGTGTTGCTTATGTTTTGTATCCGCGCTAGTCCAGCCCCCGCTGTGTCGTTAGTTAAGTAACCTAACGGGTGATGACGGGGCTCCGTGGCGAATGCGGATGGCATAAGCGTACGTCATATTTTCGTTGTTTTCTGCAATGGTAGGATTAATAGATGGGACGCATTAAATTAATGCAAGAAAATAAACCAAAGCTAAAATCGTTGGAACAATTTCAAAAACCACTCGGTTTCTTTTCAAAACAACTTTTAAACGCGGAGCTTAAACCACTCCTTTTAAAAGCTATCAGGTTCCTTCGATTATATCAAGTTCACTACGTTCACGGTTTCGCCAAAACCATTCGTAGCCCTCCATCATTTCAGTTAAATATTTGGTAGTATTCAAGCTATGTATTTTGGCCTACGCCAAGGCATAGTGATTGGTAGCTGCCGGATATTTATCTGTTGCATAGATAGATGCGTTGGTTTGAGACAGTCGTACTGCCATTTTGGCCTACGTCAAGGGTATGTACGGGTGGGTTCAAATTAACCTGGTAAATGATGGGTAGAACTTGACATGTGACTTATGATATTTTGGCCTACGTCAAGGTCATAAGAGCATGGGGCAAAAATCCATATCGGGAGTTTCTGAAGAAACTGAAACTTGCTAGTGCTGCATACCATTTGGAGTGTGATGATTCTGGTAGAATTCCTTCAGTTTTATCATACAATGATATTTGGATCCCGATCCTACTATGAGTATATGCTACTCCTCGGTAAACCATCTCACTTAACGATCAATGCTATAAACCTAGTAGGTGTCTAGAAAGGTGTTAGCGGGGCTACGCCCACAGGGAAAAGAGGTTATTTAATTAAGGAACTTCGCAAAAGCGTCATAAAACCTCCCTCAAAGTACCAATACTGGCCCAGCTGAATGGTTAAGCAAGTATTGTACGGTGAGATTGATCCCGACTAATTCTTCTTTTTTAGTTTGAGGAAGGATTCGAGAAACAGTGGGAGCCATCCTGTTTAGACAAACTAAAAACCACTCTAAACTTGCAACAGCATCATGCTAATGTGTTTCTTCTCTCTCTCCTAATTGCAGTGATCGGACTTAAGTTACTACTAGAAAAAAATATATTGACAGAGCCAAACTATAAAGATTGGCTCAGGAATGTCAAAATGGCAATCACTTATGACAAGTTGGGGTATCTTCTTACCACTAAAGCTCCCCCTGTCCCAGGTCCTCAATCCAGCGTCGTGAATAAGGAAATCCGTAAGACCTGGGAGATTGATTGCGCGAGGGCCAAGTGCATCGCGCTTGCCTCTATGGACAATGAACATCAGAGGAGGCACGAGAATATGGACCTAGAATCCATATTTCTCCATACAAAAGATCTGTATGGAGAGCAATCCCGTATCGCCAAATACGAAATCTCGAAAAAGTTCTTTTCGGCGAGATTGGTCGTCGGATCATCTGTAGCGGAACACGTGCTTCAGATGATTGGCTACATTGAAGAGCTCACGGACCTTGGGACCACGTTAGAGAATGAGCTCTACACTGACTTGATTCTCTAGTCCCTTCCTTCCACTTACGCCCAGTTTATTTTGAACTTCAACATGCAAGGAAAAGAAGTTGAACTTTCGGAACTCCTCAACATGTTGAGGAGTGCAGAGGGCACCCTAAAGAAAGTAAGGGAAACACCCACTTTGTCTGTTGGAGGACTTTCTTCTTCTAGGTCCAAGGCGAAAGCCAAAGGAAAGAAGAAGAAAGCCCCCACCAAACCAAGGGGTGGTGTTAGTAAAGTGGAAGCCAAGGGAAAGGAAAAAGTAGCAAAGGTAGCGGGACAGCTTGTGGGGAAAGAAGAGTGCTTTTATTGTCATAAGAAAGGACACTGGAAGAAAGTTTGCAGGGCTTGGAACGCTAAGAACCAGGACCCGAAGCAAGTTGTGGCTTCGGCTTCAGATGTGTATGTTATTGAAAACTGTCTATCAGTAAACACTACTTCCTGGGTATTGGATACTGGATCAAGATCTCATATATGTAATTCTTTGCAGGCACTGAGAAAGCGTAGGGTTTTGAAGGAAGGTGATATGACCCTCAGAGTTGCAAACGGAGCTGGCATGGATGCTGAGTCCGTGGGGGACTATCACTTGGGATTGTCAGATGGACATGTTTTGGTTTTACGTGATTGTTATTTTGTACCCAGTGCGACTTGTAATATCATATCTATATCTTTAATGTCTAAAGAAGGTTATGATTTTGCATTTGTAAGCAATGTTGTAAACATTCACCTTAATCATGTTCTGATTGAGTCGGGTACATTAAGCAACGGTATATACGTATTGAACCAACCACAGATTTTCAATGTCCAAAATACACACAAAAGAAAGTCTCTAGAAATAAATCATGCTTTCTTATGGTATTGTAGACTAGGTCACATCAATGAGAGTAGGTTGACTAAATTACATAAAGAAGGATATTTGGATCCGTTCAAATATCAATTATATGCAACTTGTCAATCATGTCTCAAAGGAAAGATGACAAAGACTACGTTTACTGGACATGGAGTAAGAGCGAGCGAGCTCTTGGGACTCGTACACAGCGATGTATGCAGTCCAATGTCTACACATGCGCGAAGTGGTTATTCTTACTTCATTACTTTTACGGATGATGTTTCAAAGTTCGGGCATGTCTTCTTAATGAAGCATAAATCTGAAGCCTTTGAAAAATTTCAGGAATACAAAAATGAAGTAGAAAAACAAAAAGGCAAAAGTATCAAGACACTGAGATCTGCTCGAGGTGGTGAATACTTGAGTGCCGAGTTCCTGGATTACTTAAAAGAGAATGGAATTCTCTCTCAGCTTACTCTTCCATACACTCCACAACATAACGGTGTATCGGAGAGACGGAACCAAACCCTATTGGATATGGTACGCTCCATGATGAGTAACGCTGAGTTACCGCGATCTTTCTGGGGATATGTGTTAGTTGTATGTATGCCCTAGAGGCCAGTATTGTACAGATGATGTATATTATATTGGATGCTTGGACATATATAGAGATGACTTTCTTGCTCGATATGATAGTATGCTATCTGGTTGCTCTTTATCTTAACATGTACACTTGTCTCTTTAAACTGTCTTATAGTCACATGTTGGTAAAGCCCTTAAGATGTGTACTTGACTACCTGGGCTATGATGCAGATCATACTAGTGGGGACATGGTAGTCCATAGGTACATCCTTCAAGGTCCCTAGTCGTGGGTGTATCGAGACGGGACATCGATATACCAGTGTAGACTAGCATATACGCTTCTCGACCTATGAGATGGGCGATGGATGATCCCATATCCATTGGTGTTTGACATCAGAGATGGTATACGGGTGCTCAGTGGAGATTGGGTACACTGGACGGACTCGCCGAGAACTCCCAGATGGTATTATACCTCACGTCAGATGGCAGTTCTCAGGTGACACTTGTACAGGTTAGTCTGTAGACCCGAGATCGTCATAGAGCCTTGTGTGATTCCCACTGTGCTTTGATCTCCACCTTACCACGTCCATGAGGGCGTGCAAAATGGTGGTCTTTGGGCACAGTCCCGAGTTATATGGAGGCAATGAGCGATAGGAGGGGTTTCGTCTCTCCCGGTATTGGGGGTTGATGTTGCGCAGTGCTCGATTGGCCGTAACAGGGAAGTCCCTGGCCAGGGCTGATCAGAGATTTGCTGGTAAGTGTTACCAGTAGTTTCTCGACCCGTTATGAGCCTCACATCGACACGACTTATCGGTTATTGGGGTCTGACGTATACCACCCCTAGACTTGATATGCGACATATTAGACGAACAGACCGGACTGTACGGTAAGTGTTACTGGTTGGATTCACAGGAGTGTGAGCGGGCTAGCTCGTCGATCTTCTGATCGCTCAATACCTGGATGGCCGTTACGTTTAGCAGACCGCTTGCGGCTTGTGGGTGCTTGATATGATCATCATCTGCTACCGGCGTATTGACGAGTCTTTAGAGTCCTACACAGAGGTTTCCTGGCTCAAGCGAAACGAAATAGGAGCGCATATGAGATATGTGCGGGACCGAGAATAATGCGTGTATGTGATACCGCATTTCATTCTCGCGATGAATGTTTCGATTGGTTGTATGCGATATGACCTAGTTATCGAATCATTGATTCGATAAATCGATACATTCGATACTAGTCGGTTATGTGCGACATGACCGGATCATTGAATCAAATGTTGATTTAATGATTTAATGTTTAATTATATTTGATATATTACTTTGCATTAACTAGTATTGGTTCACTTTAAATGGATTTTCTCACTTGAAGTTCACACATTGTAAATGTGATATATTTTGTGTGCACTTGATTGTATCATGTTTGTTGTTGCCTGCTAACTTGTGTTTTGTGTAAAGATTAAACCATGGTTGTGTAATGATTAGGGTTTTGATTTATTCTCTCATTTATTTATCCATTCTTTATTTATATTTAATTAGATAAATGAAAAGAAAATGGTTTTCTTTATCATGAAGCTTGTTGAAGCTTCATGAAGCTTTGACTAAAGAGACCATTTTGTCTTCATGCTTAACCCTAACCATTCCCACTTACCATGGTCTATTCTCTACACTTAACCTTAGTTAGGATATGATAAGTATTGATTTATTTTCTTTTATGTAAATACCTTTATCATATTCTTTCTTCATTTCTCTCGTTCTTCTTCAAGAAAGAAAATAAGACTCCATCAATGGCAACTTGAGTTCTAAAGTGAGAAATCCAATTCTAAAGTGAACCCACCTCCTATTTCTTCATCCTCTACCTCTTGCCAAGTTGTTTTGGGTGTTTTCTTCACAAGTTTCACAACTTGGTGAAGTTGGAGCTTGAACTTGTGATGCCTCGACGTAGATCTTCTTCGGCACGAAGCCGACGACCTTGCCCGCCTATTTCTCCGATGAAGCCGATGCTTGAGTCCGGGATTCGAGACGGACAGCGAGAGGACGACTACATGGAGCTAAGGAAGTGGATAACCGGATCTACAAAGGTTGTAGCTTCTTATCTTTAGTTAAGTTGTTAACTAGATTCGTTTTTCGCCTAAACTTCTAGTCAACGATCCGTATTAGGGTTTCTCGGCACCCGTAAAATTTGAAATTGGCATGGTTTATGCCATGTGAGACCTCTATAGTGTGCCTAGGAACCCTACAGTGGTATCAGAGCCTAGCTAGAGCCTTAGGCGATGCTTAGACGATGTTTGAAACCCGATCGAACCCGAAACCCTAACTTTTTCATGCTCTCTGGACTTTTTCTAAAATCTGGGATTTTTCCATATTAAAAATGCTTAAAAAATTCAGCAGGGAATTATAAGAATTACGGTGCAAAATTTAACTTATGAACAGTACCAACGGCGGCGGAACCGCGGCAGAAGCCTTGCTTCTGCGGCGGTTACGCGGCCAGATGATGACGTCATCCTCCCGTTTTTGCACAGTAATTCCTATTTCTGGATGCTGAGTTTTCTGGGAATTTTTAATTTGACTCAAGAGTTGAGTATTCTGGGGTTGCTTTGGGAATCGCAGATTCGATCGGATTATCAAACTTTGTCTATGCGTATTTCCGGATGACTTTAGAATATGTTAAAAGGTTCGACCGGATATAAATACCCAACTTTCCCCCTGCCGGAAAATATCCAAGTGTTGGATTTTTGTGTGGTTTAACGACATTCTGAGTAGTGCAAGTAACGCGATGGTCCCTCTAGAAGACAACAAACCTTAACTCGATTATGTGACCGTCTTGAACTGCCCTTTGAACCTTAGGGTTTGGGGCAGTACGGCGTGCCACATGTGAGGCGTTAGCTTGACCCTTCTACGGCTGGACCGTTGGTACTGAGGCATGAAGTGAATGTCTTTGAACTTATTTCATGTGTTGATCGGCTTCGGGAAAACTTGGGTGTTCGAATGTTCGATCGGAAAGTTTAATATTTTCTATTTATCCGGAATGGGATACAATAATTGGAATTCACAAATGGTTATGAGATAACTGGATGAATGTTATAAATCTAGCGTTTTAGTCTCACTTGATATTGAAAAGAGTTTTCGATAATGGGACTAAAATGCGGGGTTTATAACTGTTAGGCATGTGATGTCTAAGTATTTCATTTGATTAGGCATGTGATGTCTAAAGAGGTTGCGGATTCCAACTGTTGTAGTTTTACACTTTCTTTTCTGTGACCGTAAGTGTAATATGTGATATCGCCGGTTTCGTTGATATATGTCAACGACAATTGGGATACGCATGTTTACTTACGTTGATGACATGTGATGTTATGTGTTGCTGGATATGTTGTATTGGATCGTCGTGTTAGAATAGCCGGGGGTTTTTATCAGAGATGAGTGTTTTTCATTTTCATTCATGTAAAAACTTGTATGTAATATTCTTTTATTTGGGGCACTTCCAGGTTGCGGAAGATGTCACCCTTTGTATATTATTTACTTTTCCGCATTAGGATAGACCCAAGGAGGGAACCACAAGTAACTGGGTTCTGGGGTTCAGTGGGAGACCAACTCGAGGAGTCGAGTCCGGGTCTTCTAACCCTAGAATTGGTAGGGTTGCTTGCCGCTCTCGTAGGGGTCTAGGGGTGTGGGATTGGCTATTCATCACGACCGTGGAATCCGTGTTTTATACTGGCTCGTATGGAAAACACGGACGTCCTAGTATATCCAATGTTTCATATGTTTCTTCTGCTGCTTTATCTGTGATGTGATCATGTGATGTTCTGTGATAGATACAGTATATAGTATATATGATATATTATATAGACGTTACTTATGTTTTGCACCCGCACTAGCCCTGCCCTGCTCTGTCGTTAGTTACCTAACCTAACGGTGCACGAGGGGACATCCAGGCGAATGCGGATAGCATAAGTGTACGTCGTATTTATCTGTGATGTTTAGGTGACTTAAATGATGGGACTTCATTAATGTGATTAATGAAAGAAAAGAAACCTAAGATGTTGTAGAATCGAATTTCAAAAATAAAACAGGTAGCTACAGTTCTTGGTTTGCATAGCGGTATATATGATATACCCTGCACCTTATTCGATGAGGAAAGGACCGAGATCCCTTCACCGGGAGTGACTCCTTTAGCAATAACTGGCAGATGCTGCACACTCAGTTTGCTTTTGACTGCTTTTGAGTTCTTGCTTTGCACAGCGATATATATGATATATCCCGCACCTCATTCGACGAGGAAAGGGCCGACGATCCCTTCACCGGGAGTGACCCCTTTAGCAAAACTAGAAAAGCCTCAAAATCACTCCATTTCAAAAGTTCATTTGATTCTACAACGATATCAAGTTCATTACGCAATAGGTTTTCAGAAAAACCTGACGTAGCCCTCCGTCATTTCAGATAAATCCTACTTAGTATTCGTGCTACGTTTGTTGACCTCCGTCAAGGCGTAGTGTGCGGTAGCTAACTAGTATTTATTTGTTTATGCATATGATGCAGATTGGATTAGGGTAGTCGTGCGACCTTGTTGACCTCCGTCAAGGGTCGTGCGGGTGGGTTTGATTCAATCAAGAAATGACGGGTTGAATTTGACTTGCTCCATGTGGTTTGTTGACCTCTGTCAAGGTCATAGGATGCTTGGGGCAAAATATTATCGGGAATTTCAAGTGTTGAAATTTGCAATGAGATTGCATACCTTCTATGAGATAGTTGGATCCCGATACCCACTGCGAGTAAGAGTTACTCCTGGGAGAGTTTTGCACACTATAATTAGCCGATCAAGTAGGTGTCTAGAAAGGTGTCAACGGGGTTACGCCTCTGGGAAAACGAGGTTTACTTTAATTAGGTCCGTGCAAAAGCACGGGGAACCTCCCTCAAAGTACCGACACTGGCCTGGCTGAAAGATCGACGAAGTTGTAGGGTGTAATTAATCCCGGCTAGTCTTTCCTTTTAGGGTTTGAAGGAAGATTTGATAAAAACCAGTGGGAGCCATCCTGATTAGATAAGATAATAACCAATCTGATCTTGCACGAGCATACGCTAAAGTGTTTTCTTCTCTCTCTCTCCAGGTAGCGACCATTTCATGCCTTAATCAAGATAATAATATGGATGTATTGACCGAACCCGCATGTTATACTGTGCTGGGGAACGTTGGTTCCGTTCTTTCTTATAAGAGTTATAGGAATGAACAGGATATAGGGGAATACTAGGATTCCCATGCCACTCGATTGAAGAAAGTACATGATGATGCATTTTCTAAAGGTGTGTTCGTTACAGAGAACTGTTTCTCCATTTGCCCTACGTCCTGGGTATTAGATACCGGGTCAGGATCCCATATATGTAATCAGTTACATGGGCTTAGAAAAGGTAGAGAACTTGGAGAAGGTGATAAAGACATTAGAGTTGGAAATGGTGCAATTGTTGCAGCTAAGACTGTCGGGGAATATCATCTTGTATTACCAACTGGTAATACATTTGTTCTGAACGAATGCTATTACATGCCGAACCTGATATGCAACATTATATCGGTTTCTTTGTTGAGTAAAGAGGGATATAATTTGTATTACAGGACAATGTTATGAACATTTTCCGTAACCAAAAGTTGGTTGGATCAGGCACGTTGTGCAATGGCATTTATGTTCTAAATCAGTCAACAGTTCTGAGTATAACTAACACACACAAGAGGAAGAGTTCTGAACTGAACGAATCCTTCTTGTGGCATTGTAGACTGGGTCACATCAATGCGACACGACTGGCTAAGTTGCATAAGGATGGATATTTGAATCCGTTTGAATTTTCATCTTATGATACTTGCCAGTCATGTCTCAAAGGCAAGATGACCAAAACTCTGTTTACGGGACATGGAGAAAGGGTTACTGAACTCTTAGGACTGATACATAGTGATGTATGCGGTCCTATGTCTACACATGCCAGGGATGGTTCTTCGTACTTCATTACATTCACTGACGATCTCTCTAGATTCGGATATGTGTTCCTGATGAAACACAAATCAGAAGCTTTTGAGAAATTTAGAGAATATAAACAAGAAGTTGAGAACCAAACCGGAAAAAGTATTAAAATCCTTCGATCTGATCGAGGAGGTGAATACTTGAGCAATGAATTCCTGGACTTCCTAAAAGAGAATGGGATTCTCTCTCAGCTAACACCTCCATATACACCACAGCACAACGGTGTATCAGAACGGAGGAACCGCACCCTATTAGATATGGTGCGCTCTATGATGAGTGTAGCTGAGTTACCTGTTTCCTTCTGGGGATATGCACTGGAAACAGCAGCATACCTACTGAATAGGGTTCCCACCAAATCAGTGCCTACTACACCATATGAGATATGGGAAGGGAAGATACCATATCTTAATTTTATAAAGATATGGGGTTGCCCGGCCTATGTCAAAAGACAAAAACCGGACAAACTCGAGGCAAGGTCTGTATTGTGTAAATTTGTTGGATATCCCAAACATTCGCGAGGGTATATCTTCTACCACAGTGAGGAACAAAGAGTATTTGTTGCTCAACATGCCACCTTTTTAGAAAAGGAATTTCTTGCAAAAGAGATTAGTGGCTCTGAGGTAGAACTGGAAGAGGTTCCAGCTGAACAAAACACAACAGAAGATTTAGTGGAACCAAAGGATTCAGTAGCTCCCAATGAACCTCAGCCTCTCCGCCGATCTAGTAGGGTTCCTCGCCAACCTTAGAGATACTACGGTTTTCTCATGGATGGTGGGAGCGAGGATTGCATCATGGAGGATGATGACCCAACTAGCTTCGAGCAGGCCATCACGAGTGGGGACTCAGTGAAATGGCTGGATGCTATGCGGTCCGAGATGGAATCCATGTACACCAACAAAGTATGGACTTTGGAAGTTGCTCCTGAAGGGGTAAAACCCATTGGGAGCAAGTGGATCTTCAAGAAAAAACTTGGTGTAGATGGGAAAGTGGAGACTTTCAAAGCTAGACTTGTAGCAAAGGGTTTTCGTCAAAGACCAGGTGTGGACTATGACGAAACCTTTTCTCCAGTGGCTATGCTAAAATCCATCTGAATCATGCTTGCCATCGCTGCATATCATGTCTATGAAACTGGCAAATGGATGTTAAGACCGCCTTTCTAAACGATGATTTAGAAGAGTGCGTGTACATGACTCAGCCAGAGGGCTTCGTAAATAGTGGGAGCAGCGCGAAGGTGTGCAAGCTGCTTAAATCCATTTATGGATTAAAGCAAGCATCGCGGAGTTGGAACATCTGCTTTGACGTTGTTATCAAAGAGTTTGATTTCGTCAAAAACCCAGATGAACCTTGTATCTACAAGATGGTAGCAGAGAGTAAGGTTGTCTTCCTCGTATTGTACGTGGACGACATACTCTTGATAGGAAATGATATTCCTATGCTGTAATCGGTCAAGCTCTTCTTATCACAAAGATTCTCAATGAAAGATCTTGGTGATGCCTCCTGCATATTGGGAATTAGGATCTATAGAGATAGATCAAAACGGATATTGGGATTGTCCCAATCCAGGTATATTGACACCGTACTAAAGAGGTTTAGTATGGAAGAATCCAAGCGTGGGAACTTACCCACGATCTCTGGAGTCACTCTCTCCAAAGAGATGTCTCCCAAGACTGATTTGGAGAGAGCTCGCATGCAAGGGATACCCTATGCTTCGGCTGTAGGCTCTATCATGTACGCGATGCTATGTACCAGACCCGATGTAGCATACTCACTAAGTGTAGTGAGCAGGTATCAAGCTGATCCTGGAGAGAGTCACTGGACAGCTGTGAAGAGCATTCTCAAGTACTTGCGAAGGACTAAAGAGATGCTCTTGGTGTATGGTAACGGAGAACTCCAAGTGGAGTCCTTTACCGATTCGAGCTTCCAGAGTGATAAGGACGACTCTAAGTCAAAGTCGGGATTTGTCTTTACCCTTTACGGAGGGGCGGTTAGCTGGAAGAGTTCCAAGCAGGAAACCGTGGCAGACTCGACGATGGAGGCTGAATACATCGCTGCCAACGATGCTGCCAAAGAGGTTGTCTGGATCAAGAAGTTCATTACTGAACTTGGAGTGGTTCCATCCATTGAGCATCCAATACCTTTGTATTGCGATAACAATGGAGCGGTGGCTTTGGCCAAGGAACCCAGGTCCCATCAGTGATCCAGGCATATTCTGAGACAGTATCACCTGATCCGGGAGATAGTTGATCGCCGGGAGATCGAGGTCAGGAGGGTTGACACGAAGAACAACACGGCGGATCCACTCACGAAGGCCATTCCCCAGATACAGTTTGAGATACTCTTCGGGATGCTCGGTATGCGATACTACAGCAGCTGGCCCTAGTGCAAGTGGGAGATTGTTAGTTGTATGTATGCCCTAGAGGCCAGTATTGTACAGATGATGTATATTATATTGGATGCTTGGACATATATAGAGATGACTTTCTTGCTCGATATGATAGTATGCTATCTGGTTGCTCTTTATCTTAACATGTACACTTGTCTCTTTAAACTGTCTTATAGTTACATGTTGGTAAAGCCCTTAAGATGTGTACTTGACTACCTGGACTATGATGCAGATCATACTAGTGGGGACATGGTAGTCCATAGGTACATCCTTCAAGGTCCCTAGTCGTGGGTGTATCGAGACGGGGCATCGATATACCAGTGTAGACTAGCATATACGCCTCTCGACCCATGAGATGGGCGATGGATGATCCCATATCCATTGGTGTTTGACATCAGAGATGGTATACGGGTGCTCAGTGGAGACTGGGTACACTGGACGGACTCGCCGAGAACTCCCAGATGGTATTATACCTCACGTCAGATGGCAGTTCTCTGGTGACACTTGTACAGTTTAGTCTGTAGACCCGAGATCGTCATAGAGTCTTGTGTGATTCCCACTGTGCTTTGATCTCCACTTTACCACGTCCATGAGGGCGTGCAAAACGGTGGTCTTTGGGCACAGTCCCGAGGCATAAGGAGGCAATGAGCGATAGGAGGGGTTTCGTTTCTCCCGGTATTGGGGGTTGATGTTGCGCAGTGCTCGATTGGCCGTAACAGGGAAGTCCCTGGCCAGGGCTGATCAGAGATTTGCTGGTAAGTGTTACCAGTAGTTTCTCGACCTGTTATGAGCCTCACATCGGCACGACTTATCGGTTATTGGGGTCTGACGTATACCACCCCTAGACTTGATGTGCGACATATTAGACGAACAGACCGGACTGTACGGTAAGTGTTACTGGTTGGATTCATAGGAGTGTGAGTGGGCTAGCTCGTCGATCTTCTGATCGCTCAATACCCGGATGGCCGTTACGTTTAGCAGACCGCTTGCGGCTTGTGGGTGCTTGATATGATCATGATCTGCTACCGGCGTATTGACGAGTCTTTAGAGTCCTACACAGAGGTTTCCTGGCTCAAGCGAAATGAAATAGGAGCGCATATGAGATATGTGCGGGACCGAGAATAATGCGTGTATGTGATACCGCATTTCATTCTCGCGATGAATGTTTCGATTGGTTGTATGCGATATGACCTAGTTATCGAATCATTGATTCGATAAATCGATACATTCGATACTAGTCGGTTATGTGCGACATGACCGGATCATTGAATCAAATGTTGATTTAATGATTTAATGTAAATTATATTTAATATATTACTTTGCATTAACTAGTATTGGTTCACTTTAAATGGATTTTCTCACTTGAAGTTCACACATTGTATATGTGATATATTTTGTGTGCACTTGATTGTATCATGTTTGTTGTTGCCTGCTAACTTGTGTTTTGTGTAAAGATTAAACCTTGGTTGTGTAATGATTAGGGTTTTGATTTATTCTCTCATTTATTTATCCATTCTTTATTTATATTTAGTTAGATAAATGAAAAGAAAATGGTTTTCTTTATCATGAAGCTTGTTGAAGCTTCATGAAGCTTTGACTAAAGAGACCATTTTGTCTTCATGCTTAACCCTAACCATTCCCACTTATCATGGTCTATTCTCTACACTTAACCTTAGTTAGGATATGATAAGTATTGATTTATTTTCTTTTATGTAAATACTTTTATCATATTCTATCTTCATTTCTCTCCTTCTTCTTCAAGAAAGAAAATAAGACTCCATCAATGGCAACTTGAGTTCTAAAGTGAGAAATCCAATTCTAAAGTGAACCCACCTCCTATTTCTTCATCCTCTACCTCTTGCCAAGTTGTTTTGGGTGTTTTCTTCACAAGTTTCACAACTTGGTGAAGTTGGAGCTTGAACTTGTGATGCCTCGACGTAGAGCTTCTTCGGCACGAAGCCGACGACCTTGCTCGCGCATTTCTCCGATGAAGCCGATGCTTGAGTCCGGGATTCGAGACGGACAGCGAGAGGACGACTACATAGAGCTAAGGAAGTGGATAACCGGATCTACAAAGGTTGTAGCTTCTTATCTTTAGTTAAGTTGTTAACTAGATTCGTTTTTCGCCTAAACTTCTAGTCAACGATCCGTATTAGGGTTTCTCGGCACCCGTAAAATTTGAAATTGGTATGGTTTATGCCATGTAAGACCTCTATAGTGTGCCTAGGAACCCTACAATATGCACTAGAATCAGCTGCATATCTTTTGAACCGAGTTCCAACTAAGATCGTGCCTACAACGCCATATCAGTTGTGGAGTGGGAAGAAACCCTATCTTCTATATCTGAAGATTTGGGGATGTCCATCTTTTGTCAAAAAGCAGCATGCGGACAAACTCGAGGCACGCTCAGTACAGTGCAAGTTTGTGGGATACCCAAAGAACTCCACAGGGTATCTTTTCTATTACGCAGAAGAACAAAAGGTTTTTGTCCCTCGTAATGCCCACTTTCTGGAACATCAGTTCTTAGAAAAAGAAATAAGTGGGAGCGTAATAGAACTGGAGGAAATTCCAGAACCACAAGCTATTACTGAAAGCTTAGAAGAACTAGAAGGTTCGAAAGAACAGGACATTCCTGCGCCGCTCCGCAGGAGTAGTAGGCAGTCTCATCCGCCTGAGAGATACTATGGTTTTCTCATAGACGGGGATAGAGAGGATTGCATCATTGATAATGATGAGCCGACTAGCATCCAGCAGGCCATTCAGAGCACTAACTCGGTAAAATGGCTGGATGCATTGCGGACCGAGATGGAGTCCATATACACCAACAAAGTATGGACTTTGGACGTTGCTCCAGAAGGGGTAAAACCCGTTGGCTGCAAATGGATCTTCAAAAGGAAGATTGGTGTAGATGGACATGTTGAGACCTATAAGGCTAGACTTGTTGCAAAGAGTTTTCGTTAAAGACCTGGTTTGGGCTATGACGAAAACTTTTCTCTAGTGGCTATGCTCAAATCCATTCGGATCCTTCTTGCCATTGCTGCCTTCCACGATTATGAGATTTGGCAGATGGACGTAAAGACCGCTTTTCTAAATGGAAATTTGGAGGAGTGTGTCTATATGGACCAGCCAGAGGGTTTCATTCAGAGCGGGAGCAGCGGGAAAGTGTGCAAGTTGCTTAAGTCCATTTATGGACTAAAGCAGGCATCGCGGAGTTGGAACATCTGTTTTGATGAGACGGTCTAAGAATTTGGCTTTATCAAAAATCCAGATGAACCATGCATTTATAGTAAAGTTGTAGCACGAACTGTCGTATTCCTCGTTTTGTACGTGGATGGCATTCTCTTGATAGGAAATGACATTCCTATGCTACAATCTGTCAAAGGGTTCTTGTCACACTGGTTCTCCATGAAAGACCTTGGTGATGCCTCTTACATTCTGGGTATCCGGATCCATCGTGATAGATCCAAGAGGATATTAGGACTTTCACAGTCCAGTTGCATCGACACCATTCTGAAAAGATTCAGTACGGAAGATTCCAAGTGCGGTAATTTACCGGCTTGTCACGGGATCACCCTCTCCAAAGAGATGTTTCCCAAGACTGATTTGGAGAGGGATCGCATGTCTATTATACCCTACGGATCTGCGGTAGGCTCTATAATGTATGCGATGTTGTGTACCAGACCAGATGTAGCTTATGCACTGAGTGTGGTAAGCCGGTATCAGTCAAACCCTGGAGAGAAACACTGGATAGAGGTAAAGAACATTCTGAAGTATCTTAGGAGGACTAAGGATTTGTTTTTGGTTTACGGCGGAAAAGACCTCCAGATGGACGCCTTTGCTGACTCCAGCTTCCAGAGTGATAAGGATGACCCCAAATCCATGTCGGGACATGTCTTTACCCTCAATGGAGGGGTGGTGTGTTGGAAGAGTTCCAAACAGGAAACCGTTGCCGACTCGACGATGGAAGCGGAATATATCGCTGCATCTTATGCCGCAAAAGAAGCCGTATGGATGAGGAAGTTCTTGACAGAACTTCTGGTGGTTCCGTCCATTGTTGATCCAATACCTCTGTATTGTGACAACAACGGGGCTATAGCTTTAGCGAAGGCACCCAGGTCCCATCAGAAGTCCAGACACATCTTGAGGCGGTATCACCTGATCAGGGAGATCGTGGATCGCCGGGAGATCGAGGTTCGGAGGGTTGCTACAGAAGATAACACTACAGATCCATTCACGAAGGCCATACACCAGACTCAGTTCGAGCGGATGATCGAGATGATTGGTCTTCGATACGCCAGTACATGGCCTTAGTGCAAGTGGGAAATTGTTAGTGTATATGCCCTAGAGGCCATTACTCAATCATACTAGTTTGTATATTACTTAATGGAAGCTTGGGATATTCACAGTTATATAGACAATCTTGCTCGAAATAGTAGTATGCTACTTGGTTTGTGTTCTACTTTAATGTGTGCATGTGTTTCTTTTAGCATATCGCCTATACACATTAGTGGAGACCTTAGGATCTTTGCTTGATTACCAGCATTGTGATGGCAGTCACACTAGTGGGGGCTGGGTAATCTACAAGCACATCCTTATACAGGTCTCTAGTCGTAGGATTATCGAGACAGGGCATCGATACTCCAGAGTAGACTGGTGTATACGCTTCTCATCCCAGGAAGGGAGATGGTCTGTCCCACAGCCATCAGTACGTCGTACTGGAGATAGTATGCAGGTGCTCGTTAGGTTACGAGTACACTGGACTGGACTCGTTGGGAACTGTTGGTTTGGTATTATACCTATCGTCAATTATCAGTTCCCAGGTGACATGAGTACAGCATAGTCCGTTGAATTGACACTGTCACTTCGCCTCGAGTGTGTTCTCACTGTTCTTAGATTACTATCCTACCACGACTTAAATGAGTCGTGCAAACAGCTAGTAGTTGGGTGTAGTCCCGAAGCACTTAGAGGCAGTGACGGTTAGACAGGATTCGTCTCTCCCGGTATTGGGGGTTGATATCGCGTTGTGTCTAGGAGTGCCATTACACAAAGTCCCTGGCCAGGCCAAGCGAGATATACTGGTAGCGTTTCTAGTGTTATCTCAGGGTGTTCCGGGCTATACTCCGACATGACTTGTACCGCTATTATGGGACTGACGTTTAGCGCCCCCTAGGCCCGACATGCGATACTCTCAGACGAACAGACCGGACTGTACGGAGATTGTCACATTCAGACTCAGTAGGAGTTCGGATGGGTTCACCTCATCAGTCTTCTTATCGGCATCTACCTGGGGACCGTTACGTACAGCTAGTACCGCTTGCGGCCTGTGGTTAAACCCACTGCCAACGTAGTGTCGAGTCTTTAGAGTCCCATACAGAGGGTTGTTCGCCTTTAGGAAAAACAGAGTAGAGGTCGCATGGTTTTGCGACGGGGCTCGTTCACATCCGCGCACTTGTGCACGCTTGGTGTCCGGGCAGTTATTACTAGCGGGCTTTGGTTTAAGCCAGATCCTAGTATATGTTTTGGGATTGGTTTTATCTCATTGTATTCGTGTTCCTCGGAACACGGATGTGGGTGTGTATGCACAGTTGATAGAGGCAGAAGCAGAGGATTCTCATTAGGGTTGTTGACCGTTGACATTTTCTAAACCCTAATGAGAATGAGAAATATGATTAATAATATTGATTAAGGATTACTGTGTCATGGTTGAGTTGAACATTTGACTTTTGTTGACTTGTTGACCGGTTGACCATTGTTGACTTGTTGACCATCATCATTTCATTTCAAAGATACTTCTTGTTTCTTGCAATTGCATTAAATGAATGAAATGATAATGGTCATTCATAAACTAACCATCACAATTTCTTAATTATTATTTTTATTATCATTATTCCAAATATGAGAGCATGGTTGTAAAATATCCTCATTCTTGCTTGCACTTTCTCTCTCATAGTTTTTGCTCATCCTCTTCCTCTCTCTCAAAGCTCTCATCTCTCATGAGTTGAGAACCATGAGTTCTTAAGATAAAACCACCATAACTCCTCTCAACTCATTCTAGGGTTCTCGATTTAGCAAACCAAGCACTTTAGTTACCTCTAGGTTGGGGTAGGAGCTCAAGGTAGAGGCTTTCGGGTGGATCCTTCTTCGGCAAAGAGAAGACGACGAGGAGGAGCCTGTCACGACCCGGAAGTACAAAACATGACCGGCACTTAAACTACGAACGTCTCGAGGCGTACGTAATCTAAGTAAACCGAAAACCCAGAAATCCAAACCATGAAAAGATGTAGAGTGCAGGAAAAACCAACTTAAAGCAAGTAGTTTCAATAGCATAAGCCGAATTAGGCGGGTTTCTAAAAATATCAAAAAATTCCTGAAAATTTCGGCAGAGTCTCCTTTGTAAATACTGGCCCCCAAACGGGATA
Organism: Agapanthus africanus; assembly: GCA_030015575.1. Taxonomy (NCBI): domain Eukaryota; kingdom Viridiplantae; phylum Streptophyta; class Magnoliopsida; order Asparagales; family Amaryllidaceae; genus Agapanthus; species Agapanthus africanus. The sequence continues at coordinate 262,121,417 of CM057347.1, forward strand.
CAACATGAATAGTATACGAAATCAAAAAAAAAGGCATCCCCAAGCGGGAGCTAGCTCTTCGTCAATCGACGGTCACAACCACACAAGTAATATAATATACAACGCCAACGGCGAGGATCAAAACTCAAAAGGAAATTCAAACCACAAGAAAACCACAGAAAAATAACGCGCGACTCTATGGTCGAAGGAATAACATCACTGGTCTCTATCTCAAAGTAAATACATGTTTGGTTGATGGAACTTCTAGATACAACTGAATAATAATATACAATGTATAATGATGCGTACGATACAAATAAACCCACCTACTAGCAAGTCACCCGAACGAAACTGTACCCGCAAAGCCGTAAAGAAACCTGTACGGCGAAACCTGCAAGAAACTGGGGCTCAACGGGGGTGAGTTGCCAACTCGTGAATAAAAAAACATCAACGAATAGAAATCGCATGTATAACGCAATCCTAGGTCATACGATCAATATATATAATCCTCAAATAAAACCAGCAGTCTATAACAATGACCAGGGTAAATATCTAATCCAAGTGTAATTCCATATGCCCGTGCCAGTGCCTTAGGTAGCAATGTATCATATGGATGATGTATGAATGCATGGAACAGAATGGATGTACTGACGAAAACTGCTTTCATAAATCAGTGAGATTTCTGTATTTTAAAAGTGAGGTACCATAAATGAAATCAGTATAAAACAGTGCCCAGCATCGACACAAAACAAGTGTCCAAATATCTCGATATCTCTGTATCACAATCTCTGTACCTCAATATCTCAAAATCTTAATATCTCAATCACAATATCTAGGGCGCCGTCAATCCAGACCGGCCCCTACCATCTATCTCAAGACCACGACGGTATCCTCCGGATATCCGACGCGTCGGGTAATATCACCGATCGGTAGTGCTCCCCTGCCAGGCTCAACGTCAACAACACGATCCTCTTGCCTCGGGGTACCGCACCGGGCCCACCATGTACCCGAAACGGTTCCTCAACTCCTCGAATCGGGTCTCAAAATCCATCAGCAAACTCATGGTGGACGACTCATAAACCATGGGAAAACCACACTTTTTATTTTAAAAGAGAGAAAAGGTTTATTTATGTTTTTGCGGTTTTCCTCCAAATCCAGAAAATCTCATGGAAATCCGATTCCAAAACCTCAATAACACGTAAAATAGTGAATATTTGCATGAGAATCCATGAATGCGGCATAACAATGAATAACAGTATGCATGAAGTAGCAGGTAATAACTACAAGGTCTAAACTAACATATAAGTCAAGTACGCTAATATCATGTCTAAACTATTAGCTAACAGGCTATGTCAAGCAATAATATTTTCTAAAGTGTACGTGACATGGCAATTACCGATGAAGATGTGTGTGAGCCGGCAAGTAAGCGTGCGCGGTACATACGCATCATCGGTAATGGTGCTGGTGTCCTAACAGCATGATATCAATAATGGAGTATGAAACATAATATAAACATGCGATGCGAAGCGAACCACAATAATGAGCGGGAGCTGAATACTAGACGCAACTATAACTAATCTGCATTAATCTAATATAAGTCCTACAAATGGTGCCTTTTGAAATAACACGAATCATGGGGTTTTGAAAATAGGGCTACGGTGTTTTTATGAAAAGATACGTCTTTTGAAATATCCGTAGGATCCCTTGGGCTGTCTTTTAAAATACCCACGATTCGTTAGTTTTTGAAATAGGTAAGAATCGAATCTAATCTAACAATTAAACCAAACTAAAGGGCTAAGCTAACAAGCTGGACTACAGGTAAGGAAACCGCCTAACATCTCTGTCGATCCATATACATACCTGTATATATATTAGTCGGTGATCCCGCCTCAATAATATCATATCCGATACTATATCTATAAGCAGGCATCTGAAGTCAAGAGTGCGGATCAATCATCAAAATATAGCTCGTACGTAAATCCGTCGTACGGCATCCCCAAATCTGGGTACGGGTTAATATCACATTCATCATACTATTCACCTGGTATCCTCTTTATCAAATATCTTTATCAGGGTACTGATCTACGTCTAGTACAATATTGATACCGCCTAAGTATGCATGCACGTGTGTGAAACACTACGTCAAGGACCCGCTACAACGTCATGTCGTATCTCAAATACGAACCCTGCTGTATCACCGATCTCACGGCCTCAAATCAAATCTCATCGACTCATCATAAATCCCAAGTACTATCATCATTATCCATGCATGCGTATATGAATGTGCATATGCGTAGTCCCATACCCATGCATATATACATGTATACACATCCCAATCTGCGCACAAGAAAGTAAAATATGCAAGTCTGTGTTTGCGTATGTGGGTATAACAACTACTCTAGGGTTTCGCAACTAACCCAAAACTAATCCATGAACACATAATCATAACATGAATAAACAATTTCGTATCATAAAACACCTATATAAACATATATATATGAGCTACACTACGGACTGCGGGGGTGCTATACGCCATCCACCCGACTTCTTCCCGTAGATATAAATCTACTCACCTGGTCCTCGCTAGCCGGTGCCGACGTCGCCACGCGCTTGCTTGTCGTCTCGAAGTCCACATGGGTTACCTATATATCAAAACGTACCGTGTCGTATTAAAATCCGACTCATGAACCAAAACGACACATGAATCCCACATAGGTCAAAACCTATGGTTGCTTTCACAAATCAACCCAAAAACCCTCGAAGTCGGCGTACAAATGCCAAACCATCGAGAACAACCCAAACACACTCATTTGTACAATTACAAGCACTAATTATAATATAAAATAGCTTAAAACTCACAAAAACTTCAAACTCGCTTTAAAAGCTATTTTTCCGAAAATCTAGCAAGCAAAATTAACCGTTTTAGTACAAAACTCCATGTATAAACGAATCTAGCGGCCACAATATTCACTAAATATCTTAATTAAGTCATAAAAACAATTCCCATAATTTAATCTCATTAATTTCCATAAACCTTAAAATTCTAGTTCACAAAATACCTAAATTTTAACAATTTTATAGCAAAAATGCACAAACTACAATCTAGCTTGGATTTTCATGAACTAAAGTATTAAAATACACTTAATAATGTTAATGAAGTCATGAAAAAACCTAATTATATTTTTCTCATAATCAAATTCATGGTTTACAAAAACCTAGCTAGCAATATAGCTTAATTATTATAATTCCAAACTAACAATTTGCAAACTAGAAATTTGATTAGGTTTTCATTTCACAATATGAAGAACTACAATTGCAACCACAATTACATAATAAAAAACCTAACTTGAATTTCATAAACCCTTACTAAATTTTTCCAAACATACAATTAAACCCAAATTAATAACTAATAATGCTTGATTTAAGGTATTCAAACAACAATTTAACAAAAGGTCTTGATTTATACCTCACAAGATTAAGGATCTAGCATGCAAATCCTAGCCTCCAAAAGTAGCTTCCATGCTCCTAGATCCATGCTAGATAGGCAAGAAATAATGGGTAGGAGTTGGATTTGGGATTAGTGATGTTTTTATGTGGATTTTGAAGCAATTTTGGAGGATTTTTGATGTGAAGAAAGTGAGGATTCAAGAGAGGGGAGGGCTGTCCAGATTTCGGCCAGGAATAGGAGGGATTGAGTGTGGTTGGTGTGTGTGAAGTCAAGGAGAGAGAAGGGACCCAAGTCAACACAAGACCATGCTTCAATTTTCTATTATTTCCTTTTCTTTCCTTTTCTTTTCTTTTATCAAAAGAAGTGGGGAAAAGTTTAGGGAGGGCTGCTGATTTCAGCAGAAAAGAGGAGTAGAAATGAGGGTGTGTGAGTGTGGGTGTGTGGGAAAATGATAAATACTATACCCCAAACAACCATTAAAACTAAATTCACCGAAAAAAAGCCTTTTTCTTCGATATTTTCTAAACCGTTTTGGCAAACGATTTCATTTCAAAAACCACATGATAAAATTTTATTTAATGTTTTATGTTGCACAAAATTTATTTCAACTCATTCCAATTTGTAATTTTCCCTAATTAAATGTATTAGTGACGGCTTAAAATAATATTAAAATAATTAATTTCGGAAAAATTTTCAGAAAATTTGAAATTTCACCAGTGGCTCAATAAACACCAAATACTAGCAATTACATAGCTAGAATATGTATATTTAATTTTATAATAAAGATATTTGCATTTTGACTTTTTACAGAGAACCCCCTTATTTTACCGTTTTTTCGAAATTTCACCGAAACGATTTTCAAAACGTTACAATCTTCCCACCTTAAAGAAATTCGGTCCCCGAATTTAAATTAAAACTCCTCCCCCCAAATATTAAAATATTTCAGCCAAAACCATCAAATCGCCGGGGCTCCGAAATCATAAATACATAAACACATCATAGCGCAATGCATGCGCATGAGTAATGAGTAGATAACTCGAAATCAAAACTCCGTCAAACATCCCGCAATCATCGGCGTCAAGGTGAAGACACAAATGCCAAATCTCAAGCAAGACCGATATGCTATAAATCGGAACTATACATGCAAATATCAGGAGGAAATGCATGCCAAATCCTTTAAGTTGTTGTGCAATGCACATAACACTGCACAGTGGCGGACGTCTATCATAAGAAAATAACTATATACATATATACCTTTGTTTGAAATGTACGTTCCGCCGTTTTGGGAAACAATTTAGAAGGGTTTTCCTTGTTTTAAATGTTTCGCGTCATATCAGACACGTAGGTAAATACTGAGACTATAGCTCGCTTTTTGGAATTCCCTTCAATAGCTATCAATGCATGCAAAATACATTCAGGTACTGTCCTCTGACTAGTCCTGCTTAGTACGAAAACACATCGCAATTATCATAAAAAAAACATACTGCTCTATAAGAAATCAATCCCAAAATACGCGTATGAATACTACGTGCGTCTGGTGCGCACGACAATCAAAATCCATATATGTAAGTCCATACTACCTCTCCCGGTACTTTCGGGCATGCGGAATTTGGTGAAAAACAATTTTCTAGAGGTTGTAACATGGACTCAAAACCGGATCTTTGTTAAACATCTAACTAACAACCTAACTAGGAGTTGTTAACTACTCAGTTAGGGGGTTTATACCTTTCTTATCTCGAACTCCTTCGTCTTCAAGCCTCGATGGTTGTCCGAATCGACTTCTCCCCGTCGTCTCCTTGCGCCGAAGATAGATCCACCTGAAAGCTTCTACCTTTGGTTCCTTCTTTGAACTTTGAAGAAACTAGTTCACTCGGTTTGCTAAACCTTGTGAACTAGAGTGAGTAGAGAAGAGTTTGTTTGGGATTTTATCTATGGTTCTTAGTTCTCAACTCATGAGACAAGGGAACCATAGACTCAAGAGAGGGAGAGCAAGAGGAGGAAGATGAGAGCTCAAGAACAAGAGAGAGAATGAGCATGAAAGAATGAGAGAAGACTTTTCTCATTTGGCTCTCATAATCCAAAACCATCATAACACATCATAGCAATCAAGTATTATGTGATGGTTTTAGCAACAATAACCATATCATTTCATGCACTCATTTTGCACAAGAGAGCAAGCAAGCAAAAGTCTTTGCCATGAAATGATAGCTATTGTTATCATGATGGTCAACTAGTCAAGCCTAGTCAACCGGTCAACAAAGTCAACAAGTCAACAAAGTCAACCCCTCAACAACCATGTCACCATAATACTTAATTAATATAATTGTTAATCATATATCATATTCTCATTAGGGTTGAGCAAAAAGTCAATAGTCAACGGTCAACGGTCAACAACCCAAATGAGAATCCTCTGCCTCTGTCTTTCCGTCAACTGTGCATACACACCCGCATCCGCGTTCCGAGGAACACGGATGCATACTGGATAAAACCAATCCCAAAAGGTACACTAGGATCTGGCTTAAACCAAAGCCCGCTAGTGTGAACTGTCCGGACACTGTACGTGCATAAGTGCACGGATGTGACCGAACCCTGTCGCAAAACCATGCGACCTCTACTCTTTTGCCAAAAGGCGAATAGCTTTCTGTGTGGGACTCTAAAGACTCGACACTACGCTGGCAGTGGGTTTAACCACAGACCGCAAGCGGCACTAGCTGTGCGTAACGGTCCCCAGGTAGATGCCGAAAAGAAGACTGACGAGGTGGAACCCATCTGAACTCCTACTGAGCCTGAATGTGACAATCTCCATACAGTCCGGTCTGTTCATCTGATACATCGCATGGCGGGCCTAGGGGGAGGTAAACGTCAGTCCCCTAATAGCGGTACAAGTCGTGTCAGAGTGAAGCCCAAAACACCCTGAGATAACCCTGGAAGCCTACCAGTATATCTCGATTGCCCTGGCCAGGGACTACTCGTGTAATGGCTCTCCTAGACACAGCGCGATGTCAACCCCAATACCGGGAGAGACGAATCCTGTCTAACCGTCACTGCCTCCAAGTGCTTCGGGACTGCACCCAACTACTACCTGTTTGCACGACTCCTTTGAGCCGTGGTAGGGTAGTAATCAACGTACAGTAGGAACACACTTGAGGCGAAGTGACAGTGTCAAGTCAGCGGACTAAGCTGTACTCATGTCACCTGGGAACAGATAACCGACGATAGGTATAATACAAACCGGTCAGTTCCCGACGAGTCCTGTCCAGTGTACTCGTAACCCAACGAGCACCCGCATACTATCTCCAGTACGACGTACTGATGGCTGTGGGACAGACCATCTCCCACTCTGGGATGAGAAGCGCATGCGCTAGTCTACTCCGGAGTATCGATGCCCTGTCTCGATAGTCCTGCGACTAGGGACCTGCATAAGGATGTGCTTATAGATTACCCAGCCCCCACTAGTGTGACTGCCATCACAACGCTGGTAATCAAGCAAAAGATCCTAAGGGCTCCACTAATGTGTATAGGCGATATACTAAAATAAACACATGTACACATTGAAGTAGAAACAAACCAAGTAGCATACTACTATATTGAGCAAGATTGTTTATACAAAGTGAATATCCCAAGCTTCCATTAAGTAATATACAAACTAGTATGATACAGTAATGGACTCTAGGGCATATACACTAACAATCTCCCACTTGCACTAAGGCCATGTACTGGCGTATCGAAGACCTATCATCTCGATCAGCCGCTCGAACTGAGTCTGGGGCAAGGCCTTGGTGAATGGATCTGCAGTGTTATCTTCTGAAGCAACTCTCCGAACCTTGATCTCCTGGCGATCCACAATCTCCCTGATCAGGTGATACCGCCTCAAGATGTGTCTGGATCTCTGATGGGACCTGGGTTCCTTCGCTAAAGCTATGGCCCTGTTGTTGTCGCAATACAGAGGTATTGGATCAACAATGGACGGAACCACCTGAAGTTCTTTTATGAACTTCCTTATCCAGACAGCTTCTTTTGCGGCATCAGATGCAGCGATGTATTTCGCTTTCATCGTCTAGTCTGCAACGGTTTCCTGTTTGGAACTCTTCCAACACACCGCCCCTCCATTGAGGGTAAAGACAAAACCCGACATGGACTTGGAATCATCCTTGTCACTCTGGAAGCTGGAGTCAGCAAAGGCCTCGATCTGGAGGTCTTTTCCGCCATACACCAAGAACATCTCCTTAGTCCTTCTCAGGTACTTGAGAATGTTCTTTACCGCTATCCAGTGTTTCTCCCCAGGGTTTGACTGATACCGGCTTACCACACTCAGTGCATAAGCCACATCCGGTCTGGTACACAACATCGCATACATTATAGAGCCTACCGCAGAAGCGTAGGGTATAATAGACATGCGATCCCTCTCCAAATCAGTCTTGGGAGACATCTCTTTAGAAAGGGTGATCCCGTGACAAGCCGGTAGGTTACCGCGCTTGGAATCTTCCATACTGAATCTTTTCAGTATGGTGTCGATGTACCTGGACTGTGAAAGTCCTAATATCCTCTTGGATCTATCACGATGGATCCGAATCACCAGGATGTATGAGGCATCACCTAAGTCTTTCATGGAGAACCTGTGTGACAAGAACCCCTTGACAGATTGTAGTATAGGAACGTCATTTCCTATTAAGAGAATGTCATCCACGTATAAAACGAGGAATACTACAGTTCTCGCTATAAATCTACTATAGATGCATGGTTCATCTGGATTTTTGATAAAGCCAAATTCCTTGACCGTCTCATCAAAACAGATGTTCCAACTCCGCGATGCCTGCTTTAGTCCATAGATGGACTTAAGCAACTTGCACACCTTTCCGCTGCTCCCACTCTGAATGAAACCCTCTGGTTGGTCCATATAGACACACTCCTCTAAATTTCCATTTAGAAAAGCGGTCTTTACGTTCATTTGCCAGATCTCATAATCGTGGAAGGCAGCAATGGCAAGAAGGATCAGAATGGATTTCAGCATAGCCACTGGAGAAAAGGTTTCGTCATAGTCCAAGCCGGGTCTTTGACGGAAACCCTTTGCAACAAGTCTAGCTTTATAGGTCTCAACCTGTCCATCTACACCAATCTTCCTTTTGAAGATCCACTTGCATCCTACGGGTTTTACCCCGTCTGGAGCAATGTCCAACGTCCATACCTTGTTGGTGTATATGGACTCCATTTCGGTCCGGATTGCATCCAGCCATTTTACCGAGTCAACGCTCTGAACGGCCTGCTGGAAGCTAGTAGGCTCATCATAATCTATGATGCAATCCTCTCTATCCCCGTCTATGAGAAAACCGTAGTATCTCTCGGGCGGATGAGACTGCCTACTACTCCTGCGGAGTGGCGCAGGAATGTCCTGTTCTTTTGAACCCTCTGGTTCCACTAAGCTTTCAGTAATAGCTCGTGGTTCTGGAATTTCTTCCAGTTCTACTGTGCTCCCACTTATCTGGGTTTCTAAAAACTCAGTTTCCAAGAAGTAGGCATGACGAGAAACAAGAACTTTTTGTTCCTCTTCGCAGTAGAAGAAATATCCCTTGGAGTTCTTTGGATATCCCACGAACTTACACTGTACTGAGCGTGCCTCGAGCTTGTCTGCATGCTGCTTTTTAACAAAAGCTGGACATCTCCATGTCTTAATGTGCTTAAGATAGGGTCTCTTCCCACACCACATCTCATATGGTGTAGTAGGCACAGTCTTAGTTGGAACTCGGTTCAAAAGGTATGCAGCTGATTCTAGTGCATACCCCCAGAATGATCGCGGTAACTCAGCGTTACTCATCATGGACCGTATCATATCCAATAAGGTTCGGTTCCGTCTCTCCGATACACCGTTATGTTGCGGAGTGTATGGAGGAGTAAGCTGAGAGAGAATTCCGTTCTCTTTTAAATAGTCCAGGAACTCGGCACTCAAGTATTCTCCACCTCGATCCGATCTTAGAATCTTGATACTTTTGCCGGTTTGTTTTTCTACTTCATTCTTATATTCCTGGAACTTTCCAAAGGCTTCGGACTTATGTTTCATTAAGAAGACATAACCGTACCTTGAAAAGTCATCCGTTAAAGTAATGAAGTAAGAATAGCCGCTTCGCGCATGTGTAGACATTGGACCGCACACGTCGCTGTGTACGAGTCCCAAGAGCTCGCTCGCTCTTACTCCGTGTCCAGTGAACGGAGTTTTTGTCATCTTTCCTTTGAGACAGGATTGACAAGTGGCATACGATTGATATTCGAACGGATTCAAATATCCTTCTGTATGTAACTTCGTCAACCTTCTCTTATTGATGTGACCTAGTCTACAATGCCATAAGAAAGTCTGATTTATTTCTGGAGACATTCTTTTGTGTGTATTCTGGACATTGAAAATCTGTGGTTGGTTTAATACGTATATACCATTGCTCAATGTACCTGACCCAATCAAAACTTGATTAAGGTGAATGTTTACAACATTACTTACAAACGCAAATTCATAACCTTCTTTAGAAACTGAAGATACAGAAATGATATTACAAGTTGCGTTTGGTACAAAAAAGCAATTACGCAAAACCAAAACATGTCCATCTGACATTCCCAGGTGATAGTCCCCCACGGCCTTAGCATCCATGCTAGCTCCGTTTGCAACTCTGAGGGTCATGTCACCTGCCTTCAAAACCCTACGGTTTCTCAACGCCTGCAAAGAATTACAGATATGAGATCCTGATCCGGTATCCAATACCCAGGAAGTAGAGTTTATTAAAAGACAGTTTTCAATAACATACACACCTGAAGCTGAAGCTGCAACCTTCTTCAATTCCTGTGTCCTGGCTTTCCAAGCCCTGCAATCATTCTTCCAGTGTCCTTTCTTATGACAATAGAAGCATTCTTCTTTATCCACAAGCTGCCCCACTTTCTTTGTTGCTTTTGCTTTTCCCTTCATATCCACTTTACTAACACCGCCCCTTGGTTTGGCGGGGGCTTTCTTCTTCTTTCCCTTGGCTTTCGCCTTAGACCTAGAAGAGGAAGATCCTCCTACAAACAAAGTGGATGTTTCCCTACCTTTCTGTAGGGTGCCCTCTGCACTCCTCAGCATGTTGAGGAGTTCTGAAAGTTCAATTTCTTTTTCTTGTAAGTTGAAGTTCAGGATAAACTGGGCGTAGGAGAATCAAGTCCGTATAGAGCTCGTTCTCTAATGTGGTCCCAAGGTCCGCGAGCTCCTCAATGTAGCCAATCATCTTAAGCACGTGTTCCGCTACCGATGATCCAACGGCCAATCTTGCCGAAAATAACTTCTTCGACACTTCGTATCTTGCGATACGAGATTGCTCTCCATACAGTTCTTTTGTATGAAGAAATATGGATTCCAGGTCCATATTCTCGTGCCTTCTCTGATGTTCATTGTCCATAGAGGCAAACACGAGGCACTTGGCCTTCGCGCAGTCTAGTTCCCAGGTCTTACAGATTTCTTTATCCGCGACGCTGGTTTTGGGACCTGGGACAGGGGGAGCTTTGGTGGTAAGAAGATACCCCAGCTTGTCGTAAGTGATTGCCATTTTGACATTCCTGAGCCAATCTTTGTAGTTTGGCCCTGTCAGTATGTTTTTATCTAGAAGTAACTTAAGTCCAGTCATGTCGATTGGTCGCTGCAATTAGGAGAGAGAAGAAACACTCAGCTTGATGCTCTTGCAAGTTTAGAATGGTTTTTAGTTTGTCTAAACGGGATGGCTCCCACTGTTTCTCGAATCCCTCCTCAAACCAAAAAGGAAGAATTAGTCAGGATCAATCTCACCGTACAATACTTGCTTAACCGTTCAGCCAGGCTAGTGTCGGTACTTCGAGGGTGGTTTTCCAACGCTTTCGCAAAGTTCCTTAATTAAATAACCTCTTTTCCCTGAGGGCGTAGCCCCGCTAACACCTTTCTAGACACCTACTTGGTTTATAGCATTGATCGTTAAGTGAGAAATTTCCCGAGGAGTAGCATATACTCACAGTAGGATCGGGATCCAAATATCATCGTGTGACGAAAATGAAGGAATCCTACCAGAATCATCACACTCTAAATGGTATGCAACACTAGCAAGTTTCAGTTCTTTTGAAACTCCCGATGTGGATTTTTGCCCCATGCTCTTATGACCTTGACTTTGGCCAACAAATCATAAGTCACATGTCAAGTTCTACCCGTCGTTCTCCAGGTTAATTTGAATCCACCCGTACCTACCCTTGACTTTGGCCAACAAGGCAGTACGACTGTTCCAAACCAACGCATCTATCTATGCTGCACATGAATACCCCATAGCTACCAATCACTATGCCTTGACTTTGGCCAACAAACACAGCTTGAATACTATTGACTATTCATGTGAAACGACGGAGGGCTACGAATGGTTTTGGCGAAACCGTGAATATAGAGAACTTGATATAATCGATGGAACGAGATAGCTTTTAAAAGGAGTGGCTCAAACTCCGCATTTTAAAAGTTTGTTTTGAAAAGAACCGAGTGGTTTTTCGAAATTGTTCCAACGACTTTTACTTGGTTTATTTTCTTGCATTAGTTCTTTTAATGCGTGATATTCTTGCATTAGTTCTTTTAATGCGTCCCATCATTTAATCCTACCGTTGCAAAAAACAACCAAAATATGACGTACGCTTATGCCATTCGCATTCGCCACGGGGCCCCGTCATTACCCGTTAGGTTACTTAACTAACGACAGAGCGGGGGCTGGGCTAGCGCGGCTGTAAAACATAAGCAACGCCTAAATAATATCATATATAGATATACTGCAATGATAGCCATTTCAGATCATAGATGAACACATTGGATATACTAGGAACCTGCAATTCGTACGAGCCTGTAACGAAAAGCAGATTACACGGTCGCGGTGAATAGGCAATACCCCACCCAAGACCCCTACGGGTGCGGCAAACTACCCGCCAAGTACCCGAAGCGAAGCAACCTCCCTCATCTCCGTGAGTAGGCCACTCGGCACTTCGGCATACCCGGTAGTTTGTGCACCCCCTCCATGAGTCTATCCTAGGAGCAAAAACAGTAAAAAGAAATTATACAATGACGGCTACAACCCCGACCCGGTCGTGCGGCCATACAAATAATTATTACATCAATTTACAAATTTACATGAATTTAAAGAAAAGAAAACTCTCGTCTCACAACCCCCCGGCTATTCACCCGCGACAATCCAATGAATTCATATACACATTCCAATGACATTACAGATCACAGATTTGTATAACCCCCACTAATCGACATATAGCGATTAGTAGACGTTCAATACAAATATCACATCACAGAAAACCCGTCAGCTTAAGTCTTTTCGAAGTTCGATCAAAAATACGGATTTATAGGCCCCAAACACAAAATTTTCGTTCTGGAAAATCTGGGCTGAAAAAACATATTCCAAAATTCCCAAAATACCCCACTGAACAAACTGCAACCAAAATTTCCCACTGCCGAGTCAACTCGGCCGCGGAACCGCGGCGGGAGCACGCTCCCGCCGCGTTTCCGCGGCGCTTTGATCGGTTCAGTGGATGAAATTTTGTCAGTTTGTTATAAAAACCCTGAGCCGAATTTTAAAGTATGATTTATCATTTTTGGAACAGAGGAAAAATTCGACAGCAAGCATGATATCGGGGTTCATTTCGGGACTTTTTCTTTGATCGATCTTCTAACTACTTTGCTAACATGTTAGATAGAGTTTAACTAGGCTCTGATACCACTGTAAGTCCATGCTACCTCTCCCGGTACTTTCGGGCATGCGGAATTTGGTGAAAAACACTTTTCTAGAGGTGGTAATATGGACTCAAAACCGGATCTTTATTAAACATCTAACTAACAACCTAATTAGGAATTGTTAACTACTCGGTTAGGGGGTTTGTACCTTTCTTATCTCGAACTCCTTCGTCTTCAAGTTTCGATGGTTGTCCGAATCGGCTTCTCCCCGTCATCTCCTTGCGGCGAAGATAGATCCACCTGAAAGCTTCTACCTTTGGCTCCTTCTTCGATCTTTGAAGAAACTAGTTCACTCGGTTTGCTAAACGTTGTGAACTAGAGTGAGTAGAGAAGAGTTTGTTTGGGATTTTATTTATGGTTCTTGGTTCTCAACTCATGAGACAAGTGAACCATAGACTCAAAAGAGGGAGAGCAAGAGGAGGAAGATGAGAGCTCAAGAACAAGAGAGAGAATGAGCATGAAAGAATGAGAGAAGACTTTTCTCATTTGGCTCTCATAATCCAAAACCATCATAACACATCATAGCAATCAAGTATTATGTGATGGTTTTAGCAACAATAGCCATATCATTTCATGCACTCATTTTGCACAAGAGAGCAAGCAAGCAAAAGTGTTTGCCATAAAATGATAGCTATTGTTATCATGATGGTCAACTAGTCAAGCCTAGTCAACCGGTCAACAAAGTCAACAAGTCAACAAAGTCAACAAGTCAACAAAGTCAACCCCTCAACAACCATGTCACCATAATACTTAATTAATATAATTGTTAATCATATATCATATTCTCATTAGGGTTGAGCAAAAAGTCAATAGTCAACGGTCAACGGTCAACAACCCTAATGAGAATCCTCTTCCTCTGTCTCTCCGTCAACTGTGCATACACACCCGCATCCGCGTTCCGAGGAACACGGATGCATACTGGATAAAACCAATCCCAAAAGGTACACTAGGATCTTGCTTAAACCAAAGCCCGCTAGTGTAAACTGTCCGGACACTGTACGTGCACAAGTGCACGGATGTGACCGAACCCTGTCGCAAAACCATGCGACCTGTCGCAAAACCATGCGACCTCTACTCTTTTGCCAAAAGGCGAATAGCTTTCTGTGTGGTACTCTAAAGACTCGACACTACGCTGGCAGTGGGTTTAACCACAGATCGCAAGCGGCACTAGCTGTGCGTAACGGTCCCTAGGTAGATGCCGAAAAGAAGACTGACGAGGTGAAACCCATCTGAACTCTTACTGAGCCTGAATGTGACAATCTCCGTACAGTCCGGTCTGTTCGTCTGATACATCGCATGGCGGGCCTAGGGGGCGGTGAACGTCAGTCCCCAAATAGCGGTACAAGTCGTGTCGGAGTGAAGCCCAAAACACCCTGAGATAACACTGGAAGCCTACCAGTATATCTCGATTGCCCTGGCCAGGGACTACTCGTGTAATGGCTCTCCTAGACACAGCGCGATGTCAACCCTAATACCGGGAGAGACGAATCCTGTCTAACCGTCATTGCCTCCAAGTGCTTCGGGACTGCACTCAACTACTACCTGTTTGCACGACTCCTTTGAGCCGTGGTAGGGTAGTAATCAGAGTACAGTGGGAACACACTCGAGGCGAAGTGACAGTGTCAAGTCAGCGGACTAAGCTGTACTCATGTCACCTGGGAACTGATAACTGACGATAGGTATAATACCAACCGGTCATTTCCCGACGAGTCCTGTCCAGTGTACTCGTAACCCAACGAGCCCCCGCATACTGTCTCCAGTACGACGTACTGATGGCTGTGGGACAGACCATCTCCCACTCTGGGATGAAAAGCGCATGCGCTAGTCTACTCCGGAGTATCGATGCCCTGTCTCGATATTCCTGCGACTAGGGACCTGCATAAGGATGTGCTTATAGATTACCCAGCCCCCACTAGTGTGACTGCCATCACAACGCTGGTAATCAAGCAAAAGATCCTAAGGGCTCCACTAATGTGTATAGGCGATATACTAAAATAAACGCATGTACATATTGAAGTAAAAACAAACCAAGTAGCATACTACTATATTGAGCAAGATTGTTTATACAAGGTGAATATCCCAAGCTTCCATTAAGTAATATACAAACTAGTATGATACAGTAATGGCCTCTAGGGCATATACACTAACAATATACGTGCCATACAAGTGCACAGAAACAAGATCTAAGTGCATCGGGTGGGCACAAAGCATCTGTCGTAGGCAACGTGTGTGCCTGACAGCAAAATCAGGTGCATCTGACATGCACGAAAAAAAATCTCGATTTAGTGCATCTGGTGTGCACCAAAATCGCATCTCAAGACATGCGCTCAACATGCGCGAAAACCCAAAACCAGGGGCATCCATCATGCACGAAATCATGAAATCCAATATCAAGCGCCGAACATGCGCAAAATCAAATCAAGTGCACAAGGTGCACAAAACAAATATCGAGTATCACAATCGAAATCGAAGTCCAGTGCATCTAAGTGCACAAAAGGCGTATCACTGCACTGCAAGCATATATAAACTATACAAAGTGCAGGAACCAAATCGTGTGCGTGCATACGCACAAAATCAACTCAAATGTCTAAAACCGTAAAATCACAAACATGAGAAACCCAAGCAGGAAAACGATATCAAGTGCAACACTGTGCAAAGATCGTAAATCCTCAATCATCAAAATCAAATCAGGCGAATAAATCACCCAAAACATTGAAATCAATAATGGCGGAATAGTACCGCTCAAGCGCATCCTCTAAGAATCTCGGGCCAATTGTCGCGGTCCATAGTGGGACGTCTCGTCGATGATCATGAACTCTGGCCTGCTGGTGTGCGTAACAATGACCACTCCTGGGTCAAGGTCTTCACTATGAATTACCAATCTCTCGGTCCATCGGCTCATCGGCCCTGTCAGGTGTGCCAACGGGGATGATCCCGTTCTGGCACGTCTCTTGTCATCTCCCGGTCAATCATCGCGACCACTCGTAAGACAGCATATCACCGGCGTCGGCCTCTGGCTCTCTGAATGTACATGACACATCTGATCCTGGGTGCAAGTATCATTGCAGCAGTGTCCTGGAAGGAATCCTGCTCACGGTCTCTTCCATGTCTCGTCTCTGCCAACTGTCCGGAAATCATCGTTCTTTCCTATATCTGCATCTTGCTCTGGAACGACTGCATACTCATCGCGACTCCTTCTGGAAGGTAAATCCAAGTACCATGCCTCAGCATGCGCATCGCATCTCTGATGTCGGCGGAGTGGAACGTCATATCATCTAGATCTGGTACGAACCTCTTACTTCACTTTTCTCTAATGTCGTTGTTCAGACCATAATATTGCATTTTTCATTCCCCTATTCTTATCCGCTTTATAAGTAAACAGGTACTCTTGACGCACGTTTGTTGCATATTACAGGATACAGGGCTTGGATTTAATACAGTGAAAAAGACGAAAGCTGATACAGAAAAGGGATTTTTGACCAACAAGTAGACGGATCCTAGTCAAGCCTAGACGAAGAACAGTGCAAGGTCCAAAATATCAAATGAACGGTTAAAAGATTGCTACAAGTATTCACTGAAACATCTGGAGGAGAATAAGAAGCCCAACAGAGAAAATACATATGAAAATAGGAAGCCCAAGATATCCTGAATCCAGCCAAGAAATATGGTGAGCCAAGCCCACCAAAGAGCCGCGGAACCACGGCCCAAGCGCCCTATTGCCGCGGTTCCGCGGCCATTCCAAGCCCGTGTCGGTGCAAACTTAGGGTGTCGGTGCGTCGGTGCAGGTGTTTGGATTTTCCGTGGGCAAATCTGTAATTGTGCATGTGCGAGAGTCTGTAACCCTAGGTTTTCTGTTTTCCTATAAATTGTAATTACAGATCTGTAAAATATTATGCCTCTTTTCAATCAATAAAATTCAGACTTTCTGGGAGTTTATTCAGATCTGTTCTTCTTGCTTGGAGGGAGCCATCGAACTAGTAAGTATTTTTATTCCTTTAATTAAAATGTTCTATCATCCCCTAATGAGCGAGTAGTCTCCTCGCTTGTTAGGGTTAGCCTTAGGGAAAGGGTTGAGAGATGAGATCTCTCACCCCTTTCAATGCCCCATGTACCTAATGAATTAGAACTCTATGCATACGCGCACAACCGCTCCTTACGGCGTCCTACCCCTCGAGGTAACGATGAACCGTAGTATAAAGGGCCGGTTGCGCGTGTTTTCCATGGGGGTTAGGGTAATTATCAACAAAGGAAGGATGCGAATCTAGAGGAAGAAACATCTTCCCAAAAGATTCGGACCCACTTTATTGACAATTACCGTAATATCTAATAGATCTAAAAAAGAAGGCATTGAAAGCGGTGAAGAAAAACGTTAATCTCCAAAACTTCCCCTAAGCCTAACCCTAGCAAGACTTTTAATTAGATTAATTAGATCCAGTTTTCATAGATTTTTATAAACCAACCAAAACGACACTGTGAATCAACTCGTAAAAACACATAAAAGGAATTGACCCATCTCTGTGGATCGACCCGTACTCACTGGCTAGCTGCGAAGCGACGCCGTTTCTGATTGCGGTAAATCCAAGTTTTGACACTAATCAAATGGCGCCGTTTCTTCTTCTTCTTCTTCTTCTTCTCCTTCTTCTTCTTCTCCTTCTCCATCGTCACTATGCTCGGTAAGTCTTCTTTCTTCGCATTCATTTGTACATATTTTTGCATTTGCATACTTATTTGAAAACCCATAAAAATTGAAAATTTTCAAAAATTATAAAAATTAATGTTTTCAATTTTGGCTAATTGACTTGAGTTTGACAAATAGGTTAACTGGCTATAAACAACTAGATCTTAGACTTAGTGAATTAAAAACCCTAAAAATAACATTTCTTAAAGTTTAACGGTAGAAATTATATGCCTTGTAGTTTATTTAGAAATAGGCAAATTTTGGGTTCACTTCTTGGGCTAAGTCAAAATGAGGGAAGAGTATTGATGTTCTTACTAGAGTATAAGTTTGAAAAATAGTTCTACCTTAAGTCTAGAATCTGAAAACGTATACCCTACAATTTGCACAATCACGCACCTTGAAACTTGAAATAGTAGAAGAGACCTTGAAATGCTCTTGTCTAAAGTCCTTAGTACGAAGAAAATAAAAGAAAAAAAAAGTGTGAATAAAGAATAAAAAAAATGGACACTAGTTTTTGTGATTACTTAAGGCAGCAAAAATAGAAAAATATTTAGCGAGGGTGCCTTATCACCTAGTGCCTTAGACCAACTGGTTTGGGAGTCACTGCTAAAGATTTGGGTGTTGCAAAACTAGGAAGTACGCTTTAAAGTGCTAACGCATCTTGTAATCGGTTGTTGGTACCTCAAGAAGTATTAACGGTCGCATGAAGGATGTGTAAGCGAAAATTCAATTAAAAATTCACCTACTAATAAGTACTTTGGACAACGGACGAGAGTATGATTGCTTGATTTGAATTTCCAAGTGTAGGGGTGATTTATACACACACGTAGGGGTATGTGATTGGGATTTAGATGAGAGATAGGAGTGAAGAATAAAACTTGTATCTTTAGTAGAGTTGATAGAAATTCCTAAGTGGAGATGGAACTTTAGAAGGAAAACTTAAGAGATGCCGAAAGCTAAGTTGGTCTACATAACATATATAATCTTAAGTTAAATAATAAGGAAGTGTGAAGAATGTGGGTGGATAATTTGCGAGTCAAAAGATAATAGAATTCCTTATTAGAAAACATAATTGGAGAACAAAAGTCAATGGGCCAAGTTGATAGGATTTTGTGGGTGTAATCTGCTGAAAACCCTCAGGAGACAACACTCCTCCTACTAGGGACACCTAGAGGTTTAACGGCTTGTTGCACGTGCTCAGTGCAATCGTGTTTCCCTGTGAAAGTGTGGTTAGGATTTTAGTGAATAAAAAATAGGTTTGCTCGAGGACGAGCAAAAGGTATGTTTGGGGGTATTTGTTCAGATCATAATATTGCATTTTTCATTCCACTATTCTTATCCGTTTTATAAGTAAACAGGTACTCTTGACGCACGTTTGTTGCATGTTACAGGATACAGGGCTTGGATGCGAATACAGTGAAAAGGACGAAAGCTGATACAGAAAAGGGATTTTTGACCAACAAGTAGACGGATCCTAGTCAAGCCTAGACGAAGAACAGTGCAAGGTCCAAAATATCAAATGAACGGTTAAAAGATTGCTACAAGTATTCACTGAAACATCTGGAGGAGAATAAGAAGCCCAACAGAGAAAATACATATGAAAATAGGAAGCCCAAGATATCCTGAATCCAGCCCAGAAATATGGTGAGCCAAGCACACCAAAGAGCCGCGGAACCGCGGCCCAAGCGCCCTATTGCCGCGGTTCCGCGGCCATTCCAAGCCCGTGTCGGTGCAAACTTAGGGTGTCGGTGCGTCGGTGCAGGTGTTTGGATTTTCCGTGGGCAAATCTGTAATTGCGCATGTGCGAGAGTCTATAACCCTAGGTTTTCTGTTTTCCTATAAATTGTAATTACAGATCTGTAAAATGTTATGCCTCTTTTCAATCAATAAAATTCAGACTTTCTGGGAGTTTATTCAGATCTGTTCTTCTTGCTTGGAGGGAGCCATCGAACTAGTAAGTTTTTTTATTCCTTTAATTAAAATGTTCTATCATCCCCTAATGAGCGAGTAGTCTCCTCGCTTGTTAGGGTTAGCCTTAGGGAAAGGGATGAGAGATGTGATCTCTCACCCCTTTCAATGCCCCATGTACCTAATGAATTAGAACTCTATGCATACGCACACAACCGCTCCCTACGGCGTCCTACCCCTCGAGGTAACGATGAACCGTAGTATAAAGGGCCGGTTGCGCGTGTTTTCCATGGGGGTTAGGGTAATTATCAACAAAGGAAGGATGCGAATCTAGAGGAAGAAATATCTTCCCAAAAGATTCGAACCCACTTTATTGACAATTACCGTAACATCTAATAGATCTAAAAAAGAAGGCATTGAAAGCGGTGAAGAAAAATGTTAATCTCCAAAACATCCCCTAAGCCTAACCCTAGCAAGACTTTTAATTAGATTAATTAGATCCAGTTTTCATAGATTTTTATAAACCAACCAAAACGACACTGTGAATCAACTCGTAAAAACACATAAAAGGAATTGACCCATCTCTGTGGATCGACCCGTACTCACCGGCTAGCTGCGAAGCGACGCCGTTTCTGATTACGGTAAATACAAGTTTTCATACTAATCAAATGGCGCCGTTGTCGGGGATGGCGTAATTTTTCTTTTTGTGAATTTTCGGGTTGATATAAATTTTAAAAATTATAAAAATCTGAAAATATAAAAAAATACAAAAATTATCAACTTTGATTTGTTTGAAGGGTGTATCTTTTGAATCTTGCTGGAACAGCGAAGAATTGAGGATCTAGAAATTTACAGAAGGCAAAACAAAAATTGGTACACAAGAACAGAGAGGAACTATCAGTACAGAGCAGCACAAAATTTTTCAGAGCCTGATTCCTTCATCCTGCCGCATTTCCGCCGCATAAGGGGGCCCCACGCCGCGTTTCCGCCGCACCTTGGCCACGTCAGCGCATCAATTTTATATGGTTTGATCTCTCCTTCTCCCCTCTGCAACCTACAATATATCCACTGTGAAAATTTTCTGCAGGAATTCTTTGCGCTAAAAAATTCTTCTTCCCCCTTCTAAATAACAGATTTTCTGCAGGTTTCTTTGCGCCGCGCTAAAAATTGATTGCAAGTGAATTTTATTGTTTTGCTTAATTTAACCGGACTCTAAGGGGATAATTGACCAAACTCAGATTGGGTGGGGATTTCATCACCCTTCCCAGGACCCCAGAAAACACCTAAAGCATTTTTGCATCGACCACAATTAATTAAAAAAAGACTAGACTCAGACCTAAGGACATCGAGCTAAATAGGAAAAGGACTAGTATAGGCATCGGCCGTTCATCCTAACCGACATTGCGGTGTCTAGGCTAGTGGTTATTAATTAGGCCCACTGTAGTGGTGGTTCCTTCCCACTTACCTGGCCGTACTTGTCCGTGAAGAAGCGGTTTGAGGTCTTATTTCTAGCCCTAGTTAGGAGCTGTCTAGCAGACCTAGGCGACCCTAGATCTAGGCCTGATTGTGCATGTGTGGTTGATACATTTGTGTCACGAGTCCCATTTCAAAAACCTCTTTGCAAAACTCTCACATTAAAAAGAAAGAAAGAAAAATCTTTTCAAAACTTGCAACTTGTCGCTAAGAAAACTTGCAACTCACTTCCACCACTTTCCCTTCACCGACGTTATCTTACCCCCACATTCTGTTTTTTCTTTTTTTCTGACTACACTACTCATTTTAGTGTATGTCACTTTGGACTA
Organism: Agapanthus africanus; assembly: GCA_030015575.1. NCBI lineage: Eukaryota > Viridiplantae > Streptophyta > Magnoliopsida > Asparagales > Amaryllidaceae > Agapanthus > Agapanthus africanus. Next base: position 262,142,983 of record CM057347.1, read on the forward strand.
GGGATACTAACGCCCGATTAGTCCGTGTTTCGTTGGTACCGACCGACGAACCTTTCGACACCGAAGTCGAAATTCCCTCCATTTCCTTACCTCCATCTTCAAATTCTTCTTTCGAAGGTATGTCGGGATTCAACCCCAATGATACCTTACCGACGGGAATGATTCCACCTCCGCCAGGTGTGAATAATCCGAATCTTCCGCCTGTTGTAGCGCCCGCACGAGTTGCTCTCCAGGATCTCTTCTACCCCGTTCGCACTTCTTTACCTACATGTCTTTCACCCCCACCGGCAAATGGGGACAATTTTGAAATAAAACCACATTTCATCAATATGCTGCCAAAATTTCATGGTTTGGAATCCGAAGATGTATATATCTTTATCAATAAATTCCAAAACGTTTGCGCCATGATGAAAACAACCCAATTAAGTGATGACGCTATAAGGCTAAGGGTCATTCCTTTTACCTTATGTGACCTAGCTAAGAAGTGGCTATACAGCACCGCATCACATTCCATTAGAAATTGGGATGAGTTTGTGAGAGCTTTTCTGAAAAAGTTCTATCCTCATCACAAAACTGCTAGAATCCGTAATGAGATTATACAATTTTCACAGCTTCCTTCCGAACCATTTTGGAAGTGCTTCGAGAGATTTAAAGACCTACTTGTTCAATGCCCTCATCATGTGATCGAAAGTTGGCAACTTTGCCAAATATTATACGAGGGATTGAACTCGGCAACGAAGCAGTTGTTAGAAACCATATGTCAAGGTCATTTTCTCTCCAAGTCTAGCGACGAAGCGTGGCAGTTTCTTGAGGATCTTAGTGAGCAAACAATTCAGTGGGAGAGTACCAAGACCACATCATCTTCTTCTAGTGGTCAACCTAGGGCAGGCATACATCAAGTAGATATGTCGATTGCTATGAAGGCTGAGATGGCCGCACTTATGAAAAAGCTAGAAGCCATTGAGACCAAAATCTCATCGTCTTCTCCTGCCCCTACTTTACCCACACGAACTGTTTGTGCTTGTTGTTCGAATCCATCGCATCTAACCGAAGAGTGTCCTTATAGTGCATCTACTCAAGGACAGGATCAAGTCAATGCTGCATTTCAGCAACGACAAAGAAATAATCCGTACTCTTCGACATACAATCAGGGGTGGAGGAGTCACGTAAATTTCGCTTGGAACCAAAATCAACAAGTCCAAGAAAATAACAATTTTCAAAGACCTCCTCCTCCACAACAACAACAAGCACCTTTACAAACTCAAAACCAGCAACCTTTCCAACAACAACCTTATACAAATCAAACGAACAATTTGGTTCAACTAAATGATGATAAGGTTATCTCGCTCGAGAAAAGTCTAGATGCATTTCTCAAGCAATCTACAGAATCCGCAGCAAGATTTGAAAATTATGTTCAATCTTTGATGCATAACAATGCCTCACACGATCAAAGTATCAAATCTATTGAGGCACAAATTGCACAATTAACTGCTGCGTTGAGCGAGAGAGAAAAGGGAAAGCTTCCATCTCAACCATTGCCAAATCCCGGTCACCCACAAAACGCATATCACAATCACAATGTTAATGCGGTGACCACGTTGAGATCCGGAAGAGTGTTGCAAAATAATGTGGGAACTAATGATGACATCCCCGCCGGTGGTTCTTCTTCTTCTTCTTCTCCTCCATCGTCACCTTCCCCTTCTTCATTTTCTTCACTTTCTTCTTCACCTTTTTCTTTTGAGCTTATTCTCCACCCTTCACACGGCTCTACTTCTTCTAGCTCGAACGGACCCATTTCTCACAACATGAACACATCTACACCGGGATCCGTTCCTACCCCACATTCTACTCCACAAACATTTGACTCAACAAATTTTCAAAATGCACCATTTCCAAACAGGTTGAGTCCCAATAAACCAACTGCACAAGTGGAGAAGATTGTGGAGATATTTAAGCAGGTTAGCATAAATATACCTCTCTTGGATGCTATCCAACAAGTCCCTTCATACGCGAAAATCTTAAAGGGCTTATGCACCTCGAAGAGAAAAGCATCTCAAGTACCCAAGAAAGTGCTAGTGGCTAGTGCAGTGAGCAATGCTATTAACCACCATCAAACCTTACCCCAAAAACGAAAGGACCCAGGCTGTCCTACGATTTCAATCACAATTGGGGATAAGAAAATTAATCGAGCACTTTTAGATCTTGGGTCTAGAGTTAACCTGCTTCCCTACTCCGTGTACGAACAATTAGGGGTTGGAGAGTTGAAACCCACTCGTTGTACTCTCCAAATGGCTGATCGATCAATCACCCATCCAAGGGGTGAGCTAGAGGATGTGTTGATAAAAGTTGGGGAGTTCATATTCCCCGTTGATTTTATTGTTATGGATACACAACCTGTTGCTAACCAAAGAAACCAAATTCCGGTGATTCTCGGTCGACCATTTTTGGCCACTTCCAATGCCGTAATAAATTGTCGCAATGGCTCCATGACTCTATCCTTTGGGAAGATGTCTAGTGAATTCAATATTTATAAAATGGGAAGTCTACCCCCCGTGCCTAAAACTAGTACACGAGAAGTTTGCTCTATTCACGAAATCACACAGGAGGACCGCGAGCTTAAAAGATTTCTATTTGATGAAAACAGTCTTAACGCCACTAGTGCGTCCCTCCTTGAGCCTACCACCGTTGACACAACCGATATTGATTATGAATGTTTCACTTTTTCGGATGATGACGACTCACAACCTGAATATGAGTCTTTTGAATTTGTGGATGAGTTAGTTGAACCATCCGAATCGGTTATTTGCAGTGATTTCGAATCTGTGTTGGAGTCCTTTGAGTTCGAGGTAGATTCCGCAATGATCCTTTCGCCTCCGAAACTCGAACTCATGTCCTTACCGCCTCATCTTAAATATGCCTACATAGGTGAGAATGAGACCCTTCCCATTATCATATCGGCTTCTCTAGCCCTTGAGCAAGAAAACGCTATTTTAAAAGTCTTACAAGATAGGCGGCAAGTTTTCGGTTGGACTATGGCGGACATCGAGGAGATCAGTTCCCTTATAATTGAATATCATATGAAATTGATGGATGATGCCAATTTAATAGAGGACCCACAGGAACATTTTGGGGATATTGTGGTTAGTCAACCTCCTCCTTTAGAAGTTGAACCACCCCCATTTCTTTTAAGAAGCTACGAGAATGCCAATATTCCACTGATTGCTGATCAATCGCATTCTCGTTTTGATTCATCACCACCTCCTGTCCTTCCATACCACCACTTCTATCTTCCCCAATTCTTTTTGGACCGCCACAACTTCCACCAACCAATACTCTTTACTGATAAATTTTTCAACTGGTTGGTATTGACTTTTGGTCTATGCAAAGTTTGGCAGTAATGTCTAATATAGTTTAAATGAAGTTTGGGGGAGGGCCTTTCTGTATATATTTTTGTTTTCCTTAACAATGAAAAATTATAAATAAATAAACAGGGAAGTGCCGTTATTTTGACCCTCTTGGTTTAGCATGATAGTGAGGACACTGTCAAGTTCAAGTTTGGGGCTATGCTCGGTAAGTCTTCTTTCTTCGCATTCATTTGTACATATTTTTGCATTTGCATACTTATTTTAAAACCCATAAAAATTAAAAAATTTCAAAAATTATAAAAATTAATGTATTCAATTTTGGCTAATTGACTTGAGTTTGACAAATAGGTTAACTGGCTAGGAACAACTAGATCTTAGACTTAGTGAATTAAAAACCATAAAAATAACATTCCTTAAAGTTTAACGGTAGAAATTATATGCCTTGTAGTTTATTTAGAAATAGGCAAATTTTGGGTTCACTTCTTGGGCTAAGTCAAAATAAGGGAAGAGTATTGATGTTCTTACTAGAGTATAAGTTTGAAAAATAGTTCCTACCTTAAGTCTAGAATCTGAAAACGTATACCCTACAATTTGCACAATCACGCACCTTGAAACTTGAAATAGTAGAAGAGACCTTGAAATGCTCTTGTCTAAAGTCCTTAGTACGAAGAAAATAAAATAAAAAAAAGTGTGAATAAAGAATAAAAAAAATGGACACTGGTTTTTGTGATTACTTAAGGCTGCAAAAATAGAAAAATATTTAGCGAGGGTGCCTTATCACCTAGTGCCTTAGACCAACTGGTTTGGGAGTCACTGCTAAAGCCTTGGGTGTTACAAAACTAGGAAGTACGCTTTAAAGTGCTAACGCATCTTGTAATCGGTTGTTGGTACCTCAAGAAGTATTAACGGTCGCATGAAGGATGCGTAAGCGAAAATTCAATTAAAAATTCACCTACTAATAAGTACTTTGGAAAACGGACGAGAGTATGATTGCTTAATTTGAATTTCCAAGTGTAGGGGTGATTTATACACACACGTAGGGGTATGTGATTGGGATTTAGATGAGAGATAGGAGTGAAGAATAGAACTTGTATCTTTAGTAGAGTTGATAGAAATTCCTAAGTGGAGATGGAACTTTAGAAGGAAAACTTAAGAGATGCCGAAAGCTAAGTAGATCTACATAATATATATAATCTTAAGTTAAATAATAAGGAAGTGTGAAGAATGTGGGTGGATCATTTGCGAGTCAAAAGATAATAGAATTCCTTATTAGAAAACCTAATTGGAGAACAAAAGTCAATGGGCCAAGTTGATAGGATTTTGTGGGTGTAATCCGCTGAAAACCCTCAGGAGACAACACTCCTCCTACTAGGGACACCTAGAGGTTTAACGGCTTGTTGCACGTGCTCAGTGCAATCGCGTTTCCCTGCGAAAGTGTGGTTAGGATTTTAGTGAATAAAAAATAAGTTTGCTCGAGGACGAGCAAAAAGTAAGTTTGGGGGTATTTATTCAGACCATAATATTGCATTTTTCATTCCCCTATTCTTATCCGTTTTATAAGTAAACAGGTACTCTTGACGCACGTTTGTTGCATGTTACAGGATACAGGGCTTGGATGCGAATACAGTGAAAAAGACGAAAGCTGATACAGAAAAAGGATTTTTGACCAACAAGTAGACGGATCCTAGTCAAGCCTAGACGAAGAACAGTGCAAGGTCCAAAATATCAAATGAACGGTTAAAAGATTGCTACAAGTATTCACTGAAACATCTGGAGGAGAATAAGAAGCCCAACAGAGAAAATACATATCAAAATAGGAAGCCCAAGATATCCTGAATCCAGCCCAGAAATATGGTGAGCCAAGCCCATTAAAGAGCCGCGGAACCGCGGCCCAAGCGCCCTATTGCCGCGGTTCCGCGGCCATTCCAAGCCCGTGTCGGTGCAAACTTAGGGTGTCGGTGCGTCGGTGCAGGTGTTTGGATTTTCCGTGGGCAAATCTGTAATTGCGCATGTGCGAGAGTCTATAACCCTAGGTTTTCTGTTTTCCTATAAATTGTAATTACAGATCTGTAAAATGTTATGCCTCTTTTCAATCAATAAAATTCAGACTTTCTTGGAGTTTATTCAGATCTGTTCTTCTTGCTTGGAGGGAGCCATCGAACTAGTAAGTATTTTTATTCCTTTAATTAAAATGTTCTATCATCCCCTAATGAGCGAGTAGTCTCCTCGCTTGTTAGGGTTAGCCTTAGGGAAAGGGTTGAGAGATGAGATCTCTCACCCCTTTCAATGCCCCATGTACCTAATGAATTAGAACTCTATGCATACGCGCACAACCGCTCCCTACGGCGTCCTACCCCTCGAGGTAACGATGAACCGTAGTATAAAAGGCCGGTTGCGCGTGTTTTCCATGGGGGTTAGGGTAATTATCAACAAAGGAAGGATGCGAATCTAGAGGAAGAAACATCTTCCCAAAAGATTCGGACCGACTTTATTGACAATTACCGTAACATCTAATAGATCTAAAAAAGAAGGCATTGAAAGCGGTGAAGAAAAACGTTAATCTCCAAAACTTCCCCTATGCCTAACCCTAGCAAGTCTTTTAATTAGATTAATTAGATCCAGTTTTCATAGATTTTTATAAACCAACCAAAACGACACTGTGAATCAACTCGTAAAAACACATAAAAGGAATTGACCCATCTCTGTGGATCGACCCGTACTCACCGGCTAGCTGCGAAGCGACGCCGTTTCTGATTACGGTAAACACAAGTTTTCATACTAATCAGTCGTCTGCTTCGGACTCGTCTTGTCGTGGCTGCATGGACTGAGCTCTAACGGCTATCCTCGTATCGGGAGTCTCCCAAGAAATGCATCTCACCACCTAGCATCCGAATTAAGTCGAACCATCCAATCGATTGTCAAAACCTCATAATCCCCCAAGGGCTCAACATCTTAGGCACAGTTTAATAGTATCGAGTACAAACCACAGCATCGGTGGTCCAGCCGTAGAAGGGCAATCCCAAGCCTCACTAATGGCGTCGTGGAACTGCCGCAAACCCGAAGGTTCAAAGGCTTTCACACGGTCATTATGTCGAGTTAGGGTTTCATTCTTCTAGAGGGTCCATAGAATTGCCTGCATGTCTTTCCGACTACTTTAAACTTAGAATAATAGGTTTCTAACATTCGATCGTCTCTGTCGACTCTCAAAGTCTCCGTGTGAAGTCGTCTCTTGTTGGAATCAATCTATCTGATGACCTCTCATCGGGTAGACGAACGAACCACATGTCCTAGTCATTCATCCTCGGTTGACTAGCGACCTTCTATCATCTCTTAGTACAACCTGTACTGCAATAGCTCCAACATATGGGGCGATATCCCGTCGCTCGCAGCAACAACTGGCTCACTCGTCTGCACGCTGAACAGTGCCTCAATCATCATGAGTAAGCAATACACCAGCGGTCATCAAAATCTGGCTGGCCTCTATCATTGGCTCAATCCTCTAGTGTCGATCAGCACATCCGAGTAACCTCATAAAGGCGATCCGCCAAACGCTCGTGGCGCGGAAACACAGTAAAAAGACACATCTCCGCAATCGTGTGTCGCCGGAATTTTGCCCTGGTCAGTCCTCGTTCGTGACGAGCTCGTGCTGACCACAACTCTAGCTGTAGCTCTCCCTGCCCGTAATCGTGGCAGCAAAACCATAACTGGTACTGATGAGGCTAGATCGGAATGAATATAATACTGAGCAAAGAAATGTACATCCTAAGGCTTCTTAAGTGGAGTAGCGTATCGTAAATATGCCGCGGAACATACCTACGGTACGTCACTCTACTTTAGTCACCTATTCCATCAACCAAGGGTCATCCTACGCTCCGAAGGTAAAACCTAACGCTCTGATACCAACTTTGTCACGACCCGAAAGTACGGAACATGACCGGCACTTAAACTACGAACGTCTCGAGGCGTACGTAATCTAAGTAAACCGAAAACCCAGAAATCCAAACCAAGAAAAGATGTAGAGTGCTGGAAAAGCCAACTTAAAGCAAGTAGTTTCAATAGCATAAGCCGAATTATGCGGGTTTCTAAAAACATCAAAAATTTCCTGAAAATTTCGGCAGAGTCTCCTTTGTAAATACTGGCCCCCAAACGGGATACAACATGAATAGTATACGAAATCAAAAAAAAGGTATCCCCAAGCGGGAGCTAGCTCTTCGTCAATCGACGGTCACAACCACACAAGCAATATAATATACAACGCCAACGGCGAGGATCAAAACTCAAAAGGAAACTCAAACCACAAGAAAACCACAGAAAAATAACGCACGACTCTAAGGTCGAAGGAATAACATCACTGGTCTCTATCTCAAAGTAAATACATGTTTAGTTGATGGAACTTCTAGATACAACTGAATAATAATATACAACGTATAATGATAGGTACGATACAAATAAACCCACCTACTAGCAAGTCACCCGAACAAAACTGTACCCGTAAAGCCGTAAAGAAACCTGTACGGCGGAACCTGCAAGAAACTGGGGCACAACGGGGGTGCGTTACCAACTCGTGAATAGAAAAACATCAACGAATAGAAATCGCATGTATAACGCAATCCTAGGTCATACGATAAATATATATAATTCTCAAATAAAACTAGCAGTCTATAACAATGACGAGGGTAAATATCTAATCCAAGTGTAATTCCATGTGCCCATGCCAGTGACTCAGGTAGCAATGTATCATATGGATGATGTATGAATGCATGGAACAGAATGCATGTACTGACGAAAACTGCTTTCATAAATCAGTGAGATTTCTGTATTTTAAAAGTGAGGTACCATAAATGAAATCGGCATAAAACAGTGCCCAGCATCGACACAAAACAAGTGTCCAAATATCTCGATATCTCTGTGGGCACAACAGGGGTGAGTTGCCAACTCGTAAATAGAAAAACATCAACGAATAGAAATCGCATGTATAACGCAATCCTAGGTCATACGATCAATATATATAATTCTCAAATAAAACCAGCAGTCTATAACAACTAGGGTAAATATCTAATCCATGTGTAATTCCATGTGCCCGTGCCAGTGCCTCAGGTAGAAATGTATCATATAGATGATGTATGAATGAATGGAACAGAATGCATGTACTGACGAAAACTGCTTTCATAAATCAGGGAGATTTCTGTATTTTAAAAATAAGGTACCATAAATGAAATCAGCATAAAACAGTGCCCAGCATCGACACAAAACAAGTGTCCAAATATCTCGATATCTCTGTATCACAATCTCTGTACCTCAATATCTCAAAATCTCAATATCTCAATCACAATATCTAGGGCGCCGTCAATCCAGACCGGCCCCTACCATCTATCTCAAGACCACGACGGTATCCTCCGGATATCCGACGCGTCGGGTAATATCACCGGTCGGTAGTGCTCCCCTGCCAGGCTCAACGTCAACAACACGATTCTCTTGCCTCGGGGTACCGCACCGGGCCCACCATGTACCCGAAACGGTTCCTCCACTCCTCGAATCGGGTCTCGAAATCCATAAGCAAACTCATGGTGGACGACTCATACATCATGGGAAAACCGCACTTTTTATTTTAAAAGAGAGAAAAGGTTTATCTATGTTTTTGCGGTTTTCCTCCAAATCCAGAAAATCTCATGGAAATCCGAATCCAAAACCTCAATAACATGTAAAACAGTGAATATATGCATGAGAATCCATGAATGCGGCATAACAATGAATAACAGTATGCATGAAGTAGCAGGTAATAACTACAATGTCTAAACTAACATATAAGGCAAGTACGCTAATATCATGTCTAAACTATTAGCTAACAGGCTATGTCAAGCAATAATATTTTCTAAGGTGTACGTGACATGGCAATTACCGATGAAGATGTGTGTGAGCCGGCAAGTAAGTGTACGTGGTACATACGCATCATCGGTAATGGTGCTGATGTCCTAACAACATGATATCAATAATGGAGTATGAAACATAATATAAGCATGCGATGCGAAGCGAACCACAATAATGAGCGGGAGCTGAATACGAGATGCAACTATAACTAATCTGCATTAATCTAATATAAGTCCTACAAATGGCGTCTTTTGAAATAACACGAATCATGGGGTTTTGAAAATAGGGGCTACGGTGTTTTTATGAAAAGCTACGTCTTTTGAAATATCCTTAGGATCCCTTGGGCTGTCTTTTAAAATACCCACGATTCGTTAGTTTTTGAAATAGGTAAGAATCGAATCTAATCTAACAATTAAACTAAACTAAAGGGCTAAGCTAACAAGCTGGACTACAGGTAAGGAAACCGCCTAACATCTCAGTCGATCCATATACATACCTGTATGTATATTAGTCGGTGATCCCGCCTCAATAATATCATATCCGATACCATATCTATAAGCAGACATCCGAAGTCAAGAGTGCGGATCAATCATCAAAATATAGCTCGTACGTAAATCCGTCGTACGGCATCCCCAAATCTGGGTACGGGTTAATATCACATTCATCATACTATTCACCTGGTATCCTCTTTATCAAATATCATGATCGGGATACTGATCTACGTCTAGTACAATATTGATACCGCCTAAGTATGCATGCACGTGTGTGAAACACTACGTCAAGGACCCGCTACAACGTCATGTCGTATCTCAAATACGAACCCTGCTGTATCACCGATCTCACGGCCTCAAATCAAATCTCATCGACTCATCATAAATCCCAAGTACTATCATCATTATCCATGCATGCGTATATGAATGTACATATGCATAGTCCCATACCCATGCATATATACATGTATACACATCCCAATCTGCGCACAAGAAAGTAAAGTATGCAAGTCTGTGTGTGCATATGTGGGTATAACAACTACTCTAGGGTTTCGCAACTAACCCAAAGCTAATCCATGAACACATAATCATAACATGAATAAACATTCTCGTATCATAAAACACCTATATAAACATATATATATGAGCTACACTACGGACAGCGGGGGTGCTATACGCCATCCACCCGACTTCTTCCCGTAGATATAAATCTACTCACCTGGTCCTCGCTAGCCGGTGCCGACGTCGCCACGCGCTTGATTGTCGTCTCGAAGTCCACATGGGTTACCTACATATCATAACGTACCGTGTCGTATTAAAATTCGACACATGACCCAAAACGACACGTGAATCCCACATAGGTCAAAACCTATGGTTGCTTTCACAAATCAACCCAAAAACCCTCGAAGTCGGCGTACAAACGCCAAACCATCGAGAACAACCCAAACACACTCATTTGTACAATTACAAGCACTAATTATAATATAAAATATCTTAAAACTCACAAAAACCTCAAACTCGCTTTAAAAGCTATTTTTCCGAAAATCTAGCAAGCAAAATTAACCGTTTTAGTACAAAACTCCATGTATAAACGAATCTAGCGGCCACAATATTCACTAAATATCTTAATTAAGTCATAAAAACAATTCCCATAATTTAATCTCATTAATTTCCATAAACCTTAAAATTCTAGTTCACAAAATACCTAAATTTTAACAATTTTATAGCAAAAATGCACAAACTACAATCTAGCTTGGATTTTCATGAACTAAAGTATTAAAATACACTTAATAATATTAATGAATTCATGAAAAAACCTAATTATATTTTTCTCATAATCAAATTCATGGTTTACAAAAACCTAGCTAGCAATATAGCTTAATTATTATAATTCCAAACCAGCAATTTGCAAACTAGAAATTTGATTAGGTTTTCATTTCACAATATGCAGAACTACAATTGCAACCACAATTACATAATAAAAAACCTAACTTGAATTTCATAAACCCTTACTAAATTTTTCCAAACATACAATTAAACCCAAATTAATAACTAATAATGCTTGATTTAAGGTATTCAAACAACAATTTAACAAAAGGTTTTGATTTATACCTCACAAGATTAAGGATCTAGCATGCAAATCCTAGCCTCCAAAAGTAGCTTCCATGCTCCTAGATCCATGCTAGATAGGCAAGAAATAATGGGTAGGAGTTGGATTTGGGATTAGTGATGTTTTTATGTGGATTTTGAAGCAATTTTGGAGGATTTTTGATGTGAAGAAAGTGAGGATTCAAGAGAGGGGAGGGCTGTCCAGATTTCGGCCAGGAATAGGAGGGATTGAGTGTGGTTGGTGTGTGTGAAGTCAAGGAGAGAGAAGGGATCCAAGTCAACACAAGACCATGCTTCAATTTTCTATTATTTCCTTTTCTTTTCTTTTATCAAAAGAAGTGGGGAAAAGTTTGGGGACGGCTGCTGATTTCAGCAGAAAAGAGGAAGAGAAATGAGGGTGTGTGAGTGTGGGTGTGTGGGAAAATGATAAATACTATACCCCAAACAACCATTAACACTAAATTCACCGAAAAAAGCATTTTTCTTTGATATTTTCTAAACCGTTTTGGCAAACGATTTCATTTCAAAAACCACATGATATAATTTTATTTAATGTTTTATGATGCACAAAATTTGTTTCAACTCATTCCAATATGTAATTTTCCCTAATTAAATGTATTAGTGACGGCTTAAAATAATATTAAAATAATTAATTTCGGAAAATTTTTCAGAAAATTTGAAATTTCACCTATGGCTCAATAAACACCAAATACTAGCAATTACATAGCTAGAATATATATATTTAATTTTATAATAAAGATATTTGCATTTTGACTTTTTACAGAAAACCCCCTTATTTTACCGTTTTTTCGAAATTTCACCGAAACTATTTTGAAAACGTTACAGAGCCGTTCAAACCACTCCAAGGATCAAGAAGAGGAGTTCAAGACCTAGGTATAACCCTCTAACCGAGTAACTAAACTTGTAGTTAGTATGCCTGATTTTTGTTTAGCAAAGATCTTTTGTTTCTAGTCCATGTTGCCTTGTATAAAAAATCATTTTTTACCTATTCCGCCTCTCCGTAAGAACCGGGGTGGGCAACGTGTGTTAGTGTATATGCCCTAGGGGGCATTATTGTATAATACTAGCTTGTATAGTACTTAATGGAAGCTTGGGATATTCACAGTTATATAACAGTCTTGCTAAACATGGTAGTATGCTATGTGGTTTAATCTATCTTAATATGTGTGTACGTATTGATAGAGCCCTTAGGATCTTGCTTGACTACCAGCGTTGTGATGGCAGTCACACTAGTGGGGGCAGGGTAGTCTACAAGCATATCCTTTTTTAGGTCCCTAGTCGTAGGATTATCGAGACAGGGCATCGATACTTCGGAGTAGACTAGTGTGTACGCTTCTCATCCCAGTTGGGGAGATGGTATGTCCCACAGCCATCAGTACGTCGTACTGGAGATAGTATACAGGTGCTTGTTGGGTTACGGGTACACCGGACAGGACTCGCAAGGAACTGTTGGTTGGTATAATACCCGTCGTCAGTTAACAGTTCCCAGGTGACATGAGTACAACATAGTCCGCAGACTTGACACTGCTACTTCGCCTCGAGTGTGTCCCACTGTTCTTAGATTGCTACCCTACCACGGCTCAAAGGAGTCGTGTAAAAAGGTAGCAGTTGGGTGCAGTCCCGAGCACTTGGAGGCAGTGGCGGTTAGACAGGATTCGTCTCTCCCAGTATTGGGAGTTGATATCGCGCTGTGTCAGAGAGCCATTACGTAAAGTCCCTGGCCAGGGCAAGCGAGATTTACTGGTAGGTTCCAGTAGTTTCTCAATGTGTAATGGGCTTCACTCCGACACGACTTATACCGCTTTTAGGGGACTGACGCTTGCCGCCCCCCTAGGCCCGATATGCGATAGTCCTAGACGAACAGACCGGACTGTACGGAGTTTGTCACATCTGGCTCAGTAGGAGTTCGGATGGGTTTCCTCATCGGCCTTCTTATCGACATCTACATGGGGACCGTTACGTACAGCTAGTGCCGCTTGCAGTCTATAGTTAAACCCACTGCCAGCGTAGCAGTCGAGTCTTTAGAGTCCCAGACAGAGAGTTTCCCTGCTCCAGGCGAAACGATATAGAGGTCGTATGGTTTTATGACAAGGGTTCGGACGCATACGTGTTTAAACGCTCGTACGATGTTCGGACAGTTTTTACTAGCCGGCTTTAGTTTAACCCAGGTTCTAGTATCGGATTATTGGATTTATACAGTCTAAAGTTTTTCCGTGTTTTCACGGATTGGAGGGGCGTTCTGGTAATTTGGCGGGATGCTTCTAGAAGTATGGTGACTTGAGGGTTTAGGTGGCATAAGCATTTATTGCTTTAGTGACTCATTTGTGTGATTCATCCATGTCATTAATGCATCATTAAATGGTTAATGACTCATGTAGTGAATCACACATATTGAATAAATGAAGCATGATGATCAATCATTTTATTTATTTATTTGATAAATCATTATGCTTCATATATTCAAGAGAGTTCATTATCTCATTCTCATTCTTATGCTCACCTTCTCTCTCCTCAAGCTCACTCTCTCTTCAAACCCTAATCCTACCCCTCATGTGTTGAGATCAAGGATTAGATAGACTAATTAATCCATAACCATTCTCTATATCACCTAGGTGCCTTTGATTAGCAACTAATGAAACCTACTTACCTCAAGATTAGAGGTGAAGCTTGAAGTAGAAGCTCTCGGGTGGATCGTCTATTACATAGAGGAGGCCGAGGAGCAGGTGGAGAACAAAAAGACGAAGGACAAGGTTCACTAGGTATAATCTCTTCTCACAGTAGTTAACAACTCCTATGTTTATGTTAGTTATAGTTTAGCAAAGATTCTTCGGTTAGTCGATGTTAATCTAAAGAACAAGATTGTTTTTCATATTTTCGCCTCCCCGCAACTCGTGGGGTGTTGTACATCGACTTACAGTGGTATCAGAGCCTCGCTAAACAATAAGTAACTTATTAGCAAAGTCATAAGAATTTCGAACGCAAAACGAACCGGAAAAAATATCGTATTCACCAAGTTTCTGTCGAATTTAAAACGAGGTCTAAAAATTTTTCAGGGACCTCTAGAAATACAAGCAGGGAAATGTAAGAATACTGGAAAAAATTGGGTGCATGAATCGGCCAAACAGCCGCGGAACCGCGGCCGATCCCACCGATCCGCCGCGGATCCGCGGCCGAGTTGAAACCGATTCAGCCCAATTTTCCCCAGTAACTCTTTTGTGAATATTTTGTCTTTTCTGGAATGTTTATTTTCTGCTTAAGTCTCAGGTGCACAGAGAAGTTTTGGAGTAGAATGTAAAGTGTTTGCTCGATCGAAATTATACGATGTTTGCTAATTAGATTATATCTATGAACTGTATAATGTGTTCGTAAATCTCCCCTAACTGCTAATATGTCGGTTGGCAGGGGGTTGCACATTTCTGTAATGATTTTACTGTTTGTGATTATGAACTTGATTGGATTGTTGTGATGATTATCCGGGGTCTGAGATGTGTTTTAATATTTATTCATTCGATATAATTGTAATATGTTGTAATATTATTTTGCGGGGCACATCCAGGTTGCTGTTGTAGCCACCGTTGTATTATTTCATTTTACTGTTTTTGCTCCTAGGATAGACCTAAGGTGGGGTGCACAAACTACCGGGTACTTTGAAGTGTTTAGTGGCCTACTCACATTGTTGAGGGAGACCGCTTCACTATGGGTACTTGGCAGGTAGTTTGCCGTACCCGTAGGGGTCTAGGGTGGGATAATGGCTATTCATCACAACTGTGTAATCCGTCTTTCGTTGCAGGCTCAAAAGAAACGCGGATTGCTTGTATATCCAATAATGTTCATCTGTGATCTGGAATGCCTATTATAGCGTCAGACGAATGTACAATATCTATATATGATAGCTATTTAGACGTCACTTATTCTTTACACACGCGCTAGCCCAGCCCCCGCTCTGTCGTTAGTTAAGTAACCTAACGGGTGATGACGGGACCCAGTGGCGAATGCGGATGGCATAAGAGGACGTTGTATTTTTGTTGTTTTCTGCAATGATAGGTTAAAGATGGGACGCATTATTATTAAAGCAAAGAAAATAAACCAAAGTTGAATCGTTGGAACAGTTTAAAAGAAACCGCTCGGTTATTTTTAAAACAGAAGATATTTTTAATTGCGGAGCTTTAACCACTCCTTTTAAAAGCTATCAGGTTCCTTCGGTCATATCAAGTTAACTACGTTCACGGTTTCGCCAAAACCATTCGTAGCCCTCCGTCATTTCATTTGGGTATTCGGTAGTATTCAAGCTATGCATTTTGGCCAAAGTCAAGGCAGAGTGTTTGGTAGCTGCTGGGTATTCATTTGTTGCATAGATAGATGAGTTAGTTTGGGACAGTCGTATTATCATTTGACCAAAGTCAGGGGTATGTACGGATGGGTTCAAATTAACAAGATAATGATGGGTAGAACATGGCATGTGACTTATGACATTTTGACCAAAGCTAAGGTCATAAGAGCATAGGGCAAAAATTCATATCGGGAATTTCTAAAGAAACTGAAATTTGCAAAGAGATGCTTACCATTTGGAGTTTGATGAATGTTGGTAGGATTCCTTCAGCATTATCATACGATGATATTTGGATCCTGATCCTACTGTGAGTATATGCTACTCATCAGGAGATTCGTCACTTAACGATCAATGCTATAAACCAAGTAGGTATCGAGAAAGATGTCAGCGGGGCTACGCCCTAAGAGAAAAGAGGTTATTTAATTAAGGAACTTCGCGAAGCGTTGGAAAACCTCCCTCGAAGTACCGACACCGTCCTGGCAAAACAGTTAAGCAAGTATTGTACAGTGAGAATAGTGCTGGCTAGTTCTTCCTTTTTGGTTTGAAGAGGGATTCGAGAAACAGTGGGAGCCTTCCAGTTTAGATAAACTAAAAACCACTCTAAACTTGCAAGAGCATCATGCTAAAGTGTTCTCTCTCTCTCTCCTAATTGTAGCGACCCAGATAATGACAGGACTTAAGTTACTATTAGAAAAAAATATACTGACAGGGCCAAACTAAAAAGATTGGCTGCGGAATGTCAAAATGGTTTTGACCTATGACAAATTGGGGTATGTCCTCACCGCTAAGGCACCTGCAGTCCTGTAAAATTTTTAAAAAAAATTAAAATATTATTTTTAGGAATTTTTATAATTTAATATTATTTTATTGAATATTTTAATATTTCGGTATTATTAAATACAAATAAATGGGATAAAATTTTGGAAAAATAATGGAAAATTCTAAAATAGGGTATTTTATGGAGTTATGCCATTTTTGAGCTTTTAGGATTAGTTATATGCTAATTTAGTGCTAATCGCGATTAAAAATCGCTAATCGGTTTTTTTAGCATTTTTGTGCAAAACATGCACAGATCTCTTTTCCTACACTTGTGCATTTTTCCTCCATGTTTCTTTTGGGGTTACTATTCTAGTAAGAAAGATTTTGGAGAAAAAGAAAAGAAATGGAAAAGGAGGGATATAATATTGAGGTATGGTGAGAGAGAGAGGTATGGGTTTTCTTTGACTTTAGACTTAGCCATTCTGTTCATTCTTCTTTCATTTTCCCTCCCTCTTTCTCCCTTGCTGCTGCTGCTCCTGCACCTTCATCTCCCTCCCCTCTTCAACTCCTCAAATCACCATGAAAACAACTCCAAAACCCCACTCTCATTTCACAAAAAGTGTGCATAAGCTCAAGATCTACACATTGGACCAAGGAAGCAAGGATTTTGGCCATTAGGGTCAACTCAAGAATTTTCTTGGGTTGCCAAATGAGGTAATTACTGAACCATTAGCTTAATTTTAGCATTCCTTATACCCCCCATGTTGTGATAGAACCGATATTGTTTGATTTTGTGGAGTTGAGGAAAACCTAGTTAGGGTTTGAGGAAATTGTGTGTTGTAATGCGAAATTGAGTTCAGTAGAGGCTATACAAATACCCTAGTGCATGAATTGAGACCCAAACCTGTGACTTAAGACCCGGAATACGGACTTTGAAACCGATATCGGAAAGTTTGTGAAATCTGTGAAGGTTATTTGAGATCTGCTATCAACCCGAGACTCTGAAAATTATATTGAATGGACAGTGACATGTGCAGGCACCCAGGAAGCTACCACCAGAACCCTATCCCCTACTTCCCATTCCCGGCCGCAAATTTATCCATTCTGGCCACAATTTGCAGCCAGACCATGGTGGATTTGCCTCGGTTTGGTTTTGGTGCCCCCTTACCAGTAGATTAGGCCCCTGGTATGTGTAGATTTGTCTAGTTTGACCTAGGGTGAAATCTGGAGCCTATTTCCTAAGTTGCTGTTTTGGATTCGTGTTTCCGTATTCCGTATTTTTAATTTTGAATTTACGTATTGTGTTTACCTCGACTATTTGGCGTTTATACGACGATATCGAGGATTGATTGTTGGTTTTAGTGGCGTACCCATAGGTTCTAACCTATAGACCCCATAGCGTATCGTTTTGGTCTTCGTATGTCGTTTTAGCTTGGATTTGGTTTTAATGCGCATATACGATACTTTGATATGTAGGTATCCCATGAAGACTTCGGGACGACAAGCAAGCGCGTGGCGACGTCGACAAATGAAGACGCAAGGTGTGTAGATTATATCTACAGGAGGAAGTCGGGTGGATGGCGTATAGCACACCCGCAGTCCGTAGTTGATATATTATATATATGATAGTTATAGTGTGTCATGGATATTGTGTTAGGTGTATTATGGATTGTTTAGGGTTAAAAGTAACTAGTGTAGTTCATAGTTGCGAACCCTAGAATAGATTTGCACCTGCACGCACATCCTTGCATATTCAGTATACTTGCACTGTGTTTGATGATATTCGATGACATTGGAGATGAGTCGATGATGTTGGGCATTGTGCCGTGAGATCGGTGATTTGATATGTTTCGTATTTGGGATACGACATGTGATCTCTAGTGGGCCTTTGGACGTGTGCTTACATACGCAGTGATAGATGGTATCGATTGTCCTAGACTTAGATCAGTACCCCAGATTACATGATATGATGATAGTGATACCTGATATCTGATGAGATAATGTGATATTGACCCGTACCCAGCTATTGGGATGTCGTACGACGATTTACCGTACGAGCCTATATTGATGATATATCTGCACTTATGACTCGAGGATGTCTTACGATATATTGTATCGTACGCGATATTATTGAGGCGGGATCACCGACTATTATATCTATATATATATCGACTCATATTTAGGTGGTTTCCATACCCCTCCCGATTGACTTGATACTTAGATCTCTAGTTTGCATAGTAGATGTTAGACTAGACCCGAGTCATGCTTATTTCAAAAACTACGAATCAGGAATATCTTAAAAGAAAAGTAAAGGGATTCTACGGGTATATTTCAAAGGACGTATCTTTCTTAAAAATACCGTAGCCCTTATTTTACTAAAAATCCTGATTCGTCTTATTTCAAATGACATAACTGCATGACATATACATATTGATGTAGATTCTTCACTGTGGTGTTGATTATTTGATTTCCGCATGTTCATGCTATTCACATTGCTTTGCATATTTTATTGCTATATTACTATCATGCTGTTAGGACACCAGCACCATTATCGATGATCCGTATGTTCCACGTACACTATTTGCCGGCTCACACACTTCATCATCGATAATTGCCATGCCACTACACTGTAGTACTGTTGCATTCATGATATGATTCTTGCATGGCATATTGTACACTCATACCTGTACACTTACGTAGATGATTCTGACTTGATTAGAGATTTGGGAACCGCAAGATATTCTTCAAAACTGATTCATTTTAAAAAGAGCGGTTTCCCTCGACATGTGCACATTGCTATTCCATGTTGCATGACTTACCGATATGCTTACCTTCCTTTACATGTCGCATACATCATGTTTTGATTATACGCATTGAGATATGTCGTTTCCATGATATTTCTGGATTTGGGAACCGCAAGATATTCTTCAAAACTGATTCATTTTAAAAAAAGCAGTTTCCCTTGACATGTGCACATTGCTATTCCATGTTGCATGACTTACCGATATGCTTACCTTCCTTTACATGTCGCATACATCATGTTTTGATTATACGCATTGAGATATGTTGTTTCCATGATATTTCTGGATTTGGGAACCGTGGGTATTTCAAAAGAGAATATATAATTGTTTTAAAAACCCGGTTACCCTTGATATGATATTTTAGTGCGTCCACCATGTGTTTTCTCGATGGTGAGAGGGACATGTGAAACCCGATTCGAGGAGGCGGATGAGGCCGATTGCGGGTACATGGTGGACCCGATATGGTACCCCGGGGCGAGAACGGTTTCGCTGTGTAGTAGACGGTGAGCCTGGAAGAGGGACTAATACCTACCGGTGATTGTATTTGAGCTCGGCGGATATCTGGAGGATACCGAGCGGAGTTGAGAGATGGACATGGGCTGACCCGTACTGCCGGGGCCGAGGGCCGGTACCGCAGACGGAGCACCATATGGACGAGAATATACGTGTCGATGCTAGGTACAGGTTTCATGATGTTTCCATGATTTTGATTATAACCTCATATTTACATGCATGATGCTTATTGTCATTGGGTGACAGGTGGACGGGATCCACATATATACAGACATTGATTACATACAGACTTTGACTACATTGATCACACTTCATTTGTATATATAACAGGATATGAGGGCGCTGTTATATATACCCTTACACCAATATTAGTGGAATGAGACGCTAATATATGGGTATTGATATTCATTTTGATACTTCATCATATTTACTTCATGCAGACATACCTTATATTTATGACATGTTATTACCTGAGGCACTGGCACGAGTATTTGGCACTACCTACATGTTTAGATGTTCATTGCCATCTTATCATGCTTCAGACTTACTCTTGAGGTTTATATCATATACTGATCGTATTGACCTATGATTATGTCTTGCATTCGGTTTCTGCTTGTAGATGTTTTTTTCTATTCAAGAGTTGGCAACTCACCCCCGTTGTGCCACAGATTTTTGCAGGTTTTGCTGTACAGGTTCCATAGCGGGATTTCTGGCACACTGCTCCCTTTGCGGGTGAATTGCATTTGGTAAGTGGGTTCTTTTGCATCAAGAACCACCATTGCACTTGTATTATTCCTTTGTATCTAGAATTCCATCAACCAAAACTTGTATATTGTTTCCGACTTAGATACTAGTGATGTATTATTTCGACCTTAGAGTCGCGTGTAGCAGTATGACGGTTTTCATGTTATTATGAGTTTTGATCCTCGCCATTCGGCGTTGTATATTATATTGCTTGTGTGGTTGTGACCGTCGATTGACGAAGAGCTAGCTCCCTCTTGGGGATGCCTTTTATCATTGCATATATATTGTTCTTTTTGTACCCCGTTCGGGGCCAGTATTTACAAAAGAAACTCTGCCGAAATTTTTAGAAAAGACTTTACATTTTTAAAATGCATATTCGGCTTAGTTATTTAAAAACCTTGACTTCAAACATGTTTTTCTTCATTTCTTTAAACCAGTTTTCTTTATTTACTCTTAAAGTGGTTTTAGATTTCTGGACTTTTAGCTTACTTGGATCAGATGGAGTCCTATAGACTTCATATGGTTCAAGGGCCAGTCACGTGCTCTTTCGGGTCGTGACAAAGTTGGTATCATAGCGCTAGGTTAACCTTGTTTCGAGTCTATGTTTGACTATGTGGAGCCTAGGGAGTCTATATATATACGGAACTTAGGCTTGACCTTACGGAACTTAGACTTAGTCGAGGGGGTATTAGACCCGAACTTTCGTCGCGTAGGATGACCCTTGGTTGATGGAATAGGTGACTAAAGTAGAGTGACGTACCGTGGGTATGTTCCGCGGCATACTTACGACACGCCACTCCGTTTAAGGAACCTTCGGATGTACAAATTTTCGAGATCAGTGATTCTCTTCATATCCATGATTATACATCCATTTGAGATCCCCGATTCTATTAGTTTCATGATCATACCTTCATTGATGTTGTTCCTTCTTATGATCATGTATCCACTCTGGATATGTTGTTTTCTTTCTTTCTATTGATCTGCTCTCTTCGATACTCGATTGAGGTTCCTGTCACCATGTTTGAGTGGGCTGCTGCTAGGGTTACGGTCAGGGCCAGCTCGTCTGGTACGAGGGCTGACCATTGTTTTGTTTGGTGACATGGGGACATCTCGAGTTAGTATTGGTGATTGTGACCTCTTGTGGATGCGAGTGCTTGGTTTTACACCGGATGATCGGGCCATTGTTAGAGCTGCCAGTTGAGAGAGGACTGTTGATGTACAGCATACCTCAGAGATTATGATGTCGCCTACCGTGCAGACAGATGAAACAACTGTTGCTGAGATTGACAGGATGTCGCTTCCGGAGTTTACGAGCTGAGATCGCCGGAGCTTCCAGGCAGATATGAGACAGATGATAGCTAGTCTACCCGATTTGCGAGACGATGGTGATTCATCCGATTTATGTGCCGGAGCAGGCCCAGTTGAGTTAAAGATTTCCAGTGTGGAGAGTCTTACTCGGATCTAGAGCAGACCGATTTAGAGATGACCGCCAATGTATTGCCTTTCCTGGAGGATTGAGGGGCTGTTCAGCGTACAGACGAATGAGCCAGTTGATGCTGCAAATGACGAGATGTCGCCCAGATGATTGGAGCTACTGCAGCATGAGTATATACTTAGAGATATGATGGAAGGTCGCTAGTCACCGAGGAGGGATGCTAGGACATGTGATTCGTTCGCTTACCCAGATGCGAGGTCATCAGATAGATTGATTCCAGCTAGAGACGACTTCACGCATGTTCGTTGAGAGTCGATAGAGACGATCGAATGTCAGGAGCCCATTTTCTAAGTTTAAGGTATTCGGAAAGACATGCAAGCGATTCTATGGACCCTCTAGAAGAATGAAACCTTAACTTGACTTAATGACCGTATGAAAGCCTTTGAACCTTAGGGTTTGTGGCAGTTCCGCGGTGCCATTAGTGAGGCTTGGGTTTGCCCTTCTACGGCTGGACCACTGATGCTGTGGTATGTACTCGATACCATTAAACTGTACCCAAGATGTTGATCTCTTGGGGGATTATGAGGTTTTGACAATCGATCGGATGGTTCAACATCATTCGGATATCATGTGATGGGACACATTGCTTGGGAGACTCCAGATACGAGTATAGCCGTTGGAGCACAGTCCATGCAGCCACGATGAGACGAGTCCGAAGCAGTCGATGTTGAAGCAGAGTGAAGTAAAGAGTTCGCAAGAGATTTCGACGAGATGACGTCCCACTCCGCTGACATCAGATATGCGATACGGGCGCAGAGGCATTGTATATGGATATACCTTCCAGAAAAAGTTGCGACGAGTATGTAGCCATTCCGGAATAAGAATTTGCTTCAGTAAAGGACGATGACTTCCGGGAAATTCGGCAGGAATGAGATTTGAGAGAGACCTCGACAGGACCTTTCTGGAATACTATACAAGAAGACCAGGACCCAAGGGGGGTCATATTGAGCACACTCAGCAGGCCACAGCTCGACATCGTCGACGAGGTAGTTGACCAGGTTCGGATAAAGGACCTTACCCAGATACGTTGCGAGTTGATCGAGGAAGGACGAGTATTGAGTATTCATCCGATGGTTGGGACGTGTTCCCGAGGACCTGTTCAGCCAGACATCTTCTACAGAATGATGAAGCTACAGAGTACGCGATTTCGAGTCCATGCGAGAGACTTCGGATTGATCGAGGCCGAGAACAGTGCAGTGCGTAGATAGCATGGCGTGACGTCATAGTGGACGACGATAGAGACAAGTAGAACCAGAGGGTCGTGCGAGACGCTGATGAGCTGTCATTACTTCCCGTCGAGACTAGAGACCTGATATGCTTACAGCGGCGTTGTGATGCGACCAAACTCCGAGAAAATACTGTGCTGAGGACGCAGATGTCCATCGATCGAGAAGAGATTATGCAAGAGTAACAGCCTCCGTACAAACCGGCATAGGCAAGATCGGAAGAGACCTTGAGCGGGATTCCTTCCAGGACACTGCTGCAATGATGTTTGCACCCAGGATCAGATGTGTGACGTGCATTCAGAGAGCCAGAGGCCGACGCCAATGATATGCTGCTTTATGAGTGGTTGTCACGACTCAAAATTGGCCCGTGACGGCCCTAATACTACGCAACGCCAAAAGACGTAACGCAGTAAAAGAAAGTCAAAACCCAGAAATCTAAACCAAGAAAATACAGAAAAGATAATATTAGTTTTTTGAAAACATTTGAAATCGCAACCCAAATTCTATAAAAGTCTTACTTTCTTTCTTTAAAATTTTGGCAACACCCTTTTTTGTAAAAACTAGGCAAGAAGAATACAATACAAATATACGACGCCGTAGCAAAGGAATAAAGACAGTAGAGAGAAAGCTGTATATAAAAGACAACAAATCCACAATTAATATACAACAACGTCCTCACCAAGTCTCTAAGTCAACAACATAATAGTAGATGGAGAGTACAAGATACAACGAATGTACAATATGAAATACAGATAATCATCTTACCCACCTAAGCAAAATAGTACTGTGAGCTGATGCGGTATCTGTAGCAAAAGATGATAGATGGATACTGAATAGCTGAATAGCTGAATAGCCTGCCTCGACTACTCTGGGGAACAACCTGAAACACCTGTGGCACAACGGGGGTGAGTTGCCAACTCGTGAATAGTAGATAACATATGCAGGTAATCGCAGGAATGTACGTACAGCATGAATCTAAGATATACGATTACAGTAATAACATGACATGTGAATGCAGAATAATAGAAAGTACACTAGCAGGTACAATCAATATATGAAGCAATGATGACATGATAATATTATGCAATAACTATGCAATAGGGATATGAGAAAGCAAATATGCAACTATCATAAGGGTACACTAACAGGTACTACCAATATATGAATCTGTGCAAAGAATAGATAAGTGTGAGGTATGGGATGGAGTATGTCATTTCCACGGAAACCTGACATCGTGACCGGATCACAATCCATCAAGACACTCAAATCCCAAATCCTCAAATCAGCCCCCATGTTGGGCTCTCATATCATATAAGTCTCACATCTCGTCAATGTACAATATCGAATAGATCTCCTATATCCCGAATGTACATATCATCAATCTCTTTCATATCCAATATCCAATCTCAATGAATCACCTATATCCCAATTCGAATCTCAAATAATTTCTAACATTTTATAGTTATATAAATTTGCAGAAATAAATATGATGGGGGCAATACACATATATTAGCGTCCCATTCCACTAATATTGGTGTAAGGGTATATATAACAACGGCTAATCCCCTGTTATATATACAAAGGTATTAAAAGAAATATCATGAAAACAATGTGCCAAGCATCGACACAGAAAACCTGATAGGTACGTATCATACGCTGTCCCGAAAGCACGAGTGCCTAGCTCTGACTCTCGCCATTCGACGTATGCATACATGGATGACTCTCAACGGTGTCTCCATGACCCCCGCCGAGTCATTGGTACTGTCACCGGATGGTATGGTTCCCCTGCCGGGCTCATCGGCTCATAGCACATCGACATCCCTTTCTTGCCCCGGGGTACCTCCGGGCCCCACCATGTACCCTCTACGGCCTCGACGCCTCCTCGTAGGGGTATATATAATCAGCACCGATAAAACTCATGGTGGATGCGCAAATATCATATCAAGGAAATCGGGTTTTTCAATGTATGCATAATTTCATGAACTCCCGCATTCCCAAATCCAGAAAACATCATGTAAAATCCAAATAATAATGCACAATCCAGGAATAAACATATACGATATATCTGAAATGCGAGCATATAAATGAGAGTATATAGCTGAAACCAGATGTATGCAAAATCAATAAGGTACAGCTAAGTATAGGTATCTACCTATAAGTAAAAGATATCGTATACCCCCCTGGGTATAAATAGAATATGAAGGATACCCCCCCGGGTATAAGTAAAATATGTGCATGGTATACCCGTAGCTGTATCGCAAGGTGTATATGTACCTATTACTAATGGTAAGATACACTACAGGTATACCGATAAGCTAGATGTCATGTATGATAAGCAATATAGTATCACTAAGGGGTTGTGTGTGACATGGCAATTATTGACGGTGTGTGTGTAGCATACAAGACGTGCTCGTGCAACATGAACCGTTAATAATATGTGCAGTGTCCTACGGCTGCTAGTCACAGTACAACTATAACAAGGAAATAAAGTAAAGGCGCAATTCTAACAATGACGTAGAATATGCGACAGGTAATTGAATCCTAGCCCAGACGCATAACGCCATGCGGGCAATTCCCCTGTAGATGTTAAATCTACTCACCTACGCTCCACGCTAGATGAATCCTACCATCTGCTCCCCCCTGTTGTAGTGTCCGTAGTCCCTGCCTGCAAACCTGCAAATAAGACACGGAAATCATTTATAAGCCAAATATTCCGCAAAACGCGATATCGAACCAAAACGAGAAACTCGCGTCGCGAACTAGACGCGCGTATGCACGATACGCTAAAACGTATGTATACGCGTCTAAAACCATCGCGACACGCCGCGATACGCTGGATCACAGAACCAACTCACGTATCGCGCGTATCGCGCAAACAAACGGACATGGAAAACGATATATGATCCCAGATTTTCCTAAAGGTCAAATATTACAAAACTAGACATGCCAAAACACTATACAACACAGAAGACAACCCTAGCCAAGACCCCAACACCCCTGCCCCCTACTTGGCCGCAAATTGCGGCCAAACCAAATTAATCTGCTGCCTGGACTGGGAAGTAGGGTCTCGTGTTCTGGTGTTGTGTTCTAGACCAAGGTAGCATATTCCAGTTCCCTCAATTTTGTTCTGTACGGTCCGAGTCCAAAGCAGATCACAGAAAGCCAATACATTGCTCAAAAACACCAATTTTGCACAATATGGAAAACCTATGGTATTTTAGTGTAATCCAGGGTTAAGCTCAGTTAAGGTGACCCTAACAACACTTAAATAAATAGGGTTTACCAACACAATCAATACTTAACCAAAATTCCACATAAAACACCATATTATACCACTAAACCCACTATTTAACACAAACTGACACTAATTAGCACACAAGCTAAGCAAAAGAGAGATGGGTTCAGAAAATATACCCTAGAGAACCCTAAGAAGCAGGTGAAGAAGTGTATGGAGGAGGTGTGAGCTTGCTACAACTGCTGGAGCTGCTGCTGCTAAAGCTGCTGCTGATGCTGTTACTGCTACTGCTGCTGAAGTTGCTTCTGCTGTTGCTGCTGTTGCATGAGCTGCTGATGGAGCTGCTGCTGTTGCTAATATTGTTGTTGTTGTTTATTCTGTTGTTGTTGCTGCCACTGCTGCTGCTGCTTCAGTTGTTGTTGTTTTTGCTGCTGTTGTGTGGGTGTGTGTATGTGTGGGTGTGTGAGTGAGAGGATGAGAGAAATGAGTGATAATGAGAGAACACTAACAAGTCAACCCCCTCTCTCTCTCTCTCTCTCCCTCTTCATTAAATGAAGGCATGGGCATGCCATCATGCCTCATAATGCACTCTCTCTCTCTCACACCAAGTCAACACAAAAACAACCATTTCCATAAACAAAATAAAAAGAAAACAACAACCATAATTAAAACCCAAAATGACTTAATACAAAAATTAAAATGGATTAAGAAAATGTTTAGTCCACCATGGTTGCCAATCATGGTTAAACCCCAAAAACAACCCTAGTTATCATGCACAAGTGTGTGCAAGCCTAGGAAAAATCTAATAAAATATTCAATAAATAGGATAAAATATTTGAAAACCAAATTGGTAAACCTTTTTATTAAAAACTATATATAAAAATATAATTAGCTACAAAACACAATCTAAGGTGTTACAATCTCCCCCCCCCCTTAAAAGAAATTCGTCCCCGAATTTAAGAATATACTGTTATGCGTACCTTCAAGGAGAAGATTACAATCTCTCAAATCTCGCTTGCAGCCTCCCAAGTGATTACCTCACTATACGGCTACGCCCAAGAAAACCATTCATAGATGGCAAGACCCTTGACCGATGTTCCTCCACCTGCCGAGCCATTAATACTATTGGCTACTGGTGAACGAAAGATCGCGTCAAGCTAAATGGTCTGATGTTAGATCATGTGAGAAAGGTCAAGAAGGTAATTGTAAAGTATTATCACAAGGAATACGGGGTGAAAATCCAATAATCTGGGCGGAAGAGCCAAATTAAAGGCGACGAATCTAACTTGCTTATAGGATCTAAAAAGGACCTAAATCCTGGGACAAGTTTCCCAAAATCCAATACGTCATTCATCGGAAAGTCCGTAGGAATACATGATCTGTCCCTGTGAACTCGAGTCTATGACCAAGGTAGTCGGCATAAGACCTCAGTTCGCAATGGACAATTCCCATCCTGACCTAACACAACTGGACCATCTCCGAAGTCTCTAGACTAGCTGGGGTCCAAAGTCCTACTTACGCAGAGTCAGAAAAACAATAGACTGGTGATCGACACGACCTAACCCCTAAACCTAAAGGTGGCCAATTGGAGTGTCTCCTGATAATGGCTATCGAAGGAGAACCCTAACGATGGCGAGTGACGATCCCCAACTGCCGACAACAATCAACACAACACACCACTTAAAAAAGAACAACTGAGCAAACTGAGTATAACCGGACGACAAGAATCCGAATGGAGTCACACCCTGACTAAACCTGGTTAGACACCATAACGAAATTCATGGAGATCTGCTCCCACTCCTACTTCGGAATGGTTAAAGGTTGCAACTCTCCAGCCGGTCTCAGATGCTCGACCCAAGCACACGACAAGACAGACACCTTGAAACGAAACCTAAAACTTCTCTTTACATCTCTGTCCACCCGTAACTATCTCACAAGTCACGTTAAATGTTGGTGGAACTTGAATGCATATAGAGAGTTGACAGATGTGCATGTTCTAGGATTACACGTCTCTACCCGATGATACCAGGTACACAAACGCGTCCCTAACATAGCACACCATTGTCACAAATCAAGCTCTCCGAATCATTACCCAGCCGAGTATGCTCAAGTCACCATTGGATATATGTATGCCTTAGAGGCCATTATATGATAGTGGATGTATCCATACGTGTATATATATTAAGTATGCATTTTTGCTCCACATGATAGTATGCTATCTGGTTCTTCTTTATCTGACATGTTGACTTGATCATGCTTATTATTCACTCATACATGCTGATAAAGCCCTGAGGATATTGGCTTGACTGCTCAGATTATGATGGAGATCATACTAGTGGGACATCTGTAGTCTATAAGCATATCCTGGAAAGTCCCTAGTCGAAGGTATATCGAGACGGGGCATTGATATACCAGAGTAGACTAGCGTATATGATACTAGACCCATGCGATGGGCGATGGATGTTCCCACATTCATCGATGTTTGACATCAAGATCATATACGGGTGCTCAGTGCTGACTGGGTACACTGGACGGACTCACCGAGAACTCCTATATGGAATTATATCTATCGTCGAATAGCAGTTCTCAGGTGACACTGGTACAGGTTAGTCTGTAGACCCGAGATCGTCATAGAGTCTTGTGTGTTCTCCCACTGTACTTTGATTGTCACCCTACCACGGCTCTACTGAGTCGTGCAAACAGGTGGCCGTTGGGTACAGTCCTGAGACACATGAAGGCAATGAGCGATAGGAGGGGTTTTCGTCTCTCCCGGTATTGGGAGTTGATGTTGTGCTGTGCCCGACTGGTTATATCAGTAAGTCCCTGGCCAGGGCTGCTGAGATTTGCTGATAAGTGTTATCGGTAGTTTCTCGATCTGTTATAGACCATTCATCGGCACGACTTATTGAGTTATTAGGGTCGACGTGACCATCCCTAGGCTCGATATGCAGCATATCTGACGAAGAGACCGAACTGTACGGTAGTGTTGCCGGTTGGCTCGACGGGAGTTGTAGCAGGTTCGCTTGTTTTCTTCTGATCGCTCAATACCCGGGTAGCCGTTACGTTTAGCTGACCGCTTGCGGCTTGGGGGACTTGATATGATCATTACCCTCTGCCGGCGTATTGACGAGTCTTAGAGTCCCACAAAGGAGTTACCCAGTCCAGGCGAAACGTTGTGGTGCGCGTATGCGATATGCGCATGCACCCGATTAAAATGTGCGTATATGATATCGGACATTGATCGGGCGGCCTTCTTTTGGTGGGGTCATATGAGATATGACCGGATTGATAAATCAAGTGTTGATTTATCATTTAACCATTAGTTTTCTCACTTAAAACCTTTCATGGACATGATGGATGTATGCATGTGTGTATATGTTTCTTTCTTTCTATCTAGTTTCATGCACATGTGGATGTGCATACATACATACACACATACACCCATCTATCATGGTTGTTAGCACATGGAAATGGTGGCAATATAAGACTCACACCATAGATTAAGTGATGGTTTTTTATTTAATTTTGGATTTAGAACAAATTGAAAAGAAAAGGATAATCTTTGTTAGCTTCTACATTCTTCTTCTAACCTAACCTTGCTCACCTACCTCTAACCTTGGGTTATCCTTCTCTTTATCATTTAAAACTCAAGTTAAATAAACCCTCCATCACTTAATCATGGTTACAGGTAAGAAGGAATAAAATATAAAAGGTTATATTTTATTTCTTTTTTGAATGGTCATCTTTTTATCATTCTACACTTGCTAAAAAGAAAAGCCACCATCTTCATCCTCCTTCACTATTTGCTCTCTAGGTTTTTCTAGTGAGTTAAACACACACAAAGAAAGGTTTTTGAAGTGAGATTCCAAACCACAACATCATTCTATGCAAGTTTAGCCAACTTGCTTAGAGTGTTCTCTTCGGTTTTACGAAGTTGCAAGCTTGGACGGAGAACTCCGTGGTGGATCGTCGTGGACGTAAGAGGACTTCAAGAGGACCTTCTTCCAACACCCATGACACCAAGGAGTCTAGCGAAAGGGAGCTACAAAGGTTGTAGTCTCGAAACCCTAGTTTGATTCGCTTTTTCATTCGAAACCCTAATTTTCTAGGATCGATTCCATTATATGTTCGTTTAGCACCATAAAAATTTAAACTTTGGGACCCGCTCTGATACCAATGTTAGGTTAGTCTAACACCCTATGATGAGTTTTGAAGCATCACATGTCCCAAAGTTTAACGCGGCCTAAGCAAGGAATTGCCGCGGTTCCGCGGCCATATGAACAGTTCACTTGATCGTATTTCACCATTATTCTTAGATCTGCTAGTATACTGTTTTAGGTATGTTTAATCTGAATATAGTACTGCATTTTCTGGAGATGGTTTTGGACGCGTAGTTTTGATCGGTATTTTCATTTCGTAGCTTTTCCGGGTAAATTAGAAAGTGTTGAAGTGTTTGAACGAGTATCATTTGCTCACTATTCACGGGGTTTAAATCCTTCGGAGGTTCGTGCAAGTTTTGTGGTGGTCCCTCTAGAAGACAACAAACCTTAACTCGATTATGTGACCGTCTTGAACTGCCCTTTGAATCTTAGGGTTTGGGGCAGTACGGCGTGCCACATGTGAGGCGTTGGCTTGACCCTTCTACGGCTGGACCGCTACCACTGTGACACACTCCAGGTGTTTGAACTCTGCTCAAGTGTTGGGCTTTAGTGAATCCTGGGTGTTTGATCGTTCGTTCGGAAACTTCAATACTGTCTGTTTATCCGGAATGTGATGCAATGTGTGGAATTCATATTACTAGACATGAAATACGGAATATGTGATATTTCGCATTTGTGATGTCTAAAGCGAATGTGGATTCCAGATATTGCAGTTTTACACTTTCTTTTCTGTGACCGTAAGTGTAGTATGTACGATATCGCCGGTTTCGTTGCTATACATCAACGACAATTGGGGTATGCATACTTACTTACGTTGATGATATGAGATATTATGTGTTGCTGAGATATGATGTGCAGGATTGTCGCTATTGAATAGCCGGGTTTTTTTTATGTAAGATAAGAGTTTCATATTTTCATTCATGTAAATTCAAATGTAATGTAATATTCTTTTATTTGGGGCACTTCCGGGTTGAGGTTGCTGCCACCAGTGTTGTATATTATTTTACTTTTCCGCATTAGGATGGACCCAAGGAGGGGAGCACAGGTGACCGGGTTCTGGGGTTTAGTGGGAGGCCATCTCGAGGAGTCGAGACCGGGTCTCCTAAACTCCAGAATTGGCAGGGTCACTTGCCGCTCTCGTAGGGGTCCAGGGTGTGGGCTTGGCTATTCATCGCGACTGTGGAATCCGTATTTTCTATTCTGGCTAAATACTAAATACGGACGTCCTAGTATATCCCACGTTATATCTATATTTCTGCTGCCTGTGTTCTGTGATATCTGAGACGAATGACATATTATATATATGATATATAGTAGACGTTGCTTATGTTTTACACCCGCGCTAGTCCCGTCCCGGTATGCCGTTAGTTAAGTAACCTAACGGTGCATAACGGAACATTGCGGCGAATGCGGATGGCATAAGCGTACGTGTTATTTTCGTTTCTTTTCTGTGATTGGCTTAAAGACTTAAATGATGGGATTACATTAATGTGATTAATGTAAAGAAAATAAACCTAAAAGATGTTGTAGAATCGGATTTTAAAACCACTCGGCTATTTATGAAAAAGCTATATTTCAAAACTGCGGAGCTTAAGCCACTCCTTTTGAAAACCGTTTGATTCTACAACGATATCAAGTTCAAAGCGTTAAAGATTTTCTTAAAAATCATCCGCAACCCTCCGTCATTTTAGGAAGTAGAGTACTTAGTATTCGTGCTACGTTTGTTGACCTTAGCCATGGCGTAGTGTACGGTAGCTAAGTGATGTCTTCCTACAAACGCATATGATGCAGATTAATTAGGACGGGCATATGACTTTGTTGACCTTAGCCAAGGGTCATGTGAACGGGTCTAATTAATCAAGAAATGACGGGTTGAGCTTGACTAGTGCTCGTGATTTGTTGACCTTAGCCAAGGTCACGAGTATTAGGGGTAAAAACCACATCGGGAATTTCAATAGTTGAAATTTGCAATGAGATTGCATACCTTCCATGTGATGGTTGGATCCCGATCCCACTGTGGGCAATAGTTGCTCCTAGGAGAGTTTTACAGTTTACAATTAGCTAACTCATTAGGTGTCTAGAAAGGTGTTAACGGGGCTCCGCCTCTGGGAAAACGAGGTTTACTCTAATTAGGTCCGTGCGAAAGCACGGGAAACCTCCCTCAAGTACCGACACTGGCCTGGCTGAACGGTTAGCGAAGTTGTAGACTGTAATTAATCCTGGCTAGTTTTTCTTTTTAAGGTTTGAAAGAAAAACTCGATAAAAAGCAGTGAGAAATATCGATTAGACAAGATAATAACCAATCTATTCTATGCAAGAGCTTTCGCTGAGTGTATTCTTTTCTCTCTCTTAATGGCAGATACCCATGACTGGACTCAAGCTTTTACTAGATAAAAACAAACTGAATGGGACCAACTATAAAGACTGGCTGAGGAATCTGAAAATCGCCTTGACTTATGATAAAATATCATATGTCCTCACGGCTTCAGCCCCGCCCGTCCCTGGTCCAAAATCCTCAGTTGCGGACATTGAATTCCGCAAGACGTGGGATGCTGACTGTGCCACGGCCACATGCCTCGCGCTTGCATCGATGGATAACACACATCAAAAGCAGCACGAGGACATGGACATTCACGGCATATTGCTCCATACAAAGGAGTTGTATGGGGAGCAATCCTGCGTATTACGATACGAAGCATCAAAGAAATTGTTTCAGATGCGAATGGCCCCTGGCACACCAGTAGGAGACCATGTTCTGAAGATGATAGCTCTTATAGAAGAGCTTGAGGACATTGGATGGACGATGGACAATGAACAATACATAGATATTATTCTGCAGTCCCTCCCCTCCACCTTTTCTCAGTTCATAGTGAACTTCAACATGCATGGCATGGAGAAGGACCTCCCTGAACTCCTTAACATGTTAAGGAGTGCAGAGAGCACTATGAAGTTAGCAAAAACTCCCGTTATGACTATTGGACAGTCTTCATCTTCTCGCCCGAAAGCCAAGGCCAAGGGAAAGAAAAATAAGAAACCCACTAATCCTAAGGGCGGAGTTAAAAAGGTGAAGGGAAAGGGAAAGTCCAAGGCTGGAGACTCGGGGAAGGACGAATGTTTTCATTGCCACAGGACAGGACATTGGAAGCGCAATTGCACGGAGTACTTAAGTCTCAAGAAGAAGCAAGGTGATGCTTCTGCTTCAGGTGCGTTTGTGACTGAAAACTGTTTTTCTATAAACTCTGCTTCCTGGGTATTGGATACCGGTTCAGGTTCTCACATTTGCAATTCTATGCAGGGGCTGAGAAATAGCAAGGTTTTGAGGACAGGTGACCATACTCTCCGCGTTGGAAATGGTTCCAATGTACATACAGTCGCAGTGGGAGAGTATCACTTGGGGTTGCCATCCGGATGTATTTTGGTTTTAAATCTATGTTATTTTGTACCAAGTATGCTATGTAATATAATATCTGTTTCTTTGTTGGACAATGAAGGGTATAATTTTGTATTGCAGAACAATGTTATGAACATTAACCTGAATCAAAAGTTGGTTGGGTATGGTACACTAAACAACGGAATATATGTCCTAAATCAACACACAGTTTTCAGTATACAACACACTAATAAAAGAAAATTTTCAGAATTAAATGAAGCTTTTCTTTGGCACTGTAGACTTGGTCATATTAACGAAACAAGACTAAACAAGTTACACAAAGATGGATATTTAAACTCTTTTGAATATAAATCTTATGCGACTTGCCAGTCTTGTATCAAGGGTAAAATGACCAAAACTCCGTTTACCGGACACGGAGAAAGGGCTACTCAGCTCCTGGGCCTCATACATAGTGATGTATGTGGGCCAAAGTCTACACAGGCTAGAGGCGGTTTTTCATACTTCATTACGTTCACTGACGATTTCTCAAGATTCGGTCATGTATTTTTATTAAAGCACAAGTCCGAAGCTTTCGAGAAATTCATTGAATATAAACAAGAAGTAGAAAAACAAACCGGCTTGAGTATCAAGATGCTTCGATCAGATCGAGGTGGTGAGTATCTCAGTACAGAATTTGCACACTTCCTAAAAGAGAATGGGATTCTCTCTCAGCTCACTCCTCCTTACACACCACAGCACAACGGTGTGTCAGAACGACGGAATAGGACCCTATTAGATATGGTCCGGTCCATGATGAGTGACGCTGAGTTACCAGTCTCGTTTTGGGGGCATGCATTGGAGACTGCAGCGTTTCTGCTAAACAGGGTTCCAACCAAAACCGTGTCTACCACGCCATATGAGATATGGCATGGGAAGAGACCATCACTTAAGAGAATTAAGATTTGGGGTTGCCCGGCCTATGTTAAAAAGCAGAATCCGGACAAACTCGAGACACGGTCGGTCCTGTGTAACTTTGTGGGATATCCAAAGAATTCTTATGGATATCTATTCTACCACAAAGAGGAACAAAAAGTGTTCGTTTCTCAACATGCCACATTCTTGGAAAAAGAGTTTTTCACAGACAAAGATGATGGCAAGGTGGTGGATCTAGAAGAGGTTCTAGAGACACAAACTACAAATGACGATTTAGTTGAACCGGCTGTTGCAGCAGAAACTGAAGAACCTCGGCCACTCCGTAGGTCTGGTAGGACTTCTCGCCCACCGGAGAGGTACTACGGTTTCCTCATTGATGGTAACGGAGAAGATTGCATCATGGATGATGATGATCCTACCAGTTTTCAGCAAGCTATCACGAGTAAAGACTCTGTGAAGTGGCTGGATGCCATGAGATCCGAAATGGAGTCTATGTACACCAACAAAGTATGGACTTTGGACGTTGTACCCCCTGGGGAAAAACCTGTAGGGTGCAAATGGATCTTTAAAAGAAAGATTGGTGTAGATGGGCAGGTGGAGACCTATAAGGCAAGACTTGTGGCGAAGGGTTTTCGTCAAAGACCAGGTTTGGACTATGACGAGACTTTTTCTCCCGTAGCCATGCTTAAATCCATTCGGATCCTACTTGCTATTGCTGCTCACTACGACTATGAAATCTGGCAGATGGACGTTAAAACCGCATTTCTAAATGGAAATTTGGAAGAATGCGTTTATATGGATCAGCCAGAGGGCTTCATTGATAGTGGGAGCAGCGGGAAAGCATGTAAATTGCTTAAATCCATATATGGGTTAAAGCAGGCATCACGGAGTTGGAACATCTGTTTCGATGATGTCATCAAAGAGTTTGATTTCATCAAAAATCCAGATGAAACTTGTGTTTATAAGAAGGCTGTAGGGAGAGCTGTCACATTCCTCGTATTGTACGTGGACGACATTCTTCTGATAGGAAATGATATTCCTATGCTACAGTCGGTCAAATCTTTCTTATCACTGAGGTTCTCCATGAAGGACCTGGGTGATGCCACGTACATTCTGGGCATAAGGATCTATAGGGATAGATCCAAAAGGTTATTGGGATTGTCCCAAACCAGGTACATTGACACCATCCTAAAAAGGTTTAGTATGGAAGACTCCAAGCGGGGTGCCTTACCCGCTTGCCATGGGGTCACTCTCTCCAAGGATTCTTGTCCAAAGACCGATGAAGAGAGAGCTCGCATGAGTATTATACCCTATGCTTCGGCAGTAGGATCTATAATGTATGCGATGTTATGAACACGTCCAGATGTAGCTTACGCACTTAGTGTTGTAAGCAGGTATCAATCCAACCCAGGGGAGAATCACTGGACAACAGTGAAGAACATTCTTAAGTACTTGCGAAGGACTAAAGAATTGTTCTTGGTGTATGGTAATGGAGATCTCCAAATGGAGGCCTTTACCGATTCGAGCTTCCAGAGCGATAAGGACGACAGCAAATCTATCTCTGGGTTTGTATTTACCCTCAATGGAGGGGCGGTGAGTTGGAAGAGTTCCAAACAAGATACCGTTGCAGACTCTACGATGGAAGCTGAGTACATTGCTGCAAATGATGCCGCCAAGGAAGCCGTCTGGATGAAGAAGTTCGTCTCGGAGCTAGGAGTAGTTCTAACCATTATTGATCCAATACCTTTGTATTGTGACAATAATGGGGCTATGGCGTTAGCCAAGGAGCCCAGATCCCATCAGCGGTCCAGACACATCCTGAGGCGTTTTCATTTTATCCGGGAGATTTTTAATCACCGCGAGATCGAGATTAGGAGGGTAGACACAAAGAATAACGCCGCGGATCCATTCACCAAGGCCCTCCCTCAGCCGCAGCATGAGCGACTTTTTGAGATGTTGGGTATGAGATACGCCAATAACTGGCCTTAGTGCAAGTGGGAGATTGTTGGATATATGTATGCCCTAGAGGCCATTATATGATAGTGGATGTATCCATACATGTATATATATTCAGTATGCATTCCTGCTCGACATGATAGTATGTTATCTGGTTCTTCTTTATCTGACATGTTGACTTGATCATGCTTATTATTCACTCATACATGATATTGGCTTGACTGCTCTGATTATGATGGAGATCATACTAGTGGGACATCTGTAGTCTATAAGCATATCCTGGAAAGTCCCTAGTCGAAGGTATATCGAGACGGGGCATTGATATACCAGAGTAGACTAACGTATATGATACTAGACCCATGCGATGGGCGATGGATGTTCCCACATTCATCGATGTTTGACATCAAGATCATATACGGGTGCTCAGTGCTGACTGGGTACACTGGACGGACTCACCGAGAACTCCTATATGGAATTATATCTATCGTCGAATAGCAGTTCTCAGGTGACACTGGTACATGTTAGTCTGTAGACCCGAGATCGTCATAGAGTCTTGTGTGTTCTCCCACTGTACTTTGATTGTCACCCTACCACGGCTCTACTGAGTTGTGCAAACAGGTGGTCGTTGGGTACAGTCCCGAGACACACGAAGGCAATGAGCGATAGGAGGGGTTTTCGTCTCTCCCGGTATTGGGAGTTGATGCTGTGCTGTGCCCGACTGGTTATATCAGTAAGTCCCTGGCCAGGGCTGCTGAGATTTACTGATAAGTGTTATCGGTAGTTTCTCAATCTGTTATAGACCATTCACCGGCACGACTTATTGAGTTATTAGGGTCGACGT
Organism: Agapanthus africanus; assembly: GCA_030015575.1. Classification (NCBI taxonomy): domain Eukaryota; kingdom Viridiplantae; phylum Streptophyta; class Magnoliopsida; order Asparagales; family Amaryllidaceae; genus Agapanthus; species Agapanthus africanus. The sequence continues at coordinate 262,180,699 of CM057347.1, forward strand.
GACCATCCCTAGGCTCGATATGCAGCATATCTGACGAAGAGACCGGACTGTACGGTAGTGTTGCCGGTTGGCTCGACGGGAGTTGTAGCAGGTTCGCTTGTTTTCTTCTGATCGCTCAATACCCGGGTAGCCGTTACGTTTAGCTGACCGCTTGCGGCTTGGGGGACTTGATATGATCATCACCCTCTGCCGGCGTATTGATGAGTCTTAGATTCCCATAAAGGAGTTACCCAGTCCAGGCGAAACGTTGTGGTGCGCGTATGCGATATGCGCATGCACCCGATTAAAATGTGCGTATATGATATCGGATATTGATCGGGCGGCCTTCTTTTGGTGGGGTCATATAAGATATGACCGGATTGATAAATCAAGTATTGATTTATCATTTAACCATTAGTTTTCTCACTTAAAACCTTTCATGGACATGATGGATGTATGCATGTATGTATATGTTTCTTTCTTTCTATCTAGTTTCATGCACATGTGGATGTGCATACATACATACACACATACACCCATCTATCATGGTTGTTAGCACATGGAAATGGTGGCAATATAAGACTCACACCATAGATTAAGTGATGGTTTTTTATTTAATTTTGGATTTAAAACAAATTGAAAAGAAAAGGATAATCTTTGTTAGCTTCTACATTCTTCTTCTAACCTAAACTTGCTCACCTACCTCTAACCTTGGGTTATCCTTCTCTTTATGATTTAAAACTCAAGTTAAATAAACCCACCATCACTTAATCATGGTTACAGGTAAGAAGGAATAAAATATAAAAGGTTATATTTTATTTCTTTTTTGAATGGTCATCTTTTTATCATTCTACACTTGCTAAAAAGAAAAGCCACCATCTTCATCCTCCTTCACCATTTGCTCTCTAGGTTTTTCTAGTGAGTTAAACACACTCAAAGAAAGGTTTTTGAAGTGAGATTCCAAACCACAACATCATTCTATGCAAGTTTAGCCAACTTGCTTAGAGTGTTCTCTTCGGTTTTACGAAGTTGCAAGCTTGGACGGAGAACTCCGTGGTGGATCGTCGTGGACATAAGAGGACTTCAAGAGGACCTTCTTCCAACACCCAAGACACCAAGGAGTCCAGCGAAAGGGAGCTACAAAGGTTGTAGTCTCGAAACCCTAGTTTGATTCGCTTTTTCATTCGAAACCCTAATTTTCTAGGATCGATTCCATTATATGTTCGTTTAGCACCATAAAAATTTAAACTTTGGGACATGTGATGCTTCAAAACTCATCATAGGGTGCTAGACTAACCTAACACCGAATGTACAGATCATCAATCTCTTTCATATCCAATATCCAATCTCAATGAATCACCTATATCCCAAGTCGAATCTCAAATAATTTCTAACATCCAATAGGTATATATATTTGCAGAAATAAATATGATGGGGGCAATACACATATATTAGCGTCCCATTCCACCAATATTGGTGTAAGGGTATATATAACAACGGCTAATCCCATGTTATATATACAAAGGTATAAAAAGAAATATCATGAAAACAATGTGCCAAGCATCGACACAGAAATCCTGATAGATACGTATCATACGCTGTCCCGAAAGCACGAGTACCTAGCTCTGACCCTCGCCTTTCGACGTATGCATACGTGCATGACTCCCAACGGTGTCTCCATGACCCCCGCCGAGTCATTGGTACTGTCACTGGATGGTATGGTTCCCCTGCCGGGCTCATCGGCTCATAGCACATCGACATCCCTTTCTTGCACCGGGATACCTCCGGGCCCCACCATATACCCTCTACGGCCTCGACGCCTCCTCGTAGGGGTATATATAATCAGCACCGATAAAACTCATGGTGGATGCGCAAATATCATATCAAGGAAACCTGGTTTTTCAATATATGCATAATTTCATGAACTCCCGCGGTTCCCAAATCCAGAAAATATCATGTAAAATCCAAATAATAATGCGCAATCCAGGAATAAACATATACGATATATCTGAAATGCGAGCATATAAATGAGAGTATATAGCTGAAACCAGATGTATGCAAAATCTATAAGGTACAGCTAAGTATAGGTATCTACCTATAAGTAAAAGATGTCGTATACCCCCCTGGGTATAAATAGAATATGAAGGATACCCCCCCGGGTATAAGTAAAATATGTGCATGGTATACCCGTAGCTGTATCGCAAGGTGTATATGTACCTATCACTAATGGTAAGATACACTACAGGTATACCGATAAGCTAGATGTCATGTATGATAAGCAATATAGTATCACTAAGGGGTTGTGTGTGACATGGCAATTATTGACGGTGTGTGTGTAGCATACAATCCATGCTCGTGCAACATGAACCGTCAATAATATGTGCAGTGTCCTACGGCTGCTAATCACAGTACAACTATATCAAGGAAATAAATTAATGGCGCAATTCTAACAATAACGTAGAATATACGACAGGTAATTGAATCCTAGCTCAGACGCATAACGCCATGCGGGCGATTCCCCTGTAGATGTTAAATCTACTCACCTACGCTCCACGCTAGGTGAATCTTACCATCTGCTCCCCCATGTAGTAGTGTCCGTAGTCCCAGCCTGCAAACCTGCAAATAAGACATGGAAATCATTTATAAGCCAAATATTCCGCAAAACGCGATATCGAACCAAAACGAGAAACTCGCGTTGCGAACTAAACGCGCGTGTGCGCGATACGCTAAAACATGTGTATACACGTCTAAAACCATCGCGACACGCCGCGATACGCTGGATCACTGAACCAACTCATGTATCGCGCGTATCGCGCAAACAAACGGACATGCAAAACGATATATGATCACAGATTTTCCTACAGGTCAAATATTACAAAACTAGACATGCTAAAACACTATACAACACAGAAGACAACCCTAGCCAAGACCCCAACACCCCTGCCCCCTACTTGGCCACAAATTGCGGCCAAACCTAATTAATCTGCGACCTGGACTGGGAAGTAGGGTCTCGTGTTCTGGTGTTGTGTTCTAGACCTAGGTAGCATATTCCAGTTCCCTCAATTTTGTTCTGTAGGGTCCGGGTCAAAAGCAGATCACAGAAAGCCAATACATTGCTCAAAAACACCAATTTTGCACAATATGGAAAACCTATGGTATTTTAGTGTAATCCAGGGTTAAGCTCAGTTAAGGTGACCCTAACAACACTTAAATAAATAGGGTTTACCAACACAATCAAGACTTAACGAAAATTCCACATAAAACACCATAATCTAGCACTAAACCCACTATTTAACACAAACCGACAATAATTAGCACACTAGCTAAGCAAAAGAGAGATGGGTTCAGAAAATATATCCTAGAGAACAACCATAATTAAAACCCAAAATGACTTAATACAAAACATAAAATGGCTTAAGGAAATGTTTAGTCCACCATGGTTGCCAATCATGGTTAAACCCAAAAAACAACCTTAGTTATCATGCACAAGTGTGTGCAAGCTTAGAATAAATCTAATAAAATATTCAATAAATAGGATAAAATATTTGAAAACCAAATTGGTAAACCTTTTTATTAAAAACTATATATAAAAATATAATTAGCTACAAAACACAATCTAAGGTGTTACGGTGGTCGTGAGGATTGACCGAGAAATGACCAGAGATGTGCCAGAACGGAATCGTCCCCATTAGCACACCTGACAGGACCGATGAGCCGATTGATTGCGAGATAGGTAATCCGCAGAGAAGATAAGGACCCAGAGGCAGAGGACGCCAGACCGTGAGCAAGAGGCAAGTAGATATCTTGCGCTGCTAGCATTGGATGCGCCGACTCCTTTTCGACTTTGAAGGAGGAACTACCGACGACGGTATTTATGATTTGTGATTTTGTGATTCGATTATCACGTATCCGTCATCTTGGATTTCGGTATTTTGGGCGTTCTGTTTGCATGATTTAGTCTTGATAGCTGAGTTTCATGATATTTGTTTTATGCACCCACTGGGTATTTATATTTTGCGCCTAGTTATTACATTTGAGATATTGATTGTGATTTCATGCCTATTTTATGCCAGTGTTGTGATTTACGTTTCCAGCATAGTTTTTATGCACCTTTAGTGTTTTGATATACGATTTTGGTGCACGCCAGATACACTAAATCGAAATTCTTCATGCATGTCAAATGCACCTGATTTTGCTATCAGGCACACACGTTGCCTATGACAGATGTTTCGTGCACACCCGTTGCACTTAGATGTTGTTTTGTGCCCATGTATGGCACATATATGGATTTTGATTTCCGTGCGCACCAGACGCACGGGGTATTCTTATATACATTTTTGGGGATTGATTTCTTATAGAGCAGTACATTTTTTATGATATTCGCTATGTATTGATATTTTCGGAACCCCAACAATTTGGATTTTTACTGAAATGTTTTAGTATTGGGGGTTTAAATTTAAATTCAGGGACCGAATTTATTTAAGGGGGGAAGATTGTAACATTTCAAAAAAAATAATATTTTTGGGAATTTTTATAATTTAATATTATTTTATTGAATATTTTAATATTTCGGTATTATTAAATACAAATAAATGGGAGAAAATTTTGGAAAAATTATGGAAAATTCTAAAATAGGTTATTTTATGGAATTATGCCATTTTTGAGCTTTTATGATTAGTTATATGCTAATTTAGTGCTAATCGCGATTAAAAATCGCTAATCGGTTTTTTTAGCATTTTTGTGCAAAACATGCACATATCTCTTTTCCTACACTTGTGCATTTTTCCACCATATTTCTTTTGGGGTTAATATTCTAGTAAGAAGGATTTTGGAGAAAAAGAAAAGAAATGGAAAAGGAGGGATATAATATTGAGGTATGGTGAGAGAGAGAGAGAGAGGTATGGGTTTTCTTTGACTTTGGACATAGCCATTCTCTTCATTCTTCTTTCATTTTTCCTCCCTCTTTCTCCCTTGCTGCTCCTGCTCCTGCTCCTTCATCTCCCTCCCCTCTTCAACTCCTCAAATCACCATGAAAACAACTCCAAAACCCCACTCTCATTTCACAAAAAGTGTGCATAAGCTCAAGATCTACACATTGGACCAAGGAAGCAAGGATTTTGGCCACTAGGGGCAACTCAAGAATTTTCTTGAGTTGCCGAATGAGGTAATTACTGAACCATTAGCTTAATTTTAGCATTCCTTATACCCCCATGTTTTGATAGAACCGATATTGTTTGATTTTGTGGACTTGAGGAAAACCTAGTTAAGGTTTGAGGAAATTGTGTGTTGTAATGTGAAATTGAGTTTAGTAGAGGCTATACAAATACCCTAGTGCATGAATTGAGACACAAACCTATGACTTAAGACCCAGAATACGGACTTTAAAACCGATATCGGAAAGTTTGTGAAATCTGTGAAGGTTATTTGAGATCTGCAATCAACCCGAAACTCTGAAAATTATATTGAATGGACAGTGACATGTGCAGGCACCCAGGAAGCTACCACCAGAACCCTAGCCCTACTTCCCTTTCCCGGTATCAAATTTATCCATTCTGGCCGCAATTTGCGGCCAGACCATGGTGGATTTGCCTCGTTTTGGTTTTGGTGCCCCCTTACCAGTAGATTAGCCCCTGGTACGTGTAGATTTGTCTAGTTTGACCTAGGGTGAAATCTGGAGCCTATTTTCTAAGTTACTGTTTTGGATTCGTGTTTCCGTATTCCGTATTTTTAATTCTGAAATTACGTATTGTGTTTACCTCGACTATTTGGCGTTTATACGACGATATAGAGGATTGATTGTTTGTTTTGGAGGCGTATCCATAGGTTCTAACCTATAGACCCCATAGCGTATCGTTTTAGTCTTCGTATGTCGTTTTAGCTTGGATTTGGTTTTAATGCGCATATACCATACTTTGATATGTAGGTACCCCATGAAGACTTCGGGACGACAAGCAAGCGCGTGGCGACGTCAAAAAATGAAGACGCAAGGTGAGTAGATTATATCTACAGGGGGAAGTCGGGTGGATGGCGTATAGCACCCCCGCAGTCCGTAGTTGATATATTATATATGTGATAGTTATAGTGTGTCATGGATATTGTGTTAGGTGTATTATGGATAGTTTAGGGTTAAATGTAACTAGTGTAGTTCATAGTTGCGTACCCTAGAATAGATTTGCACCTACACGCACACCCTTGCATATTCATTAGACTTGCACTGTGTTTGATGATATTGGATGACATTGGAGATGAGTCGATGATGTTGGGCATTGTGCCGCGAGATCGGTGATTTGATATGTTTCGTATTTAGGATACGACATGTGATCTCTAGTGGGCCTTTGGACGTGTGCTTACACACGCAGTGATAGATGGTATCGATTGTACTAGACTTAGATCAGTACCCCAGATTACGTGATATGATGATAGTGATACCTGATATCTGATGAGATAGTGTGATATTGACCCGTACCCAGCTACTGGAATGCCGTACGGCGATTTACCGTACGAGCCTATATTGATGATATATCCGCACTCATGACTCGAGAATGTCTTATGATATACTGTATCGTACGCGATATTATTGAGGCGGGATCACCGACTATTATATCTATATATATATCGACTCATATTTAGGTGGTTTCCATACCCCTCCCAATTGACTTGATACTTATATCTGTAGTTTGCATAGTAGATGTTAGACTGGACCCGAGTCATACCTATTTCAAAAATTACGAATCAGGAATATCTTAAAAGACAAGTAAAGGGATTCTACGGGTATTTTTCAAAGGACGTATCTTTCTTAAAAATACCGTAGCCCATATTGTACTAAAAATCCTGATTCGTCTTATTTCAAATGACATAACTACATGACATATACATATTGATGTAGATTCTTCACTGTGGTGTTGATTATTTGATTTCCGCATGTTCATGCTATTCATATTGCTTTGCATATGTTTATTGCTATATTACTATCATGCTGTTAGGACACCAGCACCATTATCGATGATGCGTATTTTCCACGTACACTATTTGCCGGCTCACACACTTCATCATCGATAATTGCCATGCCCCTACACTGTAGTACTGTTGCATTCATGATATGATTCTTGCTTGCCATATTGTACACTGATACCTGTACACTTACGTAGATGATCCTGACTTGATTAGAGATTTGGGAACCGCAAGATATTCTTCAAAACTGATTCATTTTAAAAAGAGCGGTTACCCTCGACATGTGCACATTGCTATTCCATGTTGCATGACTTACCGATATGCTTACCTTCCTTTACATGTCGCATACATCATGTTTTGATTGTACGCATTGAGATATGTTGTGTCCATAATATTTCTGGATTTGGGAACCGCAAGATATTCTTCAAAACTGATTCATTTTAAAAAGAGCGGTTTCCCTCGACATGTGCACATTGCTATTCCATGTTGCATGACTTACCGATATGCTTACCTTCCTTTACTTGTCGCATACATCATGTTGTGATTATACGCATTGAGATATGTTGTTTCCATGATATTTCTGGATTCGGAAACCGTGGGTATTTCAAAAGACAATATATAATTGTTTTAAAAACCCGGTTACCCTTGATATGATATTTCAGTGCGTCCACCATGTGTTTTCTCGGTGCTGAGATCAACACGTGAAACCCGATTCGAGGAGGCGGATAAGGCCGATTGCGGGTACATGGTGGACCCGGTATGGTACCCTGGGGCGAGAACGGTTTCGCTGTGTAGTAGACGGTGAGCCTGGCAGAGGAACTACTGCCTACCGGTGATTGTATTTAAGCTCGGCGGATATCTGGAGGATACCGACCAGAGTTGAGAGATGGACATGGGCTGACCCGTACCGCCGGGGCCGAGGGCTGATACCGCAGACAGAGCCCCATATGGACGAGGATTTACGTGCCGATGCTAGGAACAGGTTTCATGATGTTTTCATGATTTTGATTATATCCTCATATTTACATGCATGATGCTTATTGTCATTGGGTGACAGGTGGACGGGATCCACATATATACAGATATTGATTACATATAGACTTTGACTACATTGATCACACATCATTTGTATATATAACAGGGTATGAAGGCGCTGTTATATAAACCCTTACACCAATATTAGTGGAATGGGACGCTAATATAGGGGTATTGATATTCATTTTGATACTTCATCATATTTACTTCATGCAGACATACCTTATATTTATGACATGGTATTACCTGAGGCACTGGCACGAGTATTTGGCACTACCTACATGTTTAGATGTTCATTGCCATTTTATCATGCTTCAGACTTACTCTTGAGGTTTATATCATATACTGATCGTATTGACATAGGATTATGTCTTGCATTCGGTTTCTGCTTGTAGATGTTTTCTATTCACGAGTTGGCAACTCACCTCCATTGTGCCACAGATTCTTGCAGGTTTTGCCGTACAGGTTCCATAGCGGCATTTCTGGAACACTGCTCCCTTTGCGGGTGAATTGCATTTGGTAGGTGGGTTCTTTTGCATCAAGAACCACCATTGTACTTGTATTATTCCTTTGTATCTAGAATTCCATCAACCAAAACTTGTATATTGTTTCAGAATTAGACACTAGTGACGTATTATTTCGACCTAAGAGTCGCGTGTAGCAGTATGGCGGTTTTCATGTTATTGTGAGTTTTGATCCTCGCCATTCGGCGTTGTATATTATATTTCTTGTGTGGTTGTGACCGTCGATTGACGAAGAGCTAGCTCCCGCTTGGGAATGCCTTTTATCATTGCATATATATTGTTCTTGTTGTACCCCGTTCGGGGCCACTATTTACAAAAGAAACTCTGCCGAAATTTTTAGAAAAGACTTTACATTTTTAAAATGTATGTTCGGCTTAGTTATTTAAAAACCTTGACTTCAAACATGTTTTTCTTCATTTCTTTAAACCAGTTTTCTTTATTTACTCTTAAAGTAGTTTTAGATTTCTAGGCTTTTGGCTTACTTGGATCAGATGGAGTCCTATAGACTTCATATGGTTCAAGGGCCAGGCACGTGCTCTTTTGGGTCGTGACAAGTCCCAGGTCCCAAATCCAGTAATGCGGATAAGGAAATTCGCAAAACCTGGGAGTTAGATTGCGCGAAGGCCAAGTGCATCGTGCTTGCCTCGATGAATAATGAACATCAGAGGAGGCATGAGGATATGGATCTTGATGCCATATTTCTCCATACAAAGGAACTTTATGGAGAGCAATCTCGTATAGCAAGATCCGAGACCTCAAAGAACTTGTTTCAAGCAAGGTTGGCCATCGGATCATCGGTAGGAGAACATGTCCTAAAGATGATTGGCTATATAGAAGAGCTCGCAGGCCTTGGGACGACTTTGGATAATGAGATCCATACAGACCTGATTCTCCAGTCCCTCCCTTCCACCTACGCCCAGTTTATTCTGAATTTCAACATTGAAAGAAAAGAAGTTGAACTTTCAGAACTCCTTAACATGTTGAGGAGTGCAGAGGGCACCTTGTAGAAGGCAAGGGAAACACACACTATGTTTGTTCGCGGTGCTTCTTCTTCCGGGTCCAAGGCTAAGGCCAAAGGAAGGAAGAATAAGGCTGCCACTAAACCTAGAGGAGGTGTTAGTAAGTTGGGAGCGAAGGGAAAGAAAAAGATTGCAGTGCCAGTGGTGGCCAAGGATGAGTGCTTCCATTGTCATAGGAAAGGGCACTGGAGGAAAGATTGCAAGGCGTGGATCGCCAAGAACCAGCAACCGAAGCAAGCTGTGGCTTCGACTTCAGGTGTGTTTGTAATTGAGAATTGTCTATCAATCAAATCTACTTCCTGGGTATTGGATACCGGATCAAGATCTCATATATGCAATTCATTGCAGGCACTGAGAAACCGTATAGTGCTGAAGGTTGGTGATATGACCCTGATGGTTGCTAACGGAGCTAGCGTGGGAGCTGTGTCCGTAGGGGATTATCACCTGGGATTGACGAGTGGACATATTTTGGTTTTACATAACTGTTTTTGTATACCTAGTTTAACGTGTAATATCATATCAGTTTCCTTGTTATCAAATAAAGGTTATGATTTCACGTTTGTAAGCGATGTTGTTAACATCCACCTTAATCATAGTTTGATTGGGTCCGGTACACTGGATAACGGTATATATGTCTTAAACCAATTACAAATTTTCAATGTCCAGAACACACTAAAAAGAATGTCTCCAGATTTAAATAAGGCTTTCTCATGGCATTGTAGACTGGGTCACATCAATGAGAAAAGGTTAACTAAGTTACATAGAGAAGGATATTTGGATTCATTCGAATATCAAACATATGCCACTTGTCAATCATGTCTCAAAGGAAAGATGACAAAGACTCCATTCACTGCACATGGAGTAAGAGCGAGCGAACTCTTAGGACTCATACATAGCGATGTATGTGGTCCAATGTCTACACATGCAAGAGGTGGTTTTTCCTATTTCATTACTTTTACGGATGATTACTCTAGGTACGGATTCATTTTTCTGATGAAACATAAATCCGAGGCTTTTGAGAAATTCCAAGAGTATAAGAATGAAGTAGAAAACCAAACTGGCAAAAGTATCAATACACTGAGATCTGATCGAGGTGATGAATACTTAAGTGCCGAGTTCCTAGGTTACTTAAAAGAGAAAGGAATTCTCTCTCAGCTTACTCCTCCATACACTCCACAGGAAATCAGTGTATCGGAGAGACGGAATCGAACCCTATTGGATATGCTACGTTCCATGATGAGTAATGCTGAGTTACTGCTATCTTTCTTGGGTTATGCGCTAGAACCAGCGGCATATTTTCTGAACAGGGCTCCTACCAAGACTGTGCCTACAACGCCATATCAGATGTGGAGTTGGAAGAAACCCCATCTTCAGCATATGAAGATATGTGGATGTCCAGCTTTTGTTAAAAAGCAGCATGCGGACAAGCTCGAGGCACAATCAGTATAGTGTAAGTTTGTGGGATATCCAAAGAACTCCAAGGGATATTATTTCTATTACGCAGAGGAACAAAAGGTTTTTTGATTCTCGTAATGACCATTTTCTAGAACAACAGTTTATAAAAAAGGAAACAAGTGGGAGCGAAATAGAACTGGAAGAAATTCCAGAACCACAAACTACTACTGAAAGTTTGGTAAGACCAGTAGTTCAAGAAGAACTGGACATTCCCGCACCCCTCCGCAGGAGTAGTAGGCCGTCTCATCTGCCTGAGAGATACTACGGTTTTCTCATAGATGGGGATAAAGAGGATTGCGTCATTGATGATGATGAACCTACTAGCTTCTAGCAGGCCATCCAGAGCGGCGACTCGGTACGATGGCTAGATGCAATGTGGCCCGAAATGGAGTCCATGTACACCAACAAAGTATGGACTTTGAACTTTGCTCCAGATGGGGTAAAACACATAGGATGCAAATGGATCTTCAAGAAAAAGATTGGTGTAGATGGACAGGTGGAAACCTATAAGGATAGACTTGTTGCAAAGGGTTTTCGTCAAACACCTGGTTTGGACTATGACGAGACTTTTTCTCCAGTGGCTATGCTCAAATCCATTCGGGTCCTTCTTGCTATTGCCGCCTTCCATGATTATGAGATCTGGCTGATGGACGTAAAGACGACTTTTCTAAATGGTAATTTGGAAGAGTGCGTCTATATGGATCATCCAAAAGGCTTCAATCAGAGTGGGAGCAGCGGGAAAGTGTGCAAGTTACTTAAGTCCATTTATGGACTAAAGCAGGCATCGCGGAGTTGGAACATCTGTTTTGATGAAACGGTCAAAGAATATGACTTTATCAAAAATCCAGATGAACCATGTATATATAGTAAAATTGTAGCACGAACTGTTGTATTCCTCGTCTTGTACGTGGATGACATTCTATTGATAGGAAATGACATTCCTATGCTACAATCTGTCAAAGGATTCTTGTCACACAGGTTCTCCATGAAAGACCTGGGTGATTCCTCTTACATTCTGGGGATCCGGATCTATCGTGATAGATCCAAGAGGATGTTGGGACTTTCGCAGTCCAGGTATATCAAAACTATACTCAAAAGATTCAGTATGGAAGATTCAAAGCGCGGTAATCTACCGGTTTGTCACGGAATCACCCTCTCCAAAGAGATGTCTCCCAAGACTGATTTGGAAAGGGAACGCATGTCTATTATACCCTACGCTTCTGCGGTAGGTTCTATAATGTATGCGATGTTGTGCACCAGACCAGATGTAGCTTACGCACTGAGCGTGGTAAGCCGGTATCAGTCAGACCCAGGGGAGAATCACTGGATAGCAGTTAAGAACATTCTCAAGTACCTAAGAAGGACTAAGGAGATGTTCTTGGTTTACGACGGAAATGACCTCAAGATCGAGGCCTTTGCTGATTCCGGCTTCCAGAGTGATAAGGAAGATTCCAAGTCCATGTTAGGTTATGTCTTTACCCTCAATGGAGGGGCGGTGTGCTGGAATAGTTCCATGCAAGACACCGTTGCTGACTCGACGATGGAAGCGGAGTATATTGCTGCTTGCGATGCCACAAAAGAAGCGGTCTGGATGAAGAAGTTCCTAACAGAACTTCAGGTGGTTCCTACCATTGTTGATCCAATACCTCTGTATTGCGACAACAACGGAGCTATAGCTTTAGCAATGGAACCAAGGTCCCATCAGAAGTCCAGACACATCTTAAGGCGGTATCACCAGATCAGGGAGATCGTTGATCGCCGGGATATCGAGGTCCGGAGAGTTGCTACAGAGGAGAACATTGCTGATCCATTCACAAAGGCCTTACCTCAGATTCAGTTCGAGAGGCTACTCGAGATGATCGGTCTTCGATATGCCAGTACATGGCCCTAGTGCAAGTGAGAGATTGTTAGTGTATATGCCCTAGGGGCCATTATTCTATCATACTAGCTTGTATATTACTTAATGGAAGCTTGGGATATTCACAGTTATATAACAGTCTTGCTAACCATGGTAGTATGCTACTTGGTTTAATCTATCTTAATATGTGTGTAAGTATTGATAGAGCACTTAGGATCTTGCTTGACTACCAGCGTTGTGATGGCAGTCACACTAGTGGGGGCTGGGTAGTCTACAAGCACATCCTTTTTCAGGTCCCTAGTCGTAGGATTATCGAGACAGGTCATCGATACTCCGGAGTAGACTAGTGTGTATGCTTCTCATCCCAGTTGGGGAGATGGTCTGTCCTACAGCCATCAGTATGTCGTACTGGAGATAGTATACAGGTGCTCGTTGGGTTACGGGTACACCGGACAGGACTCGCAGGGAACTGTTGGTTGGTATAATACACGTCGTCAGTTAACAGTTCCCAGGTGACATGAGTACAGCATAGTCCGCAGACTTGACACTGCTACTTCGCCTCGAGTGTGTCCTACTGTTCTTTGATTGCTACCCTACCACGGCTCAAAGGAGTCGTGCAGACAGGTAGCAGTTGGATGCAGTCCCGAGCACTTAGAGGCAGTGGCGGTTAGACAGGATTCGTCTCTCCCGGTATTGGGAGTTGATATCGCGCTGTGTTAGAGAGCCATTACACAAAGTCCCTGGCCAGGGCAAGCGAGATTTACTGGTAGGTTCCAGTAGTTTCTCAAGGTGTAATGGGCTTCACTCCGACACGACTTATACCGCTTTTAGCGGACTGATGCTTGCCGCCCCCTAGGCCCGATATGCTATAGTACTAGACGAACTGACCGGACTGTACGGAGATTGTCACATCAGGCTCAGTAAGAGTCCGGATGGGTTTCGTCATCGGCCTTCTTATCGACATCTACCTGGGGACCGTTACGTACAGCTAGTGCCGCTTACGGTCGGTAGTTAAACCCACTGCCAGCGTAATAGTCGAGTCTTTAGAGTCCCACACAGAGAGTTTCCCTGCTCCAGGCTAAACGATATAGAGGTCGTTTGGTTTTACGACAAGGGTTCGGACGCATACGTGTTTAAACGCATGTACGATGTTCGAACAGTTTTCACTAGCCGGCTTTGGTTTAAGCCAGATTCTAGTATCGGATTATTGGATTTATACAGTCTAAAGTTTTTCCGTGTTTTCACGGATAGGAGGGGCGTTCTCGTAATTTGGCGGGAAGCTTCTAGAAGTATGGTGACTTGAGGGTTTAGGTGGCATAAGCATTTATTGCTTTAGTGACTCATTTGTGTGATTCAACCATATCATTAATGCATCATTAAATGGTTAATGACTCATGTAGTGAATCACACATATTGAATTAATGAAGCATGATGATTAATCATTTTATTTATTTATTTGATCAATCATTATGCTTCATATATTCAAGAGAGTTCATTATCTCATTCTCATTCTTATGGTCACCTTCTCTCTCCTCAAGCTTACTCTCTCTTCAAACCCTAATCCTACCCTTCATGTGTTGAGATCAAGGATTAGATAGACTAATTAATCCATAACCATTCTCTATATCACCTAGGTGCCTTTGATTAGCAACTAAAGAAACCTAGTTACCTCAAGATTAGAGGTGAAGCATGAAGTAGAAGCTCTCGGGTCGATCGTCTATTACATAGAGGAGGCCGAGGAGGAGGTGGAGAACAAAAAGACGAAGGACAAGGTTCACTAGGTATAATCTCTTCTCATAGTGGTTAACAACTCCTATGTTTATGTTAGTTATAGTTTAGCAAAGATTCTTCGGTTAGTCGATGTTAATCCAAAGAACAAGATTGTTTTTCATATTTCCGCCTCCCCGCAACTCGTGGGGTGTTGTACATCGACTTACAACGTGGACTTACAGCTATAACTCACTCGGTTTTTCTTTTGATTGCTACTATAGTTCTTGCTTTGCATAGCAGTATTTGTGAAATATCCTGCACCTTATTCGATAAGGAAAGAGCCGAGATCCCTTCACCGGGAGTGACCTCTTTTGCGAAGCGAGTAAAAACCTTAAAAACACTCCTTTTCAAAATCACTTGTTTTTACAAAGATATCAAGTTCATTACGCAAAAGGTTTTCCTAAAAAACTATCGCAACCCTCCGTCATTTCAGATAAATACTACTTAGTATTCGTGCTGCGTTTGTTGGCCTGCGTCAAGGCGTAGTGTGCGGTAGCTAACAAGTTCTTATCTGCAACATAAGATGAGATTGGATTAGGGTAGTCGTGCAACTTTGTTGGCCTGCGCCAAGGGTCGTGTGGGTGGGTTTAATTCAATCAAGAAGTGACAGGTTGAACTTGACTAGCGGACCATGGTTTGTTGGCCTGCGTCAAGGTCATAGGAGGCTAGGGGCAAAAGCATTATCGGGAATTTCAAGTGTTGAAATTTTCAATGAGATTGCATACCTTCTATGAGATAGTTGTGTTAGTGTATATGCCCTAGAGGCCATTACTGTATCATATTAGTTAATATATTACTTGATGGAAGCCTGGGATATTCACAGTTGTATAGACAGTCTTGCTCGAAATGGTAGTATGCTACTTGGATTGTTTCTACTTTAATGTGTGCATGTGTTTCTTTTAGCATATCGCCTATACACATTAGTGGAGCCCTTAGGATCTTTGCTTGATTACCAGCGTTGTGATGGCAGTCACACTAGTGGGGGCTGGGTAATCTACAAGCACATCCTTATACAGGTCCCTGGTCGTAGGATTATCGAGACGGGGCATAGATACTCCGGAGTAGACTAGCGTATGCGCTTCTCATCCCAGCAGGGGAGATGGTCTGTCCCACAGCCGTCAGTACGTCGTACTTGAGATAGTATGAGGGTGCTCGTTAGGTTACGAGTACACTGGACAGGACTCGTCGGGAACTGTTGGTTGGTACTATACCTATCGTCAGTTATCAGTTCCCAGGTGACATGAGTACAGCTTAGTCCGCTGACTTGACACTGTCACTTCACCTCGAGTGTGTTCCCACTGTTCTTAGATTGCTACCCTACCACGGCTCAAATGAGTCGTGCAAACAGGTATCAGTTGGGTGCAGTCCTGAAGCACTTGGAGGCAGTGACGGTTAGACAGGATTCGTCCTTCCCGGTATTGGGGCTTGATATCCCGCTGTGTCTAGGAGAGCCATTACACAAAGTCCCTGTCCAGAGCAAGCGAGATATACAGGTAGGTTATCCAGTGTTGTCTCAGGGTGTTCTGGGCTACACTCCGACATGACTTGTACCGCTATTAGGGGACCGACGTTCACCACCCCCTAGGCCCGCCATGCGATATTCTCAGACGAACAGACCGGACTGTACGGAGATTGTCACATTCAGGCTCAGTAGGAGTTCGGATGGGTTCACATCATCAGTCTTCTTATCGGCATCTGCCTGGGGACCATTACGTACAGCTAGTACCGCTTGCGGCCTGTGGTTAAACCCACTGCCAGCGTAGTGTCGAGTCTTTAGAGTCCCACACAGAGAGCTATTCGCCTTTGGGCAAAACAGAGTAGAGGTCGCAAGTTTTTTGCGATAGTGTTCGTTCACATCCGTGCACTTATGCACGTTTGGTGTCCAGGCAGTTATTACTAGCAGGCTTTGGTTTAAGCCAGATCCTAGTATACGTTTTGGGATTGGTTTTAACTCGTTTGTATTCATGTTCCTAGAAACGCTGATGCGGGTGTGTATGCACGGTTGACTGAGACAGAGGCAGAGGATTCTCGTTAGGGTTGTTGACTGTTTACTTTTTCTAAACCCTAATGAGAATAAGAAATATGATTAATAATAATATTAATTAAGTATTATTGTGCCATGGTTGGGTTGAAAGTTTGACTTTGTTGACTTGTTGACTTTGTTGACCGGTTGACTATTTTGGACTTGTTGACCATCATCATTTCATGGCTATCATTTCATGGCTATGACTTTTGCTTGCTTGTTGTTTACAAAATGCATTAAATGCATGAAATGATAATGCCATTGGCATGAACCATCACAAATACTTAATTATTATTATTATCATGATTATTTTTGTTTTTGAGAGCATGGTTGTAAAAAGTCTTTCTCATTCTCTACCATCCAAGCTCTCCCTCTTCCTCTTGCTCAAGGCTCTCATGTCTCATGAGTTGAGAAACATGAGCCATTGAGATAAAACCCTAAAAACACTTCTCTACTCATTTCTAAAGTTCAAGGTCTAGCAAGCCAAGGACTTTAGTTTCCTATCGGTTGAGGTAGGAGCCCAAGGTAGAAGCTTTCAGGTGGATCCATCTTCGACAACAAGAAGACGACGAGGTGAGGCCGATCCAACCACTCCAAGGAGCAAGAAGAGAAGGAGTTCAAGACCTAGGTATAACCCCTAACATAGTAGTTAAACTTGTAGTTAGGTTGCTAGATGTTTGTTTAGCAAAGATCCTGTTCTAAAGTCCATGTTACCTTCACCGTAAAAATCGTTTTTTACCATTTCCGTATCCCCGAAAGAACCGGGAAGGCTAGCGTTGACTTACAGTAGTATCAGAGCCAGGCTAAACACTATCTAGCATGTTAGCAAAGTATCTAGAATTTCGATCGGAGGAAAAATCACAAAACACGCCCGAGATTCGAACTTTCTGCCGATTTTTAAAATGCTCTAAAAATAATTTGACACATACCAAAAATCGGCTCAGGGTTTTAAATAAACACAGAAGAAAAACGAGTCACTGACTTGGTCAACACGCCGCGGAACCGCGACAAGAACATGCTTCTTGCCACGGATCCGCGGCCGAGTTGACTCGGCCGTGGCTCATTTTTCCTGCAGTGTATTCAGTGTACTGTTTTGGGATTTTTAGAATATGTTGTTTCTGCCCAGATTTTCCAGAAAACAAATTTGTGTTTGGGGTGGTTACAAATCTGTATTTTGATCGAACTTCTGTAGACTTTAGCTAATGGGTTATATCTATGATGTGATATATGTATTGAACGTCTGCTAATCGCTATACGTCGATTAGTGGGGGTTATACATATCTGTGATCTGTAATGTTAATGGTTTGTGTATATGAACTCGTTGGATTGTCGCGGATGAATATCCGGGGGGTGTGAGATGAGAGTTTTCTTTACTTTTCATTTGATGTAATATGTAATTGATGTAATATTATTTTTATGGCCGCACATTCGGGATGTGATTGTAGCCGCCATTGTATATTATTTCTTTTACTGTTTTTTGCTCCTAGGATAGACCCAAGGTGGGGTGCACAAACTACCGGGTACCTCGAAGTGCCGAGTGGCCTACTCATGTTGTTGAAGGAGGTTGCTTCACTTCGGGTATTTGGCGGGTAGTTTGCCGCACCCGTAATAGTCTAGGGTGGGGTCTTGGCTATTCATCGCGACCGTGTAATCCGCTTTTCGTTGCAGGCTCGAACGAAACGCGGATTCCTAGTATATCCAATGTGTTCATCTGTGATCTGGAATGGCTATCATTGCATTTGACGAATGTAAATATCTATATATGATATCTATTTAGGCGTTGCTTATGTTTTGCATCCGCGCTAGTCCAGCCCCCGCTCTGTCGTTAGTTAAGTAACCTAACGGGTAATGACGGGGCCCCGTGGCGAATGCAGATGGCATAAGCGTACGTCATATTTTCGTTGTTTTCTGCAATGGTAGGACTAAATGATGGGACACGTTAAATTAATGCAAGAAAATATACCAAAGTTAAAGTCGTTGGAACAATTTCAAAACCACTCGGTTTCTTTTCAAAAAAACAACAACTTTTAAACGTGGAGCTTAAGCCACTCCTTTTAAAAGCTATCACGTTCCATCGATTATATCAAGTTCACTACGTTCACGGTTTTGCCAAACCCATTCGTAGCCCCCCGTCATTTCATATGGATAGTCAATAGTATTCAACCTATGTTTGTTGGCCAAAGTCAAGGCATAGTGATTGGTAGCTATTGGATATTCATATGCAGCATAGATAGATGCGTTGGTTTGGGACAGTCGTACTGCTTTGTTGGCCAAAGTCAAGGGTAGGTACGGGTGGGTTCAAATTAACCTGGAGAATAACGGGTAGAACTTGACATGTGACTTATGATTTGTTGGCCAAAGTCAAGGTCATAAGAGCATGGGGCAAAAATCCACATCGGAAGTTTCTAAAGAAACTGAAACTTGCTAGCGCTGCATACCATTTGGAGTGTGATGATTCTGGTAGGATTCCTTTAGTTTTGTCACACGATGATATTTGGATCCCGATCTTACTGTGAGTATATGCTGTTCCTCGGGAACTTTCTCACTTAACAATCAATGCTATAAACCAAGTAGGTGTCTAGAAAGGTGTTAGCGGGGCTATGCCCATAGGGAAAAGAGGTTATTTAATTAAGAAACTTCGCGAAAGCGTTAGAAGACCTCCCTCGAAGTACCAACACTGGCCTGACTGAACGATTAAGCAAGTATTGTACGGTGAGATTGATCCCGACTGATTCTTCCTTTTTGGTTTGAGGAGGGATTCGAGAAATAGTGGGAGCCATCCTGTTTAGAAAAACTAAAAACCACTCTAAACTTGCAAGAGCATCATGCTAAAGTGTTTCTGTTATTTATATGTATGCCTTAGAGGCCATTAATGTACATAGGATGTATATTGTAGTGAATGCTGGGACATATATAAGGAGGACTTTCTTTCTCAACATGATAGTATGCTATCTGGTTGCTCTTTATCTTAACGTGTATACTGATTGTCTCTCTGTTACATATTGGTAAAGCACTTAGGATGTGTACTTGACTACCTGGACTATGATGCGGATTATACTAGTGGGGACATGGTAGTCCATAAGTACATCCTTCAAAGTCCCTAGTCGTGGGTGTATTGAGACGGGGCCTCGATATACCAGAGTAGACTAGCGTATACCTTCTCGACCCATACAGATGGGCGATGGATGATCCTATATCCATTGGTGTTTGACATCAGCGATGATATACGGGTGCTCAGAGGAGACTGGGTACACTGGACGGACTCGCCGAGAACTCCCAGATGGTATTATACCTAACGTCAGATGGCAGTTCTCTGGTGACACTGGTACAGGTTAGTCTGTAGACCCGAGATCGTTATAGAGTCTTGTGTGATTACCATTGTGCTTTGATTTCCACCTTACCACGTCCAAGTGGGCGTGCAAAACGGTGGTTTTTGGGTACAGTCCCGAATCACATTGAGGCAATGAACGATAGGAGGGGATTCGTCTCTCCCGGTATAGGGAGTTGATGTTGCGCCGTGTTCGATTGACTATAACCGAAAATCCCTGGCCAGGGTTGCTGAAATTTACTGGTAAGTGTTACCTGTAGTTTCTCGAACTGTTTTAGACCTCATATCGACACGACTTATCGATCTATTGGGGTCTGACGTTTACCACCCCTAGGCGAGATATGCGACATATCAGACGAACAGACCGGACTGTGCGGTAAGTGTTACTGGTTGGATTCACAGGAGTGTGAGCGGGCTTGCTCATTGATCTTCTGATCGCTCAATACCCGGGTGGTCGTTACGTTTAGCAGACCGCTTGCGGCTTGTAGGTGTTTGATATGATCATCACCTGCTGCCGGCGTATTGACGAGTCTTTAGAGTCCTACACAGAGGTTTCCTGGCTCAAGCGAAACGAAATAGGAGCGCATATGAGATATGTGCGGGACCGAGAATAATACCAGTATGTGATACTGTATTCTATTCTCGAGATTTGTATCATCGGTCGGTTATATGTGATATAGCCGGGTTACCGAATCAAGTGTTGATTCGATATACTGATACACTTGATATTAGTCGGTTATATGAGATATGACCGGATCGTTAAATCAAGTATTGATTTAATGATTTAATGTATAATTATATATTTGATATATTACTTTACATTAACTAGTATTGGTTCACTTAAGATGGATTTTCTCACTTGATGTGCACAAGTAGTATATGTGATATATTTTTGTGCACTTGATTGTATCATGTTTGATGATACATGCAAACTTGGGTGTATGTTTGCTTTAAACCGTCTTTAGGTTAATGGTTAGGTTTTAATTTGTTTTATTTATTTTCTTTATTCATTTTGGCAAAAATAAAATGGAGGCTTGCTTTGTTTTATTCATGAAGCTTCATGAAGCTTTGAAAGTCTTTACCATTTTGTTTTTTCCTTAACCTAACCATTACACCTAAACCCTAGTTTATTCTCTACATGAGTTTACTTCACCCATGGTTGTATTATGATAACTCTTCACTTGATTTTTCATTTTGATTATTATTGATATTCTTTTCTTCTTCTTCTTCTTCTTCTTCTTGATGAAGAAAAGAAAACGTTGCTAGAAAATTTCAAGTGTTGAAATCAAGTGAGAAATCCAAATCCAAAGTGAACCCACTTCCTATTTCTTCATCCTCTACCACTTGCCATGTTGTTTTGGGTGTTTTATTCACAAGTTTCATGACCTGGTGAAGATGGAGCTTGAGTTAGAGTTACCTCGACGTAGATCATCTTCGGCATCGAAGTCAACGACCTAGCCCGCTGATTTCCCCGACGAAACATCGCTAGAGTCCGGGATCCCGGTGATTGCAGCGAAGGGACGCCATCACGGAGCTAAAGAAGTGGTAGAACGGATCTGCAAAGGTTGTATTTCCATTCACTTAGTAGCAAAGTTGTTTGCTTGCTTGCTTTTCGCCTAATCTCTAGTTAACGATATCAAATTAGGGTTTCACGGCACATGTAAAATTTGAATTTGGCATGGTTGATGCCTTGTCGAACCTCTTGAGTGTGCCTAGGAACCCTACAGTGGTATCAGAGCCTAGCTAGAGGTTTAGGTGAAGTGTAGACGATGTTAGAAATCCGATCGAACCCCGAAACCCTAACTCAAACCCTTCTCTGTACATTTTCTGAAAATGTGGATTTTTCCAAATTAAAAATATCCAAAAAATACAGCAGGGTATTATAAGAGTTACTGTGAAGCACGTGAGCCCAAGTCAACCAATGAGCCGCGGAACCGCGGCCCCACCTTAGCATGTGCGGCGGTTCCGCGGCCATAAATGCGATTCTTGGCACGTGCTTTGCACAGTAATGCCCATATGAATTTCCTGTGTTTTTTGGGAATTTTTAAAATATACTCAACAGTTGAGTTTTCTGGGGTTGTTTTGGGAACTCGATGATTCGATCGGATTGTTTAATTTTGTCTATGTGTTTTTCCGGGTAATTTTAGAACATGTTAAAAAGTTCGACCGGATATAAATACCCACTTTTTCCCCTGCCGGGAAATTTCCAATTGTTGGATTTTTCCGTAGTTTAATGACGTTCTAAGTAGTGCAAGTAACGCGATGGTCCCTCTAGAAGACAACAA
Source organism: Agapanthus africanus (assembly GCA_030015575.1). Taxonomy (NCBI): domain Eukaryota; kingdom Viridiplantae; phylum Streptophyta; class Magnoliopsida; order Asparagales; family Amaryllidaceae; genus Agapanthus; species Agapanthus africanus. The sequence continues at coordinate 262,202,926 of CM057347.1, forward strand.
ACTTTAACTCGATTATGTGACTGTCTTGAACTGCCCTTTGAACCTTAGGGTTTGGGGCAGTATGGCATGCCACATGTGAGGCGTTGGCTTGACCCTTCTACGGCTGGACCGTTTGTACTGTGGCATGAAGTGGATGTTTTTAAACTTATTTCAAGAGTTAAGCTGTTTCGGGAAACATTGGGTGTTTGATTGTTCGATCGGAAAGTTTAAAATTTTCTATTTATCTGGAATGTGATACAATATTTGGAATCCACAAATAGTTATGAGATAACTGATTTGAATGTTATAAACATAGCACTTTAGTCTCACTTGATCGGTTGCCACGGAATTTTGATGTGATCAAAAGTCCGTCGCAATCACGTAGCGTACGCGGATTCTCGTCGGGTAAACTTAATATATAGCCACGCCCCATAGCCCGACCAAGTGACTGTAGGAGAACCCCGTCGCCGAAAGCATCCGTTCGGGTACTCGCGGCAGCAGTGTTCCACCTTAGTGCACTTCGTCAACGGCATCGGGGGTGCGGCCGCCTACTAAAGTTTGCGACGAGCATTCGATCAAAATGCCGGGAATCTTGTTGAATTGCCCGACTTGATATTGAAAAGTGTTTTCGATAATGAGACTAAAATGCGGGGTTTATAATTGTTAGGCATGTGATGTCTAAGGAATTCAGATGCTTAGGCATGCGATGTTTAAGGAGGTTGCGGATTCCAACTGTTGTAGTTTTACACTTTCTTTTCTGTGACCGTAAGTGTAATATGTGATATCGCCGGTTTCGTTACTATATGTCAACGACAATTGGGATACGCATGTTTACTTACGTTGATGACATGTGATGTTATGTGTTGCTGGATATGTTATATTGGATCGTCGTGTTTGAATAGCCGGGTTTTTTTAATGTGAGATGAGTGTTTTTCATTTTCATTCATCTAAAAACTTGTATGTAATATTCTTTTATTGGGGCACTTCCAGGTTGCGGAAGATGTCACCATTGTATATTATTTACTTTTCCGCACTAGAATAGACCCAAGGAGGTAGGCACAAGTAACCGGGTTCTGGAGTCCAGTGGGAGACCAACTCGAGGAGTCGAGTCCGGGTCTCCTAACTCTAGAATTGGTAGGGTTGCTTGCCGCTCTGGTAGGGGTCTAGGGGTGTGGGTTTGGCTATTCATCGCGACCGTGGAATCCGTGTTTTATACTGGCTCGTATTGAAAATACGGACGTCCTAGTATATCTAATGTTTCATATGTTTCTTCTGCTGCGATATCCGTCAAGGTCATAGGGTGCTAGGGGCAAAATTATCAGGAATTTCAAGTGTTGAAATTTGCAATGAGATTGCATACTTTCTATGAGATAGTTGGATCCCGATACCCGCTGCGAGTAAGAGTTACTCTTGGGAGTGTTTTACACATTACAATTAGCCGATCAAGTAGGTGTCTAGAAAGGTGTCAACAGGGTTATGCCTCTGGGAAAACGAGGTTTACTTTAATTAGGTCCGTGCGAAAGCACGGGGAACCTCCCTCAAAGTACCGACACTGGCCTGGCTGAAAGATTGGCGAACTTGTAGCGTGTAATTAATTCCGGCTAGTCTTTTCATTTTAAGGTTTGAAGGAAAATTTGATAAAAACAGTGGGAGCCATCCTGATTAGATAAAATATATAACCAATCTAATCTTGCAAGAGCGCACGCAGAGTGTTTTCTTCTCCCTCTCTCTCCAGGTAGCGACCATATCACGCCTTAATCAAGATAATAATATGGATGTATTGACCGAACCCGCTTGTTATACTGAGCTGGGGAACGTTGGTCCCGCTCCAACTTATAATTGTTATAAGTCCGAGCAGGAAATTGGGGAATACCAGATTTCCCGTGCCGCCCAAATGAAGAAAATGCATTATGATGCATCTTCTTCGGGTGTGTTCACTATAAAGAACCGTTTCTCTGAATTCTCTACGTCCTCGGTATTTTTTGCCGGATCAGGATCCCAGATATGTAATCAGTTACATAGGGCTACAGAAAGGTAGAGAACTGAGAACGGGTGATAAGTTTTATGAGACAGAAAACGGTGCAAGTGTTGCAGCCAAGTCTGTTGGTCACTGTCACCCTGTATTACCAATACATTGATTCTGAACAAATGCTATTAGATACCGAACCTGATATACAAAATCATATCAATCTCTTTATTTATTAAAGAAGGATACAATTTTGTATTGTTGGATAATGTTTTGAACATTTCCTATATCAATAGTTGATCGGTTCAGTCACGTTATCTAAAAGCATTGACGTTCTAAATCAAACTACAGTTCTTAGTATACGGAACACACACAAGAGGAAGAGTTCAGAAATGAACGAATCCTTCTTGAGATATTGTAGACTAGGTCATATCAATGCGACCCGACTAGCTAAGTTGTACATAGATGCATATTTAAATCTGTTTGAATTTACATCTTGTGAAAACTTGCCGGTCATGTCACAAAGATAAGATGACCACAGCTCTGTTTATTGGAAGCAAAGAAAGAGTTAGTGTACTTTTGGGATGATACATGTTGATGTATGAAGGTCCCCTGTCTACACATGCCAAGACCGGTTCTTTGTACTTCATTACATTCTCTTATGATCTCTTTAGATTCAGACATATGTTCCTGTTGAAACACAAGTCCAAACTTTTTGAGATATTCACAGAATATAAGTTAGAAGTAGAGAACCAAAACGGGTATAAGTATTATGTCCTTTGATGTGATCAAGGAGGAGAATACTTGAGCACAGAATTCTTGGACTTTTCTAAAGGAGAATGAGATTCTCTTTCAGCATTACTCCTCCGTATAAACCACAGCATGTTGGTGTATCGAGGCGGAGCAATTACATCCTATATGATAAGGTGTGCTCTATGATGAGTACTATTGAGTTTCCTATTTCTTTTTGGGAGTTATGCACTTATGAAGTTGCATACCTATTGAATAGGGTTCCGATCAAATCAGTTGCCTACCACTTCATATGAGATATGGAAAGGGAAGAGCCCATATCTTAAGTTTGTTAAGATTTGGGGTTGTCCGGCCTATGTCTAAAAGCAAAATCCGGACAAGCTCGAGGCAAAGTCTGTTATGTAGAACTGGAAATGTTCCAGTTATACAAACTGCAGCTGATGATTTGGTAGAACCAAAGGATTCAATAGTTACCAATGAACCTCAGCCTCTCCGCCGATCTAGTAGGGTTCCTCACCCACCTGAGAGATACTTTAGTTTCACTATGACAGTGGGAGCGAGGAATGCATTATGAGATGATGACCCAACTAGTTTTGAGCTGGCCATCAGGAGTAGGACTCTATAAGAATGGCTGGATGCTTAGCGATCTGAGATGGAATCCTTATACACCAACAAAGTATGGACTTTGGTTGTTTTTATCTGAAGGGTTAAATCCCCATCAGGAGCAAGTATATCTTGAGAAGATTACTTGGTGTAGATGGAAAAGTTGAGACTTTCAAAGCTAGACTTGTTAAAGGTTTGCATCATTGACCAGGTATGGATTATGATGAAACCTTTTCTATGTAGCTATGCTTAAGTCCATCAAGATCCTACTTGCCACGGCTACATACCATGACTATGATATCTGGCGGTTGGGTGCCATGACTGCTTTTCTAAATGATGGTTTAGAAGAGAGAGTCTATAAGTACATAGTCAGAGGACTTCGTAAACAGTGGGAACAGCGGAAACGTGTACAAGATGCTTTATAGGATAAAGCAGGCATCGCGGTGTTGGAACATCTGTTTTGATGTGGTAGTCAAAGAGTTTGACTTCATCAAAATGGTAGATGAACCTAGTATATACAAAAAAGTAGGAGAGAGTATGGTGGTGATCCTCGTAGAGTACGTGGATGACATACTCTTGATGGGGAAGGAGTTTCCTATGCTACGCTCGGTCAATCTCCGCTTATCACAAGGATTCTCCATATAGGATCAAAGTGATACCTGCTAAATCCTAGGTTTTGGATCTATGAGATAGATCTAATTGGATATTAGCATACTCACTAGTTGTAGTGAGATGGTATCAATTGATCCTGGGGAGAATCACTGGAAATGTTCCAGGGTGATAAGGACGACTGAAAATCAGTCGCAGGCATTGTCTTTACCCTCAGTGGAGGGACGGTATGTTGGAAGAGTTCCAAGCTAGATACCGTGGCAAACTAGACGATAAAGGCTGGTGACATCGCTATCAAGGATACTGCCAAAGAGGCAGTTTGGGTGTATATTGGTTCATGAGATGAACTAGGTTCCTACCATTGTGTGACAATAGAAGTGTGGCTTTGGCCCAGGAACCCCCGTCCCATCAGTGACCCAGACGTATTCTGAGGCAGCATCACCTGATCATGGAGATAGTTGATCTTCAGGGTGATCGAGGTCAGGAGAGTACACTCAGAGGACAACACAGCGGATCCACTCACAAAGGCCTTTTCCCAGAGAGAGACTTTTATGGGATGGTTGAGTATGAGATACTGCAACCACTGCTATAGATGGCCCTAGTGCAAGTGGGAGATTGTTAATTATATGTATGCCCTAGAGGCCATTACTGTACATAGGACGTATATTGTAGTGAATGCTGGGACATATATAGGGAGGACTTTCTTGCTCAACATGATAGTATGCTATCTGGTTGCTCTTTATCTTAACGTGTATACTGATTGTCTCTCTGTTACATGTTGGTAAAGCCCTTAGGATGTGTACTTGACTACCTGGACTATGATGTGGATCATACTATTGGGGACATGGTAATCCATAAGTACATCCTTCAAGGTCCCTAATCGTGGGTGTATCGAGACGGGGCATCGATATACCAGAGTAGACTAGCGTATACCTTCTCGACCCATACAGATGGGCGATGGATGATCCCATATCCATTGGTGTTTGACATCAGCGATGATATACGGGTGCTCAGTGGAGACTGGGTATACTGGACGGACTCGTCGAGAACTCCCAGATGGTATTATACCTTACGTCAGATGGCAGTTCTCTGGTGACACTGGTACAGGTTAGTCTGTAGACCCGAGATCGTCATAGAGTCTTGTGTGATTCCCACTGTGCTTTGATTTCCACCTTACCACGTCCAAGAGGGCGTGCAAAACGGTGGTTTTTGGGTACAGTCCCGAATCACATGGAGGCAAGGAGCGATAGGAGGGGATTTGTCTCTCCCGGTATAGGAATTTGATGTTGCGCTGTGTTCGATTGGCTATAACCGGAAATCCCTGGCCAGGATTGCTGAGATTTAATGGTAAGTGTTACCTGTAGTTTCTCGAACTGTTATAGACCTCATATCGACATGACTTATCGAGCTATTGGGGTCTGACGTTTACCACCCCTAGGCGAGATATGCGATATATCAGACAGACAGACCGGACTGTGCGGTAAGTGTTACTGGTTGGATTCACAGGAGTGTGAGCGGGCTTGCTCGTTGATCTTCTGATCGCTCAATACCCGGGTGGCCGTTATGTTTAGCAGACCGCTTGCGGCTTATGGGTGTTTGATATGATCATCACCTGCTGCCGGCGTATTGACGAGTCTTTAGAGTCCTACACAGAGGTTTCCTGGCTCAAGCGAAACGAAATAGGAGCATATATGAGATATGTGCGGGACCGAGAATAATACCAGTATGTGATACTGTATTCTATTCTCGAGATTTGTATCATCGGTCGGTTATATGTGATATAGCCGGGTTACCAAATCAAGTGTTGATTCGATATACTGATACACTTGATATTAGTCGGTTATATGAGATATGACCGGATCGTTAAATCAAGTATTGTTTTAATGATTTAATGTATAATTATATATTTGATATATTACTTTATATTAACTAGTATTGGTTCACTTAAGATGGATTTTCTCACTTGATGTGCACAAGTAGTATATGTGATATATTTTTGTGCACTTGATTGTATCATGTTTGATGATACATGCAAACTTGGGTGTATGTTCGCTTTAAACCATCTTTAGGTTAATGGTTAGGTTTAAATTTGTTTTATTTATTTTCTTTATTCATTTTGGCAAAAATAAAATGGGGGCTTGCTTTGTTTTATTCATGAAGCTTCATGAAGCTTTGAAAGTCTTTACTATTTTGTTTTTTCCTTAACCTAACCATTACACCTAAAACCTAGTTTATTCTCTACATGAGTTTACTTCACCCATGGTTGCATTATGATAACTCTTCACTTGATTTTTCATTTTGATTATTATTGATATTCTTTTCTTCTTCTTTTTCTTCTTGATGAAGAAAAGAAAAACTTGCTAGAAAATTTCAAGTGTTGAAATCAAGTGAGAAATCCAAATCCAAAGTGAACCCACTTCCTATTTCTTCATCCTCTACCACTTGCCATGTTGTATTGGGTGTTTTCTTCACAAGTTTCATGACCTAGTGAAGATGGAGCTTGAGTTAGAGTTGCCTCGACGTAGATCATCTTCGGCATCGAAGTCAACGACCTAGCCCGCTCATTTCCCCGACGAAACCATCGCTAGAGTCCGGGATCCCGGTGATCGCAGCGAAGGGACGTCATCACAGAGCTAAAGAAGTGGTGGACCGGATCTACAAAGGTTGTATTTCCATTCACTTAGTAGCAAAGTTGTTTTCTTGCTTGCTTTTCGCCTAATCTCTAGTTAACGATCTCAAATTAGGGTTTCACGGCCCATGTAAAATTTAAATTTGGCATGGTTGATGCCTTGTGGAACCTCTTGAGTGTGCCTAGGAACCCTACAGTTTCTTCTCTCTCTCCTAATTGCAGCAACCAAATATCATGACCGGACTTAAGTTACTACTATATAAAAACATACTGACAGGGCCAAACTACAAAGATGGGCTCAGGAATGTCAAAATGGCAATCACTTATGACAAGTTGGGGTATCTCCTTGCCACCAAAGCTCCCTCTGTCCCAGGTCCCAAAACCAACGTCGCGGATAAGGAAATCCGTAAGACCTGGAAAATCGACTGCGCGAAGACCAAGTGCCTCGTGCTTGCCTCTATGGACAATGAACATCAGAGGAGGCACGAGAATATGGACCTAGAATCCATATTTCTCCATACTAAGGAACTATATGGATAGCAATCCTGTATCACCAGATACGAAGTCTTGAAAAAGTTGTTTTCGGCAAGATTAGCCGTCGGATCATCGGTAGCGGAACACGTGCTTTAGATGATTGGCTTTATTGAAGAGCTCACGGACCTTGGGACCACGTTAGAGAACGAGCTCTACACTGACTTGATTTTCCAGTCCCTCCCTTCCACTTACGCCCATTTTATCCTGAACTTCAACTTGTAAGAAAAGAAAGTTGAACTTTCGGAACTCCTCATCATGTTGAGGAGTGCAGAGGGCACCTTACACAAAGTAAGGGAAACATCCACTTTGTTTGTTGGAGGATCTTCTTCTTCTAGGACCAAGGCGAAAGCCAAGGGAAAGAAGAAGAAAGCCCCCACCAAACAAAAGGATGGTGTTAGTTGTAAGTGCACGGCGGCGCCCCGGCCGTCAATCCGACGCCGGAATGCGGAAGCGGTGAATAACTTAAATTTTGCGGACTTAGCAAACCGGCACCACCGCGCACTATCACCCGGATCGTTACCATTAACTAGTCTAAGCTAACTACAAGAAAGGGAATAGAGATATACCGACGATCCAAGTCCTCCGGTCTTCTCGTCATGGTCCCGATCTCCTCCTCATCGCCGGAAGTGCACCACATCGCCTTCTTCGTTTACGGGCTCCCACCTCAATGCCGAGGCAACTCGGGCACGAAGCCGGCTACTCGACGTGCCCAAGATTCGTTGTAGAATATCTAGAGAAGAAGTCTCATTTGGGGTTTTGGAGCTTTGCCATTTTGGTGGAGGAAGAGAGAGGATTTTTGGAGAGGAACAAGAGAGCTCTTTTCTTTGCACAATATGAACCAAAAATGCCACACCAAAAATGAATCAATCCCTCAAACCCCCACCCTCAAGTGGCCGGCCCATGTAGGAAGAAAAAAGGGAGAGAGAAAAGTCAAGGGGGAGGTAACCATATGAATCATGCAAGAGAGAGAGAGAGGAATGGTTATCATGAAAAACAATGATACCAAAACAAAACCCACACTCATCCAACAACCATGATGATCACTAAAAGTCAAGCAATCATGAAGCTAGAAGTCAAGGTCAATGAGAGGCTATCATGATAAAACAAAGATGCAAAGACCCCCTCCACAAATGCCTATTTGCAACAATGCAAATAAGCCCTCCTCCACCAATCTTCGGCCAATGAACGGAACAATGGAAATTGGCCGAAACGGAAAGCAAACTGGCAACTCCAGAAAACTGGTCCCGTAATAAATTACAGGAAAACCCCGATACTGTGCATACACACCCGCATCTGTATTTCGACCGAAATACAGATGCAATGAGACAAAATCTATACTGTACTATACTAGGATCCGGCTTAAACCAAAGCCGGCTAGCAATATCTGTTCGATCCTGATCCGTGCAATACCGCACGTATCTAATCGAACCCTGCCATATAACCATACGGCCTAAAGTACAAACTGTCCGATCCTGATCCGTGCAATACCGCACGTATCTGATCGGACCCTGCCATATCTCCATACGGCCTCTACAACCTTTCGCCCGAAAGCTTGAGTAACTGTAAATGTGGTGGACTCTAAAGACTCGTCAATACTATGGCTGTGGATTTAACCACTAGCACGTCAGAGGTATATGCCAATACGTGACGGGCCACCAGCTATTGACCAAAAGGGACGTCGATGAGGAAGCTCACCCCGACACCCAACTGAGCCTGTCAGTGACAATATCCGTGCAGTCCGGTCCGTTCGTCTATGAGCATCGCATGGCGGGCCTAGGGGGTTGGTAAAAGTCAGACCCCCAAAAGCGGTACAAGTCGTGTCGGAGTGTAGCCCAGAACACCATGAGATACTACTGGAATACCTACCAGTAAATCTCCTTGCCTTGGCCAAGGACTTTGTGTAATGGCTCTCCTAGACACAACACGACCTCACCCCCAATACCGGGAGAGACGAACCCCTGAAGATACGCTCACTGCCTCCATGTGGCTCGGGACTGTACCCAACTAAAACCTGTTTGCACGACTCCTTTGAGCCGTGGTAGGGTAGTAATCAAAGTACAGTGGGAACTCACACGAGACAAATGACGATCCCCAGGTCGATGAACTAACCTGCACACATGTCACCAGGGAACTGCCATCTGACGTCTGGTATATGACCAGCTAGCATGTTCCCGGCGAGTCCTGTCCGGTGTACTCACAACCCAATGAGCACCTGTATACATCTTAGGTGATCCAACTGACACCAGTGGCTTGTGAGACCGGCCACCGCCCCTCGTCGGGGTCTCGACTGTATACACTAGTCTACTAATGGAGTATCGATGCCCGGTCTCGAAACTCCCACGACTAGGGACCTTTTAAGGATAAGCTTATAGACCCCCAGCTCCCACTTATATGATCGCCCTCATACTGCTGGTGGTCAAGCAAGAATCCTAGGGGCTCTATCAACGTGTAATAGCGACGTGTCATGTCACCTAAAGCAGTACACGATGATAAAGGTAAACCAGATAGCATACTATCATCTCGAGTAAGACTGTCCTACCGGGATAGGTCCTCCCTCAATCATTACAATCACGTACCTGTGACCTAATAATTGACTCTGAGGGCACTATCTCCAACAATCTCCCACTTGCACTCAAGGCTAATTATTGCGATGTCGCATACTCACAGCCCGTGTGATACCGAACATCCAACTCCTCTACTAGTCAGTCTCACAAAGCTCGTTTGCGGAACTATTGCGTTCGAGGAATAGCCTCAGTGAGTGGATCCGCTTAGTTGTCTCTTTCCATGTCTCTCTAAATCTCAAGTTCGCGGAGAAACCCATCTCCCGAAATGAGCAATATCAGTCTTAGAATATGTCTGGATGTCTGATGGGACGTAGCTCATCAATGAACTCCAAATCCAAACTTCTTAGACTGTATTGACAACTGAACTTAATCAGTGTCCTGCGCGCCATGCCTCCCTCAGTATTGCCTTAGACCACCTGTCCAAAATACTGCCCCTCATCAGAAGGAAAACTATAACTCTGACAACCTCCTTGTCGTCCATGTCACCTTAGAAGCCTGGAATGATAACTGTCTCCCGAATGAGGCTGTCGTTATCATATCCCTAGAACATCCACTTATGTTCTAAAACTGCTTCCGACTGTTTCTCCAGGATTGGATTAATGTCAACTTATTGCATCTAGTGCAAGAACAATATCTGGTGTGGTACTTGACATCTCATGATTGACTCAATTGCCTAAGCAAGTGATCTGCCAATCATGCACATCCCTCTCCCCTTTAGTCTGTAAGACACCTTTAGAGAGGGTGACTCCGTTACCTGCAGGTACACTACCGTGCCAGGAGTCGTCCATCCTAAATACTCTTAGAATGCTGTCAAGTACCCTGATTGGGAAACCACCCAAATCTAGATCTAAGACCATAGATCTAGTAACCAGTATGTCAGATATAATGTCCAGGTCCATGTGGAGAAACCACTGTGTGACGACCAAAGTATAACCGATCGTAGTATAGGAGTTTCTTTTCCTACTTTGTGTATGTCATCCAAATACCAGGATATCACACCCTACTACCTTCTCAACAGATCCATCCCCTATTCTGATGAAGTCAAACCCATGACTGTCACGTCAGAAATAGATGATCTATCTCCGCTACTGGTGCTTCAATCTGTAAATAGACATAAGCTACCTGTCCACCAATGCTTCCGCTGCTCCCACTGACTACGACAACCCTCTGGCAGAGTCATATAGACGTGCACTTCTAAAACTAGTTTAGAATGACGCTATACTCATCCTCCCGCCGGGTCTCGCAGCCTGGAACAACAGCAATGGTAATTGTGGGTAAACAAGAACTTCCCTGTCACCATCCTTGAGGCTACCGTAGTACCTCTCGGGTGCCTGAAGTTACCCACCTTATCTGCGGAGTGGCCAATGGAATGTCAAATCAGATTGAATCTTTAGGTTCCTTATCAAATCTTCAGTAATCGTTTGCGGTTCTGGAATCACTTCCAGTTCTACCATACTCCCACTGCTGTTTTTGAAAAAATCCATTTTTAATAAAACTGTGGCGAGTCTAGGACAATATTGCTATTGTTCATCCAGATGGTAGAAAGTCAACCCGCGTCATAGCCTGGGTCAACCCACAAACAGCCATTACAGAAACGTGCCTTGAGTTGTCCAGTGTCTGGTTTTAAGCATAAGCCAGACAACTCCCCGTACCTTAACAATGTTAAGATATGAACTGTACTATATCCAATATAGAAACAGAGGCACTGATTTAATTGAACCAGATTCAAATCATGCAGCTGTCCCCAGCGCATGTCAACTAAATGGAAGGAGGCCGATCAGCGTTACTCAACTTAGGAATACTTCCAATTATGAGTAACCTGAAAGAGAAGCAAGATCTCTTTATCATTACTATCAACTGAATACCATACACAAGTATCTACATCTTCGATCTCTTTGAAGAATCCCGATACCTGCTACACCTGGTTCTCTACTCTATTCAAATACCTATAACTCCTCAAAACTTAGACCCTGTGTTTCAACGAAACACATGTCTAAGAACTAGAGAAGTTAAAAGTAAACAGAATATAGTATGAGGACCAACCCCTTTGTCCTAATGGACACTGGACAACATACAATCCTTTGTATAAGTCCCTTGAGTCTGATAACTCATTCACTGTGTGTCGTAGGTTGAAAACTGTACTTATGGTTAAGAAGAATTACACCGCTGTTTAATGCTCCTTACCTAACCATCCACTGATATAGGTAAATGTCGTAGACATAATTTCAGAAAGGTATATCTCACTCTATGAAAATAGACGTACAGATATATCAATTAGAAATTGGTGCATAACAGCGGATATTCAAAACCAAATATTTGCCGACCGGCAAACAGCCCAGGTGATTTCCTCAAATATCACTGATTACAACGAATCCCGATATAATGAGGATAATCACCCAATTCCCAATAACTTACTCCCACTCATCATCTGTAAAACCATACAGATGTGAGAATCGTACCTGGTAAATACATACCCTGGAGTAAGTATCTAATCGGGAAATCAGTTTTCCTTTAACATTACACAGTGAAACTGAAACATTGAAATGTTCCGATGGGGTATTCTGGTATTCCTAGTAATGCCTCTTCCAGATTCACGACTGTAACCGTATAGTTCTTTGCCACCTCTCCAAATCCCTTCATATGTCTTTAGTCTTTACCTTCTGCACACCCTTTTAGGCCAAATGGTTTTCTTCCTTCCCTACCGTTCGGCACCAGCCTATGGTTTGGAAGAAGACTATCCAATAAGCATAATGGGTGTACTGTCCCAATCCTAGGAACACTCGCAACACGAGAGAAGGTGAAGATAAAAGACACCTGAATGTACTTTATTCCTATTTCTCCTGAACCAGAATCCATCCCCGAACTGGAACAAGTTCCATTCGAGTTCGTATATAACCATACGATGGAGTATCCAAATAAACTGTGGATCTTCGTAGTGATACGGAGTGTCCTGGAGAAATACAAAGGTGATGTGGGAGTGGTAACGAAATATTCGGTTTGGTCGTGAATATCTGTTGCAATTTACTTTGCCCTCTTACTAATCCCTTGCTTTGTCTGAACTTAATACCTTCTGCACACCATCGTTATGCTAATTGGTTTTCTTCATTCCCTACCGGTCGGCACCAGCCTAAGGTTTGGAAGAAGACAATCCAATTTGCGTAATAGGTGTACTACCCCTAAACCAAGGAGTACTCGTAACCTGAGAGAGGGTAAAAGGAAAAGACAACTGAATAATCCTATCCGTTTTCTCCAGAACCGGAAACCATCCTCGAATAAATTCTTTCGAGTTCGTATCTAACCATATGATGGTTTTGTCCAATGGAAGTGGACGTTCGTAGTAATACGGGGTGTCCTGGAGAAAAGGGTAAAAGTAGGAGTGGCAATGAGGTTTGCAACTCTGACAATCCAAAAGCCGGTGTTTAAGAAGGTTCGGTCAACTTGGTCACTGAGTCAAAGTCTTAGGGTCGGGTCAATGGTCGCTGCCAAAGAGAGAGAGAAAAGAAACACTCAGCGTGCACTCTAACCTAGATCAGAATGGTTACCAATTTATCTAATCTGGAATCCTCCCACTGTACCTCAAATTCTCCTCCAAACCTGAAAGAAGAATTAGTCGGGAACACCCGAGGAGTAAACTAACTCATCAGTGGGAATCGGGATCCAACTCTCATCGCATGACAACGTGACGGAATCCGCTCACGGTATCACACTCCAGAAGGTATGCGCATATCTGGCAAGTTTCAGTTCTTTTGAAACTCCCGATGAGATTTCTGCCCCATGCTCTTATGACCTTGACTTTGGCCAACATATCATAAGTCACATGTCTAGTTCTACCCGTCATTCTCCAGGTTAATTTGAATCCACCCGTACATACCCTTGACTTTGGCCAAAATGGCAGTACGACTGTCCCAAACCAACGCATCTATCTATGCTGCATATGAATACCCCAATAGCTACCAATCACTGTGCCTTGACTTTGGCCAACATACACAGCTTGAATACTATTGACCACCCATATGAAACGACGGAGGGCTACGAATGGTTTCTGGCGAAAACCTTTAACGTAATGAACTTGATATCGTCGAAGGAACTGATAGCTTTTTGAAAATATAGTGACGAAAACCGTTGCTAAAGAGGTCACTCCCGGTGAAGGGATCTCGGCTCTTTCCCCGTAGAATGGGGTGCAGGATATTCCAAATGAATACCACGGTGCAAAGCAAAAGCAATCGGATATAGTGAAGTCATTGCCCTGACGCAAACTTTTTGTCCAAGGGGTCACTCCCGGTGAAGGGATCTCGGCCCTTGCCTCGTCGACTGAGGAGTAGGATATTCCAATGAATACCACGATGCAAAACAAAAGTAAACGTCCTTGCAATAACAGCTTTTTGAAAAAGTGTTCCAACAACATCAGATTAGGTTTGTTTTTTAACTTTGCATTGATCCGAATCAATGCAGTCCCATCAATTGATCACACCAAAAAGAACGAAAATATACTGATGTACGTATATGCCATCTGCATTCGCCACTGGGTCCCGTCATTACCCGTTAGGTTAGCTTACTAACGACAGAGCGGGGACTGGACTAGCGCGGATGCAAAACATATACAACATCTACTAATATATATACCAATATATTATATTCGCTCAAGGCGTGAAAGAAATGCAACATCACAGAGAATGAACAGCATCACAGAAACAATACAGATATCTGGGATCCCCGGGTTTCACAGAGCCGCTGAAACCCGACGTTCCCCTGGTCGTGTGGATAGCCTGTGCAATGAAATCCTAGACCCCTACAGGCGCGGCAAGTCACCCGCCAAAACCTGAAGCGAGGCAGCCCCCTTCAGCGCCGTGAATGGACCACCCAGCACTTCACGGAATCCGGCAACTTGGGCACCCCTCCTGGGTCAACCTGTACCCCCTACGAGTGCGGCGAATAGCCCGCCAATCCTAGAGTGAAGCCCCCTCCGTCTCAATGCCATGAGATGCGGGCTTGTTGCCCTCTAGAACCCGGCTATCCGTGCACCCCTCCGCGGGGTATCCTAGTACAGAAAGTAAAATATACATACAACGGGTACATCGACCGCAACCAGGTCGTGCCCTAAAAGAATAATACAAACAGGCAGTGACGGCAGTCCACATGTCGGACGCTCGCCCCGCAATATCAAATGTACATAATACAACATCACAGTACTAGCATTGCATCCAGGCTATCCCCCACGACCGATCCGCAACAACACAGCAAATACATAGAACATCAACGTGAAAGTCACGTTCGCAAATCCGTCTAACCGGGCTATAGCAGTTAGACAGGATTTACCGATCGAGTGACATTCACGGTCGCAGATATAATGTAAATACTGTGAAAAATGTGTTTAAAATTTTCCGATTGACCAAAAATTAACAAGTGGGCCCCCAAGCAATACTGTAGCACTCACAGAAATAATTGGCCCAATTTTAATATTCCAAAACCCCTAATTACTACCCTGAAGCCCACTGGAAAAAGATGGCCCACTGACCTCTCCACAATGCGGCGGATCCGCGGCCCAATATAGAGGTGAGGCCGCGGTTCCGCGCTCATGAGGAGAGATCACAGTGTCGAATTTTTCCAGTATGCTTAGAATTTCCTGCACATCATTCTGAGACCACCTGAAAAATTTTTGGACACCAAAAAATCTTAACAGAAAACTGATGTGCACAAAAACATAGATTTTGGAATTTTGGTCGATCGGAAAAGCAAAACACATCAAACGAAAGCTAGACGAAGTTAATGGCGAGGCTCTGATACCACTGTAAGTGCACGGCGGCGCCCCGGCCGTCAACCCGACGGCCAAACGCGGAAACGGTGGTAAACTTAAATTTTTTGCGGACTTGGCAAAACGGCACCACCGCGCACTAAACCCCGGATCGTTAACCATTAACAAGTCTAAGCTACAAAGAGGATGGGTTAGAGATATACCGACGATCCAAGTCCTCCGGTCTTCTCGTCATGGTCCCGATCTCCTCCTCATCGCCGGAAGTGCACCACATCGCCTTCTTCATTTACGGGCTCCCACCTCAATGCCGAGGCAACTCGGGCACGAAGCCGGCTACTCGACGTGCCCAAGATTCGTTGTAGAATATCTAGAGAAGAAGTCTCATTTGGGGTTTTGGAGCTTTGCCATTTTGGTGGAGGAAGAGAGAGGATTTTTGGAGAGGAACAAGAGAGCTCTTTTCTTTGCACAATATGAACCAAAAATGCCACACCAAAAATGAATCAATCCCTCAAACCCCCACCCTCAAGTGGCCGGCCCATGTAGGAAGAAAAAAGGGAGAGAGAAAAGTCAAGGGGGAGGTAACCATATGAATCATGCAAGAGAGAGAGAGAGGAATGGTTATCATGAAAAACAATGATACCAAAACAAAACCCACACTCATCCAACAACCATGATGATCACTAAAAGTCAAGCAATCATGAAGCTAGAAGTCAAGGTCAATGAGAGGCTATCATGATAAAACAAAGATGCAAAGACCCCCTCCACAAATGCCTATTTGCAACAATGCAAATAAGCCCTCCTCCACCAATCTTCGGCCAATGAACGGAACAATGGAAATTGGTCGAAACGGAAAGCAAACTGGCAACTCCAGAAAACTGGTCCCGTAATAAATTACAGGAAAACCCCGATACTGTGCATACACACCCGCATCTGTATTTCGACCGAAATACAGATGCAATGAGACAAAATCTATACTGTACTATACTAGGATCCGGCTTAAACCAAAGCCGGCTAGCAATATCTGTTCGATCCTGATCCGTGCAATACCGCACGTATCTAATCGAACCCTGCCATATAACCATACGGCCTAAAGTACAAACTGTCCGATCCTGATCCGTGCAATACCGCACGTATCTGATCGGACCCTGCCATATCTCCATACGGCCTCTACAACCTTTCGCCCGAAAGCTTGAGTAACTGTAAATGTGGTGGACTCTAAAGACTCGTCAATACTATGGCTGTGGATTTAACCACTAGCACGTCAGAGGTATATGCCAATACGTGACGGGCCACCAGCTATTGACCAAAAGGGACGTCGATGAGGAAGCTCACCCCGACACCCAACTGAGCCTGTCAGTGACAATATCCGTGCAGTCCGGTCCGTTCGTCTATGAGCATCGCATGGCGGGCCTAGGGGGTTGGTAAAAGTCAGACCCCCAAAAGCGGTACAAGTCGTGTCGGAGTGTAGCCCAGAACACCATGAGATACTACTGGAATACCTACCAGTAAATCTCCTTGCCTTGGCCAAGGACTTTGTGTAATGGCTCTCCTAGACACAGCACGACCTCACCCCCAATACCGGGAGAGACGAACCCCTGAAGATACGCTCACTGCCTCCATGTGGCTCGGGACTGTACCCAACTAAAACCTGTTTGCACGACTCCTTTGAGCCGTGGTAGGGTAGTAATCAAAGTACAGTGGGAACTCACACGAGACAAATGACGATCCCCAGGTCGATGAACTAACCTGCACACATGTCACCAGGGAACTGCCATCTGACGTCTGGTATATGACCAACTAGCATGTTCCCGGCGAGTCCTGTCCGGTGTACTCACAACCCAATGAGCACCTGTATACATCTTAGGTGATCCAACTGACACCAGTGGCTTGTGAGACCGGCCACCGCCCCTCGTCGGGGTTTCGACTGTATACACTAGTCTACTAATGGAGTATCGATGCCCGGTCTTGAAACTCCCACGACTAGGGACCTTTTAAGGATAAGCTTATAGACCCCCAGCTCCCACTTATATGATCGCCCTCATACTGCTGGTGGTCAAGCAAGAATCCTAGGGGCTCTATCAACGTGTAATAGTGACGTGTCATGTCACCTAAAGCAGTACACGATGATAAAGGTAAACCAGATAGCATACTATCATCTCGAGTAAGACTGTCCTACCGGGATAGGTCCTCCCTCAATCATTACAATCACGTACCTGTGACCTAATAATTGACTCTGAGGGCACTATCTCCAACATTAGTAAAGTGGAAGCGAAGAGAAAGGCAAAGGAAACAAAGGTAGCGGGAAAGCTTGTGGGAAAGGAAGAGTGCTTTTACTGTCACAAGAATGGACACTAGAAGAAAGATTGCAGGGCTTAGAAGGCCAGAAACCAGGACCCGAAGCAAGTTGTGGCTTCGGCTTCATGTGTGTATGTTATTGAAAACTGTCTATCAATAAACTCAACTTCCTGGGTATTGGATACCGGATCAGGATCTCATATCTGTAATTCTTGGCAGGCATTGAGAAAGCGTTGGGTTTTGAAGGCAGGTGATATGACCCTCAGAGTTGCAAACGGAGCTAGCATGGATGCTGAGTCCGTGAGGGACTATCACTTGGGATTGTCAGATGGACATGTTTTGGTTTTACGGGATTGTTATTTTGTACTCAGTGTGACTTGTAATATCATATATGTATCTTTAATGTCTAAAGAAGGTTATGATTTTGCATTTGTAAGAAATGTTGTAAACATTCACCTTAATCAAGTTCTGATTGGGTCAGGTACATTAAGCAACGGTATATACGTATTAAACCAACCACAGATTTTCAATGTCCAGAATACACACAAAAGAAAGTCTCCAGAAATAAATCATGCTTTCTTATGGCATTGTAGACTGGGTCACATCAATGAGAGAAGGTTGATGAAGTTACATACAAAAGGATATTTGGATCCGTTCGAATAGCAATCATATGCAACTTGTCAATCCTGTCTCAAAGGAAAGATGACAGACTCCGTTCACTGGACACAGAGTAAGAGCGAGCGAGCTATTGGGGCTCGTACACACGATGTGTGCGGTCCAATGTCTACACATGCGCGAAGCGGTTATTCTTACTTCATTACTTTTACGGATGATTTTTTCAAGGTACGAATAAGTCTTCTTAATGAAACATAAATCTGAAGCCTTTGGAAAATTCCAGGAATACAAGAATGAAGTAGAAAAGCAAACAGGCAAAAGTATCAAGACACTGAGATCTGATCGAGATGGTGAATACTTGAGTGCCGAGTTCCTGGATTACCTAAAAAAGAATGGAATTCTCTCTCAGCTTATTCCTCCATACACTCCACAACATAACGGTGTATTGGAGAGATGGAACCGAACCCTATTGGATATGGTACGTTCTATGATGAGTAACGCTGAGTTGCCCCAATCATTCTGGGGACATGCACTAGAATCAGCTGCATACCTTTTGAACCGAGTTCCAACTAAGACAGTGCTTACCACACCATATCAGATGTGGAGTGGGAAGAAACCCTATCTTAAGCACATTAAAACATGAGGATGTCCAGCTTTTGTCAAAAAGCAGCATGCGGACAAACTCGAGGCACGCTCAGTACAGTGCAAGTTTGTGGGATATCCAAAGAACTCCAAGGGATATTTCTTCTATTGCGAAGAGGAACAAAAGGTTTTTGTTTCTCGTCATGCCTGCTTCTTGGAAACTGAATTTTTAGAAAATCAGATAAGTGGGAGCGCAATAGAACTAGAAGAAATTCCAGAACCATGAGCTATTACTGAAAGCTTAGTAGAACCAGAGTGTTCGAAAGAACAGGACATTCCTGCGCCGCTCCGCAGAAGTAGTAGGCAGTCTCATCCGCCCAAGAGATACTACGGTTTTCTCATAGACGGGGATAGAGAAGATTGCATCATTGATAGTGATGAGCCGACTAGCTTCCAGCAGGCCATTCAGAGCGAATGCTCGTCGCAAACTTCAGTAGACGGCTGCACCCCCGATACCGTCGACGAAGTGCACCAAGGCGGAACACCGCTACCGCGAGCACCCGGACGGATGCTTTCGGCGACGGGGTTCTCCTACAGTCACTTGGTCGGGGCTATGGAGTGAGGCTGTCTATTAAGTTTACCCGGCAAGTATCCGCGTACGCTACGTGATTGCGACGGACTTTTGATCACATCAAAATTCCGTGGCAACCGATCAAGTGAGACTAAAGTGCTATGTTTATAACATTCATTCAGTTATCTCATAATTTTTTGTGAATTCCAATTATTGTATCCCATTCCAGATAAATAGAAAATGTTAAACTTTTCGATCGAACAGTCAAACACCCAAGTTTTCCCGATACAGATCAACACATGAAAAGAGTCTAAAAACATTCAGTTCGTGCCTCAGTACCAACGGTCCAGCCGTAGAAGGGTCAAGCCAACGCCTCACATGTGGCACGCCGTACTGCCCCAAACCCGAAGGTTCAAAGGGCAGTTCGAGACGGTCACATAATCGAGTTAAGGTTTGTTGTCTTCTAGAGGGACCATCGCGTTACTTGCACTACTTAGAACGTCGTTAAACAACGGAAAAATCCAACACTTGGAAATTTCCTGACAGGGGAAAAATTGGGTATTTATATCCGGTCGAACTTTTTAACATATTCTAAAATTTATCCGGAAAGCCATATAGACAAAATCTGATACTCCGATCGAAACACCGAATCCCCAAAACTACCCCAGAAAATTCAACTCTTGAATAAAATTTAAAAATTCCCATAAAATCCAGCATCAGAAAAGAGGAGTTACTGTGCAACAATGACAGTGAAATACGGCCGTACGGCCGCGGATCCGCCGCATGAGCCAAGCTCATACCGCGGAACCGCGGTGGTTTAGTTGAATTAGGGTGTCGTCTTGCACCAGAACTCTTAGATCTTCCTGCTGAATTTTTTAGCAATTTTTAATTTGGAAAAATCCACGTTTTTGAAAAAATGACAGAGAGCATGGAAATTATGGGGTTTCGGTTCGTTCGGACTTCAAATTCCGTCTAGACTTCGCCAAAGGCTCTAGCTAGGCTCTGATACTACTGTAGGGTTTCTAGGCACCCTAATGAGGTCTCACAAGGCATCAACTATGCCAATTTCAAAAATTATGGTGCCGAGAAACCCTAGTGTACGGATCGTTGGCTAGATGTCTAGACGAAACAAAACTAGTTAACATCTTAACTAAAAGGAAACGGAAATACAACCTTTGTAGATCCGGTGCTCCACCTCCATAGCTCCGCAATGAAGTGCTCTCGCTGTCCAAAACAAATCCCGGGCTCTAGCGTCGGCTTCATCGGAGAATAGAGCGGGCAAGGTCGTCGGCTTCGTGCCGAAGATGATCTACGTCGAGGCATCGCTAGATCAAACTCCAACTTCACCAAGTGATGAAACTTGTGAAGAAAACACACTCTACTACTTGGCAAGAGGTAGAGGATGAAGAAATAGGAAGTGGGTAGACTTTAGAATTGGATTTCTCACTCTTTTTCATCAATCCACCATTGATGAGGCTTGCTTTCTTCAAGTGAAGAAAGGAAGAAGAAGATAGAAATTGTTATGATAAGTTAATTTAGAAAATAGAAAATAATAGAATACTTATCATAATCAACCATGGTAAAGTGTAGAGACTAAACTAAGGTTAAATGAAGTGGTTAGGGTTAAGCATGAGACAAAAATGGTCACATAGTCAAAAGTTCAAGAAGCTTCAACTAGAATCCAAAATTAGCAACCATTTTCCTTTTTATGCTTATCATATTCCAAAATGAATAATTAAATAAGATAAAAGAATAAAACAAAACCCTAACCATTATCATGTAACCATGGTTTGATCTTTACACAAAAACCCTAGCAAACATGTATCATCAAACATGATACAATCAAGTGCACAAAAGTATATCACATATACAATGTGTACATTCAAGTGAGAAAATCCATCTTAAGTAAACCGATACTAGTTAATGCAAACTAATATATCAAATATATAATTACGCAATAAATCATTAAATCAACACTTGATTTAACGATCCGGTCATATCGCATATAACCGACTAGTATCAAATGTATCGGCTTATCGAATCAACCCTTGATTCGATAACTAGGTCATATCGCATACAACCAATCGATACATTCATCGCGAGAATAGAATACGGTATCACATACACGCATTATTCTCGGTCCTGCACATATCTCATATGCGCTCCTATTTCGTTTCGCTTGAGCCAGGAAACCTATGTGTAGGACTCTAAAGACTCGTCAATACGCCGGCAGCAGGCGATGATCATATCAAACACCCACAAGCCGCAAGCGGTCTGCTAAACGTAACGGCCACCCGGGTATTGAGCGATCTGAAGATCAACGAGCAAGCCCGCTCACACTCCAGTGAATCCGACCAGTAACACTACCGTACAGTCCGGTCTGATCCTCTGATATGTCGCATATCTCGCCTAGGGGTAGTAAACGTCAGACCCCAATAGCTCGATAAGTCGTGTCGATATGAGGTCTATAACTGTTTGAGAAACTGCTGGTAACACTTACCAGTAAATCTCAGCAACCCTGGCCAGGGATTTCCTGTTATAGCCAATCGAAAACAGCGCAACATCAACTCCCTATACCGGGAGAGACGAATCACCTCCTATCGCTCATTGCCTCCATGTGACACGGGACTGTACCCAAAAACCACCATTTTGCACACCCTCTTGGACGTGGTAAGATGGAAATCAAAGCACAGTGGGAACCACACAAGACTCTATGACGATCTCGGGTCAACAGACTACTCTGTACCAGTGTCACCAGAGAACTGCCATCTGACGTGAGGTATAATACCATCTGGGAGTTCTCGGCGAGTCCGTCCAGTGTACCCAGTCTCTACTGAGCACCCGTATATCATCTCCGATGTCAAACACCAATGGATATGGGATCATCCATCGCCCATCTGTATGGGTCGAGAAGGTATACGCTAGTCTACTCTGGTATATCGATGCCCCGTCTCGATACACCCACGACTAGGGACTTTGAAGGATGTACTTATGGACTACCATGTCCCCACTAGTATGATCCGCATCATAGTCCAGGTAGTCAAGTACAGATCCTAAGGGCTTTACCAACATGTAACAGGGAGACAATCAGTGTACACGTTAAGGTAAAGATCAACCAGATAGCATACTATCATGTCGAGCAAGAAAGTCCTCCCTATATATGTCCCAGCATCCACTACAATATACATCCTATGTACAGTAATGGCCTCTAGGGCATACATATAACTAACAATCTCCCACTTGCACTAGGGCCATCTGATAGCAGTGGTTGTAGTATCTCATACTCAACCATCCCATAAAAGTCTCTCTCTGGGAACAGGCCTTTGTGAGTGGATCCGCTGTGTTGTCCTCTGAGTCTACTCTCTTGTCCTCGATCCCCTGGAGATCAACCATCTCCTAGATCAGGTGACACTGCCTTAGAATATGTCTGGATCACTGATGGGACGGGCGTTCCTTGGCATAAGCCACAACTCCATTGTCACACAATGGGAGGAACATAGTTCATCTTATGAACTAATATACACCCAGACTGCCTCTTTGGTAGCATCTTAAGTAGCGATATATCCTGCTTTTATCGTCTAGTATGCCAC
Source organism: Agapanthus africanus (assembly GCA_030015575.1). Taxonomy (NCBI): domain Eukaryota; kingdom Viridiplantae; phylum Streptophyta; class Magnoliopsida; order Asparagales; family Amaryllidaceae; genus Agapanthus; species Agapanthus africanus. Next base: position 262,225,965 of record CM057347.1, read on the forward strand.
GGTATCTAGCTTGGAACTCTTCCAACATACCATCCCTTTTACTAAGGGTAAAGACAATGCCTGTGACTGACATTCAGTCGTCTTTATTGTTAGTTATATGTATGCCCTAGAGGCCATTACTGTACATAGGATGTATATTGTAGTGGATGCTGGGACATATATAGGGAGGACTTTCTTGCTCGACATGATAGTATGCTATCTGGTTACCCTTTACCTTAACGTGTATGCCGATTGTCTCTCTGTTGCATGTTGGTAAAGCCCTTAGGATGTGTGCTTGACTACCTGGACTATGATGCGGATCATACTAGTGGGGACATGGTAGTCCATAAGTACATCCTTCAAAGTCCCTAGTCGTGGGTGTATCGAGACGGGGCATCGATATACCAGAGTAGACTAGTGTGTACCTTCTCGACCCATACAGATGGGCGATGGATGATCCCATATCCATCGGTGTTTGACATCAGAGGAGATATACGGGTGCTCAGTAAAGACTGGGTACACTGGACGGACTCGCCGAGAACTCCCAGATGGTATTATACCTCACGTCAGATGGCAGTTCTCTGGTGACACTGGTACAGAGTAGTCTGTTGACCCGAGATCGTCATAGAGTCTTGTGTGGTTCCCACTGTGCTTTGATTTCCATCTTACCACGTCCAAGAGGGCGTGCAAAACGGTGGTTTTTGGGTACAGTCCCGAGTCACATGGAGGCAATGAGCGATAGGAGGGGATTCGTCTCTCCCGGTATAGGGAGTTGATGTTGCGCTGTGTTCGATTGGCTATAACAGGAAATCCCTGGCCAGGGTTGCTGAGATTTACTGGTAAGTGTTACCAGTAGTTTCTCGAAAAGTTATAGACCTCATATCGACACGACTTATTGAGCTATTGGGGTCTGACGTTTACCACCCCTAGGCGAGATATGCGACATATCAGACGATCAGACCGGACTGTACGGTAGTGTTACTGGTCGGATTCACTGGAGTGTGAGCGGGCTTGCTCGTCGATCTTCAGATCGCTCAATACCCGGGTGGCCGTTATGTTTAGCAGACCGCTTGCGGCTTGTGGATGTTTGATATGATCATCATCCGCTGCCGGCGTATTGACGAGTCTTTAGAGTCCTACACAGAGGTTTCCTGGCTCAAGAGAAACGAAATAGGAGCGCATATGAGATATGTGCGGGACCGAGAATAATGCGTGTATGTGATACCGTATTCAATTCTCGCGATGAATGTATCGAATGGTTTTATGCGATATAACCTAGTTATCGATTCAAGCGTTGATTCGATAAGCCGATACATTGCATACTAGTCGGTCGTGTGCGACATGACCGGATCATTGAATCAAGTGTTGAGTTAATGATTTAATGCATAATAATATATTTTATATATTACTTTACACTAACTAGTATTGGTTCACTTTAAACGGATTTTCTCACTTGGTTTGTGCACATTGTATATGTGATATACTTTTGTACACTTGATTGTATCATGTTTGATGATACATGTTTAACTATAGTTAAGTGTAATGAATTAAGCCATGGTTTAACTAATGATTAGGGTTTTATTTTTATTACTTATTTATTTATTTATTTAGAATAGATAAGAAAAGAATGGTTGCTAATTTTGGAGTTTAGTTGAAGCTTCATGAAGCTTTGACTTTGTAACCATTCTTGTCTTCATCTTTAACCCTAACCATTAATCTAACCTTAGTTAATTCTCTACACTTGACCATGGTTCTAATATGATAAGTATTCATTTTCTTTTCCAATTATAATTAACTTATCATAATTCTATCTTCTTCTTCTTCTTCTTCAAGAAGAAAGCATACTTCATCAATGGTGATTTGAGCATAAGAGTGAGAAATCCAATTCTAAAGTCTACCTACTTCCTATTTCTTCATCCTCTACCTCTTGCCAAGTAGTAGAGTGTGTTTCTTTCACAAGTCATCATGGTTTGGTGAAGGTGGAGCTTGATCTAGTGATGCTTCGACGTCGATCATCTTCGGCACGTCGTCGACGACCTAGCCCGTTCATTCTCCGATGAAGCCGACGCTAGAGCCCGGATTTGTTTTGGACAGCGGAGATGACCTCATCTCGGAGCTATGGAGGTGGAGAACCGGATCTACAAAGGTTGTATTTCCGTAACTCTTAGTTAATTGTTAACTAGTTAGCTTTTTCGCCTAAACTTCTAGCCGACGATCCGTAGTCGGGTTTCTCGGCACCGTTAAAATCTTAATTTGGCATGATCGATGCCATGTGAGACCTCACTAGTGTGCCTAGGAAGCCTACAGTGGTATCAGAGCCTAGCTAGAGCCTTAGGCGATGCGTAGACGGAGTTAGAAGTCCGATCGACCCGAAACCCCGACTTTAAAATGCTCTCTGGACTTTTTTGTAAAATGTGGATTTTTGCAAATTAAAAATATGCAGAAATATCAGCAGGAAAATCTAAGAATTACGATGCAAAAATTACCTAATGATCTTTCTAAAGTGCGGCGGAACCGCGGCATTAGCGTGCTAATGCGGCCCTTCCGCGGCCCTTTTGTCTTATCTGCCATTGAATTTTGCACAGTAACTCCTATTTTTCAGTGCTGGTTTTCATGGGAATTTTTAATATGCAGTAAACAGTTGAGCATTTTTGGGTTGTATTGGGAATCAAAGATTCGATCGGGGTTTCAAATTTTGTCTGTGTGGCTTTCTGGATAAATTTTAGAATATGTTAAAAAGTTCGACCGGATATAAATACCCAATTTTTCCCCTGTCGGGAAATTTCCAAGTGTTGGATTTTTCCGTAGTTTAACGACGTTCTAAGTAGTGCAAGTAACGCGATGGTCCCTCTAGAAGACAACAAACCTTAACTCGATTATGTGACCGTCTTGAACTGCCCTTTGAACCTTCGGGTTTGGGGCAGTACGGCGTGCCACATGTGAGGCGTTGGCTTGACCCTTCTACGGCTGGACCGTTGGTACTGAGGCACGAACTGAATGTTGTTAGACTTGTTTCATGTGTTGATCTGTATCGGGAAAACTTGGGTGTTCGATTGTTCGATCGGAAAGTTTAACATTTTCTGTTTATCTGGAATGTGATATAATAATTGGAATTCACAAATAGTTATGAGATAACTGAATGAATGTTATAAACATAGCAGTTTAGTCTCACTTGATCGGTTGCCACGGAATTTTGATGTGATCAAAAGTCCGTCGCAATCACGTAGCGTACGCGGATACTCGCCGGATAAACTTAATAGACAGCTTCACTCCATAGCCCCGACCAAGTGACTGTAGGAGAACCCCGTCGCCGAAAGCATCCGTTCGGGTGTTCCCAGTAACGGTGTTCCGCCTTGGTGCACTTCGTCGACGGTATCGGGGGTGCGGCCGTCTACTGAAGTTTCCGACGAGTATTCGATCAGACTGTCGGGAATCTTGTTGAATTGCCCGACTCGATATTGAAAAGTGTTTTCGATAATGAGACTAAAATGCGGGGTTTATAATTGTTAGGCATGTGATGTCTAAGGAATTCATTTGGTCAGGCATGCGATGTCTGAGATGGTTGCGGATTCCAACTGTTGTAGTTTTACACTTTCTTTTCTGTGACCGTAAGTGTAATATGTGATATCGCCGGTTTCGTTGCTATATGTCAACGACAATTGGGATGCGCATATTTACTTACGTTGATGACATGTGATGTTATGTGTTGCTGGATATGTTATATTGGATCGTCGTGTTTGAATAGCCGGGGGTTTTTATGTGAGATGAGTGTTTTTCATTTTCATTCATGTAAAAACTTGTATGTAATATTCTTTTATTGGGGCGCTTCCAGGTTGCGGAAGTTGTCACCGTTTGTATATTATTTACTTTTCCGCACTAGGATAGACCCAAGGAGGGGAGCACAAGTAACCGGGTTCTGGAGTCCAGTGGGAGACCAACTCGAGGAGTCGAGTCCGGGTCTCCTAACTCTAGAATTGGTGGGGTTGCTTGCCGCTCTCGTAGGGGTCTAGGGGTGTGGGTTTGGCTATTCATCACGACCGTGGAATCCGTGTTTTATACTGGCTCGTATTGAAAACACGGACGTCCTAGTATATCCAATATTTCATATGATTCTTCTGCTGCGATATCTGTGATGTGATCATGTGATGTTCTGTGATAGATACATTATATAGTATATATGATATATTATATAGATGTTACTTATGTTTTACACCCGCGCTAGCCCTGCCCTGCTCTGCCGTTAGTTACCTAACCTAACGGTGCACGAGGGGACATCGAGGCGAATGCGGATGGCATAAGTGTACGTCGTATTTATCTGTGGTGTTTAGGTACTTAAATGATGGGACTTCATTAATGAGATTAATGAAATAAAAGAAACCTAAGATGTTGTAGAATCGAATTTCAAAATAAAACAGGTAGCTACAGTTCTTGCTTTGCACAGCGGTATATGTGATATATCCTGCACCTTATTCGATGAGGAAAGGACCGAGATCCCTTCACCGGGAGTGACTCCTTTAGCAATAACTGGCAGATGCTACACACTCGGTTTGTCTTTTGATTGCTTTTAAAAGTTTTTGCTTTGCACAGAGATATATATGATATATCCCGCACCCCATTCGACGAGGAAAGGACCGACGATCCCTTCACCGGGAGTGACTCCTTTAGCAAAACTAGAAAAGCCTCAAAAGCACTCCATTTTAAAATCATTTGATTCTACAGCGATATCAAGTTCATTACGCAATAGGTTTTCAGAAAAACCTGTTGTAGCCCTCCGTCATTTCAGATACGTACTAGTTAGTATTCGTGCTGCGGTTGTTTGGCCTCCGTCAAGGCGTAGTGTACGGTAGCTAACTAGTGCTTATCTGCTAGCATATGATGCGATTGGATTAGGGTATTCGTACGGCGTTGTTTGGCCTCCGTCAAGGGTCGTGCGGGTGGGTTTAATTCAATCAGGAAATGACGGGTTGAACTTGACTAGCGGACTATGGGTTGTTTGGCCTCCGTCAAGGTCATAGCGAGCTAGGGGCAAAATATTATCGGGAATTTCAAGTGTTGAAATTTGCAATGAGATTGCATACCTTCTATGAGATAGTTGGATCCAGATACCCGCTGCGAGTAAGAGTTACTCCTGGGAGAGTTTTACATATTGCAATTAGCCGATCAAGTAGGTGTCCAGAAAGGTGTTAACGAGGTTACGCCTCTGGGAAAACGAGGTTTACATTAATTAGGTTCGTGCGAAAGCACGGGGGACCTCCCTCAAAGTACCGACACTGGCCTGGCTGAAAGATTGGCGAACTTGTAGTGTGTAATTAATCCCGGCTAGTCTTTCCTTTTAGGGTTTGAAGGAAGATTTGATAAAAAGCAGTGGGAGCCATCCTGATTAGATAAAATAATAACCAATCTATTCTTGCAAGAGCGCACGCTGAGTGTTTTCTTCTCTCTCTCTCCAGGTAGCGACCATATCACGCATTAATCAAGATAATAAAACGGAATATTGACCGAACCCGCTTATTATACTGAGCTGGGGAACGTTGGTCCCGCTCCAACTTATAATTGTTATAAGACAGAGCAGGAAATTGGGGAATACCAGATTTCCCGTGCCGCCCAAACGAAGAGAGTGCATGCTGATGCATCATCTTCGGGTGTGTTCGTTACAAAGAACTGTTTCTCAGTATCCTTTACGTCCTGGGTATGTGATACCAGATCAGGATCCCAGATATGTAATCTGTTACCTAGGGCTACAGAAAGGTAGAGAACTGAGAACGGGTGATAAGTTTCATGAGGCAGAAAACGGGGCAAGTGTTGCAGCCAAGTCTGTCGGTCACTGTCACCCTGTATTACAAATACATTGATTCTGAACGAATGTTATTAGATACCGAACCTGATATACAAAATCATATCAGTCTCTTTATCAGTAAAGAAATGATAAATTTTTGTATTGTTGGATAATGTTTTGAAAATTTCCTATATCAAAAGTTGATCGGTTCAGGCACGTTGTCTAAAAGCATTGATGTTCTAAATCAAACTACAGTTCTTTAGTATACAGAACACACACAAGAGGAAGAGTTCAGAAATGAACGAATTCTTCTTGAGGCATTGTAGACTAGGTCAGATCAATGTGACCCGACTAGCTAGAGTTACATAAAGATGCATATTTAAATTAGTTTGAATTTACATCTTGTGAAACTCGCCAGTCATGTCACAAAGATAAGATGACCATAGCTCCGTTTACTGGAAACAGAGAAAGAGTTAGTGAACTCTTGGGATGATACATGTTGATGTATGTAAGGTCCCCTGTCTACACATGCCAGGACTGGTTCTTTATACTTCATTACGTTCTCTGATGATCTCTCAAGATTCAGACCTATGTTCCTGTTGAAACACAAAATCCGAACCTTTTGAGATATTCACAGAATATAAGTTAGAAGTAGAGAACCAGAATACGGGTATAAGTATTATGTCCTATGATGAGATCAGGGAGGAGAATGCTTGTGCACGGAAATCCTGGATTATTCTAAAGGAGAATGAGATTCTCTCTCTCGGCATTACTCCTCCGAATACACCATAGCACGATGGTATATCGGGACGGAGCAATCACACCCTATATGATATGGTGTGCTCTATGATGAGTATTACTGAGTTACCTATTTCCTTTTGGGAGTTATGCACTTGAGAAGCTACATACCTATTGAATAGGGTTCCAATCAAATCAGTTGCCTACCACTTCATATGTGATATGGAAAGGGAAGAGCCCATGTCTTAAGCTAGTTAAGATTTGGGGTTGTCCGGCCTATGTTTAAAAGCAAAATCCGGACAAGCTCGAGGCAATGTATGTTATGTAGAACTGGAAGTGTTCCAGCTATACAAACTACAACAGATGATTTGGTAGAACCAAAGGATTCAGTAGATTCCAACGAACCTCAGCCACTCCGCCGATCTAGCAGGGTTCCTCACCCACCTGAGAGATACTTCGGTTTCTCTATGACAGTGGGAGCAAGGATTGCATCATGAGATGATGACCCAACTAGCTTCGAGCAGGCCATCAGGAGTAAGACTCTATAAGAATGGCTGGATGCTCAGTGATCTGAGATGGAATCCTTATACACCAACAAAGTATGGACTTTGGTTGCTATATCTGAAGGGTTAAATCCCCATCAGGAGCAAGTATATCTTGAGAAGATTACTTGGTGTAGATGGAAAAGTTGAGACTTTCAAAGCTAGACTTGTTAAAGGTTTGCATAATTGACCAGATATGGATCATAATGAAACTTTTTTCTAAGAATCTATGCTTAAGTCCATCCAGATCCTACTTGCCACGGCTACATACCATGACTACGATCTCTGGTGGTTGGGTGTCTTGACTGCTTTTCTAAATGATGATTTGGAAGAGAGCGTCTATAAGTACACAGCCAGAGGGCCTCGTAGACAGTGGGAGCAGCGGAAACGTGTGCAAGATGCTTTATAGGATAAAGCAGGCATCGCGGAGTTGGAACATCTGTTTTGATGAATTAGTCAAAGAAGTTGACATCATCAAAATGGTAGATGAACCTTGTATAAACAAGAAGGTAGTAGGGAGTATGGTGACGATCCTCGTAGAGTACGTGGATGACATACTCTTGATAGGGAAGGAGTTTCCTATGCTACGCTCGATCAATCTCCGCTTATCACTATGATTCTCCATATAGGATCAAAGTGATACCTACTAAATCCTGGACTTTGGATCTATGAGATAGATCTAAATGGATGTTAGGATTCTCACTAGTTGTAGTGAGATGGTATCAATCGATCCTAGGGAGAATCACTGGAAGTGTTCTAGGGTGATAAAGACGACTGAATGTCAGTCGCAGGCATTGTCTTTACCCTCAGTAAAGGGATGGTATGTTGGAAGAGTTCCAAGCTAGATACCGTGACATACTAGACGATAAAGGCAGGATACATCGCAACATAAGATGCTACCAAAGAGGCCGTTTGGGTGTATATTGGTTCATGAGATGAACTTAGTTCCTGCCATTGTGTGACAATGGAGTTATGGCTTATGCCAAGGAACGTCTGTCCCATCAGTGATCCAGACATATTCTAAGGCAGTATCACCTGATCATGGAGATGGTTAATCTCCAGGGGATCGAGGTTAGGAGAGTAGACTCAGAGGACAACACAGCGGATCCACTCACAAAGGCCTGTTCCCAGAGAGAGACTTTTATGGATGGTTGAGTATGAGATACTACAACCACTGCTACAGATGGCCCTAGTGCAAGTGGGAGATTGTTAGTTATATGTATGCCCTAGAGGCCATTACTGTACATAGGATGTATATTGTAGTGGATGCTGGGACATATATAGGGAGGACTTTCTTGCTCGACATGATAGTATGCTATCTGGTTACCCTTTACCTTAACGTGTATGCCGATTGTCTCTCTGTTACATGTTGGTAAAGTCCTTAGGATGTGTGCTTGACTACCTAGACTATGATGCGGATCATACTAGTGGGGACATGGTAGTCCATAAGTACATCCTTCAAAGTCCCTAGTCGTGGGTGTATCGAGACGGGGCATCGATATACCAGAGTAGACTAGCGTGTACCTTCTCGACCCATACAGATGGGCGATGGATGATCCATCCATCGGTGTTTGACATCAGAGGAGATATACGGGTGCTCAGTAAAGACTGGGTACACTGGACGGACTCGCCGAGAACTCCCAGATGGTATTATACCTCACGTCAGATGGCAGTTCTCTGGTGACACTGGTACAGAGTAGTCTGTTGACCCGAGATCGTCATAGAGTCTTGTGTGGTTCCCACTGTGCTTTGATTTCCATCTTACCACGTCCAAGAGGGCGTGCAAAACGGTGGTTTTTGGGTACAGTCCCGAGTCACATGGAGGCAATGAGCGATAGGAGGGGATTCGTCTCTCCCGGTATAGGGAGTTGATGTTGCGCTGTGTTCGATTGGCTATAACAGGAAATCCCTGGCCAGGGTTGCTGAGATTTACTGGTAAGTGTTACCAGTAGTTTCTCGAAAAGTTATAGACCTCATATCGACACGACTTATTGAGCTATTGGGGTCTGACGTTTACCACCCCTAGGCGAGATATGCGACATATCAGACGATCAGACCGGACTGTACGGTAGTGTTACTGGTCGGATTCACTGGAGTGTGAGCGGGCTTGCTCGTCGATCTTCAGATCGCTCAATACCCGGGTGGCCGTTACGTTTAGCAGACCGCTTGCGGCTTGTGGATGTTTGATATGATCATCATCCGCTGCCGGCGTATTGACGAGTCTTTAGAGTCCTACACAGAGGTTTCCTGGCTCAAGCGAAACGAAATAGGAGCGCATATGAGATATGTGCGGGACCGAGAATAATGCGTGTATGTGATACCGTATTCAATTCTCGCGATGAATGTATCGAATGGTTTTAATTCGATATAACCTAGTTATCGATTCAAGCGTTGATTCGATAAGCCGATACATTGCATACTAGTCGGTCGTGTGCGACATGACCGGATCATTGAATCAAGTGTTGATTTAATGATTTAATGCATAATAATATATTTGATATATTACTTTACACTAACTAGTATTGGTTCACTTTAAACGGATTTTCTCACTTGGTTTGTGCACATTGTATATGTGATATACTTTTGTACACTTGATTGTATCATGTTTGATGATACATGTTTAACTATAGTTAAGTGTAATGAATTAAGCCATGGTTTAACTAATGATTAGGGTTTTATTTTTATTACTTATTTATTTATTTATTTAGAATAGATAAGAAAAGAATGGTTGCTAATTTTGGAGTTTAGTTGAAGCTTCATGAAGCTTTGACTTTGTAACCATTCTTGTCTTCATCTTTAACCCTAACCATTAATCTAACCTTAGTTAATTCTCTACACTTGACCATGGTTCTAATATGATAAGTATTCATTTTCTTTTCCAATTATAATTAACTTATCATAATTCTATCTTCTTTTTCTTCTTCTTCAAGAAGAAAGCATACTTCATCAATGGTGATTTGAGCATAAGAGTGAGAAATCCAATTCTAAAGTCTACCCACTTCCTATTTCTTCATCCTCTACCTCTTGCCAAGTAGTAGAGTGTGTTTCCTTCACAAGTCATCATGGTTTGGTGAAGGTGGAGTTTGATCTAGTGATGCTTCGACATAGATCATCTTCGGCACGTCGTCGACGACCTAGCCCGTTCATTCTCCGATGAAGCCGACGCTAGAGCCCGGATTTGTTTTGGACAGCGGAGAGGACCTCATCTCGGAGCTATGGAGGTGGAGAACCGGATCTACAAAGGTTGTATTTCCGTAACTCTTAGTTAATTGTTAACTAGTTAGCTTTTTCGCCTAAACTTCTAGCCGACGATCCGTAGTCGGGTTTCTCGGCACCGTTAAAATCTTAATTTGGCATGATCGATGCCATGTGAGACCTCACTAGTGTGCCTAGGAACCCTACATTTATCACCCTGGAACCATTCCAGTGATTCTCCCCAGGGTCGATTGATACCTTCTCACTACAACTAGTGAGAATCCTAACATCCATTTAGATCTATCTCATAGATCCAAAACCTAGGATTTAGGAGGTATCACTTTGATCCTATGTGGAGAACCATTGTGATAGGCGGAGATTGATCGAGCGTAGCATAGGAAACTCCTTCCCTATCAAGAGTATGTCATCCACGTACTCTACGAGGATCGTCACCATACTCCCTACTACCTTTTTGTTTATACAAGGTTCATCTACCATTATGATGATGTCAACTTCTGTGACTAATCCATCAAAACAGATGTTCCAACTCCGCGATGCCTGCTTTATCCTATAAAGCATCTTGCACACGTTTCCGCTGCTCCCACTGTCTACGAGGCCCTCTAGCTGTGTACTTATAGACGCACTCTTCTAAATCATCATTTAGAAAAGCAGTCAAGACACCCAACCACCAGAGATCGTAGTCATGGTATGCAGCCGTGGTAAGTAGGATCTAGATGGACTTAAGCATAGCCACTGGAAAAGGTTTCATCATTATCCACGCCTGGTCAATGAAGAAAACCTTTAACAAGTCTAGCTTTGAAAGTCTCAACTTTTCCATCTACACCAAGTAATCTTCTCAAGATATACTTGCTCCTGATGGGGATTTAACCCTTCAGATATAGCAACCAAAGTCCATACTTTGTTGGTGTATAAGGATTCCATCTCAGATCGCTAAGCATCCAGCCATTCTTACAGAGTCTTACTCCTGATGGCCAGCTTGAAACTAGTTGGGTCATCATCTCATGATGGAATCCTCGCTCCCACTGTCATAGAGAAACAGAAGTATCTCTCAGGTGGGTGAGGAACCCTACTAGATCGGCGGAGAGGCTGAGGTTCGTTGGAATCTACTGAATCCTTTGGTTCTATCAAATCATCTGCTGTAGTTTGTATAGCTGGAACCTTTTCAGTTCTACATAACTGACCTTGTCTCGAGCTTGTCCGGATTTTGCTTTCAGACATAGGCCGGACAACTCCAAATCTTAACTAACTTAAGACATGGGTTCTTTCCATTCCATATCACATATGAAGCGGTAGGCAACTGATTTGATTGGAACCCTATTCAATAGGTATGCAACTTCGTAAGTGCATAACTCCCAAAAGGAAAAAGGTAACTCAGTATTACTCATCATAGAGCACACCATATCAAATAGGGTGTATCTGCTCCGCCCCGATATACCATCGTGCTATGGTGTATACGGAGGAGTATGCTGAGAGAGAATCTCATTCTCCTTTAGAATAGTCCAGGAATTCCGTGCACAAGTATTCTCCTCCCTGATCTCATCATAGGATATAATACTTATACCCGTATTTTGGTTCTCTACTTCTAACTTATATTCTATGAATATCTCAAAAGGTTCAGACTCGTGTTTCAACAAGAACATATGTCTGAATCTTGAGAGATTATCAGAGAATGTAATGAAGTATAAAGAACCGGTCTTGGCATGTGTAGACAGGGGACCTACATACATCAACATGTATCATCCCAAGTGTTCACTAACTCTTTCTCTATTTCCGGTAAACAGAGCTATGGTCATCTTATCTCTGTGACATGACTCGCAAGTTTCATAAGATGTAAATTCAAACTGATTTAAATATGCATCTGCATGTAACTTCAGCTAGTCGGGTCGCATTGATATGACCTAGTCTACAATACTTCAAGAAGAATTTGTTCATTTCTGAACTCTTTCTCTTGTGTGTATTCCGTATACTAAAGAACTGTAGTTTGATCTAGAACATCAATACTTTTAGATAACGTGCCTGAACTGATCAACTTTTGATATAGGAAATGTTCAAAACATTATCCAACAATACAAAATTTTATCATTTCTTTGCTGATAAAGAGACTGATATGATTTTGTATATCAGGTTCGGTATCTAACAACATTCGTTCAGAATCAATGTATTGGTAATACAGGGTGACAGTGACCAACAGACTTGGCTGCAACACTTGCCCCGTTTTCTGTCTCATGAAACTTATCACCCGTTCTCAGTCCACTACCTTTCTGTAGACCTATGTAACAGATTACATATCTGGGATCCTGATCTGGTATCACATACCCAGGACGTAAAGGATACTGAGAAACAGTTCTCTGTAATGAACACACCCGAAGATGCATCATCATGCACTCTCCTCGTTTGGGCGGCACCGGAATTCTGGTAATCCCCAATTTCCTGCTCTGTCTTATAACAATTATAAGTTGGAGCGGGACCAACATTCCCCAGCTCATTATAACAAGCGGGTTCGGTCAATATTCCGTATTATTATCTTGATTAAGGCGTGATATGGTCGCTACCTGGAGAGAGAGAGAAGAAAACACTCAGCGTGCGCTCTTGCAAGAATAGATTGGTTATTATTTTATCTAATCAGGATGGCTCCAACTGCTTTTTATCAAATCTTCCTTCAAACCCTAAAAGGAAAGACTAGCCGGGATTAATTACACACTACAAGTTCGCCAATCTTTCAGCCAGGCCAGTGTCGGTACTTTGAGGGAGGTCCCCCGTGCTTTCGCACGAACCTAATTAACGTAAACCTCGTTTTCCCAGAGGCGTAACCTCGTTGACACCTTTCTAGACACCTACTTGATTGGCTAATTGTAATGTATAAATCTCTCCCAGGAGTAACTCTTACTCGCAGCGGGTATCGGGATCCAACTATCTCATAGAAGGTATGCAATCTCATTGCAAATTTCAACACTTGAAATTCCCGATAATATTTTGCCCCGAACGATCTATGTCCTTGACAAGGTCAACAAACCATAGACCGCAAGTCAAGTTCAACCCGTCATTTCTTGATTGAATCAAACCCACCCGCACGACCCTTGACAAGGTCAACAAGGCCGCACGACTACCCTAACCCAATCTGCATCATATGCATAAGCAGATAAATGCTGGTTAGCTACTGCACACTGCGCCTTGACAAGGTCAACAAACGCAGAACGAATACTAAACAGGATTTATCTGAAATGACGGAGGGCTACGACAGCTTTTTCTGAAAACCTATTGCGTAATGAACTTGATATCGTTGTAGAATCAAATGATTTTAAAATGGTGTGTTTTTGAGGCTTTTCTAGTTTTGCTAAAGGAGTCACTCCCGGTGAAGGGATCGTCGGTCCTTTCCTCGTTGAATGAGGTGCGGGATATATCATATATATCACTGTGCAAAGCAAAACACTTAAAAGCAATCAAAAGACAAACCGAGTGTGTAGCATCTGCCAGTTATTGCTAAAGGAGTCACTCCCGGTGAAGGGATCTCGGTCCTTTCCTCATCGAATAAGGTGCAGGATATATCACATATACCGCTGTGCAAAGCAAGAACTGTAGCTACCTGTTTTATTTTGAAATTCGATTCTACAACATCTTAGGTTTCTTTTTATTTCATTAATCACATTAATGAAGTCCCATCATTTAAGTACCTAAAGATCACAGATAAATACGACGTACACTTATGCCATCCGCATTCGCCTCGAAGTCCCCTCGTGCACCGTTAGGTTAGGTAACTAACGGCAGAGCGGGGCAGGGCTAGCGCGGGTGTAAAACATAAGTAACATCTGTATAATATATCATATATACTATATACTGTATCTATCACAGAACATCTCATGATCACATCACAGATATCGCAGCAGAAGAATCATATGAAATATTGGATATACTAGGATGTCCGTGTTTTCAATACGAGCCAGTATAAAACACGGATTCCACGGTCGTGATGAATAGCCAAACCCACACCCCAAGACCCCTACGAGAGCGGCAAGCAACCCTACCAATTCTGGAGTTAGGAGACCCGGACCCGACTCCTCGAGTTGGTCTCCCACTGGACTCCAGAACCCGGTTACTTATGCTCCCCTCCTTGGGTCTATCCTAGTGCGGAAAAGTAAATAATATACAAACGGTGACAACTTCCGCAACCTGGAAGTGCCCTAATAAAAGAATATTACATACAAGTTTTTACATGAATGAAAATGAAAAACACCCATCTCACATAAAAAACCCCGGCTATTCAAACACGACGATCCAATATAACATATCCAGCAACACATAACATCACATGTTATCAACGTAAGTAAATATGTCCATCCCAATTGTCGTTGACATATAGCAACGAAACCGGCGATATCACATATTACACTTACGGTCACAGAAAAGAAAGTGTAAAACTACAACAGTTGGAATCCGCAACCACCTCAGACATCGCATGCCTGACCAAATGAATTCCTTAGACATCGCATGCCTAACAATTATAAACCCCGCATTTTAGTCTCAAAATCGAAAACTCTTTTCAATACCAAGTCGGGCAATTCAACAGAATTCCCGACAACCTGATCGAATGCTCGTCGCAAACTTCAGTAGACGGCTGCACCCCCGATACCGTCGACGAACTGCACCAAGGCGGAACACCGCTACCGCGAGCACCCGGAGGGATGCTTTCGGCGACGGGGTTCTCCTACAGTCACTTGGTCGGGGCTATGGTGTGAGGCTGTCTATTAAGTTTACCCGGCGAGTATCCGCGTACGCTACGTGATTGCGACGGACTTTTGATCACATCAAAATTCCGTGGCAACCGATCAAGTGAGACTAAAGTGCTATGTTTATAACATTCATTCAGTTATCTCATAACTTTTTGTGAATTCCAATTATTGTATCCTATTCCAGATAAATAGAAAATGTTAAACTTTTCGATCGAACAGTCAAACACCCAAGTTTTCCCGATACAGACCAACACATGAAAAGAGTCTAAAAACATTCAGTTCGTGCCTCAGTACCAACGGTCCAGCCGTAGAAGGGTCAAGCCAACGCCTCACATGTGGCACGCCGTACTGCCCCAAACCCGAAGGTTCAAAGGGCAGTTCGAGACGGTCACATAATCGAGTTAAGGTTTGTTGTCTTCTAGAGGGACCATCGCGTTACTTGCACTACTTAGAACGCCGTTAAACAACGGAAAAATCCAACACTTGGAAATTTCCTGACAGGGGAAAAATTGGGTATTTATATCCGGTCGAACTTTTTAACATATTCTAAAATTTATCCGGAAAGCCACATAGACAAAATCTGATACTCCGATCGAAACACCGAATCCCCAAAACAATCCCAGAAAATTCAACTCTTGAATAAAATTTAAAAATTCCCATAAAATCCAGCATCAGAAAAGAGGAGTTACTGTGCAACAATGACAGTGAAATACGGCCGTATGGCCGCGGATCCGCCGCATGAGCCAAGCTCATACCGCGGAACCGCGGTGGTTTAGTTGAATTAGGGTGTCGTCTTGCACCAGAACTCTTAGATCTTCCTGCTGAATTTTTTAGCAATTTTTAATTTGGAAAAATCCACGTTTTTGAAAAAAGGACAGAGAGCATGGAAATTATGGGGTTTCGGTTCGTTCGGACTTCAAATTCCGTCTAGACTTCGCCTAAGGCTCTAGCTAGGCTCTGATACCACTGTAGGGTTCCTAAGCACCCTAATGACGTCTCACAAGGCATCAACCATGCCAATTTCAAAAATTATGGTGCCGAGAAACCCTAGTGTACGGATCGTTGGCTAGATGTCTAGGCGAAACAAAACTAGTTAACATCTTAACTAAAAGGAAACGGAAATACAACCTTTGTAGATCCGATGCTCCACCTCCATAGCTCCGCAATGATGTGCTCTCGCTGTCCAAAACAAATCCCGGGCTCTAGCGTCGGCTTCATCGGAGAATAGAGCGGGCAAGGTCGTCGGCTTCGTGCCGAAGATGATCTACGTCGAGGCATCGCTAGATCAAGCTCCAACTTCACCAAGTGATGAAACTTGTGAAGAAAACACTCTACTACTTGGCAAGAGGTAGAGGATGAAGAAATAGGAAGTGGGTAGACTTTAGAATTGGATTTCTCACTCTTTTTCATCAATCCACCATTGATGAGGCTTGTTTTCTTCAAGTGAAGAAAGGAAGAAGAAGATAGAAATTGTTATGATAAGTTAATTTAGAAAATAGAAAATAATAGAATACTTATCATAATCAACCATGGTAAAGTGTAGAGACTAAACTAAGGTTAAATGAAGTGGTTAGGGTTAAGCATGAGACAAAAATGGTCACATAGTAAAAAGTTCAAGAAGCTTCAACTAGAATCCAAAATTAGCAACCATTTTCCTTTTTATGCTTATCATATTCCAAAATGAATAATTAAATAAGATAAAAGAATAAAACAAAACCCTAACCATTATCATGTAACCATGGTTTGATCTTTACACAAAAACCCTAGCAAACATGTATCATCAAACATGATACAATCATGTGCACAAAAGTATATCACATATACAATGTGTACATTCAAGTGAGAAAATCCATCTTAAGTAAACCGATATTAGTTAATGCAAACTAATATATCAAATATATAATTACGCAATAAATCATTAAATCAACACTTGATTTAACGATCCGGTCATATCGCATATAACCGACTAGTATCCAATGTATCGGCTTATCGAATCAACCCTTGATTCGATAACTAGGTCATATCACATACAACCAATCGATACATTCATCGCGAGAATAGAATACGGTATCACATACACGCATTATTCTCGGTCCCGCACATATCTCATATGCGCTTCTATTTCGTTTCGCTTGAGCCAGGAAACCTCTGTGTAGGACTCTAAAGACTCGTCAATACGCCGGCAGCAGGCGATGATCATATCAAACACCCACAAGCCGCAAGCGGTCTGCTAAACGTAACGGCCACCCGGGTATTGAGCGATCTGAAGATCGACGAGCAAGCCCGCTCACACTCCAGTGAATCCGACCAGTAACACTACCGTACAGTCCGGTCTGATCGTCTGATATGTCGCATATCTCGCCTAGGGGTGGTAAACGTCAGACCCCAATAGCTCGATAAGTCGTGTCGATATGAGGTCTATAACTGTTCGAGAAACTACTGGTAACACTTACCAGTAAATCTCAGCAACCCTGGACAGGGATTTCCTGTTATAGCCAATCGAACACAGCGCAACATCAACTCCCTATACCGGGAGAGACGAATCCCCTCCTATCGCTCATTGCCTCCATGTGACTCGGGACTGTACCCAAAAACCACCATTTTTCACGCCCTCTTGGACGTGGTAAGATGGAAATCAAAGCACAGTGGGAACCACACAAGACTCTATGACGATCTCGGGTCAACAGACTACTCTGTACCAGTGTCACCAGAGAACTGCCATCTGACGTGAGGTATAATACCATTTGGGAGTTCTCGGCGAGTCCGTCTAGTGTACCCAGTCTCTACTGAGCACCCGTATATCATCTCCGATGTCAAACACCAATGGATATGGGATCATCCATCGCCCATCTGTATGGGTCGAGAAGGCATACGCTAGTCTACTCTGGTATATCGATGCCCCGTCTCGATACACCCACGACTAGGGACTTTGAAGGATGTACTTATGGACTTCCATGTCCCCACTAGTATGATCCGCATCATAGTCCAGGTAGTCAAGTACAGATCCTAAGGGCTTTACCAACATGTAACAGGGAGACAATCAGTGTACACGTTAAGGTAAAGATCAACCAGATAGCATACTATCATGTCGAGCAAGAAAGTCCTCCCTATATATGTCCCAGCATCCACTACAATATACATCCTATGTACAGTAATGGCCTCTAGGGCATACATATAACTAACAGGTTTTTCGTCAAAGACTTGGTTTGGACTATGACGAAACATTTTCTCCAGTGGCTATGCTCAAATCCATTCAGATCCTTCTTGCCAATGTTGCTTCCACGATTATGAGATTTGGCAGATGGACGTAAAGACCGCTTTTCTAAATGGAAATTTAGAGGAGTGTGTCTATATGGACCAGCCAGAGGGTTTCATTCAGAGTGGGAGCAGAGGAAAGGGGTTCAAGTTGCTTAAGTCCATTTATGGACTAAAGCAGGCATCGCGGAGTTGGAACATCTGTTTTGATGAGACGGTCAAAGATTTTGTCTTTATCAAAAATCCAGATGAACCATGCATCTATAGTAAAATTGTAGCACGAACTGTCATGTTCCTCGTATTATACCTGGATGACATTCTCTTGATAGGAAATGACATTCCTATGCTACAATCTGTCAAAGGGTTCTTGTCACACATGTTCTCCATGAAAGACCTGGGTGATGCCTCTTACATTCTGGGGATCCGGATCCATCGTGATAGATCCAAGAGAATATTAGGACTTTCACAGTCCAGGTACATCGATACCATAATGAAAAGATTCAGTATGGAAGATTCCAAGCGCGGTAATCTACTGGCTTGTCACGGGATCACCCTCTCCAAAGAGATGTCTCCCAAGACTGATTTAGAAAGGGATCGCATGTCTATTATACCCTACGCTTCTGCGGTAGGCTCCATAATGTATGCGGTGTTATGTACCAGATCAAATGTAGCTTATGCACTGAGTGTGGTAAGCCGGTATCAGTCAAACCTTGGGGAGAAGCACTGGATAGCAGTAAAGAACATTCTGAAATACCTGAGAAGGACTAAGGACATGTTTTTGGTTTACGGCGGAAAAGACCTCCAGATGGTGGCCTTTGCTGACTCCAGCTTCCAAAGTGACAAGAATGACTCCAAGTCCATGTCGGGTTATGTCTTTACCCTCAATGGAGGGGTGGTGTGTTGGAAGAGTTCCAAACAGGATACCGTTGCGGACTCAACGATGGAAGCGGAGTATATCGCTGCATCTGATGCCGCAAAAGAAGCCTTCTGGATGAGGAAGTTCTTGATAGAACTTCAGGTGGTTCCATCTATTGTTGATCCAATACCTCTGTATTGTGACAACAACGGGGCTATAGCTTTAGCGAAGGAACCCAGGTCCCATCAGAAGTCCAGACACAGCTCGAGGCGGTATCACCTGATCAGGGAGATCGTGGATCGCCGGGAGATCGAGGTTCGGAGGGTTGCTACAGAAGAAAACACTACATATCCATTCATGAAGGCCTTACCCCAGAATCAGTTCGAGCGGCTGATCGAGATGATAGGTCTTCGATACCCCAGTACACGGCCTTAGTGCAAGTGGGAGATTGTTAGTGTATATGCCCTAGAGGCCATTACTGTATCATACTAGTTTGTATATTACTTGATGGAAGCTTAGGATATTCACAGTTGTATAGACAATCTTGCTCGAAATGGTAGTATGCTACTTAGTTTGTTTCTACTTTAATGTGTGTATGTGTTTCTTTTAGCATATCGCCTATACACATTAGTGGAGCCCTTAGGATCTTTGCTTGATTACCAGCGTTGTGATGGCAGTCACACTAGTGGGGGCTGGGTAATCTACAAGCACATCCTTATACAGGTCCCTGGTCGTAGGATTATCGAGACGGGGCATCGATACTCCGGAGTAGACTAGCGTATGCGCTTCTCATCCCAGCAGGGGAGATGGTATATCCCACAGCCGTCAGTACGTCGTACTTGAGATAGTATGCGTGTTCTCGTTAGGTTACGAGTACACTGGACAGGACTCATCGGGAACTGTTGGTTAGTACTACACCTATCATCAGTTATCAGTTCCCACGTGATATGAATACAGCTTAGTCCGCTGACTTGACACTGTCACTTCGCCTCGAGTGTGTTCCCACTGTTCTTAGATTCCTACCCTACCACGGCTCAAATGAGTCGATCAAATATGTAGCAGTTGGGTGCAGTCCCGATGCACTTAGAGACAGTGACGGTTAGACAGGATTCGTCTCTCCCGGTATTGGAGGTTGATATCGCGCTGTGTCTAGGAGAGCCATTATACAAAGTCCCTGGCCAGGCCAAGCGAGATATACTGGTAGGTTATCCACTGTTGTCTCAGGGTGTTCTGGGCTACACTCCGACACGACTTGTACCGCTATTAGGGGACTGACGTTCACCACCCCCTAGGCCCGCCATGCGATATTCTCAGACGAACAGACCGGACTGTACGGAGATTGTCACATTCAGGCTCGGTAGGAGTTTGGATGGGTTCACCTCATCAGTCTTCTTATCGGCATCTACCTGGGGACCGTTACGTACAGCTAGTACATCTTGCGGCCTGTGGTTAAACCCACTGCCAGCATAGTGTTGAGTGTTTAGAGTCCCACACAGATAGCTATTCGCCTTTGGGCAAAACAGAGTAGAGGTCGCATGGTTTTTGCGACAGGGTTCGTTCATATCCGTGCACTTGTGCACATTTGGTGCCCGGGCAGTTATTACTAGTGGGCTTTGGTTTAAGCCAGATCCTAGTATACGTTTTGGGATTGGTTTTATCTCATTTGTATTCGTGTTCCGTAGAACGCGGATGCGGGTGTGTATGCACGGTTGACTGAGACAGAGGAAGAGGATTCTCGTTAGGGTTGTTGACTGTTGGCCTTTTCTAAACTCTAATGAGAATAAGAAATATGATTAATAATAATATTAATTATGTACTATTGTTCCATGGTTGCGTTGAATGTTTGACTTTGTTGACTTTGTTGACCAGTTGACTATTTTGGACTTGTTGACCATCATCATTTCATGGCTATCATTTCATGGCTATGACTTTTGCTTGCTTGTTGTTTACAAAATGCATTAAATGCATGAAATGATAATGCCATTGACATGAACCATCACAAATACTTAATTATTATTATTATCATGATTATTTTTGTTTTTGAGAGCATAGTTGTAAAAAGTCTATCTCATTCTATCATTCTCATTCTCTCTCATCCAAGCTCTCCCTCTTCCTCTTGCTCAAGGCTCGCATGTCTCATGAGTTGAGAAACATAAGACATTGAGATAAAACCCTAAAAACACTTCTCTACTCATTTCTAAAGTTCAAGGTCTAGCAAGCCAAGGACTTTAGTTTCCTCTCGGTTGAGGTAGGAGCCCAAGGTAGAATCTTTCGGGTGGATCCATCTTCGACAACAAGAAGACGACGAGGTGAGGACGATCCAACCACTCCAAGGAGCAAGAAGAGAAGGAGTTCAAGACCTAGGTATAACCCCTAACATAGTAGTTAAACTTGTAGTTTGGTTGCTAGATGTTTGTTTAGCAAAGATCATGTTCTAAAGACCATGTTACCTTCACCATTAAAATCGTTTTTTTACCGTTTCCGCATCCCCGAAAGAACCGGGAATGATAAAGTGGACTTACAAGTTGGATACCGATACCCACTGCGAGTAAGAGTTAGTCCTGGGAGAGTTTTACACATGACAATTAGCCGAACAAGTAGGTGTCTAGAAAGGTGTTAACGGGGTTATGGCTCTGGGAAAACAAGATTTATTTTAATTAGGTTCGTGCCAAAGCACGGGGAACCTCCCTCAAAGAACCAACACTGGCCTGGATGAAAGATTGGCGAACTTGTAAGGTGTAATTAATCCCGCCTAGACTTACCTTTTAGGATTTGAAGAAAGATTTGATAAAAACAGTGGGAGCCATCCTGATTAGATAAGATAATAACCAATCTAATCTTGCAAGAGCATACGCTAAAGTGTTTTCTTCTCTCTCTCCAGGTAGCGACCATGTCAGGCCTTAATAAAGATAATAATATGGATGTATTGACCGAACCAACTTATTATACTGACCAGGGGAACGTTGGTTCCGTTCTTTCTTATAATAAGACTGAGCAGGAAATAGGGGAATATCCGGATTCCTACGCCGCCCTAACGAAGAATAAGCATGTTGATGCATCTTCTTTGGGTGTGTTAGTTATCGAGAACTGTTTCTCAGTTCACTCTATGTCCTGGGTATTAGATACCGGATCAGGATCCCACATATGTAATATGTTACAAGGGCTAAGGAAAGGTAGGGAACTGGGAGAGGGTGGTCATTCCTTAAGAGTAGGGAATGGTGCAAAAGTTGCAGCCAAAGCTGTTGGTGAATATCACCTTGTATTACCAAATGGTAATACATTGATTCTGAATGAATGCTATTACATTTCGACCCTGATATGCAATCTTATATCAGTTTCTTTATTGTGTAAAGAAGGATATAATTTTGTTGTACAGGATAATTTTATGAACATCTTCCAGAATCAAAAGTTGATTGAATCAGGCTCGTTAAATAATGGCATATACGTTATAAATCAAACCACAGTTCTTAATGTACAAAACACACACAAGAGGAAGAGTTCAGAAATGAACGAATCCTTCTTGTGGCATTGTAGACTAGGTCATATCAATGTGACACGACTAGCTAAGTTACACAAGGATGGATATTTGAATCCGTTCGAATTTTCATTTTATGAAACTTTCCGGTCATGTCTCAATGGCAAGATGACCAAAACTCCGTTTACTGGACACGGAGAAAGAGTTACGGAACTCTTGGGACTGGTACATAGTGATGTATGCGGTCCCATGTCTACACATGCCAGGAATGGTTCCTAGTATTTCATTACATTCACTGACGATCTCTCAAGATACAGACATGTGTTCCTGTTGAAACACAAGTCTGAAGCTTTTGAGAATTTCAAAGAATATAAAAACGAAGTCGAGAACCAAACGGGTAAAAGTATTAAGATCCTTCGATCTGATCGAGGAGGAGAATACTTAAGCAATGAGTTCCTAGACTATTTAAAAGAGAATGGGATTCTCTCTCAGCTTACTCCTTCGTATACACCACAGCACAACGGTGTATCAGAACGGAGTAATCGCACCCTATTAGATATGGTGCGCTCTATGATGAGCACCGCTGACTTACCTATTTCCTTTTGGGGATATGCACTGGAGACAGCTGAAGACCTATTGAATATGGTTCCCACCAAATCTGTGTCAACCACTCCATATGAGATATGGAATGGAAAGAGACCATATATTAATTATGTTAAGATATGGGGTTCTCCGGCATATGTGAAAACGCAGAATCCGGACAAACTTGAGGTAAGGTCTTTTCTGTGTAAGTTTATTGGATATCCCAAACATTCGCGCGGGTATATCTTCTACCAGACCGAGGAACAAAAGGTGTTTGTTTCTCGACATGCCACCTTTTTAGAAAAGGAATTTCTTGAAAAAGAAATTAGTGGCAAGGAGGTTGAATTGGAAGAAGTTATAGCTACACAAACTGCAACAGAAGATTTGGTAAAACCAGAGGATTCAGTAGTTCCCGACGAATCTCAGCTGCTCCGCCGATCTAGTAGGGTTCCTCATCCACCTGAGAGATACTACGGTTTTCTTATTGATGGTGGGAGCGAGGATTGCATCATGGAAGATGATGACCCAACTAACTTCGAGCAGGCCAACACGAGTGGGGATTTTATGAAATGGCTGGATGCAAAGCGATCTGAGATGGAATCCATGTACACCAAAAATGTATGGACTTTGGAAATTGCTCCTGAAGGGGTAAAACCCATTGGGAGCAAATGGATCTTTAAGAAGAAAATTGGTGTGGATGGAAAAGTTGAGACTTTCAAATCTAGACTTATTGCAAAAGGTTTTCGTCAACGACCAGGTGTGGATTATGATGAAACCTTTTCTCCAGTGGCTATGCTTAAGTCCATCTGAATCTTACTTGCCATTGTTGTAAGTCTATGTCACACACCCCACGAACTTGCGGGGAGGCGGAATATATGCAAAACGATTATCAAAGCTTCGTAACACGGACTTGAGCGCATGAATCGTATCTAAACTGTTACTAGCATACTGCGAGATGTTTAACTACTCGGATTCGAAGTTATAACTCACGTTACTTGTCCTTCGGGTCTTCATCGCTGTCCTCCACTCCTCGTAGGCTCCTTGGAACATCGGCACCTCAACGGCCTCCTCGAGTCAAAGACGATCCACCCGAGAGCTCCTACGCCAAGCTTGATCTCTAACTTAAGATAACTAGGTTGCTCAAAGTGCTAATCTAAGCTACCTAGGGGATATAGAGTGAGGTTATAGATGTATTAGTCTAGCTAACCCTTGATCTCAACACATGAGAGGTTAGGATTAGGGTTTCAAGAATGAGAGAGCTTGAGAAGAGAGAAGGTGATGATAAGAATGAATATGAATAATGAGCTCAATAGAATATAACAACCATAACAATTTATGAAATAAATAATATAAATGATTAATCATCATGGTTGATGCATTCACCTTGTGTGATTCATCATATGACGCATTAACTAATCAATGCATCATTTAATACCAAGGATGAATCACACAAATGAGTCATTAAGCAATTAATGCTTATGCCACCTTAACCCCTAAGTCACATGCTTCTAGAAGCTTTCCGGAAAATTACAAGAACGCCCCTCCAATCCGTGAAAACACGGAAAAACTTTAGACTGTATAAATCCAATAACCTGATACTAGAATCTGGCTTAAACCAAAGCCGACTAGTAAAAACTGTCCGAACGTCGTACGTGCGTTTAAACACGTATGTGTCCAAACCTTTGTCGTAAAACCATACGACCTCTATATCGTTTTGCCTAGAGTAGGGAAACTCTCTGTGTGGGACTCTAAAGACTCGACACTACGCTGGCAGTGGGTTCAACCACAGACCGCAAGCGGCACTAACTGTACGTAACGGTCCCCAGGTAGATGTCGATTAGAAGGCCGATGAGAAAAACCATCCGAACTCCTACTGAGCCTGATGTGACAATCACCGTACAGTCCGGTCTGTTCGTCTAAGACTATCGCATATCGAACCTAGGGGGCGGCAAGCGTCAGTCCCTTAATAGCGATATAAGTCGTGTCGGAGCGTAGCCCATTACACCCTGAGAAACTACTGGAACCTACCAGTAAATCTCGCTTGCCCTGATCAGGGACTTTGCGTAATGGCTCTCTGACACAGCGAGATATGAACTCCTAATACCGGGAGAGACGAATCCTGTCTAACCGCCACTGCCTCCAAGTGCTCGGGACTGCACCCAACTGCTACCTGTTTGCACGACTCCTTTGAGCCGTGGTAAGATAGCAATCTAAGAACAGTGGGTCACACTCGAGGCGAAGTGGCAGTGTCAAGTCTGCGGAATATGCTGTACTCATGTCACCTGGGAACTGTTAACGGACGACGTGTATAATACCAACCAATGGTTCCCCTGTGAGTCCTGTCCGGTGTACCCGTAACCTAACGAGCACCTGTATACTATCTCCAGTACGACGTACTGATGGCTGTAGGACAGACCATCTCCCCAACTGGGATGAGAAGCGTACACACTAGTCTACTCCAGAGTATCGATGCCCTGTCTCGATAATCCTACGACTAGGGACAAGTATAGGATGTTGCTTATAGACTACCCAGCCACCACTAGTGTGAATGCCATCACAATGCTGGTAATCAAGCAAAGATCCTATGGGCTCTACTAATATGTATAAGTGATACGTTACAAGAAACATATGCACATATTAAAGTAGACAAAAACCAAGTAGCATACTACCATTTTTAGCAAGACTGTATAAACAACTGTGAATATCCCAAGCTTCCATTAAGTAATATACATGCAAGTATGATACAATAATGGCCCCTAGGGCATATACACTAACAATCTCCCACTTGCACTAGGGCCATGAGCTGGCATAGACCTATCATCTCGAATAGACTCTCGAGCTGCGTCTGAGGAATGGCCTTTGTGAATAGATCAGCAATGTTATTCTCCGTCTCTACTCTTTTCATCTCGATCTCCCGGCGATCGACGATCTCCCTGATCAGGTGATACCGCCTTAAGTGTGTCTGGACTTCTGATGGGACCTGGGTTTCTTCGCTAAAGCTATAGCGCCGTTGTTGTCACAATACAGAGGTATTGGATCAACACTAGTAGGAACCACCTGAAGTTCTGTGAGGAACTTCTTCATCCAGAAAGTTTCGTTTGCGGCATCGCAAGCAGCTATGTACTCCGCTTCCATTGTTGAGTCAGCAACGGTCTCCTGCTTGGAACTCTTCCAATAGACCGCCCCTCCATTGAGGGTAAATACATAACCCGACATGGATTTGGAGTCATCCTTGTCACTCTGGAAGACGGAGTCGGCAAAGGCCTCAATCTGGAGGTCTTTTCTACCATACACCAAGAACATCTCCTTAGTCCTCCTTAGGTACTTGAGAATGTTCTTTACGGCTATCCAGTGCTTCTCCCCTGGGTTTTCTTGATACCGGCTTACAACGCTCAATGCGTATGCTACATCTGGTCTGGTACATAACATCGCATATATTATAGAGCCTACAGCAGAAGCGTAGGGTACAATCGATATGCGATCCCTTTCCAAATCAGTCTTGGGAGACATTTCTTTGGAGAGGGTGATTCCATGACAAGCCGGTAGGTTACCGTGCTTAGAATAATCCATACTGAATCTCACTATGGTGTCTATGTACCTGGACTGCGAAAGTCCCAACATCCTTTTTGATCTATCACGATAGATCCGGATCCCCAGAATGTAGGTGGCATCACCCAGGTCTTTCATGGAGAATTTCTGTGATAAGAATCTTTTGACTGACTATAACATAGGAATATCATTTCCTATTAGGATAATTTCATCCACGTACAAGACGAGGAATACTACAGCTCTCCCTACAATCTTACTATATATGCATGGTTCATCTGGATTTTTGATAAAGTCGAATTCTTTGACAGCATCATCAAAACAGATGTTCCAACTCCGCGATGCTTGCTTTAGTCCATAAATGGGCTTAAGCAACTTGCATACTTTACCGCTGCTCCCACTCTGAATGAATCCCTCTGGCTGATCCATATAGACGCACTCTTCTAAATTACCTTTTAGAAAGGCCGTCTTTACGTCCATCTGCCAGATTTCATAATCCTGGAAGGCAGCAATAGCAAGAAGGACCCGAATGGATTTGAGCATAGCCACTGGAGAAAAGGTTTCGTCATAGTCCAAAGAAGGTCTTTGACGGAAACCCTTTGCAACAAGTCTAACCTTATAGGTTTCAACCTGTCTATTTACACCAATCTTCTTTTTGAAGATCCATTTGCATCCTACAGGTTTTACCCCATCTGGAGCAATGTCCAAAGTCCATACTTTGTTAGTGTACATGGACTCCATTTCGGTCCGCATTGCATCCAGCCATTTTACCGAGTCGGAGCTCTGAATAGCTTGCTGGAAGCTAGTAGGGTCATCATCATCAATGACGCAATCCTCTCTATCCCCATATATGAGAAAACCGTAGTATCTCTCAGGCGGATGTGACGGCCTACTACTCCTGCGGATGGGTGCGGGAATGTCCTGTTCTTCTTGAACTTCTGGTTCTACCAAACATTCAGTAGTAGTTTGTGGTTCTGGAATTTCTTCCAGTTCTATTTCGCTCCCACTTGTTTCTTTTTCTAAAAACTGATATTCTAGAAAATGGGTATTACGGGAAACAAAAACCTTTTGTTCCTCTGCGTAATAGAATAGATACCCCCTGGAGTTCTTTGGATATCCCACAAACTTACATAGTACTGATCATGCCTCGAGTTTGTCCGCATGCTGCTTTTTAACAAAAGCCGGACATCCCCAAATCTTCAGATACTGAAGATACGGTTTCTTCCCACTCCACATCTGATATGGTGTGGTAGGCACAGTCTTGGTGGGAACCAGGTTCAAAAGATATGCAGCTGATTCTAGTGCATATCATCAGAATGATCGCGGTAACTCAGCGTTACTCATCATGGAACAAACTATATCCAATAGGGTTCGATTCCTCCTTTCCGATACACCGTTATGTTGTGGTGTGTATGGAGGAGTAAGCTGAGAGAGAATTCCATTCTCTTTTAAGTAACCCAGGAACTCGGCACTTAAGTATTCACCACCTCGATCAGATCTCAGTGTCTTTATACTCTTGCATGTTTGTTTTTCCACTTCATTCTTATATTCTTGGAATTTCTCAAAGGCCTCGGATTTATGCTTCATTAAGAAGACATATCCATACCTATAGAAATCATCCGTAAAAGTAATGAAGTAGGAATAACCACCTCACGCATGTGTAGACATTGGATTGCACACGTCACTGTGTACGAGTCCCAAGAGCTCGCTTGCTCTTACTCCGTGTCCAGTGAAAGGAGTCTTTGTCATCTTTCCTTTGAGACAAGATTCACAAGTAGCATAAGATTGATATTCGAACGGATTCAAATATCCTTCTCTATATAACTTAGTCAATCCTCTCTCATTGATGTGACCTAGTCTACAATGCCATAAGAAAGCCTGATTTATTTCTGGAGACTTTCTTTTAAGTGTGTTCTGGACAATGAAAACCTGAGCTTGACTTAATACGTATATACTGTTATCTAATGTACCGGACCCAATCATAACTTGATTTAGGTGGATGTTAACTACATCGCTTACGAATGTAAAATCATATCCCTCTCTCGAAAGTGAGGGCACTGATATGATATTACAAGTCATACTAGGTACATACAAACAGTTACGTAGAATCAATATATGCCCACTTGTCAAACCTAGGCGATATTCTCCCACGGATTCAGCATCCACGCTCATTCCGTTTGCAACTCTGAGAGACCAATCACCTACCTTTATAACTCTACTGTTTCTCAAAGCATGTATTGAATTACAGATATGAGATCCTGCTCCGGTATCTAGTACCCAGTAAGTAGAGTTAATTGACAAACAGTTCTCAATAACAAATACACTTGAGGCCGAAGCCATAACATGCTTCGTATCCTGGCTACTGGCTTCTAAAGCCCTGCAATCTTTCTGCCAATGCCCAGTCCCATAACAATTGGAACGTTCCTCTTTTACTACATTCAGTCCCGAAACTTTTGCCCTTCTCTTTCTTTCTTCTTCCCTGGTTTCCTTCAGGGTAGAAGGCAGAGACTGTCAAGTCAGTATCTGACTCGTTTCCCAACGTGGTCTCCAGGTCCTGGAGCTCATCAATACAGCTAGTCATTGTATGGACGTTGTCCCCTACAGATGACCCGAAAGTCAACCTCGCTTGAATTAATTCGTTCGAGGTCTCATATCTTGAGATATGAGATTGCTCTCCATATAAATCTTTGTTATGGAGAAAGATGGAAACTGAGTCCATCTTCTCGTGCTGCTTCTGGTATACACCATCAACTGAAGCTAACACGAGGCATTTGGCTTTCGCTTTATCCTTTTTCCTTGTCTGGCGGATATCCATATCCGTGACGGTGGAAACTGGACCTGGGACGGTCGGATCTTAAGTAGGAATAGGGTGGTCCAGCTTGTCATAGGAAATGGACATCTGGACAGACCTTTTCCAGTCATATAAGTCAGAATCAGTCAATTTGTTATCTAGATATAACCTAGTCGTGGTCACATGGTCGCTGCAATTAAGAGAGAGAGAAGAAAACACTTTTAGCATGATGCTCTTGCAAGTTTAGAGTGCTTTTTAATTTATCTAAACAAGATGGCTCCCACTGTTTCTCGAATCCCTCCTCAAACCATAAAAGAAGAATTAGCCAGGACTATTCTCAACGTACAATTCTTGCTTAACCGTTCAGCCAGGTCAGTGTCGATACTTCGATGGAGGTTTTCCAACGCTTTCGCGAAGTTCCTTAATTAAATAACCTCTTTTCTCTGGGGGCGTAACCCCGCTGACACCTTTCTTGGCACCTACTTGGTTTATAGCATTGATCGTTAAGTGACGTATCTTCTGATAAGTAGTATATACTCACAGTAGGATCGGGATCCAAAATACCATCGTATGATAATGTTGAAGGAATCCTACCAACATTCATCAAACTCCAAAATGGTATGCTCTCTCTGCAAATTTCAGTTTCTTTAGAAATTCCCGATATAAATTTTTTCCCCATGCTCTTATGATTTTGACTAAGGGCCAAAAATGTCATAAGTCACATGTCAAGTTCTACCCGTCATTGTCCAGGTTAATTTGAACCCACCCGTATATACTCTTGACTAAGGGCCAAGAAAAGTAATACGACTGTCCCAAACCAACGCATCTATCTATGCAACAAATGAATACCCCAGCAGCTACCAAACACTATGTCTTGACTAAGGGCCAAAAATACATAGCTTGAATACTACTGAATACCCAAATGAAATGACGGAGGGCTACGAATGGTTTTGGCAAAACCGTGAACGTAGTTAACTTGATATAATCGAAGGAACCTGATACTTTTTAAAAGGAGTGGTTAAAGCTCCGTAATTAAAAAATTCTGCTCTTTTAAAATAACCGAGTGGTTTATTTTAAATTTGTTCTAACGATTAAACTTTGGTTTATTTTCTTTGCATTATAATAATGCGTCCCATCATTTATCCTATCATTGCAGAAAACAACGAAAATACTACGTCCTCTTATGCCATTCGCATTCGCCACGGGGTCCCATCATCACCCGTTAGGTTACTTAACTAACAACAGAGCGGGGGCTGGGCTAGCGCGGGTATAAAACATAAGTGACGTCTAATAGCAATCATATATAGATATTGTACATTCGTCAGACGCAATAATAAGTATTCCAGATCACAGATGAACTTTATTGGATATACTAGTAATCCGCATTTGCTTTGAGCCAGCAATAAAAGACGGATTACACAGTTGTGATGAATAGCCATTACCCCACCCTAGACCCCTACGGGTACGGCAAACTACCCGCCAAGTAGCCGAAGTGTAGCGGTCTCCCTCAACAAAGTGAGTAGGTCACTAAACACTTCAAAGTACCCGGTAGTTTGTGCACCCCACCTTGGGTCTATCCTAGGAGCAAAAAACAGTAAAAAAGAAATAATACAACGGTGGCTACAACCGCAACCTGGATGTGCCCCGCAAAAGAATATTACATCATATTACATTTACATCGAATGAATGAATATTAAACCCATCTCAAACCCCGGCTAATCATCACAACATTCCAATCAAGTCCATATACACAAACAGTAAACATTACAGAAATGTGCAACCCCCTGCCAACCGAGATACTAGAAGTTAGGGGAGGTTTACGAACACATTAAACATTACAGATAAAAACCCAATTAGCAAATATCTTAGAACATCGATCGACCACTATTTTCCGTGTCTACCCCAAAAGCAAACCAGCACTGAAATAACCTGGGTAGAAACAGAATATACAGGAAAACAAATAAGCAAAAAATATGAATTTATGTGAAAATCCGAGTCAACTCGGAGTTGACTCCACCGCGGATCCGCGGCCAAAAGCACCATCTTGCTGCGGATCCGTAGCCAACTTGCCGCGGATCTGTGGCCAACTTGCCGAGTTAAGAGCTCGTATTTTTCCAGTATTCTTATATTTCCCTGCTGTGAATTTTAAGGCATATCAAAAAATTTTTTAGACATGTTTAAAATTAACAGAACTGTTAAGGTATCCGGGGTTTCGTTTTCGCGTTTTCTGACGATCGAAGTTCTAATCAGTTGCTAACAAGCTAGTAATGGTTTAGTTGGCTCTGATACCAGTGTAAGTCCATGTCACGAACCCCACGAACTTGCGGGGAGGCGGAATATATGAAAAATGATTATCAAAGCTTCGTAACACGGACTTGAGCGCATGAATCGTATCTAAACTGTTACTAGCATACCACGAGAGGTTTAACTACTCGGATTCGAAGTAATACCTCACGTTACTTGTCCATCGGGTCTTCATCGCTGTCCTCAACTCCTCGTAGGCTCCTTGGAACATCGGCACCTCAACGGCCTCCTCGAGTCCAAGACGATCCACCCAAGAGCTCCTACGCCAAGCTCGATCTCTAACTTGAGAAAACTAGTTTGCTCAAAGTGCTAATCTAAGCTACCTAGGAGATATAGAGTGAGGTTATGGATGTATTAGTCTAGCTAACCCTTGATCTCAACACATGAGAGGTTAGGGTTAGGGTTTCAAGAATGAGAGAGCTTGAGGAGAGAGAGAAGGTGATGATAAGAATGAATATGAATAATGAGCTCATTAGAATATAACAACAATAACAATTTATCAAATAAATTAAATGATTAATCATCATGGTTGATGCATTCACCTTGTGTGATTCATCATATGACTCATTAACTAATTAATGCATCATTTAATACCAAGGATGAATCACACAAATGAGTCATTAAGCAATTAATGCTTATGCCACCTTAACCCCCAAGTCACCATACTTCTAGAAGCTTCCCGGAAAATTACGAGAACACCCCGCCAATCCGTGAAAACACGGAAAAACTTTAGACTGTATAAATCCAATAACCTGATACTAGAATCTGGCTTAAACCAAAGCCGACTAGTAAAAACTATCCGAACGTCGTACGTGCGTTTAAACACGTATGCGTCCAAACCCTTGTCGTAAAACCATACGACCTCTATATCGTTTTGCCTGGAGCAGGGAAATTCTCTGTGTAGGACTCTAAAGACTCGACACTACGCGGGCAGTGAGTTCAACCACAGACCGCAAGCGGCACTAGCTGTACGTAACGGTCCCCAGGTAGATGTCGATAAGAAGGCCGATGAGAAAAACCATCCGAACTCTTACTAAGCCTGATGTGACAATCTCCGTACAGTCCGGTCTGTTCGTCTAAGACTATAGCATATCGAGCCTAGGGGGTGGCAAGCGTCAGTCCCCTAATAGCGGTATAAGTCGTGTTGGAGTGTAGCCCATTACACCCTGAGAAACTACTGGAACCTACCAGTAAATCTCGCTTGCCCTGGCCAGGGACTTTGCGTAATGGCTCTCTGACACAGCACGATATCAACTCCCAATACCGGGAGAGATGAATCCTGTCTAACAGCCACTACCTCCAAGTGCTCGGGACTGCACCCAACTACTACCTGTTTGCATGTCTCCTTTGAGCCGTGGTAGGGTAGCAATCTAAGAACAGTGGGACACACTCAAGGAGAAGTGGCAGTATCAAGTCTGCGGAATATGCTATACTCATGTCACCTAGGAACTGTTAACTGACGACGGGTATAATACCAACCAACAGTTCCCCTGTGGGTCCTGTCCGGTGTACCCGTAACCTAACGAGCACCTATATACTATCTCCAGTACGACGTACTGATGGCTGTGGGACAGACCATCTCCCCAACTGGGATGAGAAGCGTACACACTAGTCTACTCCGGAGTATCGATGCCCTGTCTCGATAATCCTACGACTAGGGACAAGTATAGGATGTTGCTTATAGACTACCCAGCCCCCACTAGTGTGACTGCCATCACAACGCTAGTAATCAAGCAAAGATCCTATGGGCTCTACTAATATGTATAAGTGATACGTTACAAGAAACATATGCACATATTAAAGTAGACACAAACCAAGTAGCATACTACCATTTTTAGCAAGACTGTATATACAACAGTGAATATCCCAATCTTCCATTAAGTAATATACATGCAAGTATGATACAATAATGGCCCCTAGAGAATATACACTAACAATTGCTGCATACCATGACTACGAAATCTGGCAAATGGATGTTACGACCGCTTTTCTAAATGGTGATTTAGAAGAGTGCGTGTACATGACTCAACCAGAGGGCTTCGTAGACAGTGAGAGCAGCGGGAAGGTGTGCAAGCTGCTTAAATCCATCTACGGGTTAAAGCAAGCATCGCGGATTTGGAACATCTGTTTTGATGTGGTAGTCAAAGAGTTTGACTGCATCAAGGACGTAGATGAACCTTGTATATACAAGAAGGTGGGAGAGAGTAAAGTTGTCTTCCTCGTATTGTACGTGGATGACATACTCTTGATAGGAAATGACGTTCCTATGCTGCACTCGGTCAGGCTCTTCTTATCACAAATATTCTTAATGAAAGATCTCGGTGATGCCTCCTGCATTTTGGGGATTAAGATCTATAGAGATAGATCTAAAAGGATACTGGGATTGTCCCAATCCAGGTACATTGACACCATACTAAAGAGGTTTAGTATGGAAGAATCCAAGCATGGAAATTTACCCACGATCTCTGGACTCACTCTCTCCAAGGAAATTTTTCCCAAGATTGATTTGGAGAGAGCTCGCATGCAAGGGATACCCTATGCTTCGGCAGTAGGCTCTATCATGTACGCGTTGCAATATACCAGACCCGATGTAGCATACTCATTAAGTGTAGTGTGTAGGTATCAAGCAGATCTAGGAGAGAGTCATTAGACAACTGTGAAGAACATTCTCAAGTACTTGAGAAGGACTAAAGAGATGTTCTTGCTGTATGGTAACGGAGAACTTCAGGTGGAGTCCTTTACTGATTCGAGCTTCCAGAGTGATAAGGACGACTCTAAGTCGCACTCTGGATTTGTCTTTACCCTCAATAGAGGAGCGGTTTGTTGGAAGAGTTCCAAACAGGAAACCATGGCAGACTCAACGATGGAGGCTAAATACATCGCTGCCAACGATACTGCCAAAGAGGCTGTCTGGGTGAAGAAGTTCATAAACGAACTTGGAGTTGTTCCGTCCATTGAGCATCCAATATCTTTGCATTGTGATAACAATGGAGCTGTGGCTTTGGCCAAGGAATTCAGGTCCCATCAGAGATCCAGGCATATTCTGAGGCGGTATCACCTGATCCGGGAGATAGTTGATCGCCGGGAGATCGAGGTCAGGAGAGTTGACACAAAGGACAAAACAGCGGATCCACTCACAAAGGCCATACCCTAGATACAATTTGAGAGACTTTTCGGGATGTTGGGTATGAGATACTACAACAGCTGGCCTTAGTGCAAGTGGGAGATTGTTAGTTATGTATATGCCCTAGAGGCCGTTATTGTACATATGATGTATATTATAGTGGATGCTTAGATATATATATATAGGACTTTCTTTCTCGATATGATAGTATGCTATCTGGTTACTCTTTGCCTTAACATGTTGACTTGTATTATGTTACTGTCTTGCTCTTACATATTTATAAAGCCCTTTGGATGTGTACTTGACTACTAGAACTATGATGGAGATCATACTAGTGGGGTCATTGTAGTCCATAAGTACATCCTATAATTGTTCCTAGTTGAGGGTGTATCGAGACAGGGCATCGATACTCCAGAGTAGACTAGCGTATACGCTTCTTGACCCATATGATGGGCGATGGGTGATCCCACATCCATTAGTGTTTGACATCAAAGATGGTATACGGGTGCTCAGTGGAGACTGGGTACACTGAACGGACTCGCCGAGAACTCCTAGATGGTATTATACCTATCTTCATATAGCAGTTCTTTGGTGACACTGGTACAGGTTAGTCTGTAGACCCGAGATCGTCAAAGAGTCTGTGTGTTTCCCACTGTGCATTGATTTCCACCTTACCACATTCAAGAGGACATGCAAAACAGTGGCTTTTGGGTACAGTCCCGAATCACATGGAGGCAATGATCGATAGGAGGGGTTTCTTCTCCTCCGGTATTGGGGGTTGATGTTGCGATGTGCTCGATTGGCTATAACTGGATATTCCTGGCCAGGGCTGATATGGAGATCTACTTGTAAGTGTTATCAGTAGTTTCTCGACCCGTTATGAGCCTCACATCGGCACGACTTATCGGTTACTGGGGTCTGACGTTTACCACCCCTAGACTGGATATGCGATATATCAGACGAAGAGACCGGACTGTACGGTAGTGTTACTGATTGGATTCGCAGGAGTATGTATATGCTTGCTTGATGATCTTATGGTCGCTCAATGCCCAGGTGGCCGTTACGTTTAGCTGACCACTTGCGGCTTGTTGGTGTTTGATATGATCATCACCTACTGCCGGCATATTGACGAGTCGTTCGAGTCCTACACAGAGGTTTCCTGGCTCAGGCGAAACAGAGTAGGAGCACATATGTTATATATGCGGGACCGAAATTGATACTGTATTCTATTCTCGCGATATGTGATATCGGCCGGTTATATGTGATATAACCGGGTCATCGGATCAAGTGTTGATTCGATCAAATGATACATTTTATATTAGTCGGTTATATGTGATATAGCCGGATTATTAAATCAAGTATTGATTTAATAATTTAATGTATAATTATATATTTGATATATTAAATTACATTATCTAATATATGCTAACTTAAGTATTTCATTTTCTCACATTTGGATACATTTAACATATATGTGATATATGTTTAATGCATTCTTTTCTTTTGTTACAAAATTATATATATGTGATATGTATAACTGTAACATGCTAGGTTATACATGCAACTTGGGTATATGAGAATCACACCATGATTTGTGATAATGGTTGGATTTATATTTATTCTTGATAATTCAAAATTGTGTGGATTTTTAGCTAAGATATTTTATGTTGACTAAGTTCACCAATTTTGATATTTTTAAAGATATTTATTAACCTAACACTAATCACTAGCCATGGTTTATTCTCTACATGAGTTAGCCATGACATAAACTAACCCAAGGTTGCATTTCTAACCTCATCTCATTCACTTCATCTTCCTCATTCTCATCTCACTGTTGGTCTCTAGCTTTTGAGAAGAGAAATTAAATACTAAAGTGAGCAAAATTCCTACTTCATCATCCTCTTCTATACTAGCCATTTAGATTAGGGTGTTAGCTTCACTAATTCCATATTAGTGAAGTCATAGCTTGAGTTCGTGTTTTCTCGAAGTAAATCATCTTGGATTTTGAAGACTTCAAGAAAGCAGGCATCATACACGGTGTGGAGCCTCTCAAGAGTCCGGGAGCTCGATAATCGCAGCAATGGGACCACAACTTGGAGCTATAGAAGTGAAGGAGAGGACTACAAAGGTTGTAATCCCTAATCAGTTAGAAGTAAAGTTGTATGCTTTATGTTTCCGTATGATTCTCTAGTTAAAGATCTAGGTTAGGGTTCTTTTAAGCATGGCAAAATTTTAATTTGGCATGGACGGTGCCACCCGAAATCTTGCTGTCGTGCTTAGGAACCCAACATCTATGATATGTCGTATTGGATCATCGTATTTGAATAGCCGGGTTTTTTTTGTGAGATGAGAGTTTTTCATTTTAATTCATGTAAAAGCTTGGATGTAATATTCTTTTATTGGGGCACTTCCGGGTTGAGGATGGTGTCACCATTGATATATATTATGTACTTTTCCGCATTAGGATAGACCAAAGCAGGGGAGCACAAGTGTAGGGTTCTTATCGACGGCAACAAGGTTTCGGGAGGTATCGTCCATGCCATTTTAAAAAAAAATGCCGTTTCAAGGAACCCTAAACTAGAATCGATAACTAGAGAATCATACGGAAACAAATATAAACAGTTTTACATCTAAGTGAACAAGAAATACAACCTTTGTAGATCGGTCCATCACTTCATAAGCTCCTTGTAGCAGTCCCTTCGCTGCATTGATGGAACTCCCGGACTCTTGCATGGCTTCTTAAGTCGAAAGGAACGTTCTTGCTTGAAGTCTTTGAGGCCAAAGATGATCTACGTCGAGGGGATACTAACTCAAGCTACTACATCACTAATGAGGGATTAGTGAAGCTAACACCCTATACTAAAGTGCTTATCTAGTAGAGGATGATGAAGTAGGAAGTGGGCTCACTTTAGTTTTATTTTTCTCACAATATTTTCTCTCTTTTTCAAAACCCTATCAAGCTTTTCTCAAGGAAGAAGAAGATGAGCAAATGAGATGAGAATGAACTAATGAGGAGAGAGAATGAACAATGGGTGAGTTTGTATCATATACTAACTCATGTAGAGACATAACCATGGCTAGATTATAATGGTTAGGTTAATTAATATCTTAAGTAAAACAAAACTAGTAGACTAAGTCAATGCATCCACAAGCTTCATGAAGCTTCATGCATGTGAGCTCAACATCCACTAATTTTAGAATTACTTTAAATATAAAAACCTAACATTATAATTAGTATGGTGTAAGTCTTATACACCCATGTAGTGTGTATCAACAACCATGATACAAAAAGAACACAATTAATATATATCACATATATAATTAGTGTGCACATGTAAGAATAAATAAATGCTTAAGTGAGCTAATATTAGTTAATGTAATCTAGTATATCACATATACAATTATACATTATATTATCAAATCAACTCTTGATTTAATAATCCGGCTATATCTTATACAGCCGACTAATATTATCTGTATCAACTTATCGAATCAACACTTGATTCGATAACCCGGTTATATCACATATAACCGACCGATACGAAAATCGCGAGAATAGAATGCGGTATCACATACTCGCATCATTCTCGGTCCCGCACATATCACATATGTGCTCCTACTTCGTTTTTCCTAAGCCAGTAAAACCTCTATGTAGGACTCTAAATACTCGTCAATACGCCTGCAGTAGGTGATGATCATATCAAGCACCCACAAGCCGTCAGCGGTACTAGCTGGACGTAACGGTTACCCGGGTATTGAACGATCAGGAGATCAGCAAGCAAGCACGCTCTAACACCTGTAAAAGCATGTCAGTGACACTACCGTACAGTCCGGTCTCCTCGTCTGATATGTCACATATCTCGTCTAGGGGTGGAAAACGTCAGACCCCAGTAACTCGATAAGTCGTGCCGATATGAGGATCATAACAGGTCGAGAAACTACTGATAACACTTACTAGAAATCTCAGAATCAGTCCTGGCCAGGGACTTCCTCTTATAGCCAATCGAGCACAGCGCAACATCAACCCCGAATACCGGGAGAGACGAATCCCCTCCTATCACACATTGCCTCCATGTGACTCGGGACTGTACCCAAAATCAACCGTTTTGCACGTTCTCATGAACGTAGTAAGGTGGAAATCAAAGCACAGTGGGAATCACACAAGACTCTATGATGATCTCGGGTCGACAGACTAACCTGTACCAGTGTCACCAGAGAACTACCATCTGACGTGAGGTATAATACCATGTGGGAGTTCTCGGCGAGTCCGTCCAGTGTACCCAGTCTCCACTGAGCACTCGTATATCATCTCTGATGTCAAACACCAATGGATATGGGATCATCCATCGCCCATCTACATGGGTCGAGAAGCTATACGCTAGTCTACTCTGGTATATCGATGCCCCGTCTTGATACACCCACGACTAGGGACATTAAAGGATGTACTCACGGACTACCTATGTCCCACTAGTATAACCCGCATCATAATCCAGGCAGCCAAGTACACATCCTAAGGGCTTTATCAATATGTAACAGAGAGACAATCGGTGTACATGTTAAGATAAAGAGTAACCAGATAGCATACTATCATGTCAAGCAATAAAGTCCTCTCTATATATGTCCAAGCATCCACTACAATATACATCTCATGTACGGTAATGGCCTCTAGGGCATACATATAACTAACAATCTCATACTTGCACTAGGGCCATCATATAGCAGTGGTTGTAGTATCTAATACTCCACCATCCCATAAAAGTCTCTCTCTGGGAATAGGCCTTTGTGAGTGGATCCGCCGTGTTGTCTTCTGAGTCTACTCTCCTAACCTGGATCTCCTTGGAGATCAACCATCTCCATGATCAGGTGATACTGCCTTAGAATATGTCTGGATCACTGATGGAATGGGGGTTCCCAAGCCTAAGCCACAACTCCATTGTCATACAATGGTAGGAACGAAGTTCATCTCATGAACTAATATACACCCAGACTTCCTCTTTGGTAGCGATGTATCCATCCTTTATCGTCTAGTTTTCCACGGTATTTAGTTTGGAACTCTTCCAATATGCCGTCCCTCTAATGAGGGTAAAGACAATGCCTGTGACTGACATTCAGTCGACCATACCACCTTGGAAGCTATCCAGGGATTCTCCCCAGGATCGATTGAAACCATCTCACTACACCTAGTGAGAATCCTAAAATCCACTTAGGTTTATCTCATAGATCTAAAACCCAGGATTTAGGAGGTATCAACTTGATCCTATATGGAGAATCAATGTAATAATAGGAGATTGACTGAGTGTAGCATAGGAAACACCTTGCCTATCAAGAGTATGTCATCCACGTACAATACGAGGATGACCACCTTACTCTCTACAGCCTTTTTTGTATATACTAGGTTCATCTACCATTTTGATGAAGTCAAACTCTTTGACTATCACATCAAAACAGATGTTCCTATTTCGCGATGCCTGCTTTAACCTGTAAAGCAACTTGCACACATTTCCGCTGCTCCCACTGTCTACAAAGCCCTCTGGCTGTGTACTTATAGACGCTCTTTTCTAAATCACTATTTAGAAAAGTAGTCATGACACCCAACCACCAGATATCGTAGTTATGGTATGTAGCAGTGGCAAGTAGGATCCGGATGGACTG
Source organism: Agapanthus africanus (assembly GCA_030015575.1). Taxonomy (NCBI): domain Eukaryota; kingdom Viridiplantae; phylum Streptophyta; class Magnoliopsida; order Asparagales; family Amaryllidaceae; genus Agapanthus; species Agapanthus africanus. The sequence goes on from CM057347.1 coordinate 262,266,528, forward strand.
AAGCATAGCCACTGGAGAAAAGATTTCATCATTATCCACACCTGGTTGATGACGAGAACCTTTTGCAACAAGTCTTAGCTTTTAAAGTCTCAACCTTTCCATGTACACCAAGTAATCTTCTCAAGATATACTTGCTCCTGATGGGGATTTAACCCTTCAGATATAGCAACCAAAGTCCATACTTTGTTGGTGTACATAGATTCCATCTCAGATCACATAGCATCTAGCCATTCTTACAGAGTCCGCACTCTTGATGGCCTGCTCGAAACTAGTTGGGTCATCATCTCATGATGCAATCCTCGCTCCCACTGTCATAGAGAAAATCGAAGTATCTCTCATGTGGGTGAGGAACCCTACCACATTGGCGGAGAGGCTGAGGATCGTCGAGAACTATTGAATCCCTCCGGTTCCACCAAATCATCGGCTGTAGTTTGTACAGCTGGAACTCCTTCCGGTTCAACCTCAAGTCCAAATTTTTTTTTCCAAAATAAATCCCTTTTCTAAAAAGGTGGCATGCCGAGAAATAAAATACCTTTTGTTCCTCTGTGCGGTAGAAGATAACCCCTTGCGAATGCTTGGGATATCCAACAAACTTCCACAGAACTGACCTTGCCTCGAGCTTGTCCGGATTTTGCTTTTGACATAGGCCGGACAACCCCAAATCTTAACATCCATAGGAGATGGGCTCTTCCCATACCATATCACATATGGAGTGGTAGGCACCTAATTTGGTTGGAACCCAATTCAATAGGTATGCAGCTTCACAAGTGCATAACCCCCAAAAGGAAATATGCAACTCAGTAGTACTCATCATAGAGCACACCATATAACATAGGGTGCGATTGCTCCGCCCCGATACACCGACGTACCTTCATGTATACGGAGGAGTAATGCTGAGAGAGAATCTCATTTTCCTTTAGAATAGTCCAGGATTTCCGTGCTCAAGTATTCTCCTCCCTGGTCTCATCAAAGGACATAATACTTATACCCGTTTTTGGTTCTCTACTTCTAACTTATATTCTTTGAATTTCTCAAAAGCTTCAGACTTGTGTTTCAACAGGAACATATGTGCGAATCTTGAGAGATCATCAGTGAATGTAATGAGGTACAAAGAACCAGTCCTGGCATTTGTAGACAGGGGTCCAACAAAGAAATGGATATTATATTACATAGCATACTTGGTACAAAATAACATGGATTCAAAATCAAAATACATCCAGATGGCAACCCCAAGTGATACTCTCCCACTGCGACTGTATGTACATTGGAACCATTTCCAACGCGGAGAGTATGGTCACCTGTCCTCAAAACCTTGCTATTTCTCAGCCCCTGCATAGAATTGCAAATGTGAGAACCTGAACCGGTATCCAATACCCAGGAAGCAGAGTTTATAGAAAAACAGTTTTCAGTCACAAACGCACCTGAAGCAGAAGCATCACCATGCTTCTTCTTGAGACTTAAGTACTCCGTGCAATTGCGCTTCCAATGTCCTGTCTTGTGGCAATGAAAACATTCGCCTTTCCCCGAGTCTCCAGCCTTGGACTTTCCCTTTACCTTCACCTTTTTAACTCCGCCCTTAGGATTAGTGGGTTTCTTCTTTTTCTTTCCCTTGGCCTTGGCTTTCGGGAGAGAAGAGGAAGACTGTCCAATAGTCATAACGGGAGTATTTGCTAACTTCATAGTGCTCTCTGACTCCTTAACATATTAAGGAGTTCAGGGAGGTCCTTCTCCATGCCATGCATGTTGAAGTTCACTATGAACTGAGCAAAGGTGGAGGGGAGGGACTGCAGAATAATATCTATATATTGTTCATTGTCCATTGTCCATCCAAGGTCCTCAAGCTCTTCTATAAGAGCTATCATCTTCAGAACATGGTCTCCTACTGGTGTGCCAGGGGCCATTCACATCTGAAACAATTTCTTTGATGCTTCGTATCGTAATACGCGGGATTGCTCCCCATACAACTCATTTGTATGGAGCAATATACCATGAATGTCCATGTCCTCGTGCTGGTTTTGATGTGTGTTATCCATCGATGCAAGCGCGAGGCATGTGGCCGTGGCACAGTCAGCGTCCCAAGTCTTGCGGACTTCAATGTCCGCAACTGAGGATTTTGGACCTGGGACGGGCGGGGCTGAAGCCGTGAGGACATATGATACTTTATCATAAGTCAAGGCGATCTTCAGATTCCTTAGCCAGTCTTTATAGTTGGTCCCATTCAGTTTGTTTTTATCTAGTAGAAGCTTAAGTCCAGTCATTGGTATCTGCCATTAAGAGAGAGAAAAGAATACACTCAGCGAAAGCTCTTGCACAGATTAGATTGGTTTATTATCTTGTCTAATCGATGTTTCCCACTGCTTTTTATCAAGTTTTTCTTTCAAACCTTAAAAAGAAAAACTAGCCAGGATTAATTACAGTCTACAACTTCGCTAACCGTTCAGCCAGGCCAGTGTCGGTACTTTGAGGGAGGTTCCCCGTGCTTTCGCACGGACCTAATTAGAGTAAACCTCGTTTTCCCAGAGGCGGAGCCCCGTTAACACCTTTCTAGACACCTAATGAGTTAGCTAATTGTAAACTGTAAAACTCTCCTAGGAGCAACTATTGCCCACAGTGGGATCGGGATCCAACCATCACATGGAAGGTATGCAATCTCATTGCAAATTTCAACACTTGAAATTCCCGATGTAATTTTTACCCCTAGTACTTATGACCTTAACTATAGTCAACAAATCATAAGTACCAGTCAAGTTCTACCCGTCATTTCTTGATTAATTAGACCCACCCATATGACTCTTAACTATGGTCAACAAAGTCGCATGAATGTCCTAATTAATCTGCATCATATGCAGTGTAGGAAGACATCACTTAGCTACCGTACACTACGCCTTAACTAAAGTCAACAAACGTAGCACGAATACTAAGTACTCTACTTCCTAAAATGACGGAGGGTTGCGAATGATTTTTAAGAAAATCTTTAACGCTTTGAACTTGATATCGTTGTAGAATCAAACAGTTTTTCAAAAGGAGTGGCTTAAGCTCCGCAGTTTTGAAATGTAGCTTTTTCATAAATAGCCGAGTAGTTTTTAAATCCGATTCTACAACATCTTTTTAGTTTTATTTTCTTTACATTAATCACATTAATGTAATCCCATCATTTAAGTCCTTAAGCCAATCACAGAAAAGAAACGAAAATAACACGTACGCTTATGCCATCCGCATTCGCCGCAATGTTCCGTTATGCACCGTTAGGTTACTTAACTAACGGCATACCGGGACGGGACTAGCGCGGGTGTAAAACATAAGCAACGTCTACTATATATCATATATATAATATGTCATTCGTCTCAGATATCACAGAACACAGGCAGCAGAAACATAGATATAACGTGGGATATCCTAAGACGTCCGTATTTAGTATTTAGACAGAATAGAAAATACGGATTCAACAGTCGCGATGCATAGCCAAGCCCACACCCTGGACCCCTACGAGAGCGGCAAGTGACCCTACCAATTCTGGAGTTTAGGAGACCCGGTCTCGACTCCTCGAGATGGCCTCCCACTGAACCCCAGAACCCGGTCACCTGTGCTCCCCTCCTTGGGTCCATCCTAATGCGGAAAAGTAAATAATATACAACACTGGTGACATAACCGCAACCTGGAAGTGCCCCAAATAAAAGAATATTACATTACATTTGAATTTACATGAAGGAAAATATAAAACTCTCATCTCACAAAACCCCCCGGCTATTCGATCGCGACAATCCTACACATCATATCTCAGCAACACATAATATCTCATATCATCAACGTAAGTAAGTATGCGTACCCCGATTGTCGTTGATGTATAGCAACGAAACCGGCGATATCTAACATACTACACTTACGGTCACAGAAAAGAAAGTGTAAAACTACAATATTTGGAATCCAGATTCTCTTTAGACATCATAAATGCGAAATATCACATATTTCGTATTTCATGCCTAAACTATATGAATTCCACATATTGTATCACATCCCAGACAAACAGACAGTATTAAAGTTTTCGAACGAACGATCAAGCACCCAAGATTCACTAAAGCTCAACACTTGAGCAGGGTTCAAAAATCCGGAGTGTGACACAGTAGTAGCGGTCCAGCCGTAGAAGGGTCAAGCCAACGCCTCACATGTGGCACGCCGTACTGCCCCAAACCCTAAGGTTCAAAGGGCAGTTCGAGACGGTCACATAATCGAGTTAAGGTTTGTTGTCTTCTAGAGGGACCACCGCAAAAATACTTGCATGTATCTCCAAAATATTTAAACCCCGTGAATAGTGAGTAAATGATACTCGTTGAAACACTTCAATACTTTCTAATTTACCCGGAAAAGCTACGAAATGAAAATCCCGATCGAAATGACGAGTCCAAAACCATCTCCAGAATTTTTCAAAACCAAATACAGATTAAAAATATCCAAAAATTTATACAAGCAGATTCATGAATTACTATACAAACAATATTCATCAATTCATTTATACGGCCGCGGAACCGCGGCCTAAGCAAGCTTAGGCCGCGTTTCCGCGGCGATAATCACTGTTCACAGGAAAATTTTTTGTACCGTAATCCTTATTTTTTCCTGCTGTATTTTTTACATATTTTTAATTCTGCAAATTATCAAATTTTAGAAAATTTCCAGAGAGCACCCAAAAATACCGTATTTTTGTCCGATCGGGGTTTTCACTTCGTAAAAACGTCGCCTAATGTTCTAGGTCGGCTCTGATACCAATGTAAGGTTAGTATAGCACCCTATGAAGTGTTTTGAAGCATCACATGACCCAAAGTTATAATTTTTAAGGTGCTAAACTAACATGCAAAGGGATCGATCCTAGAAAATTAGGCTTATGAAACTTTAAGCTAGTAAAGATAAGGGTTTGAAGGCTACAACCTTTGTAGCTCCCCTTTGTTGAACTCCTTGGTGTCTTGGGTGTTGAATCGAGGTCCTCTTGAAGTTCCCTTGCGTCCACGACGATCCACCACGAAGCACTCCGTCCAAGCTCGCTACTTTGGAAAACTGAAGGAAACACTCTAATCAAGTCGGCTAGACTTGAGTAGAATGATGTTGTGGTTCGGAATCTCACTTCAAAAACCTTTCTTTAGTTGTATTTAGCTCACTAGAAAAGACTAGAGAGGAAGAGATGAAGGAGGATAAAGATGGTGGCTAAAATGAACAAGAGGTGTAAAAGATAACCTTGAGTTAAGAAGAAAAAGAAATATATATCACTATATATATTTATTTCCTTCTTGACTTTAACCATGATTAAATGATGGATAGTTAGTTTAACTTGGGTTTTAAATGATAAAGAGAAGGATAACCATAGGTTAGTGGTAGTTGAGATAGGTTAGGTTAGAAGAAGAGTGTAGAATCAAGAATGATTATCCTTTTCTTTTTCATTTTACTTTAAAACCAAAATTAAATAATTATCCATTGTTTAATCTATGGTGTGAGGGTTATATTGCCACCATTTCCATATGCAATCAACCATGATGGATGGGTGTATGTATGTGTACATGTATGGACATCTACATGTGCATGAAACTAGAAAGGAAGAAAGAAACACATGCATGCATGCATACATCCATCAAACCCTTGAAAGGTTTCAAGTGAGAAAACTAATGGTTAGATGACAAATCAACACTTAATTTATCAATCCGGTCATATCTCATATGACCCCACCAAAAGCAGGCCACCCGATCAATGTTCGGTATCATATACGCACATTTCAATCGGGTGCAAGCGCATATCACATACGCGCACCACAACGTTTCGCCTGGACTGGGTAACTCCTTTGTTGGACTCAAAGACTCGTCAATACGCCGTCATAGGGTAATGATCATATCAAGTACCCTCAAGCCGCAAGCGGTCAGCTAAACGTAACGTCCACTCGGGTATTGAGCGATCAGAAGACAACAAGCGAACCTGCTACAACTCCCGTCGAGCCATCCGGCAATACTACCGTACAGTCCGGTCTCTTCATCAGATATGCTGCATATCGAGCCTAGGGATGGTCACGTCGACCCCAATAACTCAATAAGTCGTGCCGGTGAATGGTCTATAACAGATCGAGAAACTACTGATAACACTTATCAGCAAATCTCAGCAGCCCTGGCCAGGGACTTGCTGTTATAACCAGTCGGGCACAGTACAGCATCAACTCCCAATATCGGGAGAGACGAAACCCCTCCTATCGCTCATTGCCTTCGTGTGTCTCGGGAATGTACCCAACGGCCACCTGTTTGCACGACTCAGTAGAGCCGTGGTAGGGTGGCAATCAAAGTACAGTGGGAGAACACACAAGACTCCATGACGATCTCGGGCCTACAGACTGACCTGTACCAGTGTCACCTGAGAACTGCTATCCGACGATAGATATAATTCCATATAGGAGTTCTCGGTGAGTCCGTCCAGTGTACCCAGTCACCACTGAGCACCTGTATATGATCTTGATGTCAAACATCGATGAATGTGGGAACATCCATCGCCCATCGTATGGGTCTAGTATCATATACGCTAGTCTACTCTGGTATATCAATGCCCCGTCTCGATATACCTACGACTAGGGACGTTCCAGGATATGCTTATAGACTACAGATGTCCCACTAGTATGATCTCCATCATAATCAGAGTAGTCAAGCCGATATCCTCAGGGCTTTATCAGCATGTATGAATGAATAAAAGCATGATCAAATCAACATGTCAGATAAAGAAGAACCAGATAGCATACTATCATGTCGAGCAAGAATGCAAACTGAATATATATACATGTATAGATACATCCACTATCACATAATGGCCTCTAGGGCATACATATATCCAACAAGATTCCCCCTCGCTTGAGGGGTTTTTGATTGTAGGGATGCTCTTCCCTGCAGGCGCAAGCCCCTGCAGTTAATTACGCTACCGCATCGCGGTAACAACTTTCTCCTTCTCCAGCTGGTCACTTCGTGTCGTAGGTGTTTGTTTTGTTTGTGGTTGCCCGTGGATTGTATACGGAGACTAAGTTATGTTGTCGCCCGTAGGGCGTGGATTAGTCCAAATCCGTGCTTTCTTAGATTTGGGTTTGGGGTTTTGGTTTGAGCATACGTTAGCCATATTTGAGGCTAACATTAACTCAAACGTTTGTTAAGGATACGTTAGTCCAGTTTGAGACTAAGATCAACTTAACGGGATCGTTTAGATCCGACAAAAGAGCAATTGGCTCTATTGTTCCAGTTTAGGGACATAGGGGTCCATTAAATGTATGGCCGTCGGGACCCATCACCTCTCTGACGATGTTGAAGGATTACAACGACATATGTCAGTGGAGTTCAGAGATGTACCCTTGAGCCAGAGTTGATTAGGGGGTTTATAGTCCGATTTCGGACTAGAGTCTGTTTGAAAGTTTAAGGATACGTTAGCCATTTTTGAGGCTAAGATCAACTTAAACGGTTATTAAGGATACGTTAGTCCAGTTTGGGACTAAGATCGACTTAACGGGATCGTTTAGATCCGACAAAAGAGCAATTGGCTCTATTGTTCCAGTTTAGGGACATAGGGGTCCATTGCCAGTTTAGGGACATGGGGGTCCACTTCCAGTTTAGGGACATGGTGGTCCATGTTCCAGTTTAGGGACGTGGTGGTCCATTGCCAGTTTAGGGACATGGTGGTCCACTTCCAGTTTAGGGACATAGTGGTCCATGTTCCCGTTTGGGGACGAATATAGGTTTAAGGACATATAAGTCCATGAGTTTAAGGACGCATAAGTCCATGAGTTTAAGGACGCATAAGTCCATGAGTTTAAGGACCCCACAGTCCATGAGTTTAAGGACGCATAAGTCCATGAGTTTAAGGACCCCACAGTCTGTGTTGTTGTGTGGTTGTCGGGACCCGTCACCTCTCTGACGACGTTGAAGGATTACAACGACAAATGTCAGAGGAGTTCAGAGATGTACCTTCGAACCAATGAGTTGGTTGAAAGAGCAGATGTGCTCAGTTCAAGATGATTTGAGGACTTATGGCCAGTTTGGGCTAAGTCCAATTATGTTTGAAACATTGGCCCTCTATTGGTCCATTGAAGGAGAGGCTTTGCCTCTAGAAACTTAGCCAATTGGGCTAAAGCTAGTGTTAAACACTAAAGACCAACAGTGTTGAACACTAGGAATAAAATTAGCAAGTTAGTGTTAAATACTAAAAGATAATCAGTGTTAAACACTGGGAACAAAGTTTTCAAATTAGTGTTAAACACTAAGCAAATCAGTGTTAAACACTGCCAATAGAGTTTTCGAAATTAGTGTTAAACACTAAGAAAATCAGTGTTAAACACTAAGGACAAAGTCTTCAGATTAGTGTTAAACACTAAGGAGAGAGGGGTCACGTGTGGACACGTGAGAGCGCCCTGATTCCCTTTATTTTATTCTGTAGATCAGTGTTTAACTCTTTTACTTCTGGCTGCCATCACGTGTGAGCACGTGATGAAGGCCCCCACTCTGTTCTGTTAGAATGCTCATTAGGGGTCACGTGGTGACACGTGAGGGCGCCCTAAATGTGGAGCCAGATCTCCTTTTGGTTTATCCTCAAATCTGCGAACAAGTGTTAAACACTTCTATTTTTATTTTAGAGCATCATGTGTTGGCACGTGATGGGGATCTGTGCGCCAATTGTTAAAGCATTTGCTGAGGGGTCACGTGATAACACGTGAGAGGGCCCAAAGCTTTCATTTCCTTTGCTTTTTCTTTCTGCGTTTTGGGAGTCACGTAGGAGCACGTGATGGCATCAAAAAGTAGGGCCAGATCCACTTTATTTTGTTCTGCAAACAAGTGTTAAACACTTTTAATTTTCATAGCCATCACGTGTGGGCACGTGATGCATAATCATGCCCTAATTTATTAGAACATTTATTAGGGGTCACGTGGTAACACGTGAGAGCGCCCAGAATTGTTTCTGCCTTTGCTTTTGTTCCATATATAATGAGGGTCACGTGGGAACACGTGAGGCATTGCCTCAAAGCTTTCCTCTTCTTATTTTTGGGGGATCTGTTCAGGGGTCACGTGGGGCACGTGACCCCAATTCTTTTCATGCACAGAGATCTTTTTAAGAATTGAATTCTTTGTAGGGTTAAACCCTAATTATGATTTTGGAGGAATTAAATTCCTATCGTGAAAGAATTAAATTCTTATTTAGGGTAAAACCCTAATTTTATCCCAAAGGAATTAAATTCCTATAATTTTGTGACCATTGAATCCTCAAAACTTAATTCCTCCTCTATGTTTTGGATCTGCATGGCAGGATCTCAACCCAATGAGAATTAAATTCTCAATTCATGGGGAGATGTGCACTTTGCAGATCCTCCACCAGAGAAAGAACTAAGCTATTTTCTTTTTATAAGAGTTAAACTCTTTTGAGAATTAAATTCCCTTTTTAAGCCTCTCTTTTCTTACCCAGGGTTTTTCTTTTTCAGAGAATTAAATTCTCCTCTCTCTGTTTTTTCTCTCTCCAAGGTGTGTCCTCCTTCTCTTCTCTTGGCTCCTATTTATAGGAGGAGGAAGAGAATCAATTTCTTTAACAAATCTCTCATTAAGAGATTTGATTTGTATGTTGAGAGATTTGATTTGCATTCATCATTAATCTGGGCCTTTAGATTGTTAAGTGAATTTTATTCACCATTGGATTTTAAATCCAAAGATATCCATTTGTTATCTCAGTCAGATTTAGGTGGGAAATCTTTCCAAGTCCAAGATTTTTCCATAAATTGGTGATTTTTAACCACCCTTGGATTTTTAATCCAACGGTCCCCATAGACCTTTTCCATTTAGAAAGATTTGGAAGCTTTTAGAATTTAATTCTATTAACTGTAAGGCTTTCGAAGCCAGTCACATGCTGACACGTGACCCTTGGTCACGTGTGAGCACGTGACCCTCAAATTGGTTCCTTTAACAGCCGCTTGTTTATGTTGTTGTTTTAACCATCACGTATCAACACGTGACCATTGGTCACGTGTAAGCACGTGATACCTCGTTGAGGTATTTTCTGACTTTTCGAATTAAATTCTATTTATTATTTTAGAGGCCTTAATATCCCATCACGTGTCTGCACGTGACCCATGGTCACGTGTGAGCACGTGATGCCCCATTGGGGTCTTTTCTGAGTTTTTATTATATTTTTTAACTCCTCCAGCGGGTTCTTAAAAGTCCATCACGTGTGGACACGTAATTCCTCATAACTTTTGATCCCGGATGAATTACGAGGCCCATAATATATCAAATCGAAGGGTTTTTCGAGCCTCTTTCGATACCATCAGAATTTATCTGTTTCTCATTCGGTAGTTTGTCAAAAAACAGCCAGGAAGATACTGGTTCCCATTTTCTTAAGCGTATCGCTGCCATTTGATACCTTGGACTCTTTTGCGCCGAAATTTTTGGCGGGAACAAAGAAGAAGAAGAAGAAAGAAAAGAATGAAAGAATGAATAATAAATAAAATGAATTATCAAGTGAAGTCTATCATAATGCAACCATGGGTGAGATAAACCATTATAGAGACTAAACTTGAGTTTCGGTTAATGGTTAGGTTAAGGAAAATGACATGCAAAACAAAATGGTGGACTTTGTCAAAGATGCTTGAAAGCTTCATGAAGCTTCAAGCAAAGACAAAGCAATCCACCATTTTATTTTACCAAAATAAATAAAAACCCAAACCTTTAACCTAAACATGGTGTAAGTCATACACACACCCAAGTTTGCATGTATCATCAAGCATGATACAAACTTGTGCACAAAAAATATATCACATATACAACTTGTGCACATCAAGTGTGAAAATCAATCTAAAGCGAACCAATACTAGTTAATGTAAAGTAATATATCAAATATATAATTATACATTAAATCATTAAATCAATAATTGATTTAACGATCCGGTCATATCGCATATAACTGACTAATATCAATGTATCGACTTATCGAATCAACACTTGATTCGATTACCCGGTTATATCGCATATAACCGATCGATAAAAACTTCACGATAATCGAATACGGTATCACATACACGCATTATTCTCGGTCCCGCACATATCACATATGCGCTCCTATTTCGTTTTGCCTGAGCCAGTACAAGCTCTATGTAGGACTCTAAAGACTCGTCAATACGCCGGCAGTAGGTGATGATCATATCAAGCACCCACAAGCCGTCAGCGGTACTAGCTGGACGTAACGGCTACCCGGGTATTGAGCGATCAGAAGATCAACAAGCAAGACCGCTCCAACTCTTGCAAAAAGCCCGACAGTGACACTACCGTACAGTCCGGTCTCCTCTCTGATATGTCGCATATCAAGTCTAGGGGTGGTAAACGTCAAACCCCAATAACCGATAAGTCATGCCGATATGAGGCTCATAACGGGTCGAGAAACTACTGGTAACACTTACCAGTATATCTCTAAACCAGCCCTGGCCAGGGACTTCCCTGTTACGGCCAATCGAGCATAGCGCAACATCAACCCCCAATACCGGGAGAGACGAAACCCCTCCTATCGCTCATTGCCTCCATGTGACTCAGGACTGTACCTAAAAACCACCATTTTGCACGCCCTCTTGGACGTGGTAAGGTGGAAATCAAAGCATAGTGGGAATCACACAAGACTCTATGACGATCTCGGGTCTACAGACTACCCTGTACCAGTGTCACCAGAGAACTGCCATCTGACGTAAGGTATAATACCATCTGGGAGTTCTCGGCGAGTCCGTTCAGTGTACCCAGTCTCCACTGAGCACACGTATATCATCTCTGATGTCAAACACCAATGGATATGGAATCATCCATCGCCCATCTGTATGGGTCGAGAAGGCATACGCTAGTCTACTCTGGTATATCGATGCCCCGTCTCGATATACCCACGACTAGGGACCTTGAAGGATGTACTTATGGACTACCATGTCCCCACTAGTATGATCCACATCACAGTCCAGGTAGTCAAGTATACATCCTAAGGGATTTACCAACATGTAACAGAGAGACAATTAGTATACACGTTAAGGTAAAGAGTAACCAGATAGCATACTATCATGTCGAGCAAGAAAGTCCTCCCTATATATGTCCAAGCATCCACTACAATATACAACACATGTATAGTAATGGCCTCTAGGGCATACATATAACTAACAATCTCCTACTTGCACTAGGGCCATCTGATAACAGTGGTTGTAGTATCTCATACTCAACCATCCCATAATAGTCTCTCTCTGGGAAAAAGCCTTTGTGAGTGGATCCACCGTATTGTCCTCTGAGTCTACTCTCCTAACCTCGATCCCCTGGAGATCAACCATCTCCATGATCAGATGACACTGCCTAAGAATTATATCTGGATCACTGATGGGACGGGCGTTCCCAGGCATAAGCCACAACTCCATTGTCACACAATGGTAGGAACGAAGTTCATCTCATGAACTTATACAAATATCCAGACTGTCTCTTTGGTAGCATCTTTGGTAACGATGTATCTTGCCTTTAATCATCTAGTATGTCATGGTATCTTGCTTGGAACTCTTCCAACATACCGTCCCTCCACTGAGGGTAAAGACAATGCCTGTGACTGACATTCAGTCGTCCTTATCACCTTGGAACCTTTCCTGTGATTCTCCCCGGGATCAATTGATACCATCTCACTACAACTAGTGAGAATCCTAACATCCAGTTAGATCTAACTCATATATCCAAAACTTAGGATTTAGGAGGTATCACTTTGATCCTATCTGGAGAATCCTTTTGATAGGCGGAGATTGACCGAGCGTAGCATAGGAAGCTCTTTCCCCATCAAGAGTATGTCATCCACGTACTCTATGAGGATCACTACCATACTCCCTACTACCTTTTTGTATATACAAGGTTCATCTACCATTTTGATGAATTCAAACTCTTTGACTACCACATCAAAACAGACGTTCCAACTCCGCGATGCCTTCTTTATCACATAAAACATCTTGCACACGTTTCCGCTGCTCCCACTGTCTACGAAGCCCTCTGGCTGTGTACTTATAGACGCTCTCTTCTAAAACATCATTTTAGAAAAGCTGTCATGACACCCAACCACCAGATATCGTAGTCATGGTATGTAGCCGTGGCAAGTAGGATCTGGATGGACTTAAGCATGGGTACTTAGAAAAGGTTTCATCACAATCCATATCTGGTCAATGATACAAACCTTTAACAAGTCTAGCTTTGAAAGTCTCAACTTTTCCATGTACATCAAGTAATCTTCTCAAGATATACTTGCTCCTGATGGGGATTTAACCCTTCAGATAAAGCAACCAAAGTCCATACTTTGTTGGTGAAAAAGGATTCCATCTCAGATCGGTAAACATCCAGCCATTCTTACAGAGTCCCACTCCTGATGCCCAGCTCGAAACTAGTTGGGTCATCATCTCATGATGCAATGCTCACTCCCACTGTCATAGAGAAACCGAAGTATCTCTCAGGTGGGTGAGGAACCCTACTAGATCGGCGGAGAGGCTGAGGTTCGTTGGAATCTACTGAATCCTTTGGTTCTACCAAATCATCTGCTGTAGTTTGTATAGCTGGAACTCTTTCCAGTTCTACCTCATGACCAATAATTTCTTCTTAAGAAATTCTCTTTCACAAAGGTGGCATGTTGAGAAACAAAACATTTTTGTTCCTCGGTTTGGTAGAAGATATTCCCTTGCTAATGCTTGGGATATCCAACAAACTTCCACAGATCTGACTTTGCCTCGAGCTTGTCCGGATTTTGCTTTTAGTCATAGGCCGGACTACCCAAATCTTAACTAACTTAAGAGATAGGCTCTTCCCTTACCATATCTCATATGGAGTGGTAGGCACCAGATTTGGTTGGAACCCTATTCAATAGGTATGCGACTTCATAAGTGCATAACTCCCAAAAGGAAATAGGTAACTCAGTAGTACTCATCATAGAGCACACCTTATCATATAGGGTGTGATTGCTCCACCCCGATATACCATCGTGCTATGGTGTATACGGAGGAGTAATGCTGTGAGAGAATCTCATTCTCCTTTAGAATAGTCCAGAAATTCCGTGCTCAAGTATTCTCCTCCCTGATCACATCAAAGGACATAATACATAGACCCTTAATTTGGTTCTCTACTTCTAACTTATATTCTGTGAATATTTCAAAAGGTTCGGACTTGTGTTTCAACAGGAACATATGTCTGAATCTTGAGAGATCATCAAAGAATGTAATGAAGTACAAAGAACCGGTCTTGGTATGTGTAGACAGGGGACCTCCATACATCAACATGTATCATCCTAAGAGTTCACTAACTCTTTCTCCGCTTCCTATAAACAGAGCTATGGTCATCTTATCTCTGTGACATGACTGGCAAGTTTCATAAGATGTAAATTTAAACTAATTTAGATATGCATCTATATGTAACTTCAGCTAGTCGGGTCGCATTGATATGACCTAGTCTACAATACCACAAGAAGGATTCATTCATTTCTGAACTCTTCCTCTTGTGTGTGTTCTATATACTAAGAACTGTAGTTTGATTTAGAACGTTAATGCTTTTAGATAACGTGCCTGAACCGATCAACTCTTGATATAGGAAATGTTTGAAACATTATCCAACAATACAAAATTATATCCTTTCTTTACTGATAAAGAGACTGATATGATTTTGTATATCAGGTTCGGTATCTAATAACATTTGTTCAGAATCAATGAATTCTGGTAATATAGGGTGATAGTGACCAACAGACTTGGCTACAACACTTGCATCGCTTTCTATCTCATGAAACTTATCACCCGTTCTCAGTTCTCTACCTATCTGTAGCCCATGTAACAGATTACATATGAGGGATCCTGATACGGTATCACATACCCAGGACGTAAATGATATTGAGAAACAGTTCTCTGTAATGAACACACCCGAAGATGATGCATCAGTATGCACTTTCTTCGTTTGGGCGGCACGAGAATTATGGTAATCCCCAATTTCCTGCTCTGTCTTATAACAATTATATGTTGGAGCGGGACCAACGTTCCCCAGCTCTGTATAACAAGCGGGTTCGGTCAAATATCCGTATTATTATCTTGATTACGGCGAGATATGGTCGCTACCTGGAGAGAGAGAAGAAAACACTCTGCGTGCGCTCTTGCAAGAATAGATTGGTTATTATTTTATCTAATCAGGATGGCTCCCACTATTTTTATCAAATCTTCCTTCAAACCCTAAAAGGAAAGACTAGCCGGGATTAATTACACGCTACAAGTTCGCCAATCTTTCAGCCAGGCCAGTGTTGGCACTTTGAGGGAGGTCCCCCGTGCTTTCGCACGAACCTAATTAATGTAAACATCGTTTTCCCAGAGGCGTAACGCCGTTGACACCTTTCTAGACACCTACTTGATCGGCTAATTGTAATGTGTAAAACTCTCCCAGGAGTAACAATTACTCGCAGTGGGTATCGGGATCCAACTATCTCATAGAAGGTATGCAATCTCATTGCAAATTTCAACACTTGAAATTCCCGATAATTTTGCCCCTAGCGTGCTATGACCTTGACGCATGCCAAATAACCCATAGTACGCCAGTCAAGTTCAACCCGTAAATTTCTTGATTGAATTAAACCCACCCGCACGACCCTTGACGCATGCCAAACAACGCCGTACGAATACACTAATCCAATCGCATCGTATGCTAGCAGATAAGCACTAGTTAGCTACCGTACACTACGCCTTGACGCATGCCAAACTACCGCAGCACGAATACTAAGTAGTACTTATCTGAAATGACGTAGGGCTACGCCAGGTTTTTCTGAAAACCTATTGCGTAATGAACTTGATATCGTTGTAGAATAAAATGATTTTAAAATGGAGAGTTTTTGAGGCTTTTCTAGTTTCGCTAAAGGGGTCACTCCCGGTGAAGGGATCGTCGGCCCTTTCCTCATCGAATAAGGTGCAGGATATATCATATATATCACTATGCAAAGCAAAAACTTCAAAAGCAATCAAAAGACAAACCGAGGGGTGTAGCATCTGCCAGTCATTGCTAAAGAGGTCACTCCCGGTGAAGGGATCTCGGCCCTTTCCTTATCGAATACGGTGCAGGATGTTCTACAAGGAACACCGCGATGCAAAGCAAGAACTGTAGCTACCTGTTTTTGAAAATTCGATTCCACAACAACTTTTAGGTTTCTTTTTCTTTCATTAATCATATTAATGAAGTCCCATCATTTAAAACACCTAAACATCACAGATAAATACGACGTACACTTATGCCATCCGCATTCGCCTCGATATCCCCTCGTGCACCGTTAGGTTAGGTAACTAACGGCAGAGTGGGGAAGGGCTAGCGCGGGTGAAAAATATAAGTAACGTCTATACAATATATCATATATACTATATACAGTATTTATCACAGAACATCAGATGATCACATCACAGATATCGCAGCAGAAGAAACATATGAAACATTGGATATACTAGGACGTCCGTGTTTTATTTTGAGCCTCTATAAAACACGGATTCCACGGTCGCGATGAATAGCCAAACCCAAATCCCTAGACCCCTTCTAGAGCGGCAAGCAACCCATCCAATTCTAGGGTTAGGAGACCCGGACTCGACTCCTCGAGTTGGTCTCCCACTGGACCCTAGAACCCGGTTACTTGTGCTCCCCTCCTTGGGTCTATCCTAGTGCGGAAAAGTAAATAATATACATATGGTGACATCTTCCGCAACCTGGAAGTGCCCCAATAAAAGAATATTACATACAAGTTTTTACATGAATGAAAATGAAAAACACTCATCTCACATAAAACCCCCCGGCTATTCAAAACGCGACGATCCAATATAACATATCCAGCAACACATAACATCACATGTCATCAACGTAAGTAAATATGCGCATCCCAATTGTCGTTGACCTATAGCAACGAAACCGGCGAAATCACATATTACACTTACGGTCACAGAAAAGAAAATGTAAAACTACAACAGTTGGAATCCGCAACCTCCTTAGACATCACATGCCTAACAATTATAAACCCCGCATTTTAGTCTCTATATCGAAAACACTTTTCAATATCTAGTCGGGCAATTCAACAAAATTCCCGAAAAACTAATCGAATGCTCGTCACAAACTTTAGTAGGCGGCCGCACCCCCGATACCGTCGACGAAGTGCACCAAGGCGGAACACCGCTGCCGCGAGCAGCCGAACGGATGCTTTTGGCGACGGGGTTCTCCTACAGTCACTTGGTCGGGGCTATGGGGCATGGCTGCCTATTAAGTTTACCGGCGAATATCCACGTACGCTACGTGATTGCGACGGAGTTTTGATCGCATCAAAATTCCGTGGCAACCGATCAAGTGAGACTAAAGTGCTATGTTTATAACATTCATATTAGTTATCTCATTACTACTTGTGAATTCCAAATATTGTATCACATTCCAGATAAATAGAAAATGTTAAACTTTTCGATCGAACAATCAAACACTCAAGTTTTCCCGAAATAGCTCAACACATGAAATAAGTTTGAAAAACATTCACTTCATGCCACAGTACCAACGGTCCAGCCGTAGAAGGGTCAAGCCAACGCCTCACATGCGGCATGACGTACTGCCCCAAACCCTAAGGTTCGAAGGGCAGCTCAAGACGGTCACATAATCAAGTTAAGGTTTGTTGTCTTCTAGAGGGTCCATCACGTTACTTGTACTACTTCGAACGTTCTTAAACTACGGAAAGATCCAACACTTGGAAATTTCCCGACAGGGGAAAAAGTGGGTATTTATATCCGGTCAAACTTTTTAACATGTTCTAAAATACCCGGAAAAACATACAGACGAAGTTAAACATCCCGATCGAAACACCGAGTCCCCAATACAACCCAGAAAACTCAACTCTTGAGTAAAGATTAAAATTACCCAGAAAACACAGGAGTCAAATAGAAACATTACTGTGCAAAGTGTGGTCAACGAAGCAACAGTATGGCCGCGGTACCGCCGCGCCACATGGGGTACGGCCGCGGTTCCGCGGCTAATTGATGGAGTTAGGACCACGTTTTTCACAGTAATTCTTATAAAACCATGCTGAATTTTTTGAGTATTTTTAATTCAGAAAAATCCACAAATTCAAAAAATGTACAGAGAAGGGTTCCGTTTAGGGTTTCGGGGTTCGATCGGACTTCTAACATCGTCTACACTACGCCTAAGGCTCTAGCTAGGCTCTGATACCACTATAGGGTTACTAGGCACACTAAGGAGGCTCTACAAGGCATCGACGATGCCGGATTAAAAAATTTAGGTGCCTAACAGCCCGAAGCAAGATCGTTAACTAGATATTAGGCGAATCAAAAGCAAGTAAATCACATTTACACTAAAGGAAAGGGACCACAACCTTTGTAGATCCGGTCCTCCACTTCCAAAGCTCCGTGACGACGTCCCTTCGCTGCGATCAACCAACTCCCGGACTCTCGGACGGCTCCATGAGGAAATTGCAACGGGATCGCTTGAAGTCTTCGGTGCCGAAGATGATCTACGTCGAGGGAATACGGACTCAAGCTTCTATCTCCCTAACCATAGAATTAGTGAAGAAAACACCCTAAACTAAAGTGCTGGTTTAGTAGAGGATGGTGAGATAGGAAGTGGGTACTCTTTAGATTTTGATTTCTCACATGGATTCATCACTTGATAATTTTCTAGCAAGCTTTTCTTTCTCTTCATGAAGAAGAAGAAGAAGAAGAAAGAAAAGAATGAAAGAATGAATAATAAATAAAATAAATTATCAAGTGAAGTCTATCATAATGCAACCATGGGTGAGATAAACCATTGTAGAGAGTAAACTTGAGTTTAGGTTAATGGTTAGGTTAAGGAAAATGACATGCAAAACAAAATGGTGGACTTTGTCAAAGATGCTTGAAAGCTTCATGAAGCTTCAAGCAAAGACAAAGCAATTCACCATTTTATTTTACCAAAATAAATAAAAACCCAAACATTTAACCTAATCATGTTGTAAGTCATACACACGCCCAAGTTTGCATGTATCATCAAACATGATACAAACTTGTGCACAAAAAATATATCACATATACAACTTGTGCACATCAAGTGAGAAAATCAATCTAAAGTGAACCAATACTAGTTAATGTAAAGTAATATATCAAATATATAATTATACATTAAACCATTAAATCAATACTTGATTTAACGATCCGGTCATATCGCATATAACCGACTAATATCAATCTATCGACTTATCGAATCAACACTTGATTCGATAACCCGGTTATATCGCATATAACCGATCGATACAAACTTCGCGATAATCGAATAAGGTATCACATACACGCATTATTCGCGGTCCCGCACATATAACATATGCGCTCCTATTTCGTTTTGCCTGAGCCAGTACAACTTCTATGTAGGACTCTAAAGACTCGTCAATACGCCGGCAGTAGGTGATGATCTTATCAAGCACCCACAAGCCGTCAGCGGTACTAGCTGGACGTAACGGCTACCCGGATTTTGAGCGATAGGAAGATCAGCAAGCAAGCCCACTCCAACTCCTGCAAAAAGCCTGACAGTGACACTACCGTACAGTCCGGTCTCCTCGTCTGATATGTCGCATATCAAGTCTAGGGGTGGTAAACGTCAGACCGCAATAACCGATAAGTCATGCCGATATAAGGCTCATAACGGGTCGAGAAACTACTGGTAACACTTACCAGTATATCTCTAAACCAGCCCTGGCCAGGGACTTCCCTGTTTCGGCCAATCGAGAATAGCGCAACATCAACCCCCAATACCGGGAGAGACAAAACCCCTCCTATCGCTCATTGCCTCCATGTGACTCAGGACTGTACCCAAAAACCACTGTTTTGCACGCCCTCTTAGACGTGGAAAGGTGGAAATCAAAGCACAGTGGGAATCACACAAGACTCTATGACGATTGTTAGTGTATATGCCCTAGAGGCCATTACTGTATCATACTAGTTTGTATATTACTTGATGGAAGCTTGGGATATTCACCTTGTATAAACAATCTTGCTCAATATAGTAGTATGCTACTTGGTTTGTTTCTTCTTCAATGTGTACTTGTGTTTATTTCAGTATATCACTTATACGCATTAGTGGAGCCCTTAGGATCTTTGCTTGATTATCAGCGTTGTGATGGCAGTCACACTAGTGGGGGCTGGGTAATCTATAAGCACATCCTTATACAGGTCCCTAGTCGCAGGACTATCGAGACAGGGCATCGATACTCCGGAGTAGACTAGCGTATGCGCTTCTCATCCCAGTGTGGGAGATGGTCTGTCCCACAGCCATCAGTACGTCGTACTGGAGATAGTATACGGGTGCTCGTTGGGTTACGAGTACACTGGACAGGACTCGTCGGGAACTGACAGGTTGGTATTATACCTATCGTCAGTTATCAGTTCCCAGGTGACATGAGTACAGCTTAGTCCGGTGACTTGACACTGGCACTTCGCCTCGAGTGTGTTCCCACTGCACTTTGATCACTACCCTACCACGGCTCAAAGGAGTCGTGCAAACAGGTGGTGGTTGGGTGCAGTCCCGAAGCACTTGGAGGCAGTGACAGTTAGATAGGATTCGTCTCTCCCGGTATTGGGGGTTGACATCGCGCTGTGTCTAGGAGAGCCATTACACGAGTAGTCCCTGGCCAGGGCAAGCGAGATATACTGGTAGGTTCCAGTGTTATCTCAGGGTGTTTTGGGCTTCACTCCGACACGACTTGTACCGCTATTGGGGGACTGACGTTTTACCGCCCCCTAGGCCCGACATGCGATGTATCAGACGAACAGACCGGACTGTACGGAGACTGTCACATTCAGACTCAGTAGGAGTTCAGATGGGGTTTCACCTCGTCAGCCTTCTTGTCGGCATCTACCTGGGGACCGTTACGCACAGCTAGTGCCGCTTGCGGTCTGTGGTTAAACCCACTGCCAGCGTAGTGTCGAGTCTTTAGAGTCCCACACAGAGGGTATTCGCCTCTGGGCAAAACAGAGTAGAGGTCGCATGGTTTTGCGACAGGGTTCGTTCTCATCCGCGCACTTGTGCACGTTTGGAGTCCGGACGGATTATACTGGCAGGCTCTGGTTTGAGCCAGATACTGGTATATGTTTTAGGGTTGCTTTTATATCTCGGTATTCTTGTTCCTCGGAACGAGAATGCAGGTGTGTATGCACAGTTGCTTGAGGCGGAGGATGAGATTTTTCATTAGGGTTTCGGAACGGGTGCGTATGCACAGTTGACAGTTATCATTTTCCAAACCCTAATGGATTTATGGATTATCTATTTATAATAGTAATTAAATGAGAATTTTGTTATGGTTGATTTTGTTGACTTGTTGACCATGGTTGACTTGTTGACCATGGTTGAATGTTGACCGCCATCATGCTTTAAAAAGTCCTCCTTGATTTATGCTTACATTTCATTAAATGAAGCATGGTAGTGGTCATTCTAAATTACCATCAACTATTCTCATTTTCAATTATTATTATTAGATAATTCTTTTCTTTTGGCATTATGGTTGCAAAAAAGAAAAGATTGCTCATTATTTCATTTAGCTTCTCTCTCCTCTCATCATCTTCTTCTTCCTCTAGCAAAGAGAAACCATCTCATGTGTTGAGAATCCTTCTCTTTAAAAAGAAAAGCAAACCCTAGTCACTCTCTACTCATTCTAGGCCAAAGGTTTAGCAAGCCGGAAACCCTAGTTCACTCAAAGATCGAGGAAGAGCCCAAAGGTCGAACCTTCGAGGTGGATCCATCTTCGACGGAAGAAGGCGACGAAAAGAGAACCATCAACCTCTACAAGATTTCAAGAAGAAGGAGTTCAAGTTTAGGTATAACCCTCATCCGAGTAGCTAACTCCCTTTAGCGTATTTGCTAGTTTAGTTTAGACACGATCCCGACCTTGTTTAGTCCATGTTGCCTCTTGCGATAAAAATTTGTTTTTTATACCGTTTCCGCCTCCCCGTAAGCACCGGGGGTCGCAATATGGACTTACAGTGGTATCAGAGCCTAACTAAACTTAAACTAGCTTGGTAGCGAAGTGTATGGAAGTTCGAAACCGAAAAATCGCAAAACCGGAAAAACCAAAACCCTAAGTTTCTGTTGAAATTTTTTCTGCTCTAAATGAAAAACTTTATACTTGTAAATTCGTCTCAGGGTTTTGTTTGAACAGCCAAGAAAAACGATGCACTAATTCACTTAAACCGCCGCGCTTCCGCGGCACTCGGTAGGCATGTACCGCGGAAGCGCCGCAGTTTAGTTTCCTCTCTGCATCGTTTTTCGTGCAGTGTTCTTCTGGTGGGATTTTGGGATTTTTCAGATGTATTATATGTACCCAGATTTTCCAGAACAGAAATTCACTTTTGGGGTCCTATAATTCCGTATTTTTTTTCGAACTTCACTGCACTTTGGCTATGTTGGTTATATCTGTGATGTTTGCATGTATTGAACGTCGGCTAATCGCTATAAGTCGATTAGTCGGGGTTATACATGATCTGTGTTTGATGTTGGATTGTGTATATGAATGTGTTGGACTGTCGCGGGTGAATAGCCGGGGTGGATGTGAGATGAGCTTTTGTTTTTCTTTCATTCATTGTAAATGTAAATTGATGTAATATTATTATTTGTTTGGCCGCACAACCGGGTCGGGGTTGTAGCCGTCATTGTATAATTCTTTTTACTGTTTTTGCTCCTAGGATAGACCCATGGTGGGGTGCACAAACTACCGGGAACTTGGCGGGTAGTTTGCCGCACCCGTAGGGGTCTTGGGTGGGGTATTTGGCTATTCACCGCGACCGTGTAATCCGCTTTTCGTTGCAGGCTCGAAAGGATTGCGGATTGCTAGTATATCCAATGTATTCATCTGTGATCTGTAATGTCTATCATTGCTTTCTATTTAGGCGTTGCTTATGTTTTACAGTCGCGCTAGCCCAGCCCCCGCTCTGTCGTTAGTTAAGTAACCTAACGAGTGATGACGGGACCCCGTGGCGAATGCGAATGGCATAAGCGTACGTCATATTTTGGTTGTTTTCTGCAATGGTAGGAATTAAATGATGGGACGCATTAAAAGTACTAATGCAAGAATATCACGCATTAAAAGAACTAATGCAAGATAATAAACCAAGTTAAAGTCGTTGGAACACTTTCGAAAAACCACTCGGTTCTTTTCAAAACTAACTTTTAAATGCGGAGCTTGAGCCACTCCTTCTAAAAGCTATCTCGTTCCATCGATTATATCAAGTTCACTACGTTCACGGTTTCGCCAAAACCATTCGTAGCCCTCCATCATTTCAGTTAAATATACGGTAGTATTCAAGCTATGTATTTTGACCTCACGCCAAGGCATAGTGATTGGTAGCTGCCGGATATTTATCTGTTGCATAGATAGAATGCGTTGTTTTGAGACAGTCGTACCACCATTTTGGCCTACGTCAAGGGTAGGTACGGGTGGATTCAAATCAACCGGGATAATGATGGGAAGAACTTGACATGTGACTTATGACATTTTGACCTCACGCCAAGGTCATAAGAGCATGGGGCAAAAATCCACATCGGGAGTTTCATAAGTACTGAAACTTGCTAGATTTGCATACCATTTGGAGTGTGATGATTATGGTAGGATTCCTTCATTTTCGTCACGCGATGATATTTGGATCCCGATCCTACTGTGAGTATATGCTACTCCTCGGGAAATTTCTCACTAAACGATCAATGCTATAAACCTAGTAGGTGCCTAGAAAGGTGTTAGCGGGGCTACGCCCCCAGGGAAAAGAGGTTATTTAATTAAGGAACTTCGCGAAAGCGTTGGAAAACCTCCCTCGAAGTACCGACACTGACCTGGCTGAACGGTTAAGCAAGTATTGTACGGTGGGATTGATCCCAGCTAATTCTTCCTTTGTGGTTTGAGGAGGAATTCGAGAGACAGTGGGAGCCATCCTGTTTAGACAAATTAAAAACCATTCTAAACTTGCAAGAGCATCGTGCTAAGTGTTTCTTCTCTCCCCCTGCAGCGACCAAATCGAAATGACTGGACTTAAGTTACTTCTAGATAAAAACATACTGACAGGGCCAAACTACAAAGATTGGCTCAGGAATGTCAAATTGGCAATTGCTTACGACAAGCTGGGGTATTTTCTTACCACCAAAGCTCCCCCCGTCCCAGGTCCCACCTCCAGCGTCGCGGATAAGGAAATCCGTAAGACTTGGGAGATTGACAGCGCGAAGGCCAGATGCCTCGTACTTGCCTCGATGGACAACGACCATCAGAGGAGGCACGAGAATATGGATTTGGAATCCATATTTCTTCATACAAAAGAACTGTATGGAGAGCAGTCTCGTATCGCAAGATACGAAGTGTCGAAGAAGTTATTTTCGACTAAGTTGGCCGTCGGATCATCGGTAGCGGACCACGTGCTTAAGATGATTGGCTACACTGAGGAGCTCGCGGAACTTGGGACCGCGTTGGACAGTGAACTCTATACGGATATAATTCTCCAGTCCCTTCCATCCACTTATGCCCAGTTCATACTGAATTTCAACTTGCAAGAAAAGGAAGTTGAACTTTCAGAACTCCTCAACCTGTTGAGGAGCGCAGAGGGCACCCTACAGAAGGGTAGGGATACACCCGCTTTGTTTGTAGGAGGATCTTCTTCCTCTAGGTCCAAAGCGAAAGCCAAGGGAAAGAGGAAGAAAGCCCCCGCCAAACCAAGAGGCGGTGTTAGTAAAGTGGGTACGAAGGGAAAGGAAAAGGCAACAAAGATTGCGGGGAAGCTTATTGGAAAGGAAGAATGCTTCTATTGTCATAAGAGCGGACACTGGAAGAAAGATTGCAGGGCTTGGAAAGCCAGGACACAGGAACTGAAGCAGGTTGCGGCTTCAGCTTCAGGTGTGTATGTTATTGAAAACTGTCTTTCTATAAACTCTACTTCCTGGGTATTGGATACCGGATCAGGATCTCATATCTGTAATTCTTTGCAGGCGTTGAGAAACCGTAGGTTTTTGAAGGCAGGTGACATGACCCTCAGAGTTGCGAACGGAGCTAGCATGGATGCTAAAGCCGTGGGGGACTATCACCTGGGAATGTCAGATGGGCATGTTTTGGTTTTACGCAATTGCTTTTTTGTACCCAACGCAACTTGTAATATCATTTCTATATCTTTGGTTTCTAAAGAAGGTTATGAATTTGCGTTTGTAAGTAATGTTGTAAACATTCACCTTAATCAAGTTCTGATTGGGTCAGGTACATTGAGCAATGGTATATACGTATTAAACCAACCACAGATTTTCAATGTCCAGAATACACACAAAAGAAAGTCTCCAGATATCAATCAGACTTTCTTATGGCATTGTAGACTGGGTCACATCAATGAGAGAAGGTTGACTAAGTTACATACAGAAGGATATTTGGATCCGTTCGAATATCAATCATATGCCACTTGTCAATCCTGTCTCAAAGGAAAGATGACAAAGACTCCGTTCACTGGACAAGGAGTAAGAGCGAGCGAGCTCTTGGGACTCGTACACAGCGACGTGTGCGGTCCAATGTCTACACATGCGCGAAGCGGTTATTCTTACTTCATTACTTTTACGGATGATTTTTCAAGATACGGTTATGTCTTCTTAATGAAACATAAGTCCAAAGCTTTTGAAAAATTCCAGGAATTTAAGAATGAAGTAGAAAAACAAACCGGCAAAAGTATCAAGATTCTAAGATCGGATCGAGGTGGAGAATACTTAAGTGCCGAGTTCCTGAATTATTTAAAAGAGAATGGGATTCTCTCTCAGCTTACTCCTCCATACACCCCGCAACATAACGGTGTATCGGAGAGACGGAACCGGACCCTATTGGATATGGTACGGTCCATGATGAGTAACGCTGAGTTACCGCGATCATTCTGGGGGTATGCGCTAGAAACAGCTGCATACCTATTGAACCGAGTTCCTACTAAGACTGTGCCTACCACACCATATGAATTATGGAGTGGGAAGAAACCCTATCTTCAGTACCTAAAGATTTGGGGATGTCCAGCTTATGTCAAAAAGCAGCATACGGACAAGCTCGAGGCGCGCTCAGTACTGTGCAAGTTTGTGGGATACCCAAAGAACTCCAGGGGGTATCTTTTCTATTACGCAGAGGAACAAAAAGTCCTTGTTTCTCGTAATGCCCATTTTCTGGAACATCAGTTCTTAGAAAAAGAAGTAAGTTGGAGCGCAATAGAACTGGAAGAAATTCCAGAACCACAGACTATTACTGAAAGCTTAATGGAACCAGAGGGTTCAAATGAACAGGACATTCCTATGCCGCTCCGCAGAAGTAGTAGGCAGTCTCATCCGCCCGAGAGATACTACGGTTTTCTCATAGACGGGGATAGAGAGGATTGCATCATAGACTATGATGAGCCTACTAGCTTCCAACAGGCCGTTCAGAGCGTTGACTCGGTAAAATGGCTGGATGAAATGCGGACCGAAATGGAGTCCATGTACACCAACAAAGTATGGACATTGGACATTGCTCCAGACGGGGTAAAACCCGTAGGATGCAAGTGGATCTTCAAAAGGAAGATTGGTGTAGATGGACAGGTTGAGACCTATAAAGCTAGACTTGTAGCAAAGGGTTTCCGTCAAAGACCTGGCTTGGACTATGACGAAACCTTTTCTCCAGTGGCTATGCTGAAATCCATTCGGATCCTTCTTGCCATTGCTGCCTTCCACGATTATGAGATTTGGCAGATGGACGTAAAAACCGCTTTTCTAAATGGAAATTTAGAGGAGTGTGTCTATATGGATCAGCCAGAGGGTTTCATTCAGAGTGGGAGCAGCGGAAAGGTGTGCAAGTTGCTTAAGTCCATCTATGGACTAAAGCAGGCATCGCGGAGTTGGAACATCTGTTTTGATGAGACGGTCAAGGAATTTGACTTTATCAAAAATCCAGATGAACCATGCATCTATAGTAGATTTGTAGCGAGAACTGTAGTATTCCTTGTTTTATACGTGGATGACATTCTCTTAATAGGAAATGACATTCCTATGCTACAATCTGTCAAAGGTTTCTTGTCACACAGGTTCTCCATGAAAGACCTGGGTGATGCCTCTTACATCCTGGGGATCCGGATCCATCGTGATAGATCCAAGAGGATATTAGGACTTTCACAGTCCAGGTACATCGACACCGTACTGAAAAGATTCAGTATGGAAGATTCCAAGCGCGGTAACCTACCGGCTTGTCACGGGATCACCCTCTCTAAAGAGATGTCTCCCAAGACTGATTTGGAGAGGGATCGCATGTCTATTATACCCTACGCTTCTGCGGTAGGCTCTATAATGTATGCGATGTTGTGTACCAGACCGGATGTAGCTTATGCACTGAGTGTAGTAAGCCGGTATCAGTCAAACCCTGGGGAGAAACATTGGATAGCAGTAAAGAACATTCTCAAGTACCTGAGAAGGACTAAGGAGATGTTCTTGGTGTATGGCGGAAAAGACCTCCAGATTGAGGCCTTTGCTGACTCCAGCTTCCAGAGTGACAAGGATGATTCCAAGTCCATGTCGGGTTTTGTCTTTACCCTCAATGGAGGGGCGGTGTGTTGGAAGAGTTCCAAACAGGAAACCGATGCAGACTCGACTATGGAAGCGGAATACATCGCTGCATCTGATGCCGCAAAAGAAGCTGTCTGGATAAGGAAGTTCTTAAAAGAACTTCAGGTGGTTCCGTCTATTGTTGACCCAGTACCTCTGTATTGCGACAACAACGGGGCTATAGCTTTAGCAAAGGAACCCAGGTCCCATCAGAGATCCAGGCACATCTTGAGGCGGTATCACCTGATCAGGGAGATCGTGGATCGTAAGGAGATCGAGGTTCGGAGGGTTGCTTCAGAAGAGAACACTGCAGATCCATTCACCAAGGCCTTACCCCAGACTCAGTTCGAGCGGCTGATCGAGATGATAGGTCTTCGGTACGCCAGTTCATGGCCTTAGTGCAAGTGGGAGATTGTTAGTGTATATGCCCTAGAGGCCATTACTGTATCATACTAGTTTGTATATTACTTGATGGAAGCTTGGGATATTCACCTTGTATAAACAATCTTGCTCAATATAGTAGTATGCTACTTGGTTTGTTTCTACTTCAATGTGTACTTGTGTTTATTTCAGTATATCACTTATACGCATTAGTGGAGCCCTTAGGATCTTTGCTTGATTACCAGCGTTGTGATGGCAGTCACACTAGTGGGGGCTGGGTAATCTATAAGCACATCCTTATACAGGTCCCTAGTCGCAGGACTATCGAGACAGGGCATCGATACTCCGGAGTAGACTAGCGTATGCGCTTCTCATCCCAGTGTGGGAGATGGTCTGTCCCACAGCCATCAGTACGTCGTACTGGAGATAGTATACGGGTGCTCGTTGGGTTACGAGTACACTGGACAGGACTCGTCGGGAACTGACAGGTTGGTATTATACCTATCGTCAGTTATCAGTTCCCAGGTGACATGAGTACAGCTTAGTCCGGTGACTTGACACTGGCACTTCGCCTCGAGTGTGTTCCCACTGCACTTTGATCACTACCCTACCACGGCTCAAAGGAGTCGTGCAAACAGGTGGTGGTTGGGTGCAGTCCCGAAGCACTTGGAGGCAGTGACAGTTAGATAGGATTCGTCTCTCCCGGTATTGGGGGTTGACATCGCGCTGTGTCTAGGAGAGCCATTACACGAGTAGTCCCTGGCCAGGGCAAGCGAGATATACTGGTAGGTTCCAGTGTTATCTCAGGGTGTTTTGGGCTTCACTCCGACACGACTTGTACCGCTATTGGGGGACTGACGTTTTACCGCCCCCTAGGCCCGACATGCGATGTATCAGACGAACAGACCGGACTGTACGGAGACTGTCACATTCAGACTCAGTAGGAGTTCAGATGGGGTTTCACCTCGTCAGCCTTCTTGTCGGCATCTACCTGGGGACCGTTACGCACAGCTAGTGCCGCTTGCGGTCTGTGGTTAAACCCACTGCCAGCGTAGTGTCGAGTCTTTAGAGTCCCACACAGAGGGTATTCGCCTCTGGGCAAAACAGAGTAGAGGTCGCATGGTTTTGCGACAGGGTTCGTTCTCATCCGCGCACTTGTGCACGTTTGGAGTCCGGACGGATTATACTGGCAGGCTCTGGTTTGAGCCAGATACTGGTATATGTTTTAGGGTTGCTTTTATATCTCGGTATTCTTGTTCCTCGGAACGAGAATGCAGGTGTGTATGCACAGTTGCTTGAGGCGGAGGATGAGATTTTTCATTAGGGTTTCGGAACGGGTGCGTATGCACAGTTGACAGTTATCATTTTCCAAACCCTAATGGATTTATGGATTATCTAATTATAATAGTAATTAAATGAGAATTTTGTTATGGTTGATTTTGTTGACTTGTTGACCATGGTTGACTTGTTGACCATGGTTGAATGTTGACCGCCATCATGCTTTAAAAAGTCCTCCTTGATTTATGCTTACATTTCATTAAATGAAGCATGGTAGTGGTCATTCCAAATTACCATCAACTATTCTCATTTTCAATTATTATTATTAGATAATTCTTTTCTTTTGGCATTATGGTTGCAAAAAAGAAAAGATTGCTCATTATCTCATTTAGCTTTTCTCTCCTCTCATCATCTTCTTCTTCCTCTAGCAAAGAGAAACCATCTCATGTGTTGAGAATCCTTCTCTTTAAAAAGAAAAGCAAACCCTAGTCACTCTCTACTCATTCTAGGCCAAAGGTTTAGCAAGCCGGAAATCCTAGTTCACTCAAAGATCGAGGAAGAGCCCAAAGGTCGAACCTTCGAGGTGGATCCATCTTCGACGGAAGAAGGCGACGAAAAGAGAACCATCAACCTCTACAAGATTTCAAGAAGAAGGAGTTCAAGTTTAGGTATAACCCTCATCCGAGTAGCTAACTCCCTTTAGCGTATTTGCTAGTTTAGTTTAGACACGATCCCGACCTTGTTTAGTCCATGTTGCCTCTTGCGATAAAAATTTGTTTTTTATACCGTTTCCGCCTCCCCGTAAGCACCGGGGGTCGCAATATGGACTTACAACGATCTCGGGTCTACAGACTACCCAGTACCAGTGTCACCAGATAACTGCCATCTGACATATAGTATAATACCATCTGGGAGTTCTCGGCGAGTCCGTCCAGTGTACCCAGTCTCCACTGAGTACCCGTATATCATCTCTGATGTCAAACACCAATTGATATGGGATCATCCATCGCCCATCTGTATGGGTCGAGAAGGCATACGCTAGTCTACTCTGGTATATCGATGCCCCGTCTCGATATACCCACGACTAGGGACCTTGAAGGATGTACTTATGGACTACCATGTCCCCACTAGTATGATCCACATCACAGTCCAGGTAGTCAAGTACACATCCTAAGGGCTTTACCAACATGTAACAGGGAGACAATTAGTATACACGTTAAGGTAAAGAGTAACCAGATAGCATACTATCATGTCGAGCAAGAAAGTCCTCCCTATATATGTCCAAGCATCAACTACAATATACAACACAAGTATAGTAATGGCCTCTAGGGCATACATATAACTAACATTTTTCCCCTAACCCCCTATGACCTTGACAAAGGCCAACAAATCATAGGATGCTAGTCAAGTTCAACCCGTCATTTCCTGATTGAATCAAACCCACCCGCATGACCCTTGACAAAGGCCAATAAAGTCGTACGACTGCCCTAATCCAATCTGCATCATATGCATAAGAGTTACCGCACACTACGACTTGACAAAGTCCAACAAACGCAACACGAATACTAAACAGTCCTTATCTGAAATAATGGAAGGCAGCGACAGGTTTTTCAGAAAACCTTTTGCGTAATGAACTTGATATCGTTGTAGAATCAAAATGATTCTAAATGGAGTGTTTTTGGGGCCTTTGCTAGTTTTTCTAAATAGGTCACTCCCGGTGAAGGGATCTCGGCTATTTCCTCGTCGAATGAGGTACAGGATATTCACAATACCACTATGCAAAGCAAGAACTAGAAAAGCAATCAAAAGACAAAACCGAGGGTTATAGCATCTGCCAGTTATTGCTAAAGAGGTCACTCCCGGTGAAGGGATCTCATCTCTTTCCTTATCGAATAAGGTGCTGGATATTCTACAAGGAACACCACTATGCAAAGCAATAACTAGGAGCTAATAGTTTTTGAAAATTCGATCCCAGAACATCTTTAGGTTTCTTTTATTTCATTAATCTCATTAATGAAGTCCCATCATTTTAAGTTACCTAAGCATCACAGATAAATACAACGTACGCTTATGCCATCCGCATTCGCCTCGATGTCCCATCGTGCACCGTTAGGTTAGGTAACTAACGGCAGAGCGGGATAGTGCTAGCGCGGGTGTAAAACATAAGCACGTCTATATAATATATCATATATATACTATATCCAGTATCTATCTCAACATATCAAATGATCACATCACAGATATCGCAGCAAAACACAACATATGAAATATTGGATATACTAGGATTTCCGGGTTTTATTTTAATCCTGTATAAAACACGGATTCCACGGTCATGATGAATAGCCAAACCCACATCCCTAGACCCCTACGAGAGCGGCAAGCAACCCTACCAATTCTAGAGTTAGGAGACCCGGACTCAACTACTCGAGTTGGTTTCCCACTGGACTCTAAGACCCGGTTACTTGTGCTCCCCTCCTTAGGTCTATCCTAATGCGGAAAAGTAAATAATATACAACAATGGTGACATCATACTCAACCCGGAAGTGCCCCAATAAAAGAATATTACATACAATGAATTTTACATGAATGAAAATAAATGCTCGCATCTCACATAAAAACCCCGTCTATTCAAAACACGACGATCCAATATAACATATACAACATATAACATCACATGTCATCAACGTAAGTAAATATGCGTATCCCAATTGTCGTTGACATATAGCAACGAAATCGGCGATATCACATACTACACTTACGGTTGCAGAAAAAGCTAGACGATGTTAAACATTCCTATCGAATTAACAAACACCCATAATGTCACGACCCGCAGGGTACGGAACGTGACTGGCACTTAAGTTACGAAACGTCTCAAGGCCTCCGTAAAATAAGTAAGCCAAAGCCCATAAATCAAAACCAAATAAGCAGTAGAGTTCAGGAAAAACCAATCAATTCAAAACGAATTTATCAAATAAGTCATATCAAGCCTTTTTAAAAGCAATGTCAATTTTTCCGAAAATTTCGGCAGAGTCTCCTTTGTAAATACTGGCCCCCAAAATGGGTACAACAAGAATATATATGAATACAAAAAATAAGGCATCCCCAAGCGGAAGCTAGCTCTTCGCCACAAGGCGGTCACAAATCCCACGCAATATAAATCAGCAATATGGAAAATAAGCATAAAAAGGCATAAGTAAGAAGCAACACGTCGGCTCAAGTGAGCACGATCCAAAGAAACAATATACATGCCCACAAATCTCACTGTCTTGCCTCTAAGTCAATATACAATAGTACTGGTAGATGATACATTAGATGGAGTACACTAGATACAATGAATATACAAGGTGGAAGACAAAATAAACAAATAAACCACCTACGAGAAAAAATCCTCAATCCACGCAAAAAGAAGAAGTGCGTCCGCCGCAACAGTACTGACGGATAGGACCTGCAAAAAAGTCTGTGGCACAACAGGGGTGAGTTGCCAACTCGTGAGTAATATGTATCATCTATAAAGACTATCGTAAGCATGTACGCAAAGTGTCACAGTTCTACAATATTTCTATAGTATGAAGTACTAGCATGTATGCGACATGAGTGCAATGTAACACAAGATCTGAATATGCTGATATGAGGAAATCATTATTTTCATCTTAGGAAAATTTCTGTGAGATATCTGAGGAAATATCATATGAAATCAACAGAAATCCGTGCCCAGCATCGGCACCTCAAATACATATCTCAATGTCCTAAAGTATCTGTATCCAATATCCCGGCCCCAACCGTCCGGCTGGTCCATCTCAAAATATCAATATCGCAACATCTCACGGCCACGGTCTGTATCCTCTGGATATCCATCGTGCCAACAACCACCGGTAGGTAGTCCGCCCCCTGCCAGGCTCATCGTATACTACTCGAACTTCTTGCCCCGGGTACCTTACCGAGCCCACCATGTACCCAAGACGGTTCATCCAACTCCTCGAAATGGGTCTCGAAAACTAACAGAAAACTCATGGTGGACGACACAAATATTATGTTCCGAGAAAACTGCAACTTGCTACATTTAAAATGATATCAGTTTTATTAAATATTTGCGGTTTCTCCAAAATGTCATAAATCTCAAATACTGAAATCCTCCAGAAGAAAGTACCATATATATGCATGTCAATGATGATGAATGTCAACGTATGATTGAATGCTGTAATGAAGTACATGCACATGACTAGCAATTATACATGATCATTTTGAGGAATTTACTATATTAGCACTGGTTTATATGTCTTATATGGTGAAATTATTCTAAATTCCGTTTTAACAAGTTATCTAGTGTTTGTGGCATAGCAATTACCAAGGCGTGTATGTTCGCATGAGTAGTGCTCGTGCAGCATAAAACCCTGGTAATGGTGCAAGTGTCCTATGAAATGAAGTTGCACAATTATATAAAAAGAATTAAGCAAGTCAATTATTTACTGTGTCGCATATCTCATTTAATGATTTCAATGGTTTTTATACTATGAAATTAGCACAATAAGGATATACATGTCATGCAGTGCAGTAAAATAGGTAACTAAAACTACAGGCAATAAGCTGGTATTACTAAAATTCTAAATTATCGGGCGCCTCACGCCATCCAAACGATTCTCCCCGTAGATGTATACATCTACTCACCGGAAATCCCCAGCTAGCTATATCCAATCACCGCTTTCCCTTTTCGTGCCGCGTCCAAAGTCTCCGCGACCGATCCTGGAATTTGAACCAATTCAAAACATAAGGTTACATATCATGAAACGACGCAAATCCCAAACGAAAATATCAACGTTCACAAGCTAGGCACAACGTGCACAAGGTGCGCGGAACACACACGAACATCACCAAAACTAACTAGAATCGTTGTTTTGCGGCGCCCGGCAAAACTAAAACCCGATGAAGCAAAATTTCGTACTCACACATCCTAAATGTCGTAGGATATGCTAAAAATATAATCAAGATATCACAATAATTCATCACATGATTTTTATAAAAACCTAGTAAGCACTAAAAATTCCAAATTCGTGCAAACATCGCGGATTTGCGATAAAGTGCACACATCATCACGCAAACACCATAGTTAACCATTAGAAAGCCACTACAATTAAATTAACCCAATTACCATGCTTCAAAACCCATTTTCCATACACAACCCTTTTCTTGATTTTTCAAAATGAGCAATTCCAATCCAAACTATACATGAAAACACTAAATTAAAACTAATTTGAGCCCACTAAGCAAGCTAACATCTTAGATTTAGGTTAGTAAAATACTAGATAGCAAAATAATTTAATTAACCTAATAATGTTTTTTCTAAAACCAAATTCAACTCAAGCCATGAACTTTAAAAAACCTAGAATGCAAATAGCACTAAAATTAATACTAAAACAACTAAATTAAAGGAATTTAACCATAAGAATTTAAATGGGTAGAAATTATACCTCAATATCTAGAGATCTAGCAAGAAGAATTTTCCTCCAATGATGGCTTCATAGCACCATGATCCATGCAAGAAAGGCTAAGGAGAATAGGATGAAGGATGGGGATTAATTTGTAATGTTTAATTTGGATTTTTGGAGCAATTTTGATGAAATTTTGATGATGAAAAGAGATGGGACAAGGAGGGGGAGGGGGCTGCTGTTTCGGCCAGAGGAAGGAGGGGAAAATGGTGTGGGTGTTGTGGAAAAAGTCAAGGTCAAAGCCCATACCAATCAACCAAAACCCATACTCAAATTACTATATTTTATTCCAATTCAAAACAATTCATACACAAGAGTTAAAGTCAAAAGTGGGGGGGGGGGGGGGAGAAATGGGCTGCTGCCCTTGTGGGGCCGGCCAACATGGAGTGAGGATGAGTGTGAGTGAATACAAAAGGGTGCTATGCAAAAAAGACCTCCCATTAGTTCATATTTGCAAGTTTTAGTTCAAATTAATTATATTTTTGTTTTCCATAATAAAAACCAATTAGAACTTGAAATAAAATACTAAAAATTTATATTACAAACTAGATTTTAGTTGACATGATTCTAAAGATTAAAATTAGCCCATTTAAATTTGTATTTATCGTTAAAATAATGTATTTTTAACAGCTTAAAATAATATTAAAAATAGTAAAATAAGGGGGGGGGAAATTTAAATAACCAGAAATTTATAAGTAACTCACTAGCTACTAAAAACTAGCAATTACCTATCCAAATTAGGTATAATTAGGCCTAAACTGCAAAATAACTATAATGACGATTTACGGAAAAATACCAAATTTTCACCGATTTTCGGGAAAACACCAAAACGACTTTTCAAGGCATTACAATCTTCCCCCTTAAAGAAATTCGGTCCCCGAATTTAAAATATATAGCTGCACGTACCTTCAAAGAGATGAGTGAATTTCTTCCACATCTCTCCCTCGGCCTCCCAAGTGATCTCCTCACCATTCGGGCTGCGCCAAAGAACCTTCACAGATGGCAGGACCTTTGATTGAAGTTTCTTCACCTGCCGATCCAATATCACTACTGGCTGCACGGTGAATGAAAGGTCACGCTCAAGCTGAACGGTCTGATGCTGAATCATGTGAGAAGGGTCATGAAGATATCTGCGTAGCATCGACACGTGGAAGACGGGGTGAACATCTGGAAAGCTGGGTGGAAGAGCCAAATGATATGCAACTGCGCCGACCCGCTCGAGAATCTCGAAGGGACCCACAAATCTGGGACTAAGCTTTCCTTTTTGCCCAAATCTCATCACGCCCTTCATCGGAGAGACCCTCAGAAAAACGTGATCGCCAACTGCGAACTCTAGTCTGCGACGGCATCTGTCTGCATACGATTTCTGCCTGCTCTGAGCCGCTCCCATCCGATCTCGAATCAACTGTACTTTCTCGGTCGTCTCCTGCACGACCTGCGGCCCCAAAATACTACTCTCGCTAAGCTCAGTCCAACAGACGGGCGATCTACATCTCCTCCCATACAAGGCCTCGAAAGGTGCCATCTGAATAGTATCTTGGAAGTTGTTGTTGTAGGAGAACTCCACTAAAGGTAAATGATGATCCCAGCTACCACCAAAGTCCAAAACGCACGCTCAGAGCATGTCCTCAAGAGTCTGAATAGTCCGCTCTGACTGGCCGTCGATCTGCGGATGAAATGCTGTGCTGAGACTCAAATGGGTGCCCAATGCCTCCTGAAGTCTCTGCCATAGTCGGCTGGTAAACTGCGTGCCTCGGTCTGACACGATACAAGTCGATACGCCATGCAACCGTACGATCTCGTCGATGTAAATCTGGGCATACTGAGCAAAACTAAAAGCGGTCTTCACTGGCAGGAAGTGAGCCTCTTTCGTCAATCGATCCACGATCACCGAAATGGAGTCGTACCCTCTCCTGGTCCTGGGCAGACCCACAACGAAGTCCATAGAAATATGCTCCCATTTCCACTCCGGAATGGACAAAGGCTGCAACTCTCCTGCTGGCTTCTGGTGCTTGACCTTGACTTGCTGACAAGTCAGGCATCTTGACACGAAGTCTGTGACGTCCCTCTTCATCCCATCCCAGCAATAAACATTTCTCAAATCGCTGTACATCTTGGTAGAACCCGGATGAATGCTGTATATCGATCTATGCGCCTACTCAAGAATCTCACGTCCCAGTCACTCCGAATCTGGTACGCACAATCGAGTCCCAAATCGCAGTACTCCCTGATCATCGATCATGAACTCGGAATCTCTGCCCTGCCTAATCTGCTCCATGATCTCTGAAAGACGGTCACCACTAGGTTGTGCCTCTCGAATACGGTCAAGTAACTGCGGACATGCACGAACATGCGCAAGCTGTCCCCCTGTCGCAGTGAACTCGAACTCAACTCGGCTGTCGTATAAAATCTGCCAATCTTCTAACGACTGCCTCTGTACTGCGCTCAACCATGATAGACTACCCCCGGGCCTTCTGCTCAAAGCATCCGCCACCACATTGGCCTTGCCCGGGTGATACAAGATCTCGCAATCGTAGTCCTTTACTAGTTCCATCCAACGACGCTGTCTAAGATTCAGGCCTCGCTGCTGAAATATGTACTTTAAGCTCTTGTGATCGGTGAATATCTGGCACGATTCGCCGTATAGGTAGTGTCGCCAGATCTTAAGTGCAAAGACCACTGCAACCATCTCCAAATCATGAGTGGGGTAGTTCTGTTCATGTTTCTTCAACTGCCGTGAAGCATACGCGATCACCTTATCATGCTGCATCAATACGCACCCTAGCCCCACTCGTGAAGCGTCGCAATAGACCATAAATCCGCCTGATCCTGAAGGCAATGATAACACCGGCGCCGTAGTCAAACAAGTCCGTAGCTGCTGAAAACTGTGCTCGCACTCCTCCGTCCAAACGAAAGGAACTCCCTTCCGGGTCAATCCGGTCAAAGGTGCAGCAATGCGGGAGAAATCCTGTACAAATCGCCTGCAGTAGCTAGCCAGGCCTAGGAAACTGCGGATCTCCGTAACTGATGTCAGTCTGGACCACTGCTGAACGGCCTCGATCTTCTTCAGGTCCACACATATGCCATCTCTCGTAATCACGTGACCTAAGAAACAAACGTTATCCAGCCAGAATGCACACTTGGAAAATTTTGCGAAAAGCTGGTGCTCCCTCAAAGTCTGCAACGTGATCCGCAAGTGCTGCTCGTGCTCCTCTCGGCTCTGGGAATACACCAAAATATCATCAATAAACACGATGATGAACAAGTCAAGATACGGCCTGAATATATGGTTCATCAAATCCATGAATGCTGCTAGGGCGTCGGTGAGTCCGAACGACATCACCAAAAACTCATAGTGGCCGTAGCGTGTGCAGAAAGCTGTCCTCGTTATATCCTCCTGTCGAACGCGCAGCTGATGTTATCCTGATCGCAAGTCGATCCTCGAAAAATATCCTGCCCCCTGAAGCTGGTCGAACAAATCGTCGATACGTGGTAAGGGATACCTGTTCCGTACGGTAACTTTGTTCAGCTGGCGGTAGTCGATACACAAACGCAAACTGCCGTCTTTCTTCTTGACGAACAGGACAGGAGCACCCCACGGAGAAACGCTAGGTCGAATAAGCCCCTTATCTATCAAATCCTGCAACTGATCCTTCAGCTCTCTAAGCTCCGCCGGGAACATCCGATAAGGCGGTATGGAAATAGGCCCCGAGCCGGGAAACAAATCGATGCAGAACTCAATATCGCGCTCAGGCGGTAACCCAGGCAGCTCATCAGGGAAAACATCAGGGAACTCACTAACAATCGGGACCCGGTCTAAAGGAACCTCTGCAGCTCGAGTATCATAAATATACGCTAAGAATCCCTGACATCCCTTCCGCAAGAGCTGACCAGCGTGAAGAGACGAAATCAAGCTGGGAAGGGTGACGCTGCAGTCTCCCTGAATAACAAGGACTGGCTCTTCCGGAAAGCTAAATCTGACTGCTTTCTTACGGCAGTCCACCGAAGCATAACAAGTGGCCAGCCGATCCATGCCCAGAAGCACATCAAAGTCCAACATATCGAGGAGAATCAAATCAACCGACGAATCCCTCTCCCCGATACGAACGGAACATAATCGAAACACAAAACGAGCGACAAACGACTCGCCTACCGGAGTAATAACAACAAGCGGCTGATCTAACGACGACGACTCACGGCCCAACATCGGTGCAAAGTGTATAGATACATACGAATGTGTGGAACTAGAGTTGAATAATACTCGCGCGTCGAAAGAACATACCGGCAAGGTACCTGTCACAACGGCATTGGATGCCTGTGCATCCTGCGGAGTCAAAGAGAACACTCGGGCCTGTCCCCCACCAATAGCTTGCTGTCTTCGGCCTCGGCCTCCTCATCCTCTCTGAATAGGACCGCCACGTCCACGGCCTCTGGGGGAACCTAACTGACGTGGAGCATCACCTGGGGTAGAAAGTAGAGCACTCGGAGGAGGAGGTGGTGATGGTGGTAAGGTCACATGTGGAACTGTCGCCGCCCCCTGTCGTCTCACCGGACAGTCTCTGATAAGATGGTGCCGACTCCCGCACCCATAACATCCTGGCAACGCCTGCTGTCCTTGCGGATATGAACCATATAGCTGACCCCGTCCAACTCTTCTGCTGGCACCATCTCTCGGAAAGAATCTGGCACGATACCCCTGAGCTGGCATATCGGTACGAATCCTCTTCGGCCCAGAAATGGCCGAAGTCACTGAAATGCGTGCCTCCATCCGTAATGCTATGTCCATAGCAGCTGAATAAGTGTCGAAGTGCCTGACACCGATGGCAAGAAATAGCTGGGTGTCAAGTCCCTGCACGAACCTCTTCACCCTCTTCTCTTCTGTATCAACCAGGTACGGAGCATATCGGGACAACTGAGTAAACTGGATATCATACTCGGGCACTGTCATCCCTGGAGTCTTGATCAAAGCTTCAAAACTGCGAGCCCTAGCGTCACGAACGCTCTCTGGGAGGAAACGAGCTAGAAAGACTGTTGTAAACTCGGACCAAGTCATAGGAGGTAAACCTGCAGCTCGACCTCTCTCGACGGACTCACACCACGTCTGCGCAAGGCCCTCTAGACGGAAACTCACGAGCTCCACCCATCGATCGTCAGAACATCTGAGCGAACGGCAAATCCTGGCTAATCTGTCTAGGAATTTCTGTGGATCCTCTGCTGCATCGGTGCCCATGAAGACTGGAGGTCTCAGCCTCATGAAATTCTATAGCGATACTGGGATACCCACGGTAGCAGGAGAAGGAGCAACGGTTTGGGCAGCAGGCACCATGGTAGTCTGTGATGTCATAGGTACGTCCTCCGATCTCGGTGCACGACAAGTGTTAGATATGTATGCCCTAGAGGCCATTATTGTATAGTACTAATTTGTATAATACATTTTAGAGGCTTGGGATATATATATATATATATATATATATATATATGATTTTACGACAGTCTTGCTCGATATAGTAGTATGCTACTTTGTTTGTTTCTATCTTAATATGTGTATATGTTACTTTAACATATCGCTAAAAACATATTTGTAGAGCCCTTAGGATTTTTGCTTGACTACCGGCGTTGTGATGGCGATCACACTAGTGGGGGCTGGGTTGTCTATAAGCACATCCTTATTTTAGTCCCTAGTCGTAGGACTATCGAGACAGGGCATCGAACTCAAGAGTAGACTTGTGCATACGCTTCTCTTCCCAGCAGGGGTGATGGTCTGTCCCACAGCCATCAGTACGTCGTACTGGAGATAGTATGCAGGTGCTCGTTAGGTTACGAGTACAATGGACAGGACTCGTCGGGAACTGTTGGTTGGTATTATACCTATCGTCAGTTAACAGTTCCCAGGTGACATGAGTACAGCTTAGTCCGCTGACTTGACACCGTCACTTCGCCTCGAGTGTGTTCCCACTGTTCTTAGATTACTACCCTACCACGGCTCTACTGAGTCGTGCAAACAGGTAGTAGATGGGTGCAGTCCCGAAGCACTTGGAGGCAGTGACGGTTAGACAGGATTCGTCTCTACTGGTATTGGGAGTTGATATCGCGCTGTGTCTAGGAGAGCCATTACACATTGTCCTCCCTGGCCAGGGCAAGCGAGAATTGATGGTAGGTTTTCCAGTAGATTCTCAGGGTGTTTTGGGCTACACTCTGACACGACTTGTACCGCTATTAGGGGACTGACGTTTACCGCCCCTTAGTCTCGCCATGCAATATTCTCAGACGAATAGACCAGACAGTACGGAGATTGTCACATTCAGGCTCAGTAGGAGTTAGGATGGGTTCACCTCATCAGTCTTCTTGTCGGCATCTACCTAGGGACCGTTACGTATAGATAGTACCGCTTGCGGCCTGTGGTTAAACCCACTGCCAGCATATTGTCGAGCCTTTAGAGTTCCACACAGAGGGTTACTCGCCTTCGGGAATAACAGAGTGGAGGTTGCATGGTTTTGCGACGGGGTTCGTTCACATCCGCGCACTTGTGCACGTTTGGTGTCCGGACAGTTGTTACTAGCAGGCTTTGGTTTAAGCCAGATCCTAGTACTTGTTTTGGGATTGGTTTTGTCTCAGTGTATTCGTGTTCCTTGGAGCACGGATGCGGGTGTGTATGCACAGTTGACAGAGGAAGAGGATTCTCATTAGGGTTGTTGACCATTTGATTTTGGTTGACTTGTTGACCGTTGACTTTTTCTAAACACTAATGAGAATGAGAAATATGATTAATAATATTAATTAAGGATTATTGTGTCATGGTTGAGTTGAACATTTGACTTTTTTGACTTTGTTGACCGGTTGACCATTGTGGACTTGTTGACCATCATCATTTCATTGCTATGACTTTTGTTTACTTGTTGTTCTTTAAAAATGCAATAATTGCATGAAATGATAATGGTCATTGAAACTAACCATCACAATTCTAAATTATTATTATTATCATTATTATTTTTGCTTTTGTGAGCATGGTTGCATTATGAGAGCTCATTCTATCATATTCTTTCTCTCTTTTAGAAAGAAAGCTCTCCCTCTTCCTCTCTCAAGGTTCAAGTGTTCCATGAGTTGGAAACCATGAACCATTGAGACAAAACGACCATAACTCTTCTCTACACATTCTAAGGTTCTAAGTTTAGCAAACCAAGCACCTTAGTTATCTCTAGGTTGAGATAGGAGCTCAAGTTCGAGGCCCTCGGGTGGATCCATCTACGGCAAAGAGGAGACGACGAGGAGGAGCCATTCAAGCCACTATAAGGAGCAAGCAAGGAGGAGAACCACCAAAAGAAAAGAAGGAATTCAAGACCTAGGTATAACCATTCTACATAGTAGCTAGAACTTGTAGTTTAATTGTTAGTTTTTGTTTAGCAAAGATCCTTCTTTATTGGTCCATGTTACCTAGTTAGGAAAATTTTGATTTTTACCTATTCCGCCTCCCCGAAAGAACCGGGATGGGTAACATGGACCTAACAGTGGTATCATAGCCTAGCTAAGAAACAACTAACTATTAGCAAAATGTTTAGAACTTCGATCCAGAAAAAATCCCGAAAACAAACCGAAAAATTGTATTTTCTGTCGATTTTCAAAACAGGCCTAAAAATATTTTGTATGACATGAAAAATAAAAGGTGTTTTTAGGAGATGTCAAAAAATTTGAGCCCACGACTCGGCCAACTCGCCGCGGAAGCGCGGCAGAACCATGCGTTCCGCCGCGGATCCGCGGCCGAGTTGAGTCGGCCGCGGCTCCAATTTGTTGCAGATTCCACTGTTTGGTGTTTTGGGATTTTTGAGATATTTTGCTTCTGCCCAGATTATCCAGAGAAAAAGGTTATTTTTTGGGGTAGTTACAAATTTGTATTTTGATCGGAGTTCTACAAACTTTGGCTAAATGGTTATATCTGTAAAGTGATATATGCACTGAACGTCGGCTAATCGCTATACGTCGATTAGTGGGGGTTGTGCATATCTGTGATCTGTAATGTTGTTGGATTGTGTATATGAACTTGTTGGATTGTCGCGGATGAATAGCCGGGGTTTTGTGAGATGAGAGTTTTCTTTATCTTTCATTTGATGTAAAATGTAAATTGATGTAATATTATTTTTGTGGCCGCACATCCGGGATGAGGTTGTAGCCGCCATTGTATATTATATCTTTTACTATTTTTGCTCCTAGGATAGACCCAAGGTGGGGTGCACAAACTACCGGGTACGTTGAAGTGCTGAGTGGCTTACTCACGTTGTTGAGGGAGACTGCTTCACTTCGGGTATTTAGAGGGTAGTTTGCCGCACCCGTAGGGGTCTACAGTGGGGTTTGTCTATTCATCGCGACCGTGTAATCCACCTTTCGTTGCAGGCTCGAACGAAACGCGGATTCCTTGTATATCCAATATGTTCATCTGTGATCTGGCATGGCTATCATTGCATCTGACGAATGTATATATATCTATATATGATATCTAGTAGGCGTTGCTTATATTTTGCATCCGTGCTAGTCCAGCCCCCGCTCTGTCGTTAGTTAAGTAACCTAACGGGTAATGACGGGGCCCCGTGGCGAATGTGGATGGCATAAGCATACGTCATATTTTCGTTGTTTTCTGTAATGGTAGGATTAATTGATGGGATGCATTATATTAATGCAAAGAAAAAAAACCTAATAAGACGTTGTTGGAACAATTTTCAAAAAGCTGTTATTGCAAGGACATTCTCTTTTGTTTTGCATAGAGGTATTCGGTTATGAATGCCCAGCACCTCATTCGACGAGGCAAGGGCCGAGATCCCTTCATCGGGAGTGACCCTTTGGACAAAAGTTTGCGTCAAGGTAATAACTTCACTATAGTCGATTATTCTTGTTTTGCATCGAGGTATTCAGTTTAGAATATCCAGCACCTCATTCGACGAGGAAAGAGCCGAGATCCCTTCACAGGGAGTGACCTCTTTAGCAAAAGTTATCGTCAATATAATTTTAAAAAGGTTGTCAGGTTCCTTCAACGATATCAAGTTCATTACGTTAATGGGTTTTTCGCCAAAAACCCAGCCGTAGCCCTCCGTCATTTCTTACAAGTATTACTTAGTATTCATGCTGTGTATGTTGACCTCTATCAAGGCATAGTGAATGGTAGCTAAGCAATGCTCGTATGCTGCATAGATAAATGCGATTATTTAGGACAGTTGCACAGTCATTTTGACCTCTGTCAAGGACTTGTGCAAGTGGGTCTGAATCAATCCAGGATAATGACGGGTTGAACTTGACTTGCGACTTATGACATGTTGACCTCTATCAAGGTCATGAAGTCGCTTGGGGCAAAAATCCACATCGGGAGTTTCTAAAGAAACTGAAACTTGCAGATTTAGCATACCTTCTGGAGTGTGGTGACTAGAGTGGATTCCATCTAGGTCATCGCACAATGATAGTTGGATCCCGATCCCACTGATGAGTTGGATTACTTTCTGGAGAATATTTCACTTAACAATCAATGCTATAAACCAAGTAGGTGTTTAGAACGGTGTTAACGGGGCTACGCCTCCCGGGAAAAGAGGTTATTTAATTAAGGAACTTCGCGAAAGAGTTGGAAAACCTCTCTCGAAGTACCCACACCAGCCTGGCTGAATGGTTAAGCAAGTATTGTGATGTGCGATTAATCCTGACTAGTTCTTCTTTTAGGGTTTGAAGAAGAATTTGAGGAAACAGTGGGAGCCATCCTAGTTAGATAAATCAATAAACCAATCTAATCTTGCAAGAGCGCACGCTGAGTGTTTCTTTTCTCTCTCTCCAGGTAGCAACCATTTCACGCCCTAATCAAGATAATAAAATGTATCGCTTGACCGATCCGAATTCTTATTCGGGGCTGGGGAATGATAGTTCGGCTCTAACTTACGACAACAGTCATAAGTATGAGCGAGAGAAAGAGGATTGTATGGATTCCAAGGATACCCAGTCGAAGAAAAAGCATAGTTTTGCATCTACTTCAGGTGTTCTTGTAATTGAGAACTGCTTTACGGTTAGCCCTACCTCCTGGGTACTTGATAACGGATCAGGATCTCATATCTGTAATCTATTGCAGGGACTGAGAAAAATTAGGAAAGTTGTACCTGGTGATATGTCGCTCAGAGTAGCGAACGGAGCAGAAGTTAATACTGCAGCCGTCGTTGAATATCATCTAGTGTTGCCAAATGGCAATACTATGATTTTGAACGAATGCTACTATCTACCTTCCATGGTTTGCAAC
This sequence comes from Agapanthus africanus, assembly GCA_030015575.1. Taxonomy (NCBI): domain Eukaryota; kingdom Viridiplantae; phylum Streptophyta; class Magnoliopsida; order Asparagales; family Amaryllidaceae; genus Agapanthus; species Agapanthus africanus. The sequence goes on from CM057347.1 coordinate 262,311,527, forward strand.
ATCATATCAGTTTCTTTACTCAATAAAGATGGATATAACTTTTTTCTTGATAGAAATATCATGAACATTTACCTTCATATGGTACTGGTTGCAGAAGGTACACTGTGTAATGGTATCTACGTTCTAAATCAGAATACAGTTCTCAATGTACAAAACACACGCAAGAGGATGAGTTCAGATACGAACGAATCCTACTTATGGCATTGTAGACATGGTCATATCGGAGAGAAAAGACTAAGTAAGTTGCATAAAGATGGACTCTTGAATACGTTCGAGTTTTCATCTTATGAAACTTGTCAGTCTTGTCTCAAAGGAAAGATGACCAAATCTCCGTTCACCGGACATGGAAAAAGGGCAGCATAGCTTTTGGGACTCATACACAATGATGTATGTGGTCCAATGTCTATACATGCAAGGGGTGGGTTCTCATACTTCATCACATTCAATGACGATCTCTCTAGGTTTGGATATGTGTATCTGATGAAACACAAATCTGAAGTTTTTGAGAAATTCAAGGAATTCAGAAACGAAGTAGAGAACCAGACTAGCAAAAGTATCAAGATCCTCCGGTCTGATAGAGGAGGGGAGTACTTAAGCACGGAATTTCTAGATTACTTAAAAGAGAATGGTATTCTCTCTCAGCTTACTCCTCCTTATACACTACAGCACAAAGGTGTATCGGAACGGAGGAATCGTACCCTATTGGATAAGGTTCGATCCATGATGAGTAGTGCCGAGTTACCTCTTTCATTCTAGGGACTTGCGCTAGAAACAGCAACATACTTGCTGAATCAGGTTCCGTCTAAATCTGTGCCTAAGACTCCATATGAAATATGGAGTGGTAGGAAACCATGTCTTAAAAGGGTTAAGATATGGGGTTGTCCGGTATATGTGAAAAAGCAGAATCCGGACAAACTTGAGGCACAGTAAGTTTTATGTAAGTTTATAGGATATCCCAGGCATTCAAATGGATATCTGTTCTACCACACCGAGGAATAGAAGGTGTTTGTTGCTCAGCACGCCACTTTTTTGGAGTGGCAATTTCTTGCAAAAGAAATAAGTGGGAGCACGGTAGAACTGGATGAAATATCTGAACTGCAAACTCAAACTAAGGATTTAGTAGAACCAGAAAATTCAATAGTCCCAGACGAACCTCAGCCACTACGCAGATCTGGTAGGATTTCTCATCCGCCCGAGAGATGCTACGGTTTTCTTATAGACGGGGATTGAGAGGATTGCATCTTGGAAGAAGATGACCCTACCAGTTTCAGGCTGGCCATTATCAGTAGGGACTCTGATAAGTGGCCGGAAGCTATGCAGTCCGAAATGGAGTCCATGTACACCAATAAAGTGCGGACCTTGGATATTGCTCCACCTGGGGTAAAACCCGTTGGATGCTAATAGATCTACAAAAGGAAACTTGGTGTAGATAGGCTGGTGGAAACATATAAGGCTAGACTCGTTGCAAAAGGTTTTCGTCAAAGACCTGGTGTGGACTATGACTGAAAATTTTCTCCAGTGGCTATGCTCAAATTTATTCGGATCCTACTTGCCATTGCTGCCTTCCATGACTATGAAATCTGGCAGATGGATGTTAAAACGGCTTTTCTAAACGGCTGTTTGGAAGAGTGCGTTTACATGGATCAGCCAGAAGGTTTCGTAGACAGTGGGAGCAGCGGGAAGGTGTGCAAGCTGCTTAAATCCATTTATGGATTAAAGCAGGCATCGTGGAGCTGGAACATCTATTTTGATGAGGCAATCAAAGAATTTGATTTCATCAAGAACGAAAATGATCCTTGTTTCTGTAAGAAGATTGTAGGACGAACTGTCGTGTTCCTAGTCTTGTACGTGGACGACATTCTTTTGATAGGAAATGACATTCCTATGCTACAATCGGTCAAGCTATTTTTGTCACAACCGTTCTCCATGAAGGACCTGGGTGATGCCTCGTACATTCTGGGGATCAAGATCAACAGAGATAGATCCAAGAGACTACTGGGACTTTGCAGTCCAGGTACATAGAGATCGTACTAAAAAGATTTAGTATGGAAGATTCCAAGCGTGGTAACATATCCGCATTGCATGGAATCACCCTCTCCAAGAAGATGTCTTCTAAGACTGACGAGGAGAGGGTTCGCATGAGCACTATACCCTATGCTTCGGCGGTAGGATCTATAATGTATGCGATGCTATGTACAAGACCAGATGTAGCTTATGCGCTGAGCATGGTGAGCCGGTATCAGTCAGACCTAGGTGAGGACCACTGGACAGCAGTGAAAACATTCTCAAGTACCTGAGAAGGACTAAGGAGATGTTCCTGGTTTACGGTAATGGATACCTCAGGGTCGAGTCCTTTACCGATTCAAGCTTCCAGAGTGACAAAGATGACAGCAAGTCTGTCTCGGGTTTTGTGTTTACCCTCAACGGAGGGACGGTGTGTTGGAAGAGTTCCAAACAGGATACCGTCGCAGACTCGACGATGGAGGCTGAATACATTGCTGCAAGCGATGCCGCAAAAGAGACGGTCTGGATGAAGAAGTTCATTAGTGAACTTCCGGTGGTTCCGTCCATTATTGACCCAATACCTTTGTATTGCGATAACAATGGGGCTATAGCTTTAGCGAAGGAACCAAGGTCCCATCAGAAATCCAGACACATCTTAAGGCGGTATCACCTGATCAGGGAGATCATTGGTCGCCGGGAGATCGAGGTACGGAGAGTGGACACAAAAGACAACACGGCGGATCCATTCACAAAGGCCCTCCCTCAAACACAGTTCGAGCGACTTTTTGAGCTATTGGGTATGCGGTACGCCGGCAGCTGGCCTTAGTGCAGACGTTGGGTATGCGGTACACCAATTACTGGCCTTTAGTGCAAGTAGGAGATTATTATATATGTATGCCCTAGAGGCCATTATTGTATAGTACTAGTTTGTATAATACATTTTGGAGGCTTGGGATATATATATATACACGGTTTTACGACAGTCTTGCTCGATATAGTAGTATTCTACTTGGTTTGTTTCTATCTTAATATGTGTATATGTTTCTTTTAACATATCGCTAAAAACATATTGGTAGAGCCCTTAAAATTTTTGCTTGACTACCGGCGTTGTGATGGTGATCACACTAGTGGGGGCTGGGTAGTCTATAAACACATCCTTATTTTTGTCCCTAGTTGTAGGACTATCGAGACAGGGCATCGATACTCCAGAGTAGACTGGTGCATACGCTTCTCTTCCCAGCAGGGGAGATGGTCTGTCCCACAGCCATCAGTACGTCGTGCTGTAGATAGTATGCAGGTGCTCGTTAGGTTACGAGTACACTGGACAGGACTCATCGAGAACTGTTGGTTGGTATTATACCTATCGTCGGTTAACAGTTCCCAGGTGACATGAGTGCAGCTTAGTCCGCTGACTTGACACTGTCACTTCGCCTCGAGTGTGTTCCCACTGTTCTTAGATTATTACCCTACCACGGCTCTACTGAGTCGTGCAAACAGGTAGTAGTTGGGTGCAGTCCCGAAGAACTTGGAGGCAGTGACGGTTAGACAGGATTCGTCTCTCCCGGTATTGGGATTTAATATCGCGCTGTGTCTAGGAGAGCCATTACACATTGTCGTCCCTGGCCAGGGCAAGCGAGAATTGCTGGTAGGTTTTCCAGTAGATTCTCAGGGTGTTTTGGGCTATACTCCGACACGACTTGTACCGCTATTAGGGGACTGACGTTTACCGCCCCCCTGAGCCCACCATGCGATATTCTCAGACGAACAGACCGGGCTGTACAGAGATTGTCACATTCAGGCTCAGTAGGAGTTAGGATGGGTTCACCTCATCAGTCTTCTTGTCGGCATCTACCTAGGGACCGTTACGTAAAGCTAGTACCGCTTGTGGCCTATGGTTAAACACACTGCCAGCGTAGTGTCGAGCCTTTAGAGTTCCACACAGAGGGTTACTCGCCTTTGGGCAAAACAGAGTGGAGGTTGCATGGTTTTGCGACGGGGTTCATTCACATCCGCGCATTTGTGCACGTTTGGTGTCCGGACAGTTGTTACTACTGTAGGGTTCCTAGGCACTCTCAAGAGGTCTCACAAGGCATCAACCATGCCAATTTTAAAAATTACGGTGCCGAGAAACCCTAATACGGATCGTTGGCTAGAAGTTTAGGCGAAAAAGAAACTAGTTAACAACTTAACTAAATGGTAAACGGAAATACAACCTTTGTAGATCCGGTTCTCCACCTCCATGGCTCCGCGATGAAGTCTCCTCGCTGTCCAAATGGAATCCCGGTCTCTAGCGTCGGCTTCATCGGAGAAATGGGCGGGCAAGGTCGTCGGCTTCGTGCCGAAGATGATCTACGTCGAAGCATCACAAGATCAAGCTCCCACTTCACCAAGTAATGAAACTTGTGAAGAAAACACACTCTACTACTTGGCAAGAGGCAGAGGATGAAGAAATAGGAAGTGGGTTCACTTTAGAATTGGATTTCTCACTCATTTCATCAATTCACCATTGATGAAGCAAGCTTTCTTCAAGTGAAGAAGAAGAAGAAGAAGATGAATATTATGATGAGTATTTTTCAAAAAGGAAATAAAATGAATACTTATCATAATGTAACCATGGTCAAGTGTAGAGAATAGACTAGGGTTAAGTGGAATGGTTAGGGTTAAGCATGAGACAAAATGGTGACTTAGTCAAAGCTTCATGAAGCTTCAAATACAAACAAAGAAAGCCACCATCTTTCCCATTTTCTTTTCCAAAATAAAATAAATGAAATAAATAAATAAATGAATAAGAAAATGAAAACCCTAACCATTACACAACCATGGTTTAATCTTTACACAAAGCATAGTGAGCATGTATCATCAAACATGATACAAACTTGTGTACAAAAGTATATCACATATACAATGTGCACAATCCAAGTGAGAAAATCCATTTAAAATGAACCAATACTAGTTAATGCAAAGTAATATATCAAATATATAATTATGCATTAAATCATTAAATCAACACTTGATTTAACGATCCGGTCATATCGCATATAACCGACTAATATCCAATGTATCGATTTATCGAATCAATCCTTGATTCGATAACTAGGTTATATCGCATACAACCATTCGACACATTCATCGCGAGAATAGAATACAGTATCACATACACGTATTATTCTCGGTCCCGCACATATCTCATATGCGCTCCTATTTCGTTTCGCTTGAGCCAGGAAACCTCTGTGTAGGACTCTAAAGACTCGTCAATACGCCGGCAGCAAATGATGATCATATCAAACACCAACAAGCCACAAGCGGTCTGCTAAACGTAACGGCCACCCGGGTATTGAGCGATCAGAAGATCGACGAGCAAGCCCGCTCACACTCGTGTGAATCCAACCAGTAACACTTACCGTACAGTCCGGTCTGATCGTCTGATATGTCGCATATCTCGCCTAGGGGTGGTAAACGTCAGACCCCAATAGCTTGATAAGTCGTGTCGATATGAGGTCTATAACAATTCGAGAAACTACTGGTAACACTTACCAGTAAATCTCAGCAACCCTGGCCAGGGATTTCCGGTTATAGCCAATCAAACACAGCGCAACATCAACTCCCTATACCGGGAGAGACGAATCCCCTCCTATCGCTCATTGCCTCCATGTGATTCGGGACTGTACCCAAAAACCACCGTTTTTCATGCCTTCTTGGGCGTGGTAAGGTGTAAATCAAAGCACAGTGGGAACCACACAAGACTCTATGACGATCTCGGGTCAACAGACTACTCTGTACCAGTGTCACCAGAGAACTGCCATCTGACGTAAGGTATAATACCATCTGGGAGTTCTCGGCGAGTCCGTCCAGTGTACCCAGTCTCTACTGAGCACCCGTATATCATCTCTGATGTCAAACACCGATGGATATGGGATCATCCATCGCCCATCTGTATGGGTCGAGAAGGTACACGCTAGTCTACTCTGGTATATCGATGCCCCGTCTCGATACACCCACGACTAGGGACTTTGAAGGATGTACTTATGGACTACCATGTCCCCACTAGTATGATCCGCATCATAGTCCAGGTAGTCAAGTACACATCCTAAGGGATTTACCAACATGTAACAGAGAGACAATCAGTATACACGTTAAGGTAAAGAGTAACCAGATAGCATACTATCATGTCGAGCAAGAAAGTCCTCCCTATATATGTCCCAGCATCCACTACAATATACATCCTATGTACAGTAATGGCCTATAGGGCATACATATAACTAACAATCTCCCACTTGCACTAGGGCCATCTGTAGCAGTGGTTGCAGTATCTCATACTCAACCATCCCATAAAAGTCTCTCTCTGGGAATAGGCCTTCGTGAATGGATCCGCTATGTTGTCCTCTGAGTCTACTCTCCTAACCTCGATCACCTTGGAGATCAGTCATCTCCATGATCAGGTGATACTGCCTTAGAATATGTCCGGATCACTGATGGGACCGGCGTTCCATGGCATAAGCCACAACTCCATTGTCTCACAATGGTAGGAACGTAGTTCATCTCATGAACCAATATACACCCAAACAGCCTCTTTGGTAGCATCTTAAGTAGCGATGTATCCTGCCTTTATCGTCTAGTTTGCCACGGTATTTAGCTTGGAACTCTTCCAATATACCGTCCCTTTACTGAGGGTAAAGACAATGCCTGTGACTGACATTCAGTCGTCTTTATCACCCTGGAACCCTTCCAGTGATTCTCCTCAGGATCAACAGATACCATCTCACTACAGCTAGTGAGTATTCTAACACCCAAATAACATCTATCTCATAGATGAAAACTCAGGATTTAGGAGGTATCATCTTGATCCTATGTGGAGAATCATTGTGATAAGCGGAGATTGATCGAGCGTAGCATAGGAAACTCCTTCCCTATCAAGAGTATGTCATCCACGTACTCTACGAGGATCGCCACCATACTCCCTACTACCTTTTTGTTTATACAAGGTTCATCTAGCATTTTGATGATGTCAAACTCTTTGACTAACTCATCAAAATAGATGTTCCAACTCCGCGATGCCTGCTTTAACCTATAAAACATCTTGCACACGTTTCCGCTGCTCCCACTGTCTACGAGGCCCTTTGGCTGTGTACTTATAGACTCCCTCTTCTAAAACATCATTTAGAAAAGCTGTCATGACACCCAACCGCCAGATATCGTAGTCATGGTATGTAGCCGTGGCAAGTAGGATCTGGATGGACTTAAGCATAGCCACTTGAAAAGGTTTCATCATAATCCACGCCTGGTCGATGACGAAAAGCTTTAACAAGTCTAGCTTTGAAAGTCTCAACTTTTCCATCTACACCAAGTAATCTTCTCAAGATATACTTGCTCCTGATGGGGATTTAACCCTTCAGATATAGCAACCAAAGTTCATACTTTGTTGGTGTATAAAGATTCCATCTCAGATCACTAAGCATCCAGCCATTCTTACAGAGTCACACTCCTGATGGCCAGTTCGAAACTAGTTGGGTCATCATCTCATGATGCAATCCTCGCTCCCACTGTCATCGAGAAACCGAAGTATCTCTCAGGCGGATGAGGAACCCTACTAGATCGGCGGAGAGGCTGAGGTTCGTTGGAATCTACTGAATCCTTTGGTTCTATCAAATCATCAGCTGCAGTTTGTATAGCTGGAACATTTCCAGTTCTACATAACAGACCTTGCCTCGAGCTTGTCCGGTATTTTGCTTTTAGACATAGGCCGGAAAACCCCAAATCTTAACTAGCTTAAGACATGGGCTCTTACCATACCATATCTCATATGGAGCGGTAGGCAACAGATTTGATTTGAACCCTATTCAATAGGTATGCAGCTTCTCAAGTGCATAACTCCCAAAAAGGAAACAGGTAACTCAGTAGTACTCATCATAGAGCACACCTTATCATATAGGATGTATCTGCTCCGCCCCGACATACCATCGTGCTATGGTGTATACGGAGGAGTAATGCTGAGAGAGAATCTCATTCTCCTTTAGAAAAGTCCAAGAATTCCGTGCTCAAGTATTCTCCTCCCTGATCGCATCAAAGGACATAATACTTATACCCTCATTTTGGTTCTCTACTTCTAACTTATATTCCGTGAATATCTCAAAAGGTTCGGACTTGTGTTTCAACAGGAACATATGTCTGAATCTTGAGAGATTATCAGAGAATGTAATGAAGTACAAAGAACCGGTCTTGGTATGTGTAGATAGGGGACCTTCATACATCAACATGTATCATCCCAAGAGTTTACTAACTCTTTCTCTGTTTCCAGTAAACGGAGCTATGGTCATTTTATCTCTGTGACACGACTGGCAAGTTTCACAAGATGTAAATTCAAACTGATTTAAATATGCATCTAAATATAACTTTAGCTAGTCGGGTCACATTGATCTGACCTAGTCTACAATACCTCAAGAAGGATCCGTTCATTTCTGAACTCTTCCTCTTGTGTGTGTTCCGTATACTTAAGAACTGTAGTTTGATTTAGAACATCAATGCTTTTAGATAACGTGCCTGAACCGATCAACTTTTGATATAGGAAATGTTCAAAACATTATCCAACAATACAAAATTTTATCATATCTTTAATAATAAAGAGAATGATATGATTTTGTATATCAGGTTCGGTATCTAATAACATTCGTTCAGAATCAATGTATAGGTAATACAGGGTGACAGTGACCAACAAACTTGGCTGCAACACTTGCCCCGTTTTCTGCCTCATGAAACTTATCACCCGTTCTCAGTTCTCTACCTAGCTGTAGCCCTATGTAACAGATTACATATCTGGGATCCTGATCTGGTATCACATACCCAGGACGTAAAGGATACTGAGAAACAATTCTCTGTAATGAACACACCCGAAGATGATGCATCATCATGCACTCTCTTCGTTTGGGCGGCACGGGAATTCTGGTAATTCCCAATTTCCTGCTCTGTCTTATAACAATTATAAGTTGGAGCGGGACCAACGTTCCCCAGCTCAATATAACAAGCGGGTTCGGTCAATATTCCGTATTATTATCTTGATTAAGGCGTGATATAGTCGCTACCTGGAGAGAGAGAGAGAAGAAAACACTCAGCGTGCGCTCTTGCAAGAATAGATTGGTTTTTATTTTATCTAATCAGGATGGCTCCCACTGCTTTTTATCAACTCTTCCTTCAAACCCTAAAAGGAAAGACTAGCCGGGATTAATTACACGCTACAGGTTCGCCAATCTTTCAGCTAGGCCAGTGTCGGTACTTTGAGGGAGGTCCCCCGTGCTTTCGCACGAACCTAATTAATGTAAACCTCGTTTTCCAGAGGCGTAACCTCGTTAACACCTTTCTAGACACCTACTTGATCGGCTAATTGTAATGTGTAAAACTCTCCCAGGAGTAACAATTACTCGCAGCGGGTATCGGGATCCAACTATCTCATAGAAGGTATGCAATCTCATTGCAAATTTCAACACTTGAAATTCCCGATAATATTTTGCCCCTAACCTCCTATGACCTTGACAAAGGCCAACAAACCATAGGATGCCAGTCAAGTTCAACCCGTCATTTCCTGATTGAATTAAACCCACCCGCACGGCCCTTGACAAAGGCCAACAAGGTCGCACGACTACCCTAATCCAATCTGCATCATATGCATAAGCAGATAAGCACCAGTTAGCTACCGCACACTGCGCCTTGACAAAGGCCAACAAACGCAGCACGAATACTAACTACTACTTATCTGAAATGACGGAGGGCTACGACAGGTTTTTCTGAAAACCTATTGCGTAATGAACTTGATATCGTTGTAGAATCAAATGATTTTAAAATGGAGTGTTTTTGAGGCTTTTCTAGTTTTGCTAAAGGAGTCACTCCCGGTAAAGGGATCGTCGGTCCTTTCCTCGTTGAATGAGGTGCAGGATATATCATATATATCACTGTGCAAAGCAAAAACACTTAAAAGCAATCAAAAGACAAACCGAGTGTGTAGCATCTGCCAGTTATTGCTAAAGGAGTCACTCCCGGTGAAAGGATCTCGGTCCTTTCCTCATCGAATATGGTGCAGGATATATCATATATACCGCTGTGCAAAGCAAGAACTGTAGCTACCTGTTTTATTTTGAAATTCGATTCCACAACATCTTAGGTTTCTTTTATTTCATTAATCTCATTAATGAAGTCCCATCATTTAAGTACCTAAACATCACAGATAAATACGACGTACACTTATGCCATCCGCATTCGCCTCGATGTCCCCTCGTGCACCGTTAGGTTAGGTAACTAACGACAGAGCGGGGCAGGGCTAGTGCGGGTGTAAAACATAAGTAACGCCTATATAATATATCATATATACTATATACAGTATCTATCACAGAACATCACATGATCACATCACAGATATCGCAGCAGAAGAATCATATGAAATATTGGATATACTAGGACGTCCGTGTTTTCAATACGAGCCAGTATAAAACACGGATTCCACGGTCGTGATGAATAGCCAAACCCACACCCCTAGACCCCTACGAGAGCGGCAAGCAACCCTACCAATTCTAGAGTTAGGAGACCCGGACTCGACTCCTTGAGTTGGTCTCCCACTGGACTCCAGAACCCGGTTACTTGTGCTCCCCTCCTTGGGTCTATCCTAGTGCAAAAAAGTAAATAATATACAAAAGGTGACATCTTCCGCAACCTGGAAGTGCCCCAATAAAAGAATATTACATACAAGTTTTTACATGAATGAAAATGAAAAACACTCATCTCACATAAAACCCCCGGCTATTCAAACACGACGATCCAATATAACATATCCAGCAACACATAACATCTCATGTCATCAACGTAAGTAAATATGCGCATCCCAATTGTCGTTGACATATAGCAACGAAACCGGAGATATCACATATTACACTTACGGTCACAGAAAAGAAAGTGTAAAACTACAACAGTTGGAATCCGCAACCTCTTTAGACATCACATGCCTAATCAAATGAAATACTTAGACATCACATGCCTAACAATTATAAACCCCGCATTTTAGTCTCATTATCGAAAACTCTTTTCAATATCAAGTCGGGCAATTCAGCAAGATTCCCGACATCCTGATCGAATGCTCGTCGCAAACTTTAGTGGACGGCTGCACCCCCGACGCCGTCGACAAAGTGCACCAAGGCGGAACACCGCTACCTCGAGCATCCGAACGGACGCTTTCGGCGACGGGGTTCTCCTACAGTCACTTGGTCGGGGCTATGGAGTGAGGCTGTCTATTAAGTTTACCCGGCGAGTATCCGCGTACGCTACGTGATTGCAACGGACTTTTGATCACATCAAAATTCCGTAGCAACCGATCAAGTGAGACTAAATTGCTAGATTTATAACATTCATTCAGTTATCTCATAACTACTTATGAATTCCAATTATTGTATCCCATTCCAGATAAATAGAAAATGTTAAACTTTCCGATCGAACATTCAAACACCCAAGTTTTCCCGAAACAGATCAACACATGAAACAAGTTTAAAATCATCCAGTTCATGCCTCAGTACCAACGGTCCAGCCGTAGAAGGGTCAAGCCAACGCCTCACATGTGGCACGCCGTACTGCCCCAAACCCGAAGGTTCAAAGGGCAGTTCAAGACGGTCACATAATCGAGTTAAGGTTTGTTGTCTTCTAGAGGGTCCATCGCGTTACTTGCACTACTTAGAACGTCTTTAAACTACGGAAAAATCCAATACTTGGAAATTTCCCGGCAGGGGAAAAAGTGGGTATTTATATCCAGTCGAACTTTTTAACAGTTTCTAAAATATCCGGAAAAACATAAACGAAGTTAAATTATCCGATCAAATTAACGAATCCCCAATAAAACCCTAGAAAACTCAACACTTGAGTGGAATTAAAAAATTCACATAAAAAATTGCCAAGAATGGACCTAAGAATAAATATATGAAATTTGAGGGACTAAGTCCAAATTTGGGCCGCGGAAGCGCCGCCAAACCCCTGGTTTGGCCGCGGTTCCGCGTTCGAATTATGGAATTAGGGGCCCAAACTTCACAGTAATTCTTAGTTTTTCCTGCTTACTTTCCTGCATATTTTTAATTCACAAAATTCAACAGTTTTGAAAAATGTACAGAGAGGCGTTTTGATTGGGGTTTCGGGGTTCGATCGGATCTCTAACTTCGTCTACCCATCGCCTAAGGCTCTAGCTAGGCTCTTATACCACTGTAGGGTTCCTAGGCACTCTCAAGAGGTCTCACAAGGCATCAACCATGCCAATTTTAAAAATTACGGTGCCGAGAAACCCTAATACGGATCGTTGGCTAGAAGTTTAGGCGAAAAAGAAACTAGTTAACAACTTAACTAAATGGTAAACGGAAATACAACCTTTGTAGATCCAGTTCTCCACCTCCATAGCTCCGCGATGAAGTCTCCTCGCTGTCCAAATGGAATCCCGGGCTCTAGCGTCGGCTTCATCGGAGAAATGGGCGGGCAAGGTCGTCGGCTTCGTGCCGAAGATGATCTACGTCGAAGCATCACAAGATCAAGCTCCCACTTCACCAAGTCATGAAACTTGTGAAGAAAACACACTCTACTACTTGGCAAGAGGCAGAGGATGAAGAAATAGGAAGTGGGTTCACTTTAGAATTGGATTTCTCACTCATTTCATCAATTCACCATTGATGAAGCAAGCTTTCTTCAAGTGAAGAAGAAGAAGAAGAAGAAGATGAATATTATGATGAGTATTTTTCAAAAAGGAAATAAAATGAATACTAATCATAATGTAACCATGGTCAAGTGTAGAGAATAGACTAGGGTTAAGTGGTTAGGGTTAAGCATGAGACAAAATGGTGACTTAGTCAAAGCTTCATGAAGCTTCAAATACAAACAAAGAAAGCCACCATCTTTCCCATTTTCTTTTCCAAAATAAAATAAATGAAATAAATAATTAAATGAATAAGAAAATGAAAACCCTAACCATTACACAACCATGGTTTAATCTTTGCACAAAGCATAGTGAGCATGTATCATCAAACATGATACAAACTTGTGTACAAAAGTATATCATATATACAATGTGCACAATCCAAGTGAGAAAATCCATTTAAAATGAACCAATACTAGTTAATGCAAAGTAATATATCAAATATATAATTATGCATTAAATCATTAAATCAACACTTGATTTAACGATCCGGTCATATCGCATATAACCGACTAATATCCAATGTATCGATTTATCGAATAAATCCTTGATTCGATAACTAGGTTATATCGCATACAACCATTCGACACATTCATCGCGAGAATAGAATACGGTATCACATACACGTATTATTCTCGGTCCTGCACATATCTCATATGCGCTCCTATTTTGTTTCGCTTGAGCCAGGAAACCTCTGTGTAGGACTCTAAAGACTCGTCAATACGCCGGCAGCAGATGATGATCATATCAAACACCCACAAGCCGCAAGCGATCTGCTAAACGTAACGGCCACCCGGGTACTGAGCGATCAGAAGATCGACGAGCAAGCCCGCTCACACTCCTGTGAATCCAACCAGTAACACTTACCGTACAGTCCGGTCTGATCGTCTGATATGTCGCATATCTCGCCTAGGGGTGGTAAACGTCAGACCCCAATAGCTTGATAAGTCGTGTCGATATGAGGTCTATAACAATTCGAGAAACTACTGGTAACACTTACCAGTAAATCTCAGCAACCCTGGCTAGGGATTTCCGGTTATAGCCAATCGAACACAGCGCAACATCAACTCCCTATACCGGGAGAGACGAATCCCCTCCAATCGCTCATTGCCTCCATGTGATTCGGGACTGTACCCAAAAACCACCGTTTTGCACGCCCTCTTGGGCGTGGTAAGGTGTAAATCAAAGCACAGTAGGAACCACACAAGACTCTATGACGATCTCGGGTCAACAGACTACTCTGTACCAGTGTCACCAGAGAACTGCCATCTGACGTAAGGTATAATACCATCTGGGAGTTCTCGGCGAGTCCGTCCAGTGTACCCAGTCTCTACTGAGCACCCGTATATCATCTCTGATGTCAAACACCGATGGATATGGGATCATCCATCGCCCATCTGTATGGGTCGAGAAGGTACACGCTAGTCTACTCTGGTATATCGATGCCCCGTCTCGATACACCCACGACTAGGGACTTTGAAGGATGTACTTATGGACTACCATGTCCCCACTAGTATGATCCGCATCATAGTCCAGGTAGTCAAGTACACATCCTAAGGGATTTACCAACATGTAACAGAGAGACAATCAGTATACACGTTAAGGTAAAGAGTAACCAGATAGTATACTATCATGTCGAGCAAGAAAGTCCTCCCTATATATGTCCCAGCATCCACTACAATATACATCCTATGTACAGTAATGGCCTCTAGGGCATACATATAACTAACAACTAGCGGGCTTTGGTTTAAGCCAGATCCTAGTACTTGTTATGGGATTGGTTTTGCTTCGGTGTATTTGTATTCCTTGGAACACGGATGCGGGTGTATGCACAGTTGACAGAGGCAGAGGAAGATGATTCTCATTAGGGTTGTTGACCATTTGATTTTGGTTGACTTGTTGACCGTTGATATTTTCTAAACCCTAATGAGAATGAGAAATATGATTAATAATATTAATTAAGGATTATTGTGTCATGGTTGAGTTGAACATTTGACTTTTGTTGACTTTGTTGACCGGTTGACCATTGTGGACTTGTTGACCATCATCATTTCATTGCTATGACTTTTGTTTACTTGTTGTTCTTTACAAAATGCAATGATTGCATGAAATGATAATGGTCATTGAAACTAACCATCACAATTCTTAATTATTATTATTATCATTATTATTTTTGCTTTTGTAAGCATGGTTGTATTATGAGAGCTCATTCTATCATATTCTTTCTCTCTCTTAGAAAGAAAGCTCTCCCTTTTCCTCTCTTAAGGTTCAAGTGTTCCATGAGTTGGAAACCATGAACCATTGAGACAAAACCACCATAACTCTTCTCTACTCATTCTAAGGTTCTAGGTTTAGCAAACCAAGCACCATAGTTATCTCTAGGTTGAGATAGGAGCTCAAGTTCGAGGTCCTCGGGTGGATCCATCTACAGCAAAGAGGAGACGACGACGAGGAGACATTCAAGCCACTACAAGGAGCAAGCAAGGAGGAGAACCACCAAATGAAGAGATGGAGTTCAAGACCTAGGTATAACCATTCTACATAGTAGCTAGAACTTGTAGTTTAATTGTTAGTTTTTGTTTAGCAAAGATCCTTCTTGAATAGTCCATGTTACCTAGTTAGGAAAATTTTGATTTTCACCTATTCCGCCTCCCCGAAAGAACCGGGGTGGGTAACGTGGACCTAATAACTGGCCGCTACTAAGGATCCCACCATCTGTCGTAACTCCTGCATACCTCCCATCATCTGTCGTAGCTCCTCCGTACCAGACTCTAGCCTATCCATGCGGCCTGGAGAAGGCGGATCAGTCTGTCCCTGAGGCGTAGGTATACCACCCTGCTCGGTCCTCGTCTCGGACGAGCCTGCTCGGATCTCATCTCGGGCAACAGCCCTCTGCGCTCTCGTAGCCTTCGGCGGCATAGTGGATGGTACAGGAAACAGGATAGTAAGAACAATGCAACAGAATCATAGGATACAGGGAATTGAAGAAGGAATTCCAAACAAGTATATCCTAAAGTCACCTAGGCGGAGTACCGTATCGCAAGTATGCCACGGACATACGCACGCTACGTTACCCTGCTTAAGTCACTTACTCCATCTACCAAGGGTCATCCTACACTCGGAAAGGTAAAACCTATCGCTTTGATACCAACTTTGTCATGACCCGCAGGTTACGGAACGTGACTGGCACTTAAGTTTTGAAACGTCTCAAGGCGTCCGTAAAATAAGTAAGCCAAAGCCCAGAAATCAAAACCAAATAAGCAGTATAGTGATGGAAAAACCAATCAATTGAAAACGAATTTATCAAATAAGTCATATCAAGCCTTTTTAAAAGCAATGTCCATTTTTCCGAAAATTTCGGCAGAGTCTCCTTTGTAAATACTGGCCCCCAAAATGGGTACAACAAGAATATATATGAATACAAAAAATAAGGCATCCCCAAGCGGGAGCTAGCTCTTCACCATAAGGCGGTCATAAATCCCACGTAATATAAATCAGCAATGTGGAAAATAAGCATAAAAAGGCATAAGTAAGAAGCAACATGTCGGCTCAAGTGAGCACGACCCAAAGAAACAATAAACATGCCCACAAATCTCACTGTCTCGCCTCTAAGTCAATATACAATAGTACTGGTAGATGATACAGTAGATGGAGTACACTAGATACAATGAATATACACGGTGGAAGACAAAATAAACATATGATCCACCTACGAGCAAAAATCCTCAATCCACGCAAAAGGAGGATGTGCGTCCGCCGCAACAGTACTGACGGATAGGACCTGCAAAAAAGTCTGTGGCACAACGGGGGTGAGTTGCCAACTCATGAGTAATATGTATTATCTATAAAGACTATCGTAAGCATGTACGCAAAGTGTCACAGTTCTACAATATTGCTATAGTATGAAGTACTCGCATGTATGCGGCATGAGTGCAATGTAACACAAGATCTGAATATGCTGATATGAGGAAATCATTATTTTCATCTTAGGAAAATTTCTGTGAGATATCAGAGGAAATATCATATGAAATCAACAGAAATCCGTGCCCAGCATTGGCATCTCAAATACATATCTCAATGTCCCAAAGTATCTGTATCCAATATCCCGGCCCCAACCGTCCGGCTGGTCCATATCAAAATATCAATATCTCAACATCTCACGGTCACGGTCGGTATCCTCTGGATATCCGCCGTGCCAACAATCACCGGTAGGTAGTCCGCCTCTTGCCAGGCTCATCGTATACTACTCGAACTTCTTGCCCCGGGGTACCTTACCGGGCCAACCATGTACCTGAGACGGTTCATCCAACTCCTCGAAACGGGTCTCGAAAACCAATAGAAAACTCATGGTCGACGACACAAATATCATGTTCCGAGAAAACCGCAACTTGCCACATTTAAAATGATATCTGTTTTATTAAATCTCATAAATCTCAAATACTGAAATCCTCCAGAAGAAAGTACCATAAGTATGCATGTCAATGATGATGAATGTCTACGTATGATCGAATGTTGTAATGAAGTACATGCACATGACTAGAAATTTTACATGATCATTTTGAGGAATTTACTATATTAGCTCTGGTTTATATGTCTTATATGGTGAAATTATTCTAAAATCTGTTTTAACAAGTTATCTAGTGTTTGTGGCATAGCAATTACCAAGGCGTGTGTGTTCGCATGAATAGTGCTCGTGCAGCATAAAATCCTGGTAATGGTGCAAGTGTCCTATGAAATGAAGTTGCACAATTATATATAAATAATTAAGCAAGTCAATTATTTACTGTGTCACATATCTCATTTAATGATTTCAATGGTTTTTATACGATGAAATTAGCACAATAAGGATATACATGTCATGCAGTGCAGTAACTACATGCAATAAGCTGGTATTACCAAAATTCTAAATTATCGGGCGCCTCGCGCCATCCAAATGATTCTTCCCGTAGATGTATACATCTACTCACCAGAAATCCCCAGCTAGCTATGTCCAATCTCCGCTTTTCCTTTTCGTGCCGCGTCCGAAGTCTCCACGACCGATCCTGGAATTTGCACCTATACAAAACATAAGGTTACATAGCATGAAACGACACAAATCCCAATCGAAAATATCAACGTTCACAAGCTAGGCACAACGTGCACAAGGTGCGCGGAACACACACGAATATCACAAAAACTAACTAGAATCGTCGTTTTGGGGCGCCCGGCAAAACTAAAACCCGATCAAGCAAAATTCCGTACTCACACATCCTAAATATCGTAGGATATGCTAAAAATATAATAAAGATATAACAATAATTGATCACATAATTTTTATAAAAACCTAGTAAGCACTAAAAATTCCAAATTCGTGCAAACATCGCGGATTTGCGATAAAGTGCACACATCATCGCGCAAACACCATAGTTAACCATTAGAAAGCCACTACATTTAAATTAACCCAATTACCATGCTTCAAAGCCCATTTTCCATACACAACCCTTTTCTTGATTTTTCAAAATGAGCAATTCCAATCCAAACTATACATGAAAACACTAAATTAACACTAATTTGAGCCCACTAAGCAAGCTAACCTCTTAGATTTAGGTTAGCAAAATACTAGATAGCTAAATAATTTAATTAACCTAATAATGGTTTTTCTAAAACTAATTCAACTCAAGCCATGAACTTTAAAAAACCTAGAATGCAAATAGCACTAAAATTAACACTAAAACAACTAAATTAAAGGAATTTAACCATAAGAATTTAAATAGGTAGAAATTATACCTCAATATCTAGAGATCTAGCAAGAAGAATTTGCCTCCAATGATGTCTTCATAGCACCATGATCCTTGCAAGAAAGGCTAAGGAGAATGGAATGAAGGATGGGGATTAATTTGGATTTTTGGAGCAATTTTGATGAAATTTTGATGATGAAAAGAGATGGGACAAGGAGGGGGAGGGGGCTACTGTTTCGGCCAGAGAAGGGAGGGGAAAATGGTGTGGGTGTTGTGGGAAAAGTCAAGGTCAAAGCCCGTACCAATCAACCAAAACCCATACTCAAATTACTATATTTTATTCCAATTCAAAACAATTCATACACAAGAGTTAATGTCAAAAGAGGGGGGGGGGAGAAATAGGCTGCTACACTTATGGGGCCGGCCAACATGGAGTGAGGATGAGTGTGAGTGAATACGAAAAGGTTCTATGCAAAAAAGACCCCCCACTAGTTCATATTTGCAAGTTTTAGTTCAAATTAATTATATTTATGTTTCCCATAATAAAATCCAATTAGAATTTGAAATAAAATACTAAAAATTTATATTACAAACTATATTTTAGTTGACACGTTTCTAAAGATTAAAATTAGCCTGTTTAAATTTGTATTTATCGCTAAAATAATGTATTTTTAACAGCTTAAAATAATATTAAAATTAGTAAAATAGGGAAAAAAATTTAAATGACCAGAAATTTATAAGTAACTCATTAGCTACTAAAAACTAGCAATTACCTATCCAAATTAGGTATAATTAGGCCTAAACTGCAAAATAACTATAATGGCGATTTACGGAAAAATACCAAATTTTCACCGATTTTCGGGAAAACACCAAAACGACTTTTCAAGCCGTTACACACAATTACCCCGAAAAGCTCAACACTTGAGCAAAGTTAAAGTACCCAAAAACGTGCCACGGTACCTATGATCCAGCCGTAGAAGGGCCAAACCAACGCCTCACCTATGACACCGCGGAATTACGGAAAACCCTAAGGTTCAGTCGCGGTTCCGAGGGCATAGAATCGAGTTAAGGTTTTTGTTCTTCTAGAGAGTCCATAGAGTTACTTGCATGACTATCGAATATAATTAACTTAAGAAAATTCCAACACATGGAAATTTTCAGCGAGGGTTAAAATGGGTATTTGATATCCGATCGAACTTTTTAACACCGTCTAAAGTAACGCGAAAACAGTCAAAATTATGACTACGAAACACTCCGAGTTGCCTTTGCATTGAGTTAATCATCACATGAAAAAGTAGCAAAAATAAACAACACCTGAAATACCAAAACCCAGAGACCATTGCATGGAAAAAATTGGGACCAAAACACCCCTACAGGGCCGGCCTCCTCGGAAATTGTGGCCATGTGCTCGGCCAAAATCCGAGCACATTGTCCCAATTTTCTCCCATGTTCATCTCTCTGCCCAAATATGATTCTGCACTTGTTTGAAAAAATTTTGGAGCTCATTTTATAATCGACAGAAACATGATTTTAGTATTTCAAGTTTCGGAGTTCGTTTCGTTTTCGTAATCTAACATTATCTGTCTAATTCTCTAGCTAGACTCTGATACGACTGTAGGGTTCCTATCGACGGCAGCAAGGTTTCGGGAGGCATCGTCAATGCCATTTTTAAAAATTTGTCGTTTCAAGGAACCCTAAACTGGAATCGATAACTAGAGAATCATACGGAAACAAATGTAAACAGTTTTACATCTAAGTGAACTAGAAATACAACCTTTGTAGATCGGTCCTTCATATCATAAGCTCCTTGTAGTAGTCCCTTCTCTGCGTTGATGGAACTCCCGGACTCTTGCAAGGCTTCTCAAGTCGAAAGGAACGTTCTTGCTTGAAGTCTTCGAGGCCGAAGATGATCTACGTCGAGGGGATACTAACTCAAGCTACTAGTTCACTAATGAGAGATTAGTGAAGCTAACACCCTATACTAAAGTGCTAATCTAGTAGAGGATGATGAAGTAGGAAGTAGGCTCACTTTAGTTTTATTTTTCTCACAATATTTTCTTTCTTTTTCAAAACCCTAGCAAGTTTTTCTCAAGGAAGAAGAAGATAAGCAAATGAGATGAGAATGAACTAATGAGGAGAGAGAATGAACCATGAGTGAGTTTGTATCATATACTAACTCATTTAGAGACATAACCATGGCTAGATTATAACGGTTAGATTAATTAATATCTTAAGTAAAACAAAACTAGTGGACTAAGTCAATGCATCCACAAGCTTCATGCATGTGAGCTCAACATCCACTAATTTTAGAATTACTTTAAAACTAAAAACCTAACAATATAATTAGTATGGTGTAAGTCTTATACACCCATGTAGTGTGTATCAACAACCATGATACAAAAAGAACACAATTAATATATATCACATATATAATAAGTGTCCACATGTGAGAATAAATAAATTGTTAAGTGAGCTAATATTAGTTAATGTAATCTAGTATATCACATATACAATTATACATTAAATAATCAAATCAACTCTTGATTTAATAATCCGGCTATATCTCATACAACCGACTAATATTATCTGTATCAACTTATCGAATCAACACTTGATTCGATAACCCGGCTATATCACATATAACCGACCGATACGGAAACTGCGAGAATAGAATGCGGTATCACATACTCGCATCATTCTTGGTCCGGCACATATCACATATGTGCTCCTACTTCGTTTTTTCCTGAGCCAGTAAAACCTCTATATAGGATTCTAAAGACTTGTCAAAACGTCGGCAGTAGATGATGATCACATCAAGCACCCACAAGCCGTCAGCGGTACTAGCTGGACATAACGGCTACCCGGGTATTGAACGATCAGAAGATCAGCAAGCAAGCCCGCTCCAACTCCAGTAAAATCCTGTCAATAACACTACCGTACAGTCCGGTCTCCTCGTCTGATATGTCGCATATCTCGTCTAGGGGTGGTAAACGTCAGACCCCGGTAATTCGGAATGTCGTGCCGATATGAGGCTCATAACCGGTCGAGAAACTACTGATAACACTTACCAGTAAATCTCAGAATCAGCCCTGGCCAGGGACTTCCTGTTATAGCCAATCGAGCACAGCGCAACATCAACCCCCAATACCGGGAGAGAAGTATCCCCTCCAATCGCTCATTGCCTCCATGTGACTCGGGACTGTACCCAAAAACCACCGTTTTGCATGTTCTCATGAACGTGGTAAGGTGGAAATCAAAGCACAGTGGGAATCACACAAGACTCTATGACGATCTCGGGTCGACAGACTAACCTGTACTAGTGTCACCAGAGAATTGCCATCTGACATGAGGTATAATACCATCTGGGAGTTCTCGGCGAGTCCGTCCAGGTTACCCAGTCTCTACTGAGCACCCGTATATCATCTCTGATGTCAAACACCAATGGATATAGGATCATCCATCGCCCATCTACATGGGTCGAGAACCTATACGCTAGTCTACTCTGGTATATCGATGCCCCGTCTCTATACACCCACGACTAGGGACATTAAAGGATGTACTCACGGACTACCTATGTCCCACTAGTATGATCCGCATCATAATCCAGGTAGTCAAGTACACATCCTAAAGGCTTTATCAACATGTAACAGAGAGACAATCGGTGTATATAGAGTAACCAGATAGCATACTATCATGTCGAGCAAGAAAGTCCTTCCTATATATGTCCAAGCATCCACTACAATATACATCTCATGTACAGTAATGGCCTCTAAGGCATACATATAACTAACAATCTCCCACTTGCACTAGGGCCATCATATAGCAGTGGTTGTAGTATCTCATACTCAACCATACATAAAAGTCTCTCTCTGGGAATAAGCATTTATGAGTGGATCCGCCGTGTTGTCTTTTGAGTCTACTCTCCTAACCTGGATCTCCCTGGATCAACCATCTCTATGATCAGGTGATACTGCCTTAGAATATGTCTGGATCACTGATGGGACGAGGGTTCCCAGGTCTAATCCACAACTCCATTGTCATACAATGGTAGGAACAAAGTTCATCTCATGAACTAATATACACCAAGACTTCCTCTTTGGTAGCATCTTTGGTAGAGATGTATCAATCCATTATCGTCTAGTTTGCCACGGTATCTAGTTTGGAACTCTTCCAATATATCTTCCCTCTACTGAGGGTAAAGACAATGTCTGTGACTGACATTCATTCGACCTTACCACCCTAAAAGCTATCCAGTGATTCTCCCAAGGATCGATTGATACCATCTCACTACACCTAGTGAGAATCCTAAAATCCACTTAGATTTATCTCATAGATCCAAAACCCCGGATTTAGGAGGTATCACCTTGATCTTATATGGATAATCAATGTGATAAGAGGAGATTGACCGAGTGTAGCATAAGAAACACCTTTCCTATCAAGAGTATGTCATCCACGTACAATACGAGGATGACCACCTTACTCTCTACAGCCCTTTTTGTATATACAAGGTTCATATACCATTTTGATGAAGTCAAACTCTTTGACTATCACATCAAAACAGATATTCCAACGCCGCGATGCCTGCTATAACCTATAAAGCAACTTGCACACGTTTTCGCTGCTCCCACTGTCTATGAAGCCCTATGGCTGTGTACTTATAGACGCTCTTTTCTAAATCACTATTTAGAAAAGCAGTCATGACACCCAACCGCCAGATATCGTAGTTTTGCTATGTAGCAATGGCAAGTAGGATCCGGATGGACTTAAGCATAGCTACTGGAGAAAAGGTTTCATCATTATCCACACTTAGTTGATGACGAGAACCTTTTGCAACAAGTCTTAGCTTTGAATGTCTCAACCTTTCCATGTACACTAAGTAATCTTCTCAAGATATACTTGCTCCTGATGGTGATTTAACCCTTCAGATATAGCAACCAAAGTCCATACTTTGTTGGTGACATAGATTCCATCTTATATCACATAGCATCCAGCCATTCTTACAGAGTCCCCACTCTTGATGGCCTGCTCGAAACTAGTTGGGTCATCATCTCATGATACAATCCTCGCTCCCACTATCATAGAGAAAACCGAAGTATCTCTCAAGTGGGTGAGGAACCCTACCAGATCGGCGGAGAGGCTGAGGTTCGTCGGGAACTATTGGATCCTTCCGGTTCTACCAAATCATCAACTGTAGTTTGTATAGTTGGAACTCTTTCCAGTTCTACCTCATGACCACAAATTTGTTTCCAAAATAAATCCCTTTTCTAAAAAGGTGGCATGCCGAGAAATAAAACACATTTTGTTCCTCGGTGCGGTAGAAGATATCCCCTTGCGAATGCTTGGGATATCCAACAAACTTCCACAGAACTGACCTTGCCTCGAACTTGTCCGGATTTTGCTTTTGACATAGGCCGGACAACCCCAAATATTAACATCCTTAAGAGATGGGCTCTTTCCATACCATATCACATATGGAGTGGTAGGCACCTGATTTGGTTGGAACCCAATTCAATAGGTATACAGCTTCACAAGTGCATAACCCCCAAAAGGAAATAGGCAACTCAGTTGTACTCATCATAGATCACACCATATCACATAGGGTATGATTGCTCTGCCCCGATACACCGACGTACCGTCGTGTATACGAAGGATTAATGCTGAGAGAGAATCCCATTCTCCTTTAGAATAGTCCAAGATTTCCGTGCTCAAGTATTCTCCTCCATGATCTCATCAAAGGACATAATACTTATAGCTGTTTTTGGTTCTCTACTTCTAACTTATATTCTTTGAATTTCTCAAAAGCTTCAGACTTGTGTTTCAACAGGAACACATGTGCGAATCTTGAGAGATCATCAGTGAATGTAATGAACTACAATGAACCAGTCCTGGCATTTATAGACAGGGGACTTACATACATCATTATGTATCAATCCCAAGAGTTCACTAACTCTTTCTCTGTTTCCAATAAACAGAGCTATGGTCATCTTATCATTGTGACATGACTGGCAAGTTTCAGTAGGAGACCATCTCGAGGAGTCGAGACCGGGTCTCCTAACTCTAGAATTAGTAGGGTTGCTTGCCGCTCTCATAGGGGTCTAGGGATATGGGTTTGGCTATTCATCGCGACCGTGGAATCCGCGTTTTTTACTGGCTTAATTTAAAACACGGAATTCCTAGTATATCCAATATTTCATTTGTGTTCTTCTGCTGCTGATATTCTTTGATGTGATCACTTGATATTCTGATATGAATTCTTATATTATATATAAGATATATAATAAATATTGCTTCTTTCGTTTCTTCTGTGATGCTTGGGAAGTATAATTGATGGGACTTCATTAATGAGATTAATGAAATAAAAGAAACCTAAAAATGTTGCAGAATCTTGTTTTAAAAACTGGTAGCTCTAGTTCTTGCTTTGCATAGCGGTATTCCTTGTAGAATATGCAGCACCTTATTCGATAAGGAAAGAGCCGAGATCCATTCACCGGGAGTGACCTCTTTAGCGAAACTGGCAGATGCTACAACCCACTTGGTTTTGTCTTTTGATTGCTTTTTTCGTTCATGCTTTGCATAGTGGTATTTATGAAATATCCGGCACCTCATTCAATAAGGAAAGAGATGAGATCCCTTCACCGGGAGTGACCTCTTTAGCAAAACTAGTAAAATCCTCAAAAACACTACTTTTCGAAATCACTCGATTCTACAACGTTATCAAGTTCATTACGCACAGGGTTTTCTTAAAAACTTGTCGTAGCCCTCCGTCATTCCAAATAAGGACTATTTAGTATTCATGCTGCGTTTGTTGACCTCTGTCATGGCGTAGTGTGCGGAAGCTGATTAGTTCTTATCTGCAAAGCATATGGTGCGATTGGATTAGGGTAGTTATACGACCTTGTTGACCTCTGTCAAGGGTCGTGCAGTTGGGTTTAATTCAATCATGAAATGGCGGGTTGAACAAGACTAACGCGCTATTGTTTGTTGACCTCTGTCAAGGTCATAGGACGCTAGGGGTGAAATATTATTTGGAATTTCAAGTGTTGAAATTTGCAATGAGATTGCATACCTTCTATGAGATAGTTGGATCCCGATACCAACTGAGAGTAAGAGTTACTCCGGGGAGAGTTTTGCACATTACAATTAGTCGATCAAGTAGGTGTCTTGAAAGGTGTTAACGGGGTTACGCCCCTGGGAAAACGAGGTCTATTTTAATTAGGTCCGTGCGAAAGCACGGGGAACCTCCCTCAAAGTACCGGTACTAGCCTGGCGGAAAGATTGGCGAACTTGTAGGGTATAATTAATCCCAGCTAGTCTTTCCTTTTAGGGTTTGAAGGAAGATATGATAAAAACAGTGGGAGCCATCCTGATTAGATGAAATTATAACCAATCTGATCTTGTAGGAGCGCACGCAGATTGTTTTCTTCTCTCTCTCTCCTGGTAGCAACCATGTCACGCCTTAATCAAGATAATAATATGGATGCATTGATCGAACCATCTTATTATACTGAGCTGTGGAACGTTGGTTCTGCTCTATCTTATAACTGTAATAAGTCCGAGCAGGAAATAGGGGAATATCCGGATTACCATGCCACCCAATCGTGGAATAAGCATGTTGATGCATATTCTTCGGGTGTGTTCGTTACTGAGAACTGTTTCTCAGTGTCCTCTACGTGCTAAGTATGAGATACCAGATTAGGATCCCATAAATATAATCTGTTACATGGGCTACAGA
The DNA here is from genome assembly GCA_030015575.1 of Agapanthus africanus. NCBI lineage: Eukaryota > Viridiplantae > Streptophyta > Magnoliopsida > Asparagales > Amaryllidaceae > Agapanthus > Agapanthus africanus. Next base: position 262,337,682 of record CM057347.1, read on the forward strand.
AAGGTAGAGAACTGGGATTGGGTGATATGTCTCTAAGTGTTAGAGAATGGTGCAATTGTTGCAGCCAAGTCAGTTGGCAAATATCACCGCGTATTACCAAGTGGTAAATACATTGATTCTGAACAAATGTTATTAGATACCGAACCTGATATACAACATTACATCAGATTCTTTATTAAGTTAAAGAAGCATATAATTTTATGTTACTGGATAATATTGTGAACATTTTCCTTAATCAAGAGTTGGTTGGATCAGGCACGTTATGTAATAGCATATACGTTCTAAATCAAAGCACAGTTCAAAATATATAGAACACACACAAGGGGAATAGTTCAGAAATGAACAAATTCTTCCTGTGGCATTGTAGACTAGGTCATATCAATGAGACACAACTAGCTAAGTTACATAAGGATGAATATTTGAATCCATTCGAATTTTCATCTTATGACACTTGCCAGTCTTGTCTCTAAGGTAAAATGACCAATGCTCCATTTACTAGAAACAGAGAAAGAGTTACTGAACTCTTGGGACGGATACATGATGATGTCTTCGGTCCTATGCCTACAAATGCCAGGCTTGGTTCTTCGTACTTCATTATATTCATCGACGATCTCTCAAGATTCGGACATGTGTTCCTGTTGAAACACAAGTCTGAAACTTTTGAGAAATTCAAAGAATATAAGCTTGAAGTTGAGAACTAGATGGGTAGAAGTATTAAGTCCTACGATGTGATCGAGGAGGAGAATACTTGGGCATGGAGTTCCTGGATTATTTAAAGGAGAATGTGATTCTCTCTCAGCTTACTCGTTCAAGTACACCACAGCTCAACGGTGTATCGGGGAGGAGGTATCGCACCCTATGAGATATGGTGCGCTCTATGATGAGTACTGCTGAGTTGCCTGTTTCCTTTTGGGGGTTACGCACTTGAGAAGCTGCATACATATTGAATGGGGTTCCAACCAAATCAGTGCCTACCACCCTATATGAGATATGGTGTGGGAAGAGACCATGTCTTAAACGAGTTAAGATATGGGGTTGTCCGGCCTATGTTGAAAAGCAAAATCCGGACAAGCTCGAGGCAAGGTCAGTTCTGTATAAGTTTGTTGGATATCCCAAACATTTGCGAGGGAATATCTTCTACCACACTAAGGAGCAAAAGGTGTTTTGTTTCTCAGCATGCCACCTTTTTAGAAAAGGTATTTCTTATGAAGAAATTAGTGGTTATGAAGTAGAACTGGAAGGAGTTCCAGCTGCACAAACTAACAGCTGGTGATTTAGTAGAACCAAAGGATTCAATAGTCTCCAACAAACCTCAGCCTCTCCTTGAATCTGGTAGGGTTCCTCATCCACCTAAGAGATACTACGGTTTCCTCGGTGGCGGTGGGAGCGGGGATTACATCATGGTATATGATGACCCGACTAGGTTCAGGCAGGCCATCACGAGTGGGGACTCTGTGAAATGGCTGGATGCTATGCAATCAAAGATGAAATCCATGTACACCAACAAAGTATAACTTTGAATGTTGCACCTGAAGGGGTAAAACCCATTGGGAGTAAGTGGATCTTGAGAAGATTCTTGGTATAGATGGAAAATTTGAGACTTTCAAAGCTAGACTAGTAGAAAAAGGTTTTCGTCAATAAGCAGGTGTGTTTTATGATGAAACCTTTTCTCCAGTGGATATGCTTAAGACCATCAGGATTAAAGCACGCATCGCGGAGTTGGAACATTTGTTTTGATGTGGCAGTCAAAGAGTTTGACTTCATCAAAAAGGTAGATGAACCTTGTATATATAAGAAGATGTAGAGAGTAAGGTTGTCTTCCACGTATTGTACGTAGATGACATACTCTTGATAGGAAATGGTTTCCTATGCTACACTCGGTCAAGCTCCTCTTATCATCAGGATTCCCATGGAAGATCTGGATGATACCTAGTACATCTTGTAGATTATGATCTATGGTGATAGATCTAAGTGGATGTTGGGAGTGTTCCAAATCCAGGTACATTAACACCATACTAAAGGGGTTTAGTATGGAAGATTCTATGCGTGGTGGTTCGCCTATTTACTCAGGAATCACTCCCTCCAAAAGGATGACTTTCGAGACTGATTTAGAGAGAGCTCGTGTGGAAGGGATGCCTTATGCTTCGGCAATAGGCTCTATCATGTATGCGATGTTATGTATGAGACCATATGTAGCTGACTCACTAGGTGTAGTGATCAGGAATCAATCGAATCTTGGGAGAATCACTGGATAACTGTGTAGGACATTTTTAAGTACTTGAGAAGCACTAAAGAAATGTTCTTAGGTTTTGGTAACGGTGAACTCCAGTGGGATTCCTTTACCAATTCAAGTTCCCAGAGTGATAAGGTCGACTGAAAGTCAGTCACATGCTTTGTATTTACCCTTAGTGGAGGGACGGTATGTTGGAAGAGTTCCAAGCTAGATACCGTGGCAATCAAGACGATAAAGGCTGTATACATCGCTACCAACGATGCTACCAAAGTGAATGTCTGGATAATTCTTGTTCATGAGATGAACATGGTTCCTACCATTGAGCGTCCAATAACTGTTATTGTGACAACAATGGAGTTATGGCTTTGGCCTAGGAACGCCGGTCCCATCAGCGGTCCAGACATATTCTAAGGACAGTATCACCTGATCAGGGAAATGGTTGATCTCCAAAGAATCAAGATTAGGAGAGTTGACACGAAGGATAACACGACGGATCCACTCACAAAGGCCTTTTCCTAGAGAGACTTCGATAGGACGTTGAGTATGAGATACTACAACAAATGGCCTTATTGCAAATGGGAGATTGTTAGTAATATGTATGCCCTAGAGTCCATTACTGTACATATGATGTATATTGTAGTGGATGCTTAGACATATATAGGGAGGAATTTCTTTCTCGACATGATAGTATGCTGATTGATTCAAAAAGAATAGGTAGTAGTAACCGCAATCAATAACGGGGTCGCGTGTAGCGAGCGTTAGTGGGTACGGGTCGTCTACTGGGATTCGAGGAATTCATAAATTCTTACTTTAGATGAGTCGAAAGAACTAGTAAAGAAATTCAAGAAATAGTTCAAGATTTAGTTGAAGTCATAGTTTCAAGAAATTCAAGAAATTGTTTTCAAGAAAGGAAATTCAAGAAAATGTTCAAGATTTCGTTATCAAGAAAATTGTAGAAGGCATATAGGATTCGAACGGAATTGGTAGCCATGGATGACTATTCAAAATGATTCATCTTATCTATTGGTAGAATTAACACTAGATTTATGGCTAAAAATGAGAATTAGAGATCCCTTGAAGAAACTAGGGTTTCTCCTTCATTGCCCCTTGTCATTTCATTGATTGCCATTCTTATCTAGCCTTTAACAAGAAGGATCGTCAATCAAATCCCCAAATTGTGATGAAATTCACAATAAATTGATCTCGCTCACAATTTTGACATCGATGATTCACTTTGCTAAAGTTTATAATCTCCATAAGACTTAAGATGAATATAGGATTCCCTCACCATTTGATCTACCAAATTCCTTTGAATCCTAGCAAGCGGAGATTTACTCACATATCGTGAAAATAGAAGAAATAACAATCAAAGATTTCATAATGCGGAGATTTTAAGAAAGCGAGATTAAAAGTATTGATCACCATTATTATTCAACTTCAAATTACGACTTCTTCAATCCGAGATTACAAGAAGAATTGCTCTCGATCACTCTCTTGAAGAGGTAATTTCTCCGTCGATCTTCGCTTCGCTCGATCATCGTGAGTCTTGGATCTATCGAGGATCACGTGCTCGTTGATGACGATCGGCTTCGCGTAAAGGAATCTTGAATGATGTCGCTCAATGAATTTCTCAATAATTCTTGATCTTGGATCTTGATTTGGAATTGGATCTTTTTTAGTTCTTTTCTTGATTTGGTTTTTGGATCAAAAGTTTCGGACCCCTCACCTCAAGGCTTATGTCCTTTTAATGGCCCCTAATCAAGCTTCCCCTATAAGCTAGGTTGTTACAAAGAGGCTTCTAGAATAAGCTAGGTAGTTATCAAGCTTCTTCAACAAGCTAGTTTATTATAGAGAAGTTTCCAGAACAAGATTGTTACAACGAGTCTTCCCCAATAATCTAGGACATTGCGAAGAAGTTTCCAGAGAGTTCCCGACTCCGAAGCCCACAACTCGGCTGCGGATCCGCGGCGACTCGGCCTGACTCGGCCGCGGTTCCGTGGCCAATTGGTGAGATCATGTCTTCAATTCTCTATGGTCTTATTCTGTTGATCTCTGGGTCTTTATTTGATATCTGGAATCTTCTTATCTCTTCTAAATTTCTGCCAGAATTTGATCTTTCGATTTCCTGTATTTTAATCGGCGAATTTCCGATTCCGATATCTGACCTGAACTAATTTTTGCACAAGATCTCAATGAAGAATGTTCGAGATATACAAAATTATGCGTGAAATATTAAATACACAATTTCCTTCATAATGTTGATTATAATGTATAACACATGGTAAATGATATTTTGCAGGCGAACTTCTGATATGTGTTATATTTATAACAAATATCTTTAGATGATTAAGAAAAGTAAGGAAATTGTCATGTTAAAAATGCACTATTTTCGACTGAACAAATTCCCCCAAACATGACTTTGATCGTCCCGAGAAAACTTTATTTATTCAAGAGAAGGAGAAAAATAGAAAGAAAAAGAAAAACTAACTAGCACACTTTCGTAGGCAACACGATTGCACTGAGCACGTGCAACAAGCCTTTAAACATCTGGTTGTCCCTAGTAGGAGGAGTGCTGTCTCTTGAGGGTTTTCAGCGGATTGCACCCACAAAATCCTATAATAAAAGAAAGACTGTGAAAGTTACATATAAAGATAAGAATTATAAAAGAAAGAACTTGAAAATCAGCGTTTTCAACTACACTAGCTTTTCGGTTGTCATGAGCCCAATCTTAATAGTCATGAAAAGATGTTAGAAATCACATCATTCCTCAATAAAACATCGCCTTTATTCTTCATCCATACCTTTCCTCCAAACACCGATCATATACCCCTACATGTGTGTAAAATACATCCCTACACTCGGAGAATTCAATTCAAGCTATAATACTCTTGTCCATCTACCTCAGTATTTTCTAGTCGGTGAATATTTTGGATGGAATTGCTCACACATTCTTCTTGCGACCGTTAATAATTCTTGAGGAACTACCCGAACGATTACTAAATGTGCTCACTTATTAGGCGTAATTAGCAATTTCCTCGTCTTGCAACACCTAAGGCTTAGCAGTGACTCCCAAACCAGTTGATCTAAGGCACTAGGTGATAAAGCACCCTCGCTATATTTTTTATGTTGCCTTGGTGATTACAAAACCAGTGTTCATTTTTCTTCACCATTTTATACTTTTATTCTTCATTTATTACTTTTTTCGTACTTTGGCTTTTATACAAGAGCATTTCAAGGTATCCTCTACTATCCCGAGTTTCAAGACGTGTGTAAGTGCGTATAGTAGGGTATCAACGTTCAAATGCTTGGCTTCAAGAATAGGAACTATTTTTCAGACTTATTTTATTCTCAGATTTGTGACTTCTTTCATCTTACTAACCCTTGGGACAACGGCTCATAACTACTTATTACTAGTTTCGTTTAATAAACATCTAACTTTCTAGGTTTTCCTAAACTCTTTCAATCTCTTAAATGTAATTTTTCACTTTCTAATCTTTTATTATAAAAGAAAATATTTTTAAAATTTTGTGCTTATGAAAAATGTAATGCAAAGTAATGCGTAAATAAGCACAAACCTCCCCCAAACCTGTTTACATCAGTGTCCTCACTGTTGTCATCTTTTAAATCTCAAAAACCTGTATACTTGGGAGGTAAGTTATTAACGGGGACAAGAATAAATGAAAGTGAAAATCTCCCCCAAACTTATCTTTAATCATATGGATATTCAATTAAGTCCTTTTTAACTCACTTCCATTCTTATGATGAGACAATATTATCGAGTCATGGAGGTGAGGCGGAGGAAATTTAGTTATGATAAATCGGATCCTGTAAAAACAGGAGCTCCTCCATAGGGTCAGTGGAAAAATACGGTTTTAATATATGCCCATTCACTTTGAAAATTGAACCGTTTTTACTATGTTCAACTTCAACTGTCCCGTGCGGGTATACATACCGCACCACAAATGGTCTTTTCGAACGAGATCTTAGCTTACCCGCATGAAGATGGAGACGGGAATCGTAAAGGACTTGTTGTCTCGGGGTAAAAGTTTTTCTAAGAATATTTTTATCATGAAATACTTCCATCCGGTTCTTTACTATCACTACATTATCGTAAGCTTCATCGCGGAGTTTGCTTAGCTCATTTAATTGCAGCTTCCGAAATTTGCAGGCTTGAATTAAATCGAGGTTAAGTTCTTTAATGGCCCACTTTGCTTTATGTTCGATCTCGACAGGAAGGTGACAAGCCTTTCCAAACAATAGACGGTAAGGAGACATACTAAGATCAGTCTTATAAGCGGTACGGAATGCCCAAAGAGCATCCGTCAATTTGGTTAACCAATCTTTCCGGTTTTTAGAAACTGTCTTCTCAAAAATTTGTTTGATTTGCCTATTGGAAATCTCAGCTTGTCCGCTTGTTTGGGGATGATAGGGCGCAGAAAGTTTATGGTTGATTGAATATTTTCACATCAAAGTCTTGAAAGACCGATTACAGAAATACGTCCCATTGTCGCTAATTATAGCGCGAGGGTGTGCAAATCGCGAAAAGATATTTTCTTTAAGGAAGTTAATAACAACCTTGTTGTCATTACTGAGACATGGTATTTCTTCCACCCATTTTGAGACGTAATAAACTGCTAACAAGATATATAAATTCCTAAAAGAGTTTGGAAAAGGACACATAAAATCAATACCCCAAACGTCAAAAATCTCCACAACCAAGATAGGTTGGAGTGGCATCTCATTTTTTCGAGAAATCCGACCCTTGTGTTGACACCGTGGACAAGTTTTGCAATGATCAAATGCATCTTTGAATAATGTAGGCCAGTAAAAACCACATTGCAAAACTTTCTTCGCCGTTTTACGTGGACCAAAGTGACCACCACATGCCTGATCATGACAGAAAGACAAAACACTCTTGAATTCATCATTGGGGACACATCTGCGAATGATTTGGTCAGGACAATACTTAAACAAATAAGGTTCATCCCAGTAAAAATGCTTTACTCGGGATAGAAATCGATGATTGTCTTGTTTAGACCATTCGATGGGAATAACTCCTGTTGCTAGATAATTCACAATATCGCCAAACCAAGGTTCGCAGGATACTTTCAAGAGCTGCTCGTCAGGGAAAGAGTCGTTTATTGGCAAGGTCACAGTAGGTGAAGAAGAAATGCGTGAAAGATGGTCGGCTACTACGTTTTCACATCCTCTCTTATCTCGTATGACAAGATCAAATTCTTGTAATAATAGGATCCAACGTATTAACCTGGCCTTAGCATCCTTCTAAGATAAAAGATGTTTTAGGGCGGAGTGATCGGTGTAAACCATAATTGGTGAGCCAATCAAGTAAGGCCTGAATTTTTCTAATGCAAATACAACTGCCAAGAGTTCTTTCTCGGTGGTTGTATAATTAATTTGGACATCATTCAAGGTCTTACTTGCATAATAAATCACATGTGGCATCTTATCAATGTGTTGTCCTAGGACCGCACCAATAGCAAAATCTGATGCATCACACATAAGCTCAAACGGGTGGTTCCAATCAGGAGATGATAGAACGGGGGCTATAGTGAGAGATATTTTAAGTGATTCAAAAGCAGCCTCACAATCCGAATCGAAGTGAAATATAGTATACTTGGCCAAGAGAAGAGTTAAAGGTCTAGCAATTTTGCTAAAATCCTTAATGAATCTCCTATAAAATCCTGCATGACCAAGGAAAGATCGTATATCTTTGACGCATTTGGGATGAGGAAGGATATGGATGACATCTATTTTAGGTCTGTCTACCTTAATGCCTTTTCGTGAAATGACATGTCCAAGCACGATACCTTCTTGTACCATGAAATGGCATTTTTCCCAATTTAAAGTTAAGTTCTTATCCTTACAGCGGGTAAGAACGGCGTCAAGATGACATAGGCAATCCCCAAATGAGTCCCCAAATATAGAGAAATCATCCATGAAAATCTCCAGAAAATTCTCGACCGTTTATGAGAATATCCCCATCATACACCGCTGAAATGTAGAGGGAGCATTGCATAACCCAAAGGGCATGCGTTTATAAGAAAAGGTATCGAAAGGACAAGTAAATGTTGTTTTATCTTGATCCTTCTCGGCGATAAGGACCTGGTTATATCCAGAGTATCCGTCCATGAAACAATAATATTCATGTCCAGCTAATCGTTCCAACATCTGGTCAATGAAAGGTAGTGGGAAGTGATCTTTCCTCGTTGCGGCATTGGGTTCTCTATAATCAATACATACACGCCACCCAGTTTGGGTGCATGTTTGGATCAACTCATTATCCTCATTAGTTATGACCGTGATGCCACACTTTTTAGGGACCACATGAATAGGACTTACCCATTGGCTATCAGAGATTGGGTAAATTATACCACTATCAAGGCACTTGACGATCTCTTTCTTTACCGCCTCCTTCTTGACGGGATTCAACCGTCGTTGTGGGTATCGGGTTGGTTTGGCTTCATCCATCAAATGTATATGATGTTCTACAATCAAGAGACTAATCCCTTTCATGTCTGCCATTGTCCAAATAAATGCTTGCCGATTTGATCTCAAGACCGTTAAAAGAGCGTTCTATTGCTCTAAAGCTAGAGAAGCGGATATGATCATGGGCAAAGACTCATTCTCACCTAAATATGCATATTTAAGATGAGAAGGTAACAGTTTGAGATCTAATGTCGGCGGAGAGACAATAAGAGGTGGGGTAAGGGGAATGATATTCGGATTCCCTAAGAAGTTCATAACTTGTATAGGATATTGACTCGGAAAGCGCTACTGACTTTTGTGATGAGTCAAAAGGTTCAAACTCGGAGGTGGACTCGTCAAAAGTGTCCTCACTAAGATACTGTGCAAGATCAAACAATGATGTACTAATGTCGTCGAGATCATTATAGCAAAGCTCATCAACCTTGAAGCTTTCGGGAGCTATCTCGTGGACAGAACAGACATCAAGTAAATGAGCAGAAAGTTCAGATGGTTGACTTCCTAGCTTGTAAATTTTAAGCTCAATTGTCATTTTCCTGAAGGTTAGGTTCATAGAACCGTTACGAAAATTAATGACAGCATTGGAAGCGGCTAAGAAGGGTCGACTGAGAATCACCGGTATTTAGTTCCGTGGGTTCTCTACAGGTTGTGTATCTAAAACAATAAAGTTCATAGGGATTATAAATTCCCCGACTTTTATCAACACATCCGTAAGCTCACCCATAGGTTTGGTGATAGATCGATCTTCCATCTGGAGAGTGCAGTGGACAGGTTTCAACTCTCCAATACCTAATTGCTCGAAGACAGAGTAAGGAAGCAGGTTAACACTAGCGCCAAGGTCGAGTAAAGCAAGATTAATATTCTTACCCCCTATAGAAATATAGATTGTAGGACAGCCAAGGTCCTTACGTTTCTTTGGTAATTGCTGGGTAAAAGCTGTGCTAACATTACTCGTCATGAACACTTTTTTCGGCACCTGAGTTCTTCTCTTCCTAGTGCACAAGTCCTTAAGTATTTTCGCATAAGCCGGAACTTGTTGGATAGCATCTAGGAGAGGGATATTTATCTTACCTGTTTAAACATTTCCATAATCTTCTCCATTTGTGCGTTAGTTTTGTTGGCCCTCAACCTATTTGGATAAGGAGCTTTATCAATAATAGTTGGGTCTAACATTTGTGGAGAAGTTCGTGTAGGTAGAACGAATCCCAGAATTGGAGTAAGGATCGTTTCAGGTTGACTCAACGAAGTGGGTGGAGGGTTCGAGCCTAGAGGAAAACGGAGAATAGGCTCGGAAGAAGATGAACTAGGGTCAGAAGTGGAAGTGGAAGTGGAAGTGGAAGTGGAAGCCGGGGTGCCATTGATTTATTCATCATTATCAACCTGTTCACCGAGTTAGTTATTCAGCACTCTTCCGGATCTCAACGTCGTAATGGCATTCACATTATGATATTTTGAGTGGACAGGATTTGGTAGGGGTAAAGATGGAAGTTTCCCTTTGTCTCTAGCACTCATTGCGGCATTTAATTGTGCAATTTGTTCTTCTATCAATTTTATACTCTCACCGTGTGAGGCGGAGTCCTTTTTTATGGTATCGATAGAAGACCTTATATCAGCCGACATTTGCAAGGAATGTTTCATAAACAAATCCAAGGTTCGTTCGAGTGAAGAGGAGTTTTCGGTACCGGCCGTTTGGAAAGAATTATTATAAGGTGCAAAATTATTGGCAGCATTTTGAAAAGTTAGTGGTTGAAAGGGGTGCTGATTTTGTGGTGGTTGCTGTTGTTGTGGAGGAACCCTTTGAAAGTTATTTTGGTTTGGAACCATATTTTGAGTTCGGTGTTGGTTCCAAGAAAAATTAGGGCGGTTCCTCCAACCTTGATTATATTTAGAAGAATAAGAATCATTTCTAGGTCGTTGCTGAAAAGCAGCATTAGTGTGTTCTTGACCTTGAAACGGAGAATTCAAAGGATATTCTTCCGTCAGATGTGATAGATCGAAACAGCATCCACACACGGTTTTAGGGAGTGTCACCAGGTTTAGGGAGGCTAATAAAAATTTGTTTTCCAAAGTTTCGAGTTTCTTTTGCATTGCTGCCATTTCGATTTTTACTGCTATAGAAACATCAAGTTGATGGATACCACCCCTAGATGATGGAATAACGCTTTCCCATTGCAAAGTGTTTTCAGCAAAATCTTCCAAAAATTTTCAAGCCTCACCATCGTCTTTAGACATGAAATTGCCTTGACACATGGTTTCAAGCATCTGTTTTATCATTGGATTAATGCCCTCATATATAATTCGGCACAGATTACATGTATGGATTCCGTGATGAGGACATTGGACATGCAGATCCTTGAACCGTTCAAAGCATTTCCAAAATGGTTCATTGGGAAGCTGGGAAAACTGGTTGATTTCACTCCTAACACGGGTGGTCTTATGATTGGGATAAAATTTCTTAAGGAATGCTATAAAGAATCCATCCCAATTGGAAATAGAGTGTGCGGGTGTGTTGTAAAGCCACTTTTCGGCTAAATCGCACAAAGTAAACGGGAGAAGACGTAAACGCATAGCATCCACAGAAAGTTGTGAAGTGCCCATCATAGCACATACGTTTTCGAATTTGGTGATAAAAACGTATGCGTCTTCAGACTCTAGACCGTGAAATTTAGGCAAAAGATTGATATAGTGTGATTTGATTTCGAAATTATCCCCATTGGCCGGTGGAATGAAAGACATGTAGAAAGAGGATCATGTATAGGGTAACATCTCTCTAGGAGAGATATACGCAGTAGATTCTGCGCACCTGCGGGTGGTGGCAGAGTAGTGTTATTGAAATTTGATGGAGAACCGTCCATCTCGGTGGTTGTTGTGGGTGGTGAGGAAAAATAAGATGAACAAATACCGAATTCGGAGTCGAAAAATGAAACGCGGACAAGACGGGCACTAGAATCCCGTGTCCAGCCGAGCGTGCACTAAGCGGGTTTAGCGCAAGTGGCAGTGTATGTGTAAATTAAAAGAAAGGTTTGTTTTACGGTTTGTTTTGAAAAATACGGATTTAGACAAATCACATAAATGCATAATCAACCCTAGATCTAAGGTCACCTGGGTCAAGTCACTAGACCACTCCTAGACTTCAAGAAGACAAATCGCAGGATAAATCCTCTACTACCTCTTTATCTCTCTTGTGGGCAGGTAAGTGGGAGGTATCCGCTATGTAAATAGCGGGCTTAATTAAGTAACCACTTGCCTTAGACACACTTGCCTCGACACCACAAAAGAAATGCGGATAAGCAGTAGATTACCCACGATCTTCCTCTGTCCTAATTGAGCACGACGATCCTTAGAGTCTTGGTCTAGATATTTTTTAATTAATGAAGGGTGATGCGGATGCTAGTTTTGTGATTTGTGGGGCTTAGGAAGGGTAATGAAATCCCCACCCAATCTGAATTTGGTCTTTGTCCCTTAATTTCCGTATTAAAATATGCAAAAACAACCAATATCAAAACAAGGAACAAGAATTTTTTTTAAGCGGCGGATTTTTGCAAAGAATCCTGCAGAAAAATTATTATTGGACTTTTCAGAGGAGAAAGGAGAAGATAGAAAATATATCAGAGAGAGCTGAAACCATAATATGTCCAAGATGCCGCGGTTCCGCCGCCAATTCCAGCTTCTTGCCGCGGTTCCGCGGTCAACTGGACAGTTCTTTGAACAATTTTTGGTTCTGATGCTCCCTTTGCTCCTCTGGTCTCGATGAAATGTCCTGAATCTTTATCTCCCCGCTACAGTGATTCCAGATTTCCTTGCAAAATTCACACACTAATCGTTAAGCACAGGATGCGTTTTTTAATTTAAATTTTGATGGAATAATAATATTTCAACCCAAATAGTAAGAACAAACAAATTACGCATGGATCGTCGGCAACGGCGTCATTTGATTGATTCAAAAAGAATAGGTAATAGTAACCGCAACCAATAACGCTGTCACGTGTAGCGAGAGTTAGTGAGTACGGGTCATCCTCTGAGATTCGAGAAATTCGTAAATTCTTACTTTAGAAGAGTCGAAAGAACTAGTAAAGAAATTTAAGAAATAGTTCAAGATTTAGTTGAAGTAATAGTTTCAAGAAATTCAAGAAATTGTTTTCAAGAAAGGAAATTCAAGAAATTGTTCAAGATTTAGTTATCAAGAAAATTGTAGAAAGCTTGTAGGATTCGAACGGAATTGGTAGCCATGGATGACTATTCAAAATGATTCATCTTATCTATTGGTAGAATTAACACTAGATTTATGGATAAAAATGAGAATTAGGGATCCCTTGAAGAAACTATGGTTTCTCCTTCATTGCCCCTTATCCATTCATTGATTGTCATTCTTATCTAACCTTTAACAAGAAGGATCATCAATCTAATCCCCAAATTGTGATGAAATTCACAATAAATTGATCTCGCTCACAATTTTGACATCGATGATTCTCTTTGCTAAATTTTATAATCTCTATAAGACTTAAGATGAATATAGGATTCTCCCACCATTTGATCTACCAAATTCCTTTGAATCCTAGCTAGCGGAGATTTACTCACACATTGTGAAAATAGTAGAATCAACAATCAAAGATTTCATAATGTGAAGATTTAAAGAAAGCAAGATTAAAAGTAATGATCACCTTTATTATTCAACTTCAAATTACAACTTCTTCAATCCGAGATTACAAGAAGAATTGCACTCGATCACACCCTTAAAAAGGAAATTTCTCCGTCGATCTTCGCTTCGCTCGATCACCGTGAGTCTTGGATCTATCGAGGATCACGTGCTCGTTGATGACGATCGGATTCGCGTAAAGGAATCTTGAATGATGTCGCTCAATGAATTTCTCAACGATTCTTGATCTTGGATCTTGATTTGGAATTGGATCATTTTTAGCTCTTTTCTTGATTTGGTTTTTGGATCAAAAGTTTCGAACCCCTCACCTCAAGGCTTAGGTCCTTTTAATGGCCCCTAATCAAGCTTCCCCTATAAGCTAGGTTGTTACAAAGAGGCTTCTAGAATAAGCTTGGTAGTTATCAAGTTTTCTCAACAAGCTAGTTTATTATAGAGAAGTTTCCAGAATAAGATTGTAACAATGAGTCTTCCCCAATAAGCTAGGACGTTGTGAAGATGTTTCCATAGAGTTCCCGACTCCGAAGCCCACAACTCGGCCACGAATCCGCGGCGACTCGGCCTAACTCGGCCGCGGTTCCGCGGCCAATTGGTAAGATCATGTCTTCAATTCTCTATGGTCTTATTCTGTTGATTTCTGGGTCTTTATTTGATATCTGGAATCTTCTTATCTCTTCTGAATTTCTGCCAGAATTTGATCCTTCGATTTCCTGTATTTTAATCGGCGAATTTCCGATTTCGATATCTGACCTGAGCTAATTTTTGCATAAGATCTCAATGAAGAATGTTAGAGATATTCAAAATTATGCATGAAATATTAAACACACAATTTCTTCATAATGTTGATTATAATGTATAACACATGGTAAATGATATTTTGCAGACGAACTTCTAATATGTGTTATATTTATAACAAATATCTTTAGATGATTAAGAAAAGTAAGGAAATTGTCATGTTAAAAATGCACTATTTACGACTGAACATATGCTATATGGTTGCTCTTTATCTTAACATGTACACTTATTGTCTCTCTATTACATGTTAATAAAGCCCTTAGGATGAGTACTTGACCACCAGGATTATGATGCAGATCATACTAGTGGGACAGAGGTAGTCGGTAACTACATCCTTCAATTGTTCCTAGTCGTGGGAGTATCGAGACAGGGCATCGATATTCCACAGTAGACTAGCGTATACGCTTCTCGACCCATATGATGGGCGATGGATGATCCCATATCGATTCGTGTTTGACATCAGAGATGGTATACAGGTGCTCAGTGGAGACTGGGTACACTGAACGGACTCGCCAAGAACTCCTAGATGGTATTATACCTATCGTCAGATAGCAGTTCTCTGGTGACACTGGTACACGTTAGTTTGTCAACCCGAGATCATCATAGAGTCTTGTGTGATTCCCACTTTGCTTTGATTTCCACCTTACCACGTTCAAGAGATCATGCAAAATGGTGGTTTTTGGGTAAAGTCCCGAGTCATATGGAGGCAATGAGCGATTGGAGGGGATTTCGTCTCTCCTGGTATTGGGGGTTGATGTTGCGTTATGCTCGATTGGCCATAACAGGAAATCCCAGGCCAGGGTTGCTGAGATCTACTGGTAAGTGTTATCAGTAGTTTCTTGAACCGTTATAGATCTCATATCGGCATGACTTATCAGGGCTATTGGGGTCTGACGTTTACCACCCCTAGGCTCAGATATGCGACATATCAGACGAAGAGACCGGACAGTACGGTAAAGTTACTTTATTTATTCGAAGGAGTATGAGCAGGTTTGCTTGTTGATCTTTTGATCGCTCAATACCCGGGTGGCCGCTACATTTAGCAGACCGCTTGCGGCTTGTGGGTGACTGATATGATCACCACCTACTGCCGGCGTATTGATGAGTCTTTAGAGTCCTACACAGAGGTTTCCTGGCTCAAGCAAAATGAAGTAGGAGCACATATGTGATATGTGCGGGACCGAAATTAATACAAGCATGTCATACCGTATTCTATTCTCGCGATATGTGATATCGGCCGGTTATATGTGATATAGCCGGGCTGTCGAATCAAGTGTTGATTCGACAAATTTATACATTTGATATTGGTCGGTTGTATGTGATATAGCCGGATTAATAAATCAAGTGTTGATTTAAGAATTTAATGTATAATTATATATTTGATATATTATCTTACATTAACTAATATTAACTCGCTTAAGTTTTCTTTTTCTGACTAGTGTACACTGGGTATATATCTGATATATATTAATATACATCTTTTGTGTAATGCTAGATGCCACATGTGACATGGGTGTATGAGACTCACACCATGCAAATAATAATGAAGGGTTTTATTTATGTAAAGTAAATCAAAATTGGTTGGAAATTTGTCACATGGTTGAAGCTTATAGAAGCTTGTAGAACCCATTGACTTAGTCCGCTAATTTTATCTCACTCCAGATATTTATTAACCTAAGCATTATTGTTAGCCATTGTTTATTCTCTACATGAGTTAGTGTATGACACCAACTCACCCATGGTTGCTATTTTCACTCATTATTCCATTCACACTTCATCTTCTTCCTCATCTCCAAAAAGCTTTCTAGATTCATGAGAGGTGAAGAAATATAGTGAGAAAAATAAATATAATGTGAGCAAAATTCCTACTTCATCATCCTTTACTATACTAGCCATTTAGTTTAGGGTGTTTGCTTCACTAATTCCATATTAGTGAAGAGGTAGCTTAAGTTGGTGTCTCCTCGACGTAGATCATCTTTGGCCTCAAAGACTTCTAGAAAGTTTGTTCCGTTCATCTTGTGGAGCCTTTCTAGAGTCCGGGAGTTCACTGCTTAGAGCGAAGGGAGTACTACACGGAGCTATTGAAATGAAGGACCGATCTACAAAAGTTGTATTCCATGTTCACTTAGATGTAAAGAAGTTTACATTGTTGTATTGTCTAATTCTCTAGTTAAGATTCTAGGGTTAGGGTTGTTTGGCATGGACGATGCCTCCCAAAACCCAGCGGCCGTGCTAGGCATCCCTACAATGGTTACCCAAAGAATTCACATAAACCAAAATCTCACTTCAAAACCACACTTCAAGTTTTAAAACATCTCAAAACATAAACTTTAAGTTGAATCTAGAGTTACAAAGGAAAGAGTTTACTAAAAGATGATTAAGATTTGCACCTTACCTCAAGATTATCTTGTGGAGAGCCTCAAGTTGCTAGGTGGCCTTAAGGATGAGGGTTTGATTTCCACAAGTGTTCTTAAGGGAAGAAGATAAGAATTTGGGGTGATTTTTGTAGTGAGTTTTAAGTGTTGGTGTGTATGATCTTAGGAGATAGAGTGAAAAATATGAAGAGGAGGTGAAGAAGAAGATGAAGGAGAAGAGGAGAAAGAGAATGGCTTCTCGTTAGCCATTCATAAGAAATATAAATATTCAACCATTCTCATGCCATACCATTGTAACATTTCAAAAATATAAAATATTATTCTTGGAATTTAAATAATAAAATAATATATTTCGCGAAAACTAGTCGATTTGCGAATTGGGGTTTTCGTAAAATGGTATAATTATATACCAATATTTGGAAAATAATTGGAGATTAAAATGATTTATTTATTAAAAAGATATTTATCAGATTTGGGCATTTTTATAATTAATTATATGCAAGTTTATACTAAACTTAATTAGTGCTCTACTAATCACGATTAAGCCAAATCCGTATTTTTAAATATCCATGGTTAGGGCACCATGGAATGTTTCATTTTATTGCATGTTGTTCATTTCTGTTTGTTTCATTTGCATTGTGTTTTGTTTTGTGAGAAAAAGAAAAGAAAAAAGAGACATGATGACTTTGAGGAAAGAGAGAGGGGACACACTTATGACACTTGAGCATGGGCATGTGTGAGAGAGAGTGTCATGACCCGAAATGACACGTAACTGGCACTTGAATCATGTGAAGCCTATAGGACCCCACCTAATTCAAGTAAGCCAAAAGCCCATAAACCTAAACCATTTAAAAGGAGGAGTGAAGGAATACTCATTTAAAAGTTAACATATAAAATCACCTTGAAAGTCGTAGTGAACATTTTTAAAAGCAACATCATATTTTCCCTAAAATTTCGGGGGAGTCTCCTTTGTAAATACCGGCCCCAAATGGGTACAAACATGCATATACATAAGTAATGAATGAAGGCATCCCCAAGCGGGAGCTAGCTCTTCGCCAATTGGCGGAAACCACCACGCAAGCAATATAATATACAACGCCGAAGGGCGGGGATCAAAACTCAGAAAGAAAATCAACATCCTCAAGAAAACCAGAGAAAACCCATAATAATACAACCGCATGACTCTAATGTCGAAAGAATATACAACTGGTCTTCTAAGTCTATCAAATAATACAAGTCTGGTTGATGGAGTTTACTAGGTACAACTGAAAAATATAAAGTACAACGGTGGTCACGATGCAAGTGAACCCACCTACCAAAGCAATCACCCGGAGGGAAGCAGTGTGCCAGCAAGCCGCAATGAAACCTCTACGGCCAAACCTACAAGAAACTTTGGCACAACGGGGGTGAGTTGCCAACTCGTGAGTAGAAAACATCACCGAGAAGAAATCGCATGTATGACTCTCTCCTAGGTCATACAATAAAATATACAATACTACAACAAGGGTAACAGTATATCATAAGTGTGATATCAAAGTACTCATGTCTGTGCCAGGAATAATAATATATCGATGCGTGACATGTACTAATGCACCATCCAACGTGTGTCCAGCAACGACACACAAATCCTGATAAAACTCGCATGCCCAGCATTGGCACTCAAAACCTCATAAAGTCTGTGTCCAACAGCGACACATAATACTCAAATCTCGGGCTCCGCATAATCAGGATCGGCCCATGGGAGCCGCATAATTAGTATCGGCCCATAACTCCGAACGGTATCCTCCGGATATCCGTCGAGTTTCCATACAATCACCGGTCGGTAGTGCTCCCCTGCCGGGCTCAACGCTATCATTTGCGATCTTCTTGCCCCGAGATACCGCACCGGGTCTACCAAGATCCCGCAGACGGTTTATCCCCCTCCTCGAATCGGGTATATGATACCGCTCAAGAACCGAGAAAACACATGGTGGAAGCCTCTCCCATCATATCACGAGAAAACCGCAAATTGCTTTTTGTTAGAAATGATAATAAGTGTATAAATTCTTGCGGTTTCTCCAAATCCAGAAATCTCATAGAAAATCCGAATCCCATAATCAAGAGTCAATAAATAGTGAATACCGGTATAATGCCCCATAATATTGCATGACAAATGAATATACACGTGCATGGATATCTAAGTAGAGGATGCAATATCTAAACTAGCATAGTAAAGATATATTGGAACTATCAGCTAGAAATTTATATCAGTGAAGTAATATTCTCTATAATGTATGTGACATGGCAGTTACCGATGATGATGTGTGTGAGCCGGCAAGCAAGTGTTCGTAGACATACGCATCATCGGTAATGGTGCTAGTGTCCTGATAACATGGGTTCATAATAACAAAAGAAATCATCAGTATAAGCATGCAATGCGATAAGAACAACATGAATATATGGAAAAAGATGTAGTAACCCCAACATATAAATATATACAGTTATATATACGAGTCATACAATTTTGGCATTTGAAATAGCACGAATCGTGGTTTTTAGAAAATAGGGGCTACGATTTTTATGAAAAGGTACGTCCTTTGAAAAATCCGTAATATCTCTCGGGTTGTCTTTTGAAAATACTCACGATTCATTAGTTTCTGAAAATAAGTATGACTTGAGCCTGGTCCAACCTCTTCTTAATCAACTAAAAGACTAAACTAAAGAATTAGTCGAAAAGGTAAGAAATCCACCTAAATTCCGAGTCGATATATCTAATAGTCGGCGATCCCGCCTCAATAGCGTCATGTATGGTAAAATATATAATATGACATCCTCGAGTCAAGAGTGCGGATAAATCATCATAATTATACTTCGTACGGTAAAATCCATCGTACGATATCCCAAAATCGGGGTACGGGTCAATTATCACATATACCTCATTATACATATGGGGTCATTATCATAATATCCTGAATTAGGGGTACCGTTCTATAGTTTAGTACATACCAATACCATAAAACATATATCCGCGTTGAATAAAATCATATCGCCCATCGATCCACTATAATATCATGTCGTATCTCATAACACGACCCAAATCACATAACCGATCTCACGGCATCATGCCCGATCACATCGACTCGTCTCCAAGTATCATATACTATCCTCATCGCCCGTGTATACGTATATGTATGTGTGTGTGTGTGTGTATACACACACCAACACATCCATATATATATACATATAAACATATACACCCAAAACTATATCACGTGTGTGCATGTGTGTATGTGTCAACCTTACTCTAGGGCTCGCGACTAAGAAACTAACTGAAATCACTTTCTTTCAATTAAACTAAAACCAACCCATGTCTACTAAAGTCTTTCTTGCTAAGTATAAACATCTCGCAACAACACATATGTATATATATAAACGCATCATACCCTACGAATGCGGGGGTGCTATACGCCATCCACCCGACTTCCCCCGTAGATATACATCTACTCACCTGGATGCCTCAGCTAATCTGATCCGATCTCCGCCTTGTCTTTTTCCGCGCCACATCCGACGCCTCTGCAACCGATCCTAGAATCGCACACAAGAAATTAAAAGGATAAATAAATGATAGTCACAGAAACAAACGATACAAGATAACCACGTGCACTAACTAGACGCGCACACACTTGGTGCACGAAACGCGCCGCGATAACGCCACAAACTACAACTAGGGTCACTATACGTGAAAATCCCCAAACCTAAAACCCAATCGCACCAATCGTGCGTTCACAACACATTAAATATTATATGAAATAGGTTGTACATCAACCAAACCTCAATTTTAATCAAATCGATTTTATTCCAAAAACCTAGTAAGCGTCAATTTCCATTTTAGTTCAAAACTTGACGTTTTAACAAATCTAGTGGCCACAATAATCACTTAACAGCTTAATTAAGCCACACAAACCCTTACTAAAATTTTATCTCACCTATTAGCAATAATTATAAAAATCTAGTTTGCAATTTATATAATTTGGACAATTTTAAATGTAACAATTTAGCAATTTAGCAACTAGATTAGGTTTTTCAAGTCTCAAGAGGTTAAACTACACATTGTAACCTTAAACAAGTGATAAAAACCCTAATTGAATTCAAACCCTATTCTCGAATTTCCAAACTTGCAATTGAAATCATATTACTAACTAAATAAGTTTGATTTAAAGTATTTAAACAACAAATTAACTATTGGTTTAAGATTTATACCTCACAATCATTTGGGATGAGATCCACACTTGCAAAACTTAGCCTCCAAAATTCTAACTTTTCTCCAAGATCCAAGTTAGTTTGGGTAAAAGAAAAATGGGTGAAGGTTTAATGAAGAATTTGTGAGATTCAGTGTGGATTATTGATGAATTTTGTGATGAATTTGGAGATGAAAAGAGGTGAAGAAGATAGGGGGCTGCAGCCATGGGTCTCGGCCAAGATGGGGAGAGGGAGAGAGAGAGAGGTGTGTGGGGTTTGAAGTCAACAAAAAGGTCCATACCTCAAATATCTAACTCCATACCCAATTTTTTAATATTTTCTTTTTATTTCATTATTTTCTTTCCTTTTGAAGTGGGAAACTTGGGGAATGGGCTGCCCATGGGTTTGGCCAGATTTTTTGGGTGTGTGGGTGTGTGAGTCAGAGTTGAAATCAAGTAACATGCAACCATACCCCAAGTCATCAAGTCCAAACCTCATTTCTATTTAATTTATTTTCACAATTTAAACCTTTTTCTTTTATATTTTCTAAAACCATCTTGACAACTTCTCTTCATTTCAAAAACAACATGTAACATTTTGGTTTAATGTGTCATGATGCACAAAACTTGTATTAACCCATTCCAATTTGTAATTATCACTAATTAAATTTATTAGTGAAGGCTTAAAATAATATTTAAAATAATTAATTACGGAAAATATTTTAGTAAACTAGCAATTTTATAAGTGACCCATTAAATAACAACTACTAGCAATTACATGGCTAGAATAGGTATAATTAAGTCTATGTTGAAAAATAACTATATCTTGGTTTTTACGGGAAACACCAGTTATTTTACCGATTATCGGAAATTTTACCTAAACGATTTTCAAAACGTTACAGTCTCCCCCCCTTAAAGAAATTTAGTCCCGAATTTAAATTTAAAAATCCCCCAAATACTAAAATATTTCAGCAAAGTACTCAAATTGGCGGGGCTCCGAAATCTTAATTACTTAAGACACATCTCAGCGCAATGCATGCGCATGAAAATGAGTATATAACTAAAAATCAAAACTCCGTCAAGCATCACGCAATCATCGGAGTCATGGTGAAGATACCAATGTCAAAATCCAATACGAAAACAAACATGATATACTCAAAACTATAACATGTACATAGTACGCATCGTTGTAAACTCGTCAAAACATACACGTTTATAAGAACGCCAACAGGGGGGTATGGCCGCGGTTCCGCGGCCATTTAATCTGGTCCCTTGATCAAGTTTTTGGAGCTT
Organism: Agapanthus africanus; assembly: GCA_030015575.1. NCBI lineage: Eukaryota > Viridiplantae > Streptophyta > Magnoliopsida > Asparagales > Amaryllidaceae > Agapanthus > Agapanthus africanus. The sequence goes on from CM057347.1 coordinate 262,359,753, forward strand.
CATCTGTGTGACATGTGGGGTTATCTGGAATCTTTGGAATTTGGAAATCTTCTCGTAGTTGCTGCCAGACTTGATTTCCAAGTTTTGATTTCTTAATTAGGCAGGTTTGCTTTAACAACTTGATTTCCTTTATTATAGTCCTTAAAATTCTGCACAACAACTCAAATGATATTTAGTAGACTTTGTTCTACTAGGATTTGGTCAATGATATTATTTGCATACATTTTCCTACCAAATGCTAATTATAATATATCAACACATGAAAAATATTATTTATACAGATAAACCCTCATATGTAAGATATATTATAATAAAGACCTTTTTTAATATGAAAATGGTAGGAAAAATATAATAACAAATGTGCAGTTTTATCAACTGAACAGATTGCCAGTTACATAACTCCTCAGCTCAATGGCCCAATATGGAAACGATGACGGGGCAGTTCTGCTCTGGCACATCCTCTAAAGTCTCTGGCCAACTATCTTGGTCAATCGTAACATGTCTTGTCGATGAAGCCGAACTCTGGCCTACTGGGTATGCATGATACGACCGATCCTGGGTCCAAGTCTTCTCGTGTAGTATTCCAGAAATATTCTGTCGGGACTTTCCCAAATTTCGTTTCTGCCGAACTGCCCGGAAGTTGTTAGTTAAATGTATGCCCTAGAGGCCATTACTGTACATGAGATGTATATTGTAGTGGATGCTGGGACATATATAGGGAGGACTTTCTTGCTCGACATGATAGTGCGCTATCTGGTTGCTCTTTATCTTAACATGTATACTTATTGTCTCTCTATTACATGTTGATAAAGCCCTTAGGATGTGTACTCGACATGCAGGACTATGATGCAGATCATACTAGTGGGGCCTGGGCAGTCCATGAGTACATCCTTCAATATTCCTAGTCGTGAGAATATCGAGACGGGGCATCGATTTTCCAGAGCAGACTAGCGTATATCTTCTCGACCCATGTGATGGGCGATGGATGATCCCATATCCATTGGTGTTTGACATCAGAGATGGTATGCGGATGCTCAATGGTGACTGGGTACACTGAACGGACTCGTCGAGAACTCCTAGATGGTATTATACCTCACGTCAGATGGCAGTTCTCTGGTGACACTAGTACAGCTTAGTCTGTTGACCTGAGATCGTCATAGAGTCTTGTGTGTCTCCCACTGTGCTTTGATTTCCACCCTACCACGGCTCAACTAAGTCGTGCAAACAGGTGGTTTTTGGGTACAGTCCCGATTCACATGGAGGCAATGAGCGATAGGAGGGGATTCGTCTCTCCCGGTATTGGGGGTTGATGTTGCGCTGTGCTCGACTGGCCATAACTGGAAATCCCTGGCCAGGGTTGCAGTGATTTACTGGTAAGAGTTATCAGTAGTTTCACGCTTGTTATGAACCTTACATCGGCATGACTTATCAAGCTACTGGGGTCTGACGTTTACCACCCCTAGGCGAGATATGCGACATATCAGACGAACAGACCGGACTGTGCCGTAAGTGTTACTGATTGGATTCGCAGGAGTGTGAGTAGGCTTTCTCGTTGATTTTCTGATCGCTCAATACCCGGGTGGCCGTTACGTTTAGCAGACCGCTTGCGGCTTATGGGTGAGTGATATGATCACCACCTACTGCCGGCGTATTGACGAGTCTTTAGAGTCCTACACAGAGGTTTCCTGGCTCAAGCGAAACGAAATAGGAGCACATATGAGATATGTGCAGGACCGAGAATAATACCAGTATGTGATACTGTATTCTATTCTCGCGATTTGTATCATCGGACGGTTATATGAGAAATAGCCGGGTTACCGAATCAAGTGTTGATTCGATATATTGATACACTAGATATTTGTCGGTTATATGCGATATGAACAGATCATTAAATCAAGTGTTGATTTAATAATTTAATGTATAATTATATATTTGATATATTACTTTACATTAACTAGTATAGGTTCACTTAAGATTGATTTTCTCACTTGATGTGCACAAGTTGTATATGTGATATATGTTTGTGCACTAGTTTGTATCATGATTGATGATACATGCAAACTTGGGTGTGTGTATGACTTACACCATATTTAAGATAATGGTTTTGATTTTTATTTATTTTGGTAAAACAAAATGGTGGCTTTCTTTGTCTTGGCTTGAAGTTTCATGAAGCTTTTAAGCATCTTTGACAAAGTCCACTCATTTTGTTTTGCATAAGATTTTCATTAACCAAACCATTACCTCAAACTATGGTTTAGTCTCTACAAAGGTAAACTCACCCATGGTTGCATTATGATAGACTTCACTTGATTATTCTTTTTAGATAATTCATTATTCTTATTCTTTTCTTTCTTCTTCTTCTTCTTCAAGAAGAAGAAAAGCTTACTAGAAATTTTCAAGTGAAGAAATAGAGTGAGAAATCAAAATCCAAAGTGAACCCACTTCCTATTTCATCATCCTCTACTACTTGCCATTTAGTTTAGGGTGTTCTCTTCACAAAGTTCTTGACCTAGTGAAGATGGAGCTTGAGTTTGAGTCTCCCCAATGTAGATCATCTTCAGCCTCGAAGTGAACGACCTAGCCCGCTCATTTCTTCGAGGAAACCATCACTAGAGTTCGGGATCTCGATGATCGCAGCGAAGGGACGTCAACACGGAGCTTTAGAAGTGCAGGACCGGATCTACAAAGGTTGTAATCCCTAACTCTTAGAAGTAAAGTGGTTTAATTGCTATTTGTTTTCGCCTAATCTCTAGTCTAAGATCCTGGTTAGGGTTGTTCGGCACGTCTAATTTTTGAATCGGGTATGGTTGATGCCTTGTACAACCTTTTGACAGTGCCTAGCAAGCCTACAGTGGTATCAGAGACAAGCTAGAGCTTTAGGCGAAGTCTAGATGAAGTTTAAAGTCCGATCGAACCCGGAAACCCCCACGAATACCCTTCTCTATATTTTTTTAAATATTGATTTTTTATTATTAAAAATGCTCAGAAAATTGAGCAGGGAAATCTAAGAATAACTGTAGAATACGACCTCCTAACTCCACTGTAGCGCCGAGGAACCGCGGCCGTACCCTGGTTTTGGCGGTGGTTCCGCGGCCGTATGTGGAGATTAGGGACTCGTTTTTCTACAGTTACACCCGTAGCTGTTTCCTGATTTTTCTGGGAAGTTTTAATTCTACTCAAGAGTTGAGTTTTCTGGGTTGTATTGGGGACTCTTTGATTCGATCGGATAATTTAACTTCGTTTAGTTGTTCCGGTTAATTTTTTAGAACATGTTAAAAAGTTCGACCAGGTATCAATAACTCACTTTTTCCCCTGCCGGAAAATTTCCAAGTGTTGGATTTTTCCGTAGTTTAAGAGCGTTCTAAATCGTGCAAGTTACGCGGTGGACCCTTTAGAAGACAACAAACCTTAACTCGATTATGTGACCATCTTGAACTGCCTTTTGAACCTTAGGGTTTGGGGCAGTATGGCGTTGCCACATGTGAGGCGTTGGCTTGACCCTTCTACGGCTGGACCATTGATACTGTGGCATATGATGGATGTTTTTAAACTCCCCTCAAGTGTTGAGAACTATTTGGGAAAACTTGGGTGTTTGATTATTCGATCGGAAAGTTTAACATTGTCTATTTATCTGGAATGTGATACATTATTTGGAATCCACAAGTAGTTATGAGATAACTAATTTGAATGTTATAAATCTAGCACTTTAGTCTCATTTGATCGGTTGCCACAGGATTTTGATGTGATCAAAAGTACGTTGCAATCACGTAGAGTACGCGGATACTCGCCGGGTAAACTTAACAGATAGCCACGCCCCATAGCCCCGGCCAAGTGACTGTAGGAAAACCCCGTCGCCAAAAGCATCTGTTCGGGTGCTCGTGGCAGCGGTGTTCCGCCTTAGTGCACTTCGTCGACGGCGTTGGGGGTGCGGCCGTCTACTAAAGTTTCCGACGAGCATTCGATCAGGATGTCGGGAATCTTGTTGAATTGCCCGACTTGATATTGAAAAGTGTTTTCGATATTGAGGCTAAAATGCGGGGTTTATAATTGTTAGGCATGTGATGTCTAAGAAATTCATTTGGTTAGGCATGCGATGTCTAAGGAGGTTGCGGATTCCAACTGTTGTAGTTTTACGCTTTCTTTTCTGCGACCGTAAGTGTAATATGTGGTGTATCGCCGGTTTCGTTACTATACATCAACGACAATTGGGATATGCATATTTACTTACGTTGATGATATGTGATGTTATGTGTTGCTGGATATGTTATATTGGATCGTCGTGATTTAATAGCCGAGGTTTTTTATGTGAGATGAGAGTTTTTCCTTTTAATTCATGTAAAATTCATTGTATGTAATATTCTTTTATTGGGGCACTTCCGGGCTGAGGATGATGTCACCATTGTATATTATTTACTTTTCTGCATTAGGATAGACCCAAGGCGGGGAGCACAAGTAAACGGGTTTTAGGGTCCAGTAGGAGATCATCTCGAGGAGTCGAGTCCGGGTCTCCTAAATCTAGAATTGGTAGGGTTGCTTGCCGCTCTCGTAGGGGTCTAGGGGTATAGGATTGGCTATTCATCACGACCGTTGAATCCGTGTTTTATACAGGCTCAAAATAAAATACGGACGTCCTAGTATATCTAATATTTCATATGTTGTTTTCTGCTGCGTTATCTGTGATGCGATCATGTGATATGTTCAGATAGATACTGTATATAGTATATATGATATATTATATAGACATTGCTTATGTTTTACACCCGCACTAACCCTGCCCCGCTCTGCCGTTAGTTACCTAACCTAACGGTGCATGACGGGACATCGAGGAGAATGCTGATGGCATAAGCGTACGTTGTATTTATCTGTGATGATTAGGTGACTTAGATGATGGGACATTCATTAATGAGATTAATGAAAGAAAATAAACCTAAATGATGTTGTGGAATCGAATTTCAAAAAATCAGGTAGCTCTAGTTGTTGCTTTGCATAGCGGTGTTCCTTGTAGAACATCCAGCACCTTATTCGATAAGGAAAGAGCCGAGATCCCTTCACCGGGAGTGACCTCTTTAGCAATAACTAGCAGATGCTACAACCTTCGGTTTGTCTTTTGACTGCTTTTCTATTTCTTGCTTTGCATAGTGGCATTGTGAATATCCTGCACCTCACTCGACGAGGAAAGAGCAGAGATCCCTTCACCGGGATTGACCTCTTTAGCGAAACTAGCAAAACCCTAAAAAACACTCCATTTTAAACCATTTGATTCTGCAGCGAGATCAAGTTCAAAGCGTTAAAGGTTTTCTTAAAAACCATCCGCAACCCTCCGTCATTTTAGGAAGTAGAGTACTTAGTATTCGTGTTGCGTTTGTCGACCATAGCCGATGCGTAGTGTACGGTAGCTAAGTGATGTCTTCCTACACAGCATATGATGCGATTAGTTAGGACAGCCATATGACTTTGTTGACCTTAGCCAAGGGTCATGTGGGTGGGTCTAATTAATCACGAAATGACGGGTAGAACTTGACCAGTGCTTATGATTTGTTGACCATAGCCAAGGTCATAGGTGCTAGGGGTAAAAACCATTATTGGGAGTTTCAAGTGTTGAAATTTGCAATGAGATTGCATATCTTCTATGAGATAGTTGGATCCCGATACCCACTGCGATTAATTGTTACTACTGGGAGAGTTTTGCACTTTGCAATTAGCCGATCAAGTAGGTGTCTAGAAAGGTGTCAACGGGGTTACGCCCCTGGGAAAACGAGGTTTATTTTAATTAGGTCCGTGCGAAAGCACGGGGAACCTCCCTCAAAGTACCGGTACTGGCCTGGCTGAAAGATTTGCGAACTTGTAGAGTGTAATTAATCCCGGCTACTCTTTCCTTTTAGGGTTTGAAGGAAGATTTGATTAAAACAGTGGGAGCCATCCTGATTAGATAAAATATATATAACCAATCTAATCTTGCAAGAGCGCACGCAGAATGTTTTCTTCTCTCTCTCTCTAGGTAGCGACCACATCACGCCTTAATCAACATAATAATATGGATGTATTGACCGAACCCGCTTGTTGTACTGAGCTGGAGAACGTTGGTCCCGCTCCAACTTATAATTGTTATAAGACCGAGCAGGAAATAGGGGAATACCAGGATTCCCATGCCGCCCAAATGAAGAAAGTGCATGATGATGCATCTTCTTCGGGTATGTTTATTACAAAGAACTGTTTCTCAGTATCCTTTACGTCCTGAGTATGAGATACCGGATCAGGATCCCATATATGTAATTTGTTACATAGGCTACAGATAGGTAGAGAACTGAGAACGGGTGATAAGTTTCAAGAGATGAAAACGGTGCAATTGTTGCAGCCAAGATGTTGGCAGTTATCACCCTGTATTTCCAAATACATTGATTCTGAATGAATGTTATTAGATACCGAACCTGACATACAACATCGTATCAGTCTCTTTATTTATTAAAGAAGGATATAATTTTGTATTGTTGGATAATTTTTTGAACATTTCCTATATCAAGAGTTGATCGGTTTCAGGCACGTTATCTAAAAGCATATACATTCTAAATCAGACCACAGTTCTTAACGTACAGAACACACACAAGAGGAAGAGTTCAGAAATGAATGAATCCTTTTTAAGGCATTGTAGAGTAGGTCATATCAATGCGACCCGATTAGCTAAGTTACATTTAGATGCATATTTAAATTAGTTTGGATTTACATCTTGTGAAACTTGCCAGTCATGTCACAAAGATAAGATGACCATAGCTCCGTTTACTTGAAACAGAGAAAGGGTTAGTAAACTCTTGGGATTGATACAAAATGATATATGAAGGTCCCCAGTCTACAAATGCCAGGACTGGTTCTTTATACTTACTTACATTCACTGATGATCTCTCAAGATTCGGACACATGTTCCTTTTGAAACACATGTCTGAAGCTTTTGAGAAATTCAAAGAATATAAGTAAGAAGTAAAGAACCAAAACGGGTAGAAGTATTATGTCCTATGATGAGATCAGGGAGGAGAATACTTGTGCGTGGAATTCCTGGACTATTCCAAACGAGAATGAAATTCTCTCTTAGTATTACTCCTATGTATACACCACAACACAACGGTGTATCGGGGCGGAGCAATCACACCCTATTAGATATGGTGTGCTTTATGATGAGTACTACTGAGTCACCTATTTCCTTTTGGGGGTTATGCGCTTGAGAAGCTGCATACCTATTGAATTGGGTTCGAATCAAATCAGTGCCTACCACTCCATATATGATATAGTATGGGAAGAGCCCATCTCTTAAGCAAGTTAAGATTTGGGGTTGTCCGGCCTATGTCAAAAGCGAAATCCGGACAAGATTGAGGCAAGGTCAGTTCTGTAGAACTGGAAGGAGTTCCAGCTACAAACTACAGCTGATGATTTGGTAGAACCAAAGGATTCAATAGTCCCCAACGAACCTCGGCCTCTTCGCCGATCAGCAGGGTTCCTCATCCGCCTGAGTGATACTTCGGTTTTTCGATGACAGTGGAAGTGAGGATTGCATCATGAGATGATGACCCAACTAATTTCGAGCAGGCCATCGAGAGTAAGGACTCTGTAAGAATGGATGGATGCTTAGCGATCTGAGATGGAATCCATATACACCAACAAAGTATGGACTTTGGATGCTATATCTGAAAGGTTAAATTCCCATCAGGTGCAAGTATATCTTGAGAAGATTACTTGGTGTAGATGGAAAAGTTGAGACTTTCAAAGCTAGACTTGTTAAAGGTTTTCGTCATCGACCAGGCGTGGATAATGATGAAACCTTTTCCAGTGGCTATGCTTAAATCCATCTGGATCCTACTTGCCATTGCTGCATACCATGACTGCGATATCTGGTGGTTGGGTGTCATGACTACTTTTCTAAATATTGATTTAGAAGAGAACGTCTATAAGAACACAACCAGAGGGCTTCGTAAACTGTGGGAGCAGCGAAAACGTCTGCAAGTTGCTTTACAGTATAAAGCAGGCATCGCGGAGTTGGAACGTCTGTTTTGATGTGGTAGTCAAAGTGTTTGACTTCATCAAAATTGTAGATGAACTTGTATATACAAAAGGGTTGTAGGGAGTATGGTGGTTATCCTCATATTGTACGTGGACGACACACTCTTGATAGGAAAAGAGTTTCCTATGCTATGCCTGGTCAATCTCCTCTTATCACATGGATTCTCCATATAGGATCAAAGTGATACCTCGTAAATCCTAGGTTTTATATCTATGAAATAGATCTAAATGGATATTAGGATTCTCACTAGGTGTAGTGAGATGGTATCAATCGATCCTGGGGAGAATCACTGGACAGCTTCCAGGGCGGTAAGGTTGACTGAATGTCAGTCATAGGCATTGTTTTTGCCCTCAGAGGAGGGACGGTATGTTGAAAGAGTTCCAAGCTAGATACCGTGGCTAACTAGACGATAAAGGCTGGTGACATCGCTATCAAAGATACTACCAAAGAGGCAGTTTGGGTGTATATTAGTTCATGAGATGAACTAGGTTCCTACCATTGTGTGACAACGGAAGTGTGGTTTTGACCCAGGAACCACGGTCCCATCAGTGACCCAGACATATTCCAAGGCAGTATCACCTGATCATAGAGATAGTTGATCTCCAAGGAGATCGAGGTTAGGAGAGTAGACTCAGAGGACAACACGGCGGATCCACTCACAAAGGCCTTTTCCCAGAGAGAGACTTTTATGGGATGGTTGAGTATGAGATACTACAACCACTGCTACAGATGACCCTAGTGCAAGTGGGAGATTGTTAGTTATATGTATGCCCTAGAGGCCATTACTGTACATGAGATGTATATTGTAGTGCATGCTGGGACATATATAGGGAGGACATTCTTGCTCGACATGATAGTGCGCTATCTGGTTGCTCTTTATCTTAACATGTACACTTATTGTCTCTCTGTTACATGTTGATAAAGCCCTTAGGATGTGTACTCGACTTGCAGGACTATGATGCAGATCATAGTAGTGGGGCCTGGGTAGTCTATGAGTACATCTTTCAATGTTCCTAGTCGTGGGAATATCGAGACGGGGCATCGATATTCAAGAGTAGACTAGCGTATATCTTCTCGACCCATGTGATGGGCGATGGATGATCCCATATCCATTGGTGTTTGACATCAGAGATGGTATGCGGGTGCTCAGTGGTGACTGGGTACACTGAACGGACTCGCCGAGAACTCTCAGATGGTATTATACCTCATGTCAGATGGCAGTTCTCTGGTGATACCGGTACAACATAGTCTGTTGACCTGAGATCGTCATAGAGTCTTGTGTGTCTCCCACTGTGCTTTGATTTCCACCCTACCACGGCTCTACCGAGTCATGCAAACAGGTAGTTTTTGGGTACAGTCCCGATTCACATAGAGGCAATGAGCGATAGGAGAGGATTCGCCTCTCCCGGTATTGGGTGTTGATGTTGCGCTATGCTCGACTGGCCATAACTGGAAATCCCTGGCCAGGGTTACAGTGATTTACTTGTAAGAGTTATCAGTAGTTTCACGCTTGTTATGGACCTTACATCGGCATGACTTATCAAGCTACTGGGGTCTGACGTTTACCACCCCTAGGCGAGATATGTGACATATCAGACGAGCAGACCGGACTGTGCGGTAAGTGTTACTGATTGGATTCGCAGAGGTGTGAGTAGGCTTGCTCGTTGATCTTCTGATCGCTCAATACCCGGGTGGCCGTTGCGTTTAGCAGACCGCTTGCGGCTTGTGGGTGAGTGATATGATCACCACCTACTGCCGGCGTATTGACGAGTCTTTAGAGTCCTAAACAGAGGTTTCCTGGCTCAAGCGAAACGAAATAAGAGCACATATGAGATAAGTGCGGGACCGAGAATAATACCAGTATGTGATACTGTATTCTATTCTTGCGATTTGTATCATCGGACGATTATATGAGATATAGCCGGGTTACGGAATCAAGTGTCGATTCGATATATTGATACACTAGATATTAGTCGGTTATATGCGATATGACCGGATCATTAAATCAAGTGTTGATTTAATGATTTAATGTATAATTTTATATTTGATATATTACTTTACATTAACTAGTTTCGGTTCACTTAAGATTGATTTTCTCACTTGATGTGCACAAGTTGTATATGTGATATATGTTTGTGCACTAGTTTGTATCATGATTGATGATACATGCAAACTTGGGTGTGTGTATGACTTACACCATATTTAAGATAATGGTTTTGGTTTTTATTTATTTTGGTAACACAAAATGGTTGCTTTCTTTGTCTTGGCTTGAAGCTTCATGAAGCTTTTAAGCATCTTTGACAAAGTCCACTCATTTTATTTTGCATAAAATTTTCATTAACCAAACCATTACCTCAAACTATGGTTTAGTCTCTACAAAGGTAAACTCACCCATGGTTGAATTATGATAGACTTCACTTGATTATTCTTTTTAGATAATTCATTATTCTTATTCTTTTCTTTCTTCTTCTTCTTCTTCAAGAAGAAGAAAAGCTTACTAGAAATTTTCAAGTGAAGAAATAGAGTGAGAAATCAAAATCCAAAGTGAACCCACTTCCTATTTCATCATCGTTTACTACTTTCCATTTAGTTTAGGGTGTTCTCTTCACAAAGTTCTTGACCTAGTGAAGATGGAGCTTGAGTTTGAGTCTCCTCGACGTAGATCATCTTCGGCCTCGAAGTGAACGACCTAGCCCGCTCATTTCTCCGAGGAAACCATCACTAGAGTCCGGGATCTCGATGATCGCAGCGAAGGGACATCAACACGGAGCTTTAGAAGTGCAGGACCGGATCTACAAAGGTTGTAATCCCTAACTCTTAGAAGTAAAGTGGTTTACTTGCTATTTGTTTTCGCCTAATCTCTAGTCTAAGATCCTGGTTAGGGTTGTTCGGCACGTCTAATTTTTGAATCGGGCATGGTTGATGCCTTGTAGAACCTTGTGACAGTGCCTAGCAACCCTAAAGTTATCACCTTTACTAAATCCATTCCTTATTCCGGAACTGCTGCATACTCATCACGACTTCTTCGAAAAGATATATCCATATTCAGCGCCTCTGTATGCGGGTCACATCTCTGATGTCAACGGAGTGGAACGTCATCTCGTCAAAATCTCGTACGAACCTCTTACTCCACTTTTCTCTAATGTGGACTAATTCGGACTCGTCTCTTCGTAGCTGTATGGACTGCGCTACATACGGCCATACTCATATCTAGAGTCTCCCTTTCGAAACTACGAACTCGACAGCTCAATATCTGGTGGTAGGTATCTATCCAACTACGCCCTCAGAAACTCTTCCAAATCGTCGGAGGAATACTCTTCAATCGTCCGTTTTTCTATCGACTCTCAACGTGCCTGTGTGAAGTCTTCTCCAGCTGAAATCAATCAATCTGATGACCTCGTATTGGGGTATGCAAACGAACCACATGCCCTAGTCATTCATCCATATGTGACTAGCGATCTTCTATCATATCCCTAAGTACAAACTCATGCTGTAATAGCTTCAAACATCTAGGGCGATATATTTTCAGTCGCAGCAATAGCTGGCTCATTCGTCCGCACGCTAAACAATGCCTAAATCCTCAAGAATAGACTATACATTAACGGTCATCACATTCTAGCCGGCCTTTAGCAGTGGCCCAATCCTCTTGTGTTGATATGAACTTTCGAGAAATCTTAGTACAAACAATCCGTCAAAACGCTCATGTGATGAAAAACACTATAAAACGACACGTCTATACAATCGTGTGTCATCGGAATACATCGTGGTCAGTCCTTTTCCATGACGAGCTCATGCAGACCACAACTCTAGCCGCAACTCTCTCTTCCCGCGCAACCGTGGCAACAGAAACCACAAATCGATATCGATGATGATAGATCAACGAACGGATAGAATACGGTGCAAAGAAATGTACATCCTAAGGCTTCTTAAGCGGAGTAGCGTATCGTAAGTATGCCGTGGAACATACACACCGTACGTCACTCTACTTATGTCACCCACTCCATCAACCAAGGTCAACCTACACGACGAAAATTCGGGTCTTATACCCCCTTGACCAAGTCTAAGTTCCGTAAGCTCAAGCCTGTAACATTTTGAAATATTTTAGATAATTAATTTATTTATTTAATTAAGTAGAAAATGTTATTTTAATTTTATTGTAATAAAAAGACCTTTTTATAAGTGGTAAAGTAATATAGTAAAGAAAGTGGCGGTTTATATAATATTAAGTGTCATGAGGGGTTTAGTGAAATGTTAGCTTTCTTATGTTAATTAATTTTAGATGTGGGTTATTATGTAAATGTGTAAAATTAGGTTTAAGGTTACATTAAACCTCCTAGACACCACACCTTAGATTCAACCTAATGGCCACATCTCCTCCTAGCATGAATAGCACACCATCCATCGTGTTGACACCACCTCCTAGCCTTTTCACTCCATACTCTTATCTGTTCTTATTTGTTCAGTTGATATATTGAGATTTAAAAAGAAATTTCCTAGTTTAAAAAACAAAATCCTAGACCCCACTTAAGAAAAAGAAAGAGAAATGACATGAAAGGCTAAGTGTTGTGCTTCTTACCTCAACCCTCAAGCTAGGAAAATTTATGCTAGTGCATCTTTGAAGGAACCTTGCTGTTAAGCTTTCAATAGGTATAAGTTTCAACTCTGTAGATCTTAGTTCAATACTTTTCTAACATAGAAGTATGATATCGGTAAAATATCGTAATTTTGTGGGATTATTGCTCTGTTTGAAACTGCTATGAGTTGGTTTATAGTTAGAAAAATCAAACAGTACCTTAAACTTGTAATTTTGACCTAGAATAACCAATAGAAACATGGACACATTCCTCGAGTTTTCGGCCGGCGACATCCATCAAAATTTCGAGCTCGCCGGTTTTGGTAGGGAGTTGGGTGTTAGTTTTTCTAGGGTAGCTCTCTGTTTATATGTTAGGGTTCCTGGTATTGCTAGTTTATGTTATATATTCAGTATATAAAATCTTGAAGCAAATATAAGTTTTGGGGTTAAAATTCTAAATACGATACGGATATTGTTAGTTATATGTATACCCTAGAGGCCATTACTATACATAGGATGTATATTGTACTGGATGCTTGGACATATATAGGGAGGGCTTTCTTGCTCGACATGATAGTATGCTATCTGGTTACTCTTTACCTTAACGTGTACACTGATTGTCTCTCTGTTACATATTGGTAAAGCCCTTAGGATGTGTACTTGACTACCTGGACTATGATGCGGATCATACTAGTGGGGACATGGTAGTCCATAAGTACATCCTTCAAGGTCCCTAGTCGTGGGTGTATCGAGACGGGGCATCGATATACAAGTGTAGACTAGCGTATACCTTCTCGACCCATACAGATGGGCGATGGATGATCCCATATCCATTGGTGTTTGACATCAGAGATGATATACGGGTGCTCAGTGGAGACTGGGTACACTGGACGGACTCGCCGAGAACTCCCAGATGGTATTATACCTTATGTCAGATGGCAGTTCTCTGGTGACACTGGTACAGGTTAGTCTGTAGACCCGAGATCGTCATAGAGTCTTGTGTGATTCCCACTGTGCTTTGATTTCTACCTTACCACGTCTAAGAGGGCGTGCAAAATGGTGGTTTTTGGGTACAGTCCCGAATCACATGGAGGCAATGAGCGATAGGAGGGGATTCGTCTCTCCCGGTATAGGGAGTTGATGTTGCACTGTGTTCGATTGGCTATAACCGGAAATCCCTGGCCAGGGTTGCTGAGATTTACTGGTAAGTGTTACCAGTAGTTTCTCGAACTGTTATAGACCTCTTATCGACACGACTTATCGAGCTACTAGGGTCTGACGTTTACCACCCCTAGGTAAGATATGCGACATATCAGACGATCAGACCGGACTGTACGGTAAGTGTTACTGGTTGGATTCACAGGAGTGTAAGCGGGCTTGCTCATCGATCTTCTGATCGCTCAATACCCGGGTGGCCGTTATGTTTAGCAGGCCGCTTGCGGCTTGTGGGTGTTTGATATGAGCAGCACCTGCTGCTGGCGTATTGACGAGTCTTTAGAGTCCTACACAGAGGTTTCCTGGCTCAAGCGAAACGAAATAGGAGCGCATATGAGATATGTGCGGGACCGAGAATAATGTGTGTATGTGATACCGTATTCTATTCTCGCGATGAATGTATCGATTGGTTGTATGCGATATAACCTAGTTATCGAATCAAGGATTGATTCGATAAGTTGATACATTGGATATTAGTCGGTCATATGCGATATGACCGGATCGTTAAATAAAGTGTTGATTTAATGATTTAATGTATAATTATATATTAGATATATTACTTTACATTAACTAGTGTTTGTTCACATAAGATGGATTTTCTCACTTGATGTGCACATTGTATATATGATATAGTTTTGTGCACTAGTTTGTATCATGTTTGATGATACATGCAACCTTGGGTGTATGTTTACTTTAAACCATGTTTAAGTGAATGGTTAGGGTTTTGTTATCATTTCTTGATTATTTATCTTATTTATTTATTCATTTTAGCAAGAAAAGAAATTGTTGCTTCTTTTGTTTTTCCTTGAAGCTTCAAGAAGCTTTGACAATTTTTGTTTCTTTTGCTTAACCTAACCATTCACCTAACCATAGTTTATTCTCTACACTCAACCATGGTTGCATTATGATAAGAATGACTTAGATTTTCTTTTTAAAACAATTCTTATCATATTCTTTTCTTCTTCTTCTTCTTCTTCTTCAAGAAGAAGAAACTTTGCTACCTTCAATGGTGACATGAGAAAAAGAGTGAGAAATCCAAATCCAAAGTGAACCCACTTCCTATTTCTTCATCCTCTACCACTTGCCATGTTGCATAGGGTGTTTTCTTCACAAGTTTCATGACTCGGTAAAGCTGGAGCTTGATCTTGAGTTGCCTCGACGTAGATCATCTTCGGCATCGAAGTCGACGACCTAGCCCGATCATTTCTTCGATGAAACCATCGCTAGAGTCCAGGATCCGATGATCGCAGCGGAGGGACATCATCATGGAGCTAAGGAAGTGGAGGACCGGATCTACAAAGGTTGTATTTCCATTCACTTAGTAGTTAAGTTGTTAACTAGTTGTTGTTTCGCCTTTACCTCTAGTTATCGATCTAGCATTAGGGTTTCTCGGCACAAGAAAAATTTGATTTTGGTATGGTTGATGCCTTGTGGAATCTCTTGAGTGTGCCTAGGAACCCTAAAGTGGTATCAGAGCTACTAGGCATTGGATGTCGACCTATGGGGGGTTCTCACTGTGTGACAGTGTGGCGAAGCAAAGGCTCTTACCCCCAGGGTGTCCCGAGACCGGAAGGTGTTCCGGCGGGTTGTAGTCCTCACGAGAGGGCATGCGTAAAATGTAGCGGCTGAGGGACTCGTTGGTGCCACGGCGACCCCATTGAATGGGGTGGCTGCCTGACCTACAGTGGTATCAGAGCCTAGCTAGAGCCTTAGGCGATGAGTAGACGAAGTTAGAAACCCGATCGAACCCGAAACCCTAATTCTAAATCCTTCTCTGTACAATTTTTAAAAACTGGTATTTTTGTGAATTAAAAATATGCAGAAAAATAAGCAGGGTTTTCTAAGAGTTATTGTGAAGCACGTGCGCATAAGTCGATTAAAGCGCGGCGGAACAGCGGCACGAGCATGGCTCATGCGGCTGTTCCGCGGCCACTTAGTCGCTTCAGTCAGTGCTGTTTGCACAGTAATGTTCTTCTGTCATTCCTGATTCTTCTGGATATTTTTATTTATATTCCACTATTGTGTTATCTGGGGTGTATTGGGGATTCGATGATTCGATCGGAAACTTTAACTGCGTCTATGTATTTTTCCGGATAATTTAGAATATGTTAAAAAGTTCGACCGGATATAAATACCCACTTTTTCCCTGTCGGGAAATTTCCAAGTGTTGGATCTTTCCGTGGTTTAATAACGTTTTAAGCAGTGCAAGTAACATGATGGACCCTCTAGAAGACAACAAACCTTAACTCGATTATGTGACCGTCTTGAACTGCCCTTTGAACCTTCGGGTTTGGGGCAGTACGGCGTGCCACATGTGAGGCGTTGGCTTGACCCTTCTACGGCTGGACCGTTGGTACTGAGGCATGAACTGGATGTTTTTAAACTTGTTTCATGTGTTGAGCTGTTTTGGGAAAACTTGGGTGTTTGAATGTTCGATCGGAAAGTTTAACATTTTCTATTTATCTGGAATGGGATACAATATTTGGAATCCACAAGTAGTTATAAGATAACTGATTTGGATGTGATAAACATAGCAGTTTAGTCTCACTTGATCGGTTGCCACGGAATTTTGATGTGATCAAAAGTCCGTCGCAATCTCGTAGCGTACGCGGATACTCGCCGGTAAAACTTAATAGATAGCCACGCCCCATAGCCCCGACCAAGTGACTGTAGGAGAACCCCGTTGCCAAAAGCATCCGTTCGGGTGCTCGCGGCAGCGGTGTTCCGCCTTGGTGCACTTCGTCGAAGGCGTCGTGGGTGCGGCCGCCTACTAAAGTTTGCGACGAGCATTCGATCAGGATGTCGGGAATCTTGTTGAATTGCCCGACTTGATATTGAAAAGAGTTTTCGATAATAAGACTAAAATGCGGGGTTTATAATTGTTAGGCATGCGATGTCTAAGGAATTCATTTGATTAGGCATGCGATGTCTAAGGAGGTTGCGGATTCCAACTGTTATAGTTTTACACTTTCTTTTATGCGACCGTAAGTGTAATATGTGATATCGCCGGTTTCGTTGCTATATGTCAACGACAATTGGGATAAGCATGTTTACTTACGTTGATGACATGTGGTGTTATGTGTTGCTGGATATGTTATATTGGATCGTCGTGTTTGAATAGCCGGGTTTTTTTTATGTGAGATGAGTGTTTTTCATTTTCATTCATGTAAAATCTTGTATGTAATATTCCTTTATTGGGACACTTCCAGGTTGCGGAAGATGTCACCTTTTGTATATTATTTACTTTTCCGCATTAGGATAGACCCAAGGAGGAGGGCACAAGTAACCGGGTTCTGGAGTCCAGTGGGAGACCAACTCGAGGAGTCGAGTCCGGGTCTCCTAACTCTAGAATTGGCAGGGTTGCTTGCCGCTCTCGTAGGGGTCTAGGGGTGTGGGTTTGGCTATTCATCGTGACCGTGGAATCCGTGTTTTATACAAGCTCATATTGAAAACACGGACGTCCTAGTATATCCAATGTTTCATATGTTTCTTCTGCTGCGATATCTGTGATGTGATCATTTGATGTTCTGTGATAAATACTGTATATAGTATATATGATATATTATATAGACGTTACTTATGTTTTACACCTGCGCTAGCCCTGCCCCGCTCTGCCTTTAGTTACCTAACCTAACGGTGCATGAGGGGACATCGAGGCAAATGCGGATGGCATAAGTGTACGTCGTATTTATCTGTGATGTTTAGGTGATTTAAATGATGGGACTTCATTAATATGATTAATGAAAGAAAAAGAAACCTAAGATGTTGTGGAATCGAATTTCAAAAATAAAACAGGTGGCTACAGTTCTTGCTTTGCATCGCGGTGTTCCTTGTAGAACATCCTGCACCTTATTCGATGAGGAAAGGGCCGAGATCCCTTCACCGGGAGTGACCCCTTTAGCAATAACTGGCAGATGCTACACACTTGGTTTGTCTTTTAATTGCTTCTATAGTTTCTGCTTTGTACAGTGATATATATGATATATCCCGCACCTCATTCGACGAGGAAAGGGCCGATGATCCCTTCACCGGGAGTGACCCCTTTAGCAAAACTAGAAAAGCCTCAAATACACTCCATTTCAAAATCATTTGATTCTACAACGATATCAAGTTCATTACGCAATAGGTTTTCAGAAAAACCTGTCGTAGCTCTCCGTCATTTCAGATAAGTAGTAGTTAGTATTCGTGCTGCGTTTGTTGGCCTTTGTAAGGGCGTAGTGTGCGGTAGCTAACTGGTGATTATCTTCTTATGCATATGATGTAGATTGGGTTAGGGTAGTCGTGCGACCTTGTTGGCCTTTGTCAAGGGTCGTGCGGGTGGGTTTAATTCAATCAGGAAATGACGGGTTGAACTTGACTAGCATCCTATGGTTTGTTGGCCTTTGTCAAGGTCATAGGAGGTTAGGGGCAAAATATTATCGGGAATTTCAAGTGTTGAAATTTGCAATGAGATTGCATACCTTCTATGAGATAGTTGGATCCCGATACCCACTGCGAGTAATTGTTACTCCTGGGAAAGTTTTACACATTACAATTAGCCGATCAAGTAGGTGTCTAGAAAGGTGTCAACGGGGTTACGCCTCTGGGAAAACGAGGTTTACATTAATTAGGTTCGTGCGAAAGCACGGGGGACCTCCCTCAAAGTATGGACACTGGCATGGCTGAAAGATTGGCGAACTTGTAGCGTGTAATTAATCCCGGCTAGTCTTTCTTTTTAGGGTTTGAAGGAAGATTTGATAAAAACAGTGGGAGCCATCTGATCTGTCGAAAATATTGTATTTCTAACACGGCAATTTCCCTACATTTTGCAGTCAAGTTAAGCTATCCGGTATTCATATCACCTATATTTGCAAAACACATGAAAAATACGGGATTACTTGTACTGTGTATTCAAACCAGCATTTTTAGGGAAATTGTGTGTTTTTCATGGCATCGCATCATCCTTGTATTGCGCAACTCTTGTCTTGGTGAAATTGTGCAGGAAATTCCAGAAGCAGGGCAAAATTTGGGAAAAGATCTAATAAAAGATATACCAATTCAAAGGCTAAAAATCTGGAGCAAATTCAGAAGTCCAAATAAATATCCAAGCATCAGAATAAGGCCCATATATCATCACCAGGCCACAGAAGAAAACATAAGGAGTAAGGCCGCCAAAGGGCCGCGGAACCGCGGCCCAAGCCCCCTTGGCGCGGCAGAACCGCGGCCACATAGTGAGATCATTTCTTCAAAATTCATCACATGCTCAATTGTAACGGCCAAAGCTTCCAGAAGACCCTAGAAGCTCCACGTGGCATCTCTAGAAGGCTCGGCTCAACAAACTATTGGAGGGAAATTCAAATTTAAAGCTTAACAAACTTTTAGGAGGGAAATTTAAATTTGGTGCTAACTAACTTATTGGGGGAATTCAAATTTCAATTCTAGATCTAAGATTTAAAAAGTCTATAAAAGGAAGCCTAGATCTAGAGGGAAAATGGTTCAAGAATTATCACCATCTTCTACCCACAAGTTTAGTGACAAAAGCTTGTGCCAAATTCAAATTCCCATCTCCAATTCAAAATCAAGATCAAGATCCCGAGATCAATTTGACCAAGAGAGCCTTCAACCTTTAGCAAGCGACGCCGGATTTCCAACGGAGCAAGAGATCCACGCCGATCCGCGACTCAAGGAGCCGAGCGAAGCCGAAATCGACGATCTAGTTCCTTCCTTTTGTAAATTCAAGAGAGTTGTAACGAAATTTGTCGATAAATAAAGGTGAATTTTCTATATCTTGCTTATCTTTTAATTCAAGCATAATGATTAGAATTCAATTTGTGATTGTGTTTGTGATCATGATGTTTGAGTAATCTCCGCTCGTGTAGGAGTTGTGACGATCTTTAGATGATGATGATTTAGATATTTTTACGATTCTTAAATCCTATAATGTTTGGAAATTCTAGTTAATCTAATGATTAATGACCTAGTTTCGAGATGATGCTTCCTAGATTGTGTTCACTCGAAACTAGGGATCAACTATTAAACATTTGATTAACTAGAAGCTCGAATTTGAATGCGATCCATCGAAAGGACAAAGGATGAGTTGCGAGATCCCTAATTTCCTCGCAAAATCCTTAACCCTCGATGAATTTGCATCGATCTAGTATCAATTCATTAATGGATAAGAATTAGTAATCTTTAGATCTCATCACATCTATAGATCCGATCTACTCCTACGAGCCATACTTCTAGTCTTGATTGTTGGTTGGAAATTATCTCTCATCCATATTCTTGCTCTTCAATGTTTCTTTTAGATCTAGATTTTTCTTACTTTTTGATCTACAATTACAAATCATGAATTGTTTTCTTTTCTTTGCCCTAAATTTTCAACTCATCTAATTCGAGAATTGAACGGAACTCACTTTCCCTGTGGACGATCCGCACTCAATCACAAGCTACACCCGACACCGTAGTTGATTGCGGTCAAATTAATTTTTGATTGTGATTTCTAAAATCTATTTTCTCAAAAACACTACACAATCGGAAATATAATCAATCAAAATGGCGCCGTTGCCGGGGATCGTGTGCTATTTGTTCATTTTTTGAAATTTGAGTTGAAAAGTTTACTCCATCAATATTCTTTAGATCAAAACTTGCACAAAATACTAATACTTGTTGTTGTGGTTAATTGCAAGGAGATCTGGAGCTTACTGTGAGATTGGAAAATTATTTGGAGAATTCTAGAGAGCTCAGGAGCTGAACAGGAGCATTACTAAATTTTTTAGTACAGAGAAGAGCTTTGGGAAGTGCGGATCCGCGGCATTAGGAGCTGTTTGCGGCGGAAGCGCGGCGCTTCAAGGGGTTCTCTGGAAAATATTTTGCAGGTAATCTCCAACTTTCTTATCTCCTCTCTAAACTCTGCTCCAACTAACAATTTGTTGCAGGTTTCTTTGCAAAATAATCGCTGCGCGCAAAAAGCAAAATAAAGTGTGCTTGTTTTTGATTTTGTGGTTGTTTGCATAATAAATACGGAAATTTAAGGGGCACGGCCAAATCCAGATTAGGTGGGGATTTCATTACCCTTCCTAGGCCCCAAAAAAAAATCACAAACCTGCATCTGCATTACCCTCATTAATTAAAAAATATCTAGAGATGACTCTAAGGACCGTCGCGCTCACTTAGGACAGAAGAAGGCCGTGGGTAATTCATTGCTTATTCGCGTTTCTCTTGTGGTGCCTAGGAAAGTGTGTCGAAGGCTAGTGGTTACTTAATTAGGCCCACTACTTACATAATGGAGAACCTCCCACTTACCTGGCACTTACCTGGCCACAGGAGGGACAAAGAGGCAGTGGAGGATTCTATCCTGCGTCTTGTCTTCTGGCAGTTAGGAGCGGTCTAGAGATTGGACCTAGGTGACCATAGATTTTTAGGGTATTGCTTGTTGCATCATACTATCAAAATCCGTATCATTTTTCAAAACAAACACCACACTCACTTCATTCCCCTAATTATAAATCACGCCGCCACTTGTACTAACCCCTTTTAGTGCAAGATAGGCTAGACACGGGATTCTAGTGCCCGTCTTGTCCGCGACCCCTCGATCGACTCCGAAGTCGGTATTTCTCCATTTACCTTTCTTTTACCTCCCACCACACCTACACCGATGGATCAGTCTCCATCAAACCTCTTTGCCGCTACTCTGCCGCCGTCCGTTGGTGCGCAGATTCCACCCCGCATCTCTCTCCAAGAGAGGTGTTACCCTTTGCGAGGTCCTCTTTCGACCTGCTTATCCATTCCACCAGCCAACGGGGATAACTTTGAGATCAAGCCCCAGTACATCAACCTTCTATCCAAATTCCACGGTCTCGAGACTGAAGACGCGTACGTTTTTATTACCAAATTTGAAAATGTATGCGCAATGATGGGTACATCACAACTTTCTGTGGATGCCATGCGTCTACGACTTCTTCCATTTACCTTGTGCGATTTAGCCGAGAAGTGGCTATATAACACCACCGCACATTCCATCACGAATTGGGAAGAATTCGTCGCGGCATTCCTTAAGAAATTTTACCCCATGCAAAAGACAGCTCGAGTCCGTAGCGAACTCTATCAATTCTCCCAGCTTCCGGCTGAACCATTTTCAAAATACTTTGACCGATTCAAGGATCTTTTGGTTTAATGCCCACATCACGGCATCCCGAGATGGGAACTTTGCCGAATCATATATGAGGGCAGTAACCCTACCACTAAACAAAACCTTGAAAACATGTGTCAAGGCACCTTTATGACCAAGGATGATGGAGAAGCATGGAAATTTTTAGAAGAGTTTGCTGAAAAATCACTTCAGTGGGAGACTGGAACCCAGCCATCGAGTAGGGGTGGCGTACACCAAATAGACGTATCCATAGGTGTTCGAGCTGAAATGCCAGCAATGCAAAAGAAGCTCGACGCTATGGAACACAAATTCCTAGCAGCCTCCCTAAACCCAATTTCACTCCCCAAAACCGTTTGTGGGTGCTGTTCAGACCCTTCTCACTTAACAGAAGAATGTCCATTGAACTCCCAGTTTCAAGGTCTCGAGCATACCAATGCTGCATTCCAAAGACCTAGGAACGATCCATATTCTTCTACATACAATCAAGGTTGGAGGAATCGCCCGAATTTTTCCTGGAACCAATCCCAAAACACGGTTCCAAACCCTAATCAATTCCAACGGGCTCTTCCTCCACAACAGCAACCACTTCACCTCACCCAGCACCTCTACCAGTCACAAAATTTCCAAAACCAGGTCAACACTCCTGCACCTTCTAATCCTATGCAATCGACCTGTTCTGACGAATTCTCTCAATTCGCTCAAACCATGAAATCACTCATGTCAAATTTCATGGAAGTGTCGGCCGAGGTTAAGTCTTCCGTCGGTGAGATAAAGAAAAACTCAGCGTCCCAAGCTGAGAGTATCAAAACGATGGAAGCTGAGATTGCACGACTTAAGGCCGAATTGAGTGCGAGAGAAAAAGGGAAACTTCCATCTCAACCCCTACCGAATCCTGGGCATTACAATGTAAATGCCATCACAATGTTGAGATCGGGAAGAATGCTGGATAACCATGTTGGGGAAGAAGTTGATAATACTGAGAATCCTATCAACGCCCCGGCTGAGTTCTTTCCTCACACACACACTTCTACGTCTGACTCTTGTTCTCCTACCCCACCACCTTCTCGCGAGCCTATTCTCCATTTCCCTCTAGGCTCGACACCTCAGCCCACCTCTTCTATCCCTCCACAGACGATCCCCACTCCTCTTTCAGGATCTTTTCTACCCCCTCTTCTTTCTCCTATGATGGACCCCGCACTCATTGCTAAAGCACCTTACCCGAACCGGTTAAGGGCTAACAAATCGAGTCCTCATATGGAGAAAATCATGGAAATGTTCAAGCAGGTTAACATCAACATCCCTCTCCTAGATGCAATTCAACAAGTCCCCGCTTATGCGAAAATTCTCAAGGACTTGTGCACTAGGAAGAGGAAGACTCAAGTGCCGAAGAAGGTCTTCATGTCCAATAACATTAGCACTTCTTTTATCCCCCAGCTACCAAAGAAACGTAAGGACCCAGGATGTCCTACGATATCAATTTCTATTAGGGGTAAAAACATCAATCGTGCTTTGTTAGACCTTGGCGCAAGTGTTAACCTACTTCCATACTCTGTCTATGAGCAGCTAGGGATTGGAGAGTTGAAACCTGCTCACTGCACTCTCCAAATGGCAGACCGATCTATCACCAAACCTAGGGGTGAACTAGAGGATGTGTTGATAAAGGTCGGGGAATTCGTATTCCCTGTAGACTTCATTGTTCTCGATACACAGCCTGTAGCAAACCCCCGGAGCCAAATTCCGGTGATTCTGGGTCGGCCATTCCTTGCCACTTCCAATGCTGTCATCAACTGTAGAAATGGTTCAATGAACTTATCATTTGGAAATATGACCATTGAACTAAACATTTACAGAATTGGAAGTCAGCCATCAGAACCCTCTGCTCATATCCTCGATGTGTGCTCTGTCCACGAGATTGCTCCCGAAAGTTGCGGAGTTGAGGAACTTTGCTTTACAGATCTCGACGACACTGCCACATCACTGTTTGACCTGACACATGACCTTAGTGAGGACACCATTTCAACGCTTGAGTCTGCCACTCCTGACTCACCACCATCCGAGTCTGTATCTTTTACAGGCTATGAGCTTCTCCGCGACTCCGAAAATCATTCAATGATCCCACCTTCTATTATTTCTCCGCCCGAATTAGATCTCAAAACTTTACCTTCTCACCTTAAATATGCATATTTAGGTGAGAATGAGTCATTACCGGTTATCATTTCCGCTTCTCTAGCATCAGAGCAAGAGAATGCACTTTTATCGGTACTGAGATCTAATAAGGAGGCGTTTGGTTGGACCATGGCGGACATCAAAGGGATCAGTCCCTTGATTGTCGAACATCATATACACCTGATGGATGATGCCAGACCAACCCGAGAACCACAGAGACGGTTGAACCCCGTCATGAAGGAAGCGGTGATGAAAGAGATCGTCAAATGCCTTGATAGTGGTATCATATACCCAATCTCCGATAGCCAATAGGTGAGTCCTATACATGTCGTCCCTAAGAAATCCGGCATCACTGTTGTTGTCAATGAGGCAAATGAGTTGATTCAGACACGCGCCCAAACTGGGTGGCGTGTATGTATTGATTACCGTAAACTCAATGCCGCCACGAGGAAAGATCACTTTCCTCTACCATTCATTGATCAGATGTTGGAACGCTTAGATGGACGTGCATATTATTGCTTTATGGACGGATACTCGGGCTATAATCAGGTCCCCATCGCCAAAAAGGATCAAGATAAAACCACTTTTACTTGTCCTTTTGGTACCTTTGCTTACAGTCGCATGCCCTTTGGGTTGTGCAATGCTCCCGCTACCTTTCAGCGGTGTATGATGGGGATATTCTCTGATATGGTAGAGAATTTTCTGGAGATCTTTATGGACGATTTCTCGATTTTTGGAGACTCTTTTTCCGATTGCCTATCGAATCTTGACGCTGTTCTTACTCGTTGCAAAGAGAAGAACTTGACTTTGAACTGGGAAAAATGCCATTTCATGGTCCGAGAAGGAATTGTTCTTGGACATGTCATTTCACAGAAAGGCATTGAGGTTGACAGAGCTAAGATAGATGTCATTCAAAACCTCCCTCATCCCAAAAGCGTCAAAGACATTCGATCTTTCCTTGGCCATGCGGGATTCTATAGGAGATTCATTAAGGACTTTAGCAAAATTGCTAGACCTTTAACTCTTCTCCTGGCCAAGGATACGACCTTCCACTTCGACTCGGACTGTGAGACAGCTTTCGACTCACTTAAACACTCACTCACTTCAGCCCCCGTTCTATCTTCTCCAAATTGGGACTACCCCTTTGAGCTGATGTGTGACGCATCCGACTTTGCAGTAGGTGCTGTCTTAGGACAGCACATTGAAAAGATGCCACACGTGATATACTATGCAAGTAAGACCCTGAATGATGCACAAATCAATTATACAACCACCGAGAAGGAACTTTTAGCGGTTGTATTTGCATTAGAAAAATTCAGGCCTTACTTAATCGGCTCTCCAATAATTGTGTACACAGACCATTCCGCCTTGAAACATCTTCTGGCGAAGAAAGATGCAAAAGGTCGGCTGATACGTTGGATCCTTCTGTTACAAGAGTTTGATCTTGTTATCAAAGATAAGAAAGGATGTGAAAACGTAGTAGCCGACCATCTTTCACGCATCTCTTCTTCCCCTGTGACCCTGCCGATCAATGACTCGTTTCCTGATGAACAACTCTTGAGCGTATCCAATGAACCATGGTTCAGGGATATTGTGAACTATCTTGTCACGGGACTTACACCCAGCGATTGGTCAAAACAGGACAAATACCGTTTCCTTTCCCAAGTAAAACACTTTTACTGGGATGATCCATATTTGTTTAAGTATTGTCCTGATCAGATCATTCGCCGGTGTGTCCCGAAAGAAGAATTCAAGAGTGTTCTTTCTTTGTGTCATGATCAGGCCTGTGGGGGTCACTTCGGTCCTAAAAAGACGGCGGAGAAGGTTTTGCAATGTGGATTTTATTGGCCGACCTTATTCAAGGACGCATTTGACTATTGCAAAACCTGTACACAATGCCAGTACACGGGTAGAATCTCACGGAGAGATGAAATGCCTCAGCAACCCATCTTGGTTGTTGAAATTTTCGATGTTTGGGGCATTGATTTTATGGGTCCCTTTCCCAACTCCTTTGGGAATTTGTACATACTGCTGGCGGTTGATTATGTCTCAAAGTGGGTAGAAGCCATTCCATGTCGCACTAATGACAGGAAAGTTGTCATTAAGTTCTTGAAAGAGAATATCTTTTCGCGATTTGGACACCCACGCGCTATCATTAGCGATAATGGGACACATTTCTGCAACAGGTCTTTTGAGACTCTGATGCGGAAATACGGAATCAACCACCGACTTTCTACACCCTATCATCCCCAAACGAGCGGGCAGGCTGAGATTTCGAATAGGCAGATCAAACTAATCCTGGAGAAGACTGTTGCGAAAAATAGAAAAGACTGGTCGACCAAACTGACGGATGCTCTTTGGGCATTTAGAACTGCATTTAAAACCGACCTAGGGATGTCTCCATACAGGATAGTGTTTGGGAAGGCATGTCATTTACCCGTCGAGATAGAGCATAAAGCATTGTGGGCTATTAAGGAAATCAATTTTGACCTCAACCAAGCCTGCAACTTTCGGAAGCTGCAACTTAATGAGCTAAGCGAACTCCGCGATGAAGCTTATGATAACGCTGTAATCATAAAGAATAGGACCAAGATTTTTCACGATAAAAACATTTTGAGGAAAACATTTTCACCTGGTCAACAAGTCCTTCTTTATGATTCACGACAACACCTTCATGCGGGTAAGCTTCGATCTCGGTGGAAGGGACCTTTTGTTGTGCGGTCTGTATACCCGCACGGGGCAGTAGAGGTAGAAAATGTTAAAAACGGCACATTTTTTAAAGTGAATGGACATAGACTAAAGCCGTATTTTTCCACTGACCCCACGGAGGAGCTCCTGTTCTTACAGGAGCCATTTTATTTGGATTAAAATTCCTCCGTCTCACTTTCATGTCCAGTGTATCTTTGCATCATCTTGTTGAATGGAGGTGAGTGAATAGAACAAGTTTGGGGGAGGTTCTTCACTTATATATTTTGCCCCCACTAATAAATTCCTCCCAGACTTACAGGTTTTTGTAGATATAGCGGATGGCAACAGTGAGGACACTGTTGAAAACAAGTTTCGGGGAGGTTTATGCTTAGTTTTGCATCATGTGCATATTATTTGCATAAGCACAAAACATTTCTTTAAAAACCATAAAAATTTAAATAAAAATTTCAAAAACCCATAAAAATTTTGTGTAAAGATTTTTTTGTAAATAATTCTTCAAAACCCATAAAAACCTATAAAAATTTAAAAATTTTCAAAATCCAGAAAAAAATTCAAAAATTTTCAAAACTCATAAAAATTTAAAATTTTCAAAATATAAAAATATTTAATACTTATGATAATAAAAGATTAGATAGTGAACAATTACATCCATGAGATTAGAAAAATTTAAGAAAACTAAGAAAATTAGAAGTTTTCTTATACGAACTAGTAATAAGTAGTTATGAGCCGTTGTCCCAAGGGTTAGTAAAATGAAAGACGTCACTAATCTTAGGATAAAAATAAGTCTGAAAAATAGTTTCTATTCTGGAAAGCCAAGCATTTTGAACGTTGATACCCTGCTATTCGCACTTACACACGTCTTAAAGCCCGGGTTAGTAGAGGATACCTTGAAATGCTCTTGTCTTAAAGCCAATGTAAAAAAAAAATAAAAAATGATGAAGAAAATGGGTGAGAAAAATGGACACTGGTTTTGTTATCACCGAGGGAAATAAAAAAAATATATAGCGAGGATGCCTCTTCATCTAGTGCCCTAAGGCCAACTGGTCTGGGAGTCACTGCTATACCTAAGGTGGTGCAAGACGAGGAAAATACACCAAATAAGCAAACACATGAGTAATCGGTCGGTTAGTACCTCAAGAAGTATTAACGGTCGCATGAAAGTGTGTGAGCTCATCGAAAAAAAAAATATACTGAGGCTGATGGGCAAGAGTATGATAGCTTGAATTGAATTCTCCGGGTGTAGGGATGTCTTTACACACACGCAGGGTTATATGATCGATGTTTGGAAGAAAGATAGAAATGAAGAATAAGACGATGTTTTATTGAGGGAGGACGTGATTTCTGACATCTTTTCATGACCATTAAGATAGGGCTCATGACAACCGAAAAGCTAGCTTAGTTGGAAACCATAATTTTCAAGGCTTTTCTTTTACAATTCTTGTCTTTAAATGTAATATTCATGGTCTTCCTTTTATTATTGGATTTTGTGGGTGCAATCCGCTGAAAACCCTCAGGAGACAACACTCCTCCTACTAGGGACACCTAGAGGTTTAAAGGCTTGTTGCACGTGCTCAGTGCAATCGTGTTGCCTACGAAAGTGTGCTTTTCTCTTTCTTTATTTTCTCCTTCTCTTTTTAATAAAACCGTTCGATCGAGACGATCGAAAATAAGTTTGGGGGAATTTGATCTGTCGAAAATACTGTATTTCTAACACGGTAATTTCCCTACATTTTGCAGTCAAGTTATGCTATCCGGTATTCATATCACCTATATTTGCAAAACACATGAAAAATACGGGATTACTTGTACTGTGTATTAAAACCAGCATTTTTAGGGAAATTGTGTGTTTTTCATGGCATCGCATCATCCTTGTATTGCGCAACTCTT
Source organism: Agapanthus africanus (assembly GCA_030015575.1). Classification (NCBI taxonomy): domain Eukaryota; kingdom Viridiplantae; phylum Streptophyta; class Magnoliopsida; order Asparagales; family Amaryllidaceae; genus Agapanthus; species Agapanthus africanus. The sequence goes on from CM057347.1 coordinate 262,388,481, forward strand.
GTCTTGGTGAAATTGTGCAGGAAATTCCAGAAGCAGGGCAAAATTTGGGAAAAGATCTAATAAAAGATATACCAATTCAAAGGCTAAAAATCTGGAGCAAATTCAGAAGTCCAAATAAATATCCAAGCATCAGAATAAGGCCCATATATCATCACCAGGCCACAGAAGAAAACATAAGGAGTAAGGCCACCAAAGGGCCGCGGAACCGCGGCCCAAGCCCCCTTGGCGCGGCGGAACCGCGGCCACATAGTGAGATCATTTCTTCAAAATTCATCACATGCTCAATTGTAACGGCCAAAGCTTCCAGAAGACCCTAGAAGCTCCACGTGGCATCTCTAGAAGGCTCGGCTCAACAAACTATTGGAGGGAAATTCAAATTTAAAGCTTAACAAACTTTTAGGAGGGAAATTTAAATTTGGTGCTAACTAACTTATGGGGGGAATTCAAATTTCAATTCTAGATCTAAGATTTAAAAAGTCTATAAAAGGGAGCCTAGATCTAGAGGGAAAATGGTTCAAGAATTATCACCATCTTCTACCCACAAGTTTAGTGACAAAAGCTTGTGCCAAATTCAAATTCCCATCTCCAATTCAAAATCAAGATCAAGATCCCGAGATCAATTTGAGCAAGAGAGCCTTCAACCTTTAGCAAGCGACGCCGGATTTCCAACGGAGCAAGAGATACACGCCGATCCGCGACTCAAGGAGCCGAGCGAAGCCGAAATCGACGATCTAGTTCCTTCCTTTTGTAAATTCAAGAGAGTTGTAACGAAATTTGTCGATAAATAAAGGTGAATTTTCTATATCTTGCTTATCTTTTAATTCAAGCATAATGATTAGAATTCAATTTGTGATTGTGTTTGTGATCATGATGTTTGAGTAATCTCCGCTCGTGTAGGAGTTGTGACGATCTTTAGATGATGATGATTTAGATATTTTTACGATTCTTAAATCCTATAATGTTTGGAAATTCTAGTTAATCTAATGATTAATGACCTAGTTTCGAGATGATGCTTCCTAGATTGTGTTCACTCGAAACTAGGGATCAACTATTAAACATTTGATTAACTAAAAGCTAGAATTTGAATGCGATCCATCGAAAGGACAAAGGATGAGTTGCAAGATCCCTAATTTCCTCGCAAAATCCTTAACCCTCGATGAATTTGCATCGATCTAGTATCAATTCATTAATGGATAAGAATTAGTAATCTTTAGATCTCATCACATCTATAGATCCGATCTACTCCTACGAGCCATACTTCTAGTCTTGATTGTTGGTTGGAAATTATCTCTCATCCATATTCTTTCTCTTCAATGTTTCTTTTAGATCTAGATTTTTCTTACTTTTTGATCTACAATTACAAATCATGAATTGTTTTCTTTTCTTTGCCCTAAATTTTCAACTCATCTAATTCGAGAATTGAACGGAACTCACTTTCCCTGTGGACGATCCGCACTCAATCACAAGCTACACCCGACACCGTAGTTGATTGCGGTCAAATTAATTTTTGATTGTGATTTCTAAAATCTATTTTCTCAAAAACACTACACAATCGGAAATATAATCAATCACCATCCTGATTAGATAAAATATATAACAAATCTAATCTTGCAAGAGCATACGCAGAGTGTTTTCTTCTCTCTCTCGACTGGTAGCGACCATATCACGTCTTAATCAAGATAATAATACAGATTATTGATCGAACCCGCTTGTTATACTGAGCTGGGGAAAGTTGGTCCCGCTCCAACTTATAATTGTTATAAGACCGAGCAAGAAATAGAGGAATACCTGAATTCCTATGCCGCCCAAACGAAGAATGTGCCTATGATGCATCTCCTTCGGGTGTGTTCATTACAAAGAACTGTTTCTCTGTATCCTCTAAGTCCTGTGTATTTGATACCGGATCAGGATCCCAGATATGTAATCTGTTACATAGGGCTACAGAAAGGTAGAGAACTGAGAACGGGTGATAAGTTTCATGAGACAGAAAACGGTGCAAGTGTTGTAGCCAAGTCTGTTGGTCACTGTCACCCTGTATTCCAAATACATTGATTCTGAACGAATGTTATTAGATACCGAACCTGATATACAAAATCATATTAGTCTCTTTATTAGTAAAGAAAGGATATAATTTTGTATTGTTGGATAATGTTTTGAACATTTCCTATATCAAAAGTTGATCGGTTCAGGCACGTTATCTAAAAGCATTGACGTTCTAAATCAAATTACAATTCTTAGTATACAGAACAAACACAAGAGGAAGAGTTCAGAAATGAACGAATCCTTCTTGAGGCGTTGTAGACTAGGTCATATCAATGCGACTCGACTGGCTGAAGTTACATTTAGATGGATATTTAAATCAGTTTGAATTTACATCTTGTGAAACTTGCCAGTCATGTCACAAAGATAAAATGACCATAGCTCTGTTTATTGGAAATAGAGAAAGAGTTAGTGAACTCTTGGGACTGATACATAGTGATGTATGCAAGGTCCCCTGTCTATACATGCCAGGACCGGTTCTTTGTACTTCATTACATTCTCTGATAATCTCTCAAGATTCAGACATATGTTCCTGTTGAAACACAAGTCCGAAACTTTTGGGATAATCACAGAATATAAGTTAGAAGTAGAGAACCAAAATACGGATATAAGTATTATGTCCTTTGATGTGATCAGAGAGAAGAATACTTTAGCATGAAATTCTTGGACTTTTCTAAAGGAGAATGAGATTCTCTCTCAGCATTACTCCTCCGTATACACCACAGCATGTCGGTGTATCGGGGTGGAGCAATCATACCCTATATGACAAGGTGTGCTCTATGATGAGTACTACTGAGTTACCTATTTCCTTTTTGGGAGTTATGCACTTGAGAAGCTGCATACCTATTGAATAGGGTTCAAATCAAATCAGTTGCCTACCACTTCATATGTGATATGGAAAGGGAAGAGCCCATATCTTAAGTTGGTTAAGATTTGGGGTTGTCCAGACTATGTCTAAAAGCAAAATCCGGACAAGCTCGAGGTAAGGTCTGTCATGTAGAACTGGAAATGCTCCAGCTATACAAACTGCAGCTGATGATTTGATGGAACCAAAGGACTCAGTAGATTCCAACGAACCTTAGCCTCTCCGCCGATCTAGCAGGGTTCCTCACCCACCTGAGAGATACTTCGGTTTCTCTATGACAGTGGGAGCGAGGATTGCATCATGAGATGATGACCAACTAGTTTCGAGCTGGCCATCAGGAGTGGGACTCTGTAAGAATGGCTGGATTCTTAGCGATCTGAGAAGGAATCCATGTACACCAACAAAGTATGGACTTTGGTTGCTATATCTGAAGGGTTAAATCCCTATCAGGAGCAAGTATATCTTGAGAAGATTACTTGGTGTAAATGGAAAAGTTGAGACTTTCAAAGCTAGACTTGTTAAAGGTTTTCATCATCGACCAGGCGTGGATAATGATGAAACCTTTTCCAGTGGCTATGCTTAAGTCCATCCGGATCCTACTTGCCACGGCTACATACCTTGACTGCGATATCTGGTGGTTGGGTGTCATGACTGCTTTTCTAAAATGATGTTTCAGAAAAGAGTGTCTGTAAGTACACAGTCAGAGGGCTTCGTAGACAGTTGGAGCAGCGGAAACGTGTGCGAGATGTTTTATGTGATAAAGCAGGCATCGCGGAGATGGAACGTCTGTTCTGATGTATTAGTCAAGGAGTTTGACATCATCAAAATGGTAAATGAACCTTGTATAAACAAAAGGGTAGTAGGGAGTATGGTGACGATCCTCGTAGAGTACGTGGATGACATACTCTTGTTAGGGAAGGAGTTTCCTATGCTACGCTCGGTCAATCTCCGCTTATCACAATGATTCTCCATAAAGGATCAAAGTGATACCTCCTAAATTCTGGGTTTTGGATCTATGAGATAGATCTAATTGGATGTTAGGATACTCACTAGTTGTAGCGAGATGGTATCAATCGATCCTGGGGAGAATCACTGGAAGTGTTCCAGGGTGATAAGGACGACTGAATGTCAGTCACAGGCATTGTCTTTACCCTCTATGAAGGGACGGTATGTTGGAAGAGTTCCAAGCTAGATACCGTGGCATAATAGATGATAAAGGCTGGATACATCGCTACTTAAGATGCTACCAAAGAGGCAGTCTGGGTGTATATTAGTTCATGAGATGAACTTCGTTCCTCCCATTGTGTGACAATGGAGTTGTGGCTTATGCTAAGGAACGCCCGTCCCATCAGTGATCCAGACATATTCTTAGGCATTATCACCTGATCATGGAGATGGTTGATCTCCAGGGGATCGAGGTTAGGAGAGTAGACTCAGAGGACGACACGGCGGATCCACTCACAAAGGCTTTTCCCAGAGAGAGACATTTTTAGGATGGTTGAGTATGAGATACTACAACCACTGCTATAAGATGGCCCTAGTGCAAGTGGGAGATTGTTAGTTATATGTATACCCTAGAGGCCATTACTATACATAAGATGTATATTGTAGTGGATGCTTGGACATATATAGGGAGGACTTTCTTGCTCGACATGATAGTATGCTATCTGGTTACTCTTTACCTTAACGTGTACACTGATTGTCTCTCTGTTACATATTGGTAAAGCCTTTAGGATGTGTACTTGACTACCTGGACTATGATGCGGATCATACTAGTGGGGACATGGTAGTCCATAAGTACATCCTTCAAGGTCCATAGTCGTGGGTGTATCGAGACGGGGCATCGATATACCAGTGTAGACTAGCGTATACCTTCTCGACCCACACAGATGGGCGATGGATGATCCCATATCCATTGGTGTTTGACATCAGAGATGATATACATGTGCTCAGTGGAGACTGGGTACAGTGGACGGACTCGCCGAGAACTCCCAGATGGTATTATACCTTACGTCAGATGGCAGTTCTCTGGTGACACTGGTACAGGTTAGTCTGTAGACCCGAGATCTTCATAGAGTCTTGTGTGATTCCTACTGTGCTTTGATTTCCACCTTACCACGTCCAAGAGGGCGTGCAAAACGGTGGTTTTTGGGTACAGTCCCGAATCACATGGAGGCAATGAGCGATAGGAGGGGATTCGTCTCTCCCGGTATAGGGAGTTGATGTTGCACTGTGTTCGATTAGCTATAACCGGAAATCCTTGGCCAGGGTTGCTGAGATTTACTGGTAAGTGTTACCAGTAGTTTCTCGAACTGTTATAGACCTCATATCAACACGACTTATCGAGCTACTGGGGTCTGACGTTTACCACCCCTAGGCAAGATATGCGACATATCAGACGATCGGACCGGACTGTACGGTAAGTGTTACTAGTTGGATTCACAGGAGTGTGAGCGGGCTTGCTCATCGATCTTCTGATCGCTCAATACCCGGGTGGCCGTTACGTTTAGCAGACCGCTTGCGGCTTGTGGGTGTTTGATATGATCATCACCTGCTGCCGGCGTATTGACGAGTCTTTAGAGTCCTACACAGAGGTTTCCTGGCTCAAGCGAAACGAAATAGGAGCGCATATGAGATATGTGCGGGACCGAGAATAATGCGTGTATGTGATACCGTATTCTATTCTCGCGATGAATGTATCGATTGGTTGTATGCGATATAACCTAGTTATCGAATCAAGGATTGATTCGATAAGTCGATACATTGGATATTAGTCGGTCATATGCGATATTACCGGATCGTTAAATCAAGTGTTGATTTAATGATTTAATGTATAATTATATATTAGATATATTACTTTACATTAACTAGTATTTGTTCACTTAAGATAGATTTTCTCACTTGATGTGCACATTGTATATATGATATAGTTTTGTGCACTAGTTTGTATCATATTTGATGATACATGCAACCTTGGGTGTATGTTTACTTTAAACCATGTTTAAGTGAATGGTTAGGGTTTTGTTATCATTTCTTGATTATTTATCTTATTTATTTATTCATTTTACCAAGAAAAGAAATGGTTGCTTCTTTTGTTTTTCCTTGAAGCTTCAAGAAGCTTTGACCATTTTTGTTTTTTTTGCTTAAGCTAACCATTCACCTAACCATAGTTTATTCTCTACACTCAACCATGGTTGCATTATGATAAGAATGACTTGGATTTTCTTTTTAAAACAATTCTTATCATATTCTTTTCTTCTTCTTCTTCTTCATCAAGAAGAAGAAACCTTGCTACCTTCAATGGTGACATGAGAAAAAGAGCGAGAAATCCAAATACAAAGTGAACCCACTTCATATTTCTTCATCCTCTACCACTTGCCATGTTGTATAAGGTGTTTTCTTCACAAGTTTCATGACTTGGTGAAGGTGGAGCTTGATCTTGAGTTGCCTCGACATAGATCATCTTCGGCATCGAAGTTGACGACCTAGCCCGATCATTTCTTCGACGAAACCATCACTAGAGTCCGGGATCCGATGATCGCAGCGGAGGGAAATCATCATGGAGCTTAGGAAGTGGAGGACCGGATCTACAAAGGTTGTATTTCCATTCACTTAGTAGTTAAGTTGTTAACTAGTTGTTGTTTCGCCTTTACCTCTAGTTATCGATCTAGCATTACGGTTTCTCGACACAAGAAAAATTTGATTTTGGCAAGGTTAATGCCTTGTGGGACCCATTGAGTGTGCCTAGGAACCCTACAGATATATCGTGTCACGATTTCTGTTTCTGCCTGTTGCGACCAGAATAGGGTTAGCTCTGGTTAAACTAGGTCCAGTTAACTCACAATATTCTCACATAGCACGTTTCGTATGTAAGTCTATTAGTTTCATGTTTTCGCCATATCGGATTTTAGCCACTCTTATACGAAAGTTAATTTCGATGTTAGGTCCGACTGCGGAGACCGCAAGGAAGGGAAAATGATTGATAACATCTGAGTAGCTTCGACGTATTCCGGTGAGTAGATTTAACATCTACCGGGGGATTTTGTATAGATGGCGTTATACGCCCGTAATTAATAGTTGGATAATAATTTCCTTTATATTGAGTATATGTTTAAAACTAAGAAACTTCATCATATGCATTCATATCTATAAAATAACACTTGCTAGAACACTGCACGAATTATCGATAAGTCATGTTGCACGCGCACATACCTATATGTTACACTACACCTCATCGATATTGACAAGTCACGTATCATTTAGAACTTGCCATATCTTATATGATTCCCTTCATACCATAAGCATCATTATTAGTGGTTGTGTGCATCATAGTTATTAATTGATACCTATCATGTCTTACTTTCAATTCGTTGTTAATTGTGGCACAAGGTGTATTGGATTTAAGGATTTCTGGTTTTAAGTTTTATACACTATTAAGTTATATTCATTGATTCTTCATGATTGATGTGATACGTCCACCATGAGATGTCGTTTTTTATTTGGATTTACTCCTAACCGAGTGGGGGGCTATACGGTTGCAGATTTATACGTTATCCAGACTGAGTGGGGGGGATATACAGTTGGATATATGGTGGACCCGATCGAGACCGAAGGGCAGGATAGCCGCATGTGAGGCGGGGAGCCTAGCGAGGATACTCGATACCGGAGATAGTAATGAAACATGGCGGATATCTGGGAGATACCGACCGATGTTGTGGATTGACAGAATCGTTCGAGGAACGATGTCTGCTGAAAATAAAAGATTTGTGTCGATGTTGGACACGGAAAAATGAGCCTTATTTGGAAAAATTTTGATATTGGAAATACTTGATGAGATTTCAGTGTTGTTTTAATACATTTAGTTAATACCTTTTCATGGTATCATACATTATACTTATAATTATTGTTGATAACTCTAGTTCGTCATACTTACATTATCAGCTGTTAGATGTTAGTTTATTCACTGAGTTGGAAACTCACCCCCGTTGTGCCATAGTTCCTTGCAGGAGACGCGTTAATACGTAGCAGCAGTGCAGATCCACTAGTCAGCTTTATCGCTTATTTTTCTAGGTGGGTTACCTACATAGTAACCTCCTATTTTGGTATATGTATTTTGGATCTAGTATTACTCTATCAGACCCTGTATATTTGACTTAGAACGAGATATGTCTGTATATGTTTTAAATTCGATTGAGTGATATCGTCTAGTTGTGTTAATTTATGCTTTTTCTATGTATGCATGAAATTCTCCTCTTGATGCGTCGTATTATTATTGCGTATTGATTCCGCTGTTGGCGTTGTTTTCCTCCGAACTAGGGATGCAACTTATTTAAACACTTTATAACTTCTTTTATTAATGATTAATAAGGAGGTGTTGTCGAACATTTTAAATGCTAAAAATCAGTTGTTTAGATTTGATTTCTTAAAATCATTCGACATACTACCTCATCCTTTTACTTAAAAACTAAAAGTTTCTAAATTCAGCAAAAAGGGTTTTTGATCTTGGTTTTTGGCTTACTCAGATTGTGTCGACATCTTTAAATGTCATACAATCTAAGTGCTGATCACATCTGAATTTCGGGTCGTGACAAAGTTGGTATCAGAGCTTAGGATTAACCATACGGAACCGAGTAGTGAATTGAAGTTAGTTGGCTTAAAGTTATGTAGGTTGACCCTTGGTTTGATGGAGTAGGTGATTTGAGATGAGTAGAGTACAGTACATATGTTCTGCGGCATATTTACGCTACGATACTCAGCCTAAGTAACCTTAGGATGTATATCTTGCTTAATCCTTCCTTTGACTCCCTATTATTGTTGTTCCAATTCATACGCTTTATCAACTCTCATTTCATATTCCAGTTTCTATGGCTACGCGAGCTAGGCAAGCCCCAGCCAGGGATGCAGCTAGGACGAATCCGCCTGTGACGGTGACAGACACACCGGACTTTCTGGCGGTACCTGAGCATGTTGATCCTCCTCCTCCTGATAGACTGACTAGGATAGAGGAGGGCATGTTGGGCTTGCAGCAGATGGTGGGACAGTTGGATGAGGCCACCCGTGTACAGAGACAGGATCAGGAACCGACCATGGTTGAGCCCGATGTACAGCCCAAGCAGACTGTCGCACTTGTAAACTCGAGGGTGATGGAGGTATCACTTCCGGAGTTTATGAGGTTAGACCTCCGGTGTTTACAGGGACCGATGCAGCAGAGGATCCTCAGTCCTTTCTTGATAGGATGGCTGATTGAGATATTCTGATGCGAGGTCCGTGGAGCTGACTAGCTTTTGATTGGAAGGACTTGCACAGGCATGGTGTGAGTCGATGGAGAGAGGGCGAGACACTGGTCTTCCTCCGATGTCATGGACCGAGTTTTCTATGGTTGTCACGCCCCGAAAGTACGGAACATGACCGGCACTTAAACTACGAAACGTCTCGAGGCGTACGTAATCTAAGTAAGCCGAAAACCCAGAAATCCAAACCAAGAAAAGTAGTAGAGTGAAGGAAAACCAATTTAAAATCAAGTAGTTTTAATAGCTTAAGCCGAGTTATGCGGTTTTAAAAACATCAAGTATTTCCTGAAAATTTCGACAGAGTCTCCTTTGTAAATACTGGCTCCCAAACGGGATACAACATGAATAGTATATGAAATCAATAAAAAGGCATCCCCAAGCGGGAGCTAGCTCTTCGTCAATAGACGGTCACAACCACACAAGCAGTATAATATACAACGCCAAGGGCGAGGATCAAAACTCAAAAGGAAACTCAAAACCACAAGAAATTCATAGAAATATAACGCGCGACTCTAAGGTCGAAAAAAAATAACATCACTGGTCTCTATCTCAAAATAAATACATGTTTGGTTGATGGAACTTCTAGATACAACTGAATAATAATATACAATGTATAATGATGGGTACGATACAAATAAACCCACCTACTAGAAAGTCACCCGAACGAAACTGTACCCGCAAAGCCGTAAAGAAACCTGTACGGCGAACCCTGCAAGAAACTGGGGCACAACGGGGGTGAGTTGCCAACTCGTGAATAGAAAAACATCTACGAATAGAAAACGCATGTATGACGCAATCCTAGGTCATACGATCAATATATATCCTCAAATATATAACATGCAGCCTATAACAATGGCTAGGGTAAATATCTAACCCGAGTGTAATCCCATGTGCCTGTGCCAGTGCCTTAGGTAGCAATATATCATATGGATGATGTATGAATGCATGAAACAGAATGCATGTACTGATGAAAACTGCTGTCATAAATTAGTGAGATTTCTGCATCTTTTTATAAACGAGGTATCATAAATGAAATCAGCATAAACAGTGCCTAGCATCGACACAAAACGAGTATCCAAATCTCTCGATATCTCTGTGTCGCAATCTCTGTACCTCAATATCTCAAAATCTCTGTATGTCAATCTCACTATCTAGGGCGCTGTCAGTCCAGACCGGCCCCTACCATCAATCTCAAGACCACGACGGTATCCTCCGGATATCCGATACGTCGGGTAAAATCACCGGTAGGTAGTGCTCCCCTGCCAGGCTCACATCGTCATCATCACGCGCTTCTTGCCCCGGGGTACCTTACCGGGTCCACCATATACCCAAAACGGTTCATCCGTCTCCTCTAATCGGGTCTCGAAATCCATCAGCAAACTCATGGTGGACGACTCATACATCATGGGAAAACCGCGCTTTTCATTTAAAAAGAGAGAGAAGAAGTTTGTATAAGTTTTGCGGTTTTCCCCCAAATCCAGAAAATCTTATGGAAATCCGAATTCAAAACCTCAATAGCACGTAAAATAGTGAATATATGCATGAGAATCCATGAATGCGGCATAACAATGAATAAAAGTATGCATGAAGTAGCAGGTAATAACTACAATGTCTAAACTAGTATATAAAGCAAGTACACTAATATCATGTCTAAACTATTAGCTAACAGGCTATGTCAATGTAATAGTATTTCCAAGTGTACGTGACATGGCAATTACCGATGAAGATGTGTGTGAGCCGGCAAGTAAGTGTATGTGGTACATACGCATCATCGGTAATGGTGCTGGTGTCCTAACTGCATAATGTCAACAATGCAATATGAAATAACAATGTAAATATGCGATGCGGAGCGAGCAACCAAAATGAGCGGGAGCTAAATATTAAACAATGGTGCCATTTGAAATAACACGAATCGCGGGGTTTTGAATATAGGGCTACGGTGGTTTTTGAGAAAGGATACGTCTTTTGAAATATCCGTAGATCTCTTGACCTGTCTTTTAAAATACCCACGATCCGCTAGTTTTGAAATAGGTAGGAGTCTAATCTAATCTAACAACTACACTAAACTATACGGCTGAACTACAGGTAAGGAAACCGCCTATCATCTGAGTCGATACATATACATACCTGTATATATACAGTCGGTGATCCCGCCTCAATAATATCATATCCGATACCATATCTATAAGCAGGCATCCCAAGTCAAGAGTGCGGATCAATCATCAGTATAACTCGTATGTAAATCCGTCGTACGGCATCCCAAATCTGGGTACGGGTCAATATCACATTCATCATACTATTCACCTGGTATCCTTTTTATCAAATATCATGATCGGGATACTGATCTACGTCTAGTACAATACTGCTACCGCCTAAGTATGCATGCGCGTGTGTGAAACACTACGTCAAGACCCGTTACAACGTCATGTCATATCTCAAATACGAACCCGGCTATATCACCGATCTCACCGCCTCAAATCAAATCTCATCGACTCATCTTAAATCCTAAGTACATCCTCATTATCCATGCATGTGTATATGAATGTACATATGCATAGTCCCATACCCACGCATATATACATATATACACATCCCAATCGGCTCACAAGAAAGTAATGTATGCAAGTCTGTGTGTGCGTATGTGGGTATAACAACTACTCTAGGGTTTCGCAAATAACCCAAAGCTAATCCATGAACACATAATCATAACACGAATAAACATTCTCGTATCTTGAAACACCTATATAAACATATATATATGAGCTACACTACGGACTGCGGGGGTGCTATACGCCATCCACCCGACTTCATCCCGTAGATATAAATCTACTCACCTGGTCCTCGCTAGCCGGAGCCGACGTCGCCACGTGCTTGCTTGTCGTCTCGAAGTCCTCATGGGTTACCTACATATCATGACGTACATATCGCATTAAAATCCGACTCATGACCAAAACGACGCACGAATCCCAAATAGGTCAAAACCTATGGTTGCTTTCATAAATCAATCCAAAAACCCTCGATGTCGGCGTACAAACGCCAAACCATCGAGAAAAACCCAAACACACCCATTTATACATTCAAAAACACTAATTATAATATGAAATAGGTTGCAATTCACAAAAACCTCAAACTCACTTTAAAAGCTATTTTTCCGAAAATCTAGCAAGCAAAATTAACCGTTTTAGTACAAAACTCGATGTTTAAACAAATTTAGCGGCCACAATATCCACTAAATATCATAACTAAGTCATATAAACCATTTCTATAATTTATTCTCATAAATTTGCATAATTTCCAAAATTCTAGTTTGCAAAAATATCAATTTTTAACACCTTTTATAGCAAAATTCACAATTCATCAATTAAGCTTGGTTTTGCATGATCTAAATTGCTAAACAACAAATTAAAATGTTAATAAAGTCATCAAAACCTTAATTAGATTTTAAATCACCCATTTGGAACCAAAAGCTAAAAACTAGTTTGCATAAATAAAGCTAAATTGGATATTTTAATGTTACAATTAGCACTAAGCAACAAGATTACATTTTGCATGCCCTAAGATACAAAAATACATCACATAACCATGCACAATTGATCACCATTCAACTCCAAAACAAAACCTCACTTCAATTTTATAAACCCTAATCTTGAATTTAGACTTGAAATTTAAAATCTAAACTAAACCCTTCATTAACATAATTTGAAGTAATAACAAACAACCCAAAAAAAAGAACAAGATTTATACCTCATAACCATCTTGAGATCAACATGTAACTTGTCTCCAAAATGCAAACTTTTCACCAAGATCCATGCTTGATAGGTTAAGGAGAAATGGGTAGGACTCGGATTTGAGTTTTAACTTGATTTTTGATGGAATTTTAAGCATTTTGTGGATTTTTTTTGAGGTGAAATGAGAAAAATAAGAGGGGGGAGAGGGCTGCTGCAGTAAGAGGGTGTGGTCGGCTGGAAATGGGGAGGGAGAGAGAGAGAGAGAGTGGTGTGGGTATAAGGAATAGTCAAAGTCAACAAAGTCAAGCTTCTATCTTTATTAAACCCCTTTTTCTTTACTCTTCTTTTGATTTTTCTTTTAACAATTCAAGTGGGGAAAATGAGGGGGCACTTGGGCTGCTGATTTGGAGAGGGGAGAGAGGGTGTGGGTGAGTGTGGGTAAGGAAAAAATGATAAATGCTATACCCCAATATCTATTTACACTAATATCACCGAAAAAAGCCTTTTTCTTCGATATTTTCTAAACCGTTTTGGCAAACGATTTCGTTTCAAAAACCACATGATAAAATTTTATTTAAAGTTTTATGATGCACAAAATTTGTTTCAACTCATTCCAATTTGTAATTTTCCCTAATTAAATGTATTAGTGACGGCTTAAAATAATAATAAAATAAATTTTTTTTCAGAAAATTTGAAATTTCATCAGTGGCTCAATAAACACCAAATACTAGCAATTACATAGCTAGAATATGTATATTTAATTTTTATAATAAGATATTTGCATTTTGAGTTTTTACAGAAAACCCCCTTATTTTACCGATTTTCCGAAATTTCACCGAAACGATTTTGAAAACGCTACAATCTTCCCCCCTTAAAAAATTCGGTCCCCGAATTTAAAGTAAAACTCCCCCCAAATACTAAAACGTCTAAACCAAAACCATCAAGTCGTCGGGGCTGCGAAATTGTAAATACATAAAACAAATCGTAGCGCAGCGCATGCGCATGAAAAATGAGCATATAACTCAAATCAAAACTCCATCAAGCATCCCGCAATCATCGGAGTCATGGGGAAGACACCAATGCCAAATCCAAAGCAAAACCAGTATGATATAACTCGAAACTATACATGTAAATATCGAATCTATATATGTAAATATCTGAAGGAAATGAATGCCAAATATATTCAGGTACTGTCCTCTGGCTAGTCCTGCCCAGTATGAAAACACATACCAAATATCCCAAAAATGTACTGCTCTATAGGTTAAATCAATCCCAAAATACGCATATGAATACTACGTGCGTCTGGTGCGCACGGAAATCAAAATCCATATACGTGCCATACAAGCGCACAGAAACAACATCTAAGTGCATCGGTTGTGCACACAACATCTGTCATAGGCAACGTGTGTGCCTGACAGCAAGGACAGGTGCGTCTGACACGCACGAAGAATCTCGATTTAGTGCATCTGGTGTGCACCAAAATCGTATCTCATAACATGCGCCCAACATGCGCGAAAAACCCCAAATCAGGTGCATCCATCATGCACGAAATCATGAAATCCAATATCAAGCACCGAACAAGCGCAAAATCCAATCAAGTGCACAAGGTGCACAAAACAAATATCGAACATCACAATCGAAATCGAAGTCCAGTGCATCTAAGTGCACAAAAGGCGTATCATTGCACTGCAAGCATATATAAACTATACAGAGTGCAGGAACCAAATCGTGTGCGTGCATATGCACAAAATCAACTCAAATGTCTAAAACCGTAAAATCACAAACATGTGAAACCAAAGCACGAAAACGATATCAAGTGCAACACTGTGCAAAGATCGTAAATTCTCAATCATCAAAATCAAATCATGCGAATAAATCACCCAAAACATCGAAATCAATAATGGCGGAATAGTACCGCTCAAGCGCATCCTCTAAGAATCTCGGGCCAACTGTCCGGAAGTCATCGTCCTTTCCTATATCTGCATCTTGCTCTGGAACGACTGCATACTCATCGCGACTCCTTCTAGAAGGTAAATCCAAGTATAATGCCTTGGCATGCGTACCGCATCTCTGATGTCGGCTGAGTGGAACGTCGTCTCATCAAGATCTCGTACGAACCTCTTACTTCACTTTTCTCTAACGTCGACTGTTTCGGACTCGTCTCGTCGTGGCTGTATGGACTAAGCTCCAATGGCTATCCTCGTATCTGGAGTCTCCCAAGAATGCATCTCACCACATAGCATCCGATTGAAGTCGAACCATTCGATCGATTCGTTGAAACCTCATAATCCCCCAAGAGCTTAACATCTTGGTACAGTTTAATAGTATCGAATATATATACCACAGCATCGGTGGTCCAGCCGTAGAAGGGCAAACCCAAGCCTCACTAATGGCGACGTGGAACTGCCGCAAACCCGAAGGTTCAAAGGCTTTCATACGGTCATTAAGTCGAGTTAGGGTTTCATTCTTCTAGAGGGTCCATGGAATTGCCTGCATGTCTTTTCGAATAATTTAAACTTGGAATAATAGGTTTCTGACAGTCAATCGTCTCTGTCGACTCTCAACGTCTCCGCGTGAAGTCGTCTCTAGCTGGAACCAATCTATCTGATGACCTTGCATCGGGGTAGGCGAACGAACCACCTGTCCTAGTCATTCATCCTCGGGTGACTAGCGACCTTCTATCATCTCTTAGTACAACTCGTACTGCAATAGCTCCAACATCTGGGGCGATATCTCATCGTTCGCAGCAATAACTGGCTCACCCGTCTGCACGCTGAATAGTGCCTCAATCATCATGAATAAGGAATACACCCACGGTCATCAAAATCTGGTTGGCCTCTATCATTGGCTCGATCCTCTGGTACTGATCGGCACGTCCGAGAAATCTCGTAAAGGCGATCCGCCAAATGCTCGTGGCGTAAAAACACTGTAAAAAAACACATCTCCACAATCGTGTGTCGCCGGAATTACGCCCTGGTCAGTCCTCGTTCGTGACGAGCTAGTGCTGACCGCAACTCTAGCCGTAGCTCTCTCTGCCCGTAATCGTGGCAGCAAAGCAATAACTGGTACCGATGAGGCTAGATCAGGAATGAATATAATACCGAACAAAGAAATGTACATCCTAAGGCTTCTTAAGTGGAGTATCGTATCGTAAGTATGCCGCGGAACATACCCACGGTACGTCACTCTACTTTAGTCACCTATTCCATCAACCAAGGGTCATCCTACGCCCCGAAGGTAAAACCTAACGCTCTGATACCAACTTTGTCACGCCCCGAAGGTACGGAACATGACCAGCACTTAAACTACGAAACGTCTCGAGGCGTACGTAATCTAAGTAAGCCGAAAACCCAGAAATCCAAACTAAGAAAAGTAGTAGAGTGAAGGAAAACCAATTTAAAATCAAGTAGTTTTAATAGCATAAGCCGAGTTATGCGGTTTTAAAAACATCAAGTATTTCCTGAAAATTTCGGCAGAGTCTCCTTTGTAAATACTGGCTCCCAAACGGGATACAACATGAATAGTATACGAAATCAATAAAAAGGCATCCCCAAGCGGGAGCTAGCTCTTCGTCAATCGACGGTCACAACCATAGAAGCAATATAATATACAACGCCAAGGGCGAGGATCAAAACTCAATAGAAAACTCAAAACCATAAGAAATCCACAGAAATATAACGCGCGACTCTAAGGTCGAAAAAATAACATCACTGGTCTCTATCTCAAAATAAATACATGTTTGGTTGATGGAACTTCTAGATACAACTGAATAATAATATACCATGTATAATGATGGGTACGATACAAATAAACTCACCTACTAGAAAGTCACCCGAACGAAACTGTACCCGCAAAGCCGTAAAGAAACCTGTATGGCGAAACCTGCAAGAAACTAGGGCACAACGGGGGTGAATTGCCAACTCGTGAATAGAAAAACATCTACGAATAGAAAACGCATGACGCAATCCTAGGTCATACGATCAATATATATCCTCAAATATATAACATGCAGCCTATAACAATGGCTAGGGTAAATATCTAACCCGAGTGTAATCCTATGTGCCTGTGTTAGTGCCTCAGGTAGCAATATATCATATGGATGATGTATGAATGCATGAAACAGAATGCATGTACTGATGAAAACCGCTGTCATAAATTAGTGAGATTTCTGTATCTTTTTATAAATGAGGTATCATAAATGAAATCAGAATAAACAGTGCCTAGCATCGACACAAAACGAGTATCCAAATCTCTCGATATCTCTGTGTCGCAATCTCTGTACCTCAATAACTCAAAATCTCTGTATGTCAATCTCACTATCTAGGGCGCCGTCAGTCCAGACCGGCCCCTACCATCAATCTCAAGACCACGACGGTATCCTCCGGATATCCGATGCGTCGGGTAAAATCACCGGTAGGTAGTGCTCCCCTGCCAGGCTCACATCGTCATCATCACGCGCTTCTTGCCCCGGGGTACCTTACCGGGTCCACCATGTACCCGAAACGGTTCATCTGTCTCCACGAATCGGGTCTCGAAATCCATCAGCAAACTCATGGTGGACGACTCATACATCATGGGAAAACCGCGCTTTTCATTTAAAAAGAGAGAGAAGAAGTTTGTATAAGTTTTGCGGTTTTCCCCCAAATCCAGAAAATCTCATGGAAATCCGAATCCAAAACCTCAATAGCACGTAAAATAGTGAATATATGCATGAGAATCCATGAATGCGGCATAACAATGAATAAAAGTATGCATGAAGTAGCAGGTAATAACTACAATGTCTAAACTAGCATATAAGGCAAGTACACTAATATCATGTCTAAACTATTAGCTAACAGGCTATGTCAATGTAATAGTATTTCCAAGTGTACGTGACATGGCAATTACCGATGAAGATGTGTGTGAGCCGGCAAGTAAGTGTATGTGGTACATACGCATCATCGGTAATGGTGCTGGTGTCCTAACAGCATAATGTCAACAATGCAATATGAAATAACAATGTAAATATGCGATGCGGAGCGAGCAACCAAAATGAGCGGGAGCTAAATTTTAAACAATAGTGCCATTTGAAATAACACGAATCGCGGGGTTTTGAAAATAGGGCTACGGTGGTTTTTGAGAAAGGATACGTCTTTTGAAATATCCATAGATCCCTTGACCTGTCTATTAAAATACCCACGATCCGCTAGTTTTGAAATAGGTAGGAGTCTAATCTAATCTAACAACTACACTAAACTATACGGCTGAACTACAGGTAAGGAAACCGCCTATCATCTGAGTCGATACATATACATACCTGTATACATACAGTCGGTGATCCCACCTCAATAATATCATATCCGATACCATATCTATAAGCAGGCATCCCAAGTCAGGAGTGCGGATCAATCATCAATATAACTCGTAAGTAAATCCGTCGTACGGCATCCCAAATCTGGGTACGGGTCAATATCACATTCATCATACTATTCACCTGGTATCCTTTTTATCAAATATCATGATCGGGATACTGATCTACGTCTAGTACAATACTGCTACCGCCTAAGTATGCATGCACGTGTGTGAAACACTACGTCAAGACCCGTTACAACGTCATGTCGTATCTCAAATACGAACCCGGCTATATCACCGATCTCACGGCCTCAAATCAAATCTCATCGACTCATCTTAAATCCCAAGTACATCCTCATTATCCATGCATGTGTATATGAATGTACATATGCATAGTCCCATACCCACGCATATATACATATATACACATCCCAATCGGCGCACAAGAAAGTAATGTATGCAAGTCTGTGTGTGCGTATGTGGGTATAACAACTACTCTAGAGTTTCGCAACTAACCCAAAGCTAATCCATGAATACATAATCATAACATGAATAAACATTCTCGTATCATAAAACACCTATATAAACATATATATATGAGCTACACTACGGACTGCGGGGGTGCTATACGCCATCCACCCGACTTCTCCCCGTAGATATAAATCTACTCACATGGTCCTCGCTAGCCGGTGCCGACGTCGCCACGCGCTTGCTTGTCATCTCGAAGTCCACATGGGTTACCTACATATCATAACGTACCATATCGCATTAAAATCCGACTCATGACCAAAACAACGCACGAATCCCACATAGGTCAAAGCCTATGGTTGCTTTCATAAATCAATCCAAAAACCCTCGATGTCGGCGTACAAACGCCAAACCATCGAGAAAAACCCAAACACACCCATTTATACATTCAAAAACACTAATTATAATATGAAATAGGTTGCAATTCACAAAAACCTCAAACTCACTTTAAAAGCTATTTTTCCGAAAATCTAGCAAGCAAAATTAACCGTTTTAGTACAAAACTCGATGTTTAAACAAATTTAGCGGCCACAATATCCACTAAATATCATAACTAAGTCATATAAACCATTTCTATAATTTATTCTCATAAATTTGCATAATTTCCAAAATCCTAGTTTGCAAAAATATCAATTTTTAACACCTTTTATAGCAAAATTCACAATTCATCAATTAAGCTTGGATTTGCATGATCTAAATTGCTAAACAACAAATTAAAATGTTAATAAAGTCATCAAAACCTTAATTAGATTTTAAATCACCCATTTGGAACCAAAAGCTAAAAAATAGTTTGCATAAATAAAGCTAAATTGGATATTTTAATGTTACAATTAGCAGTAAGCAACAAGATTACATTTTGCATGCCCTAAGATATAAAAATACATCACATAACCATGCACAATTGATCACCATTCAACTCCAAAACAAAACCTCACTTCAATTTCATAAACCCTAATTTTGAATTTGGACTTGAAATTTAAAATCTAAACTAAACCCTTCATTAACATAATTTGAAGTAATAACAAACAACCCAAAAAAAGAACAAGATTTATACCTCATAACCATCTTGAGATCAACATGAAACTTGTCTCCGAAATGCAAACCTTTCACCAAGATCCATGCTTGATAGGTTAAGGAGAAATGGGTAGGACTCGGATTTGAGTTTTAGCTTGATTTTTGATGGAATTTTAAGCATTTTGTGGATTTTTTTTGAGGTGAAATGAGAAGAATAAGAGGGGGGAGAAGGCTGCTGCAGTAAGAGGGTGTGGTCGGCTGGAAATGGGGAGGGGGAGAGAGAGAGAGAGTGGTGTGGGTATAAGGAATAGTCAAAGTCAACAAAGTCAAGCTTCTTTCTTTATTAAACCCCTTTTTCTTTACTCTTCTCTTGATTTTTCTTTTAACAATTCAAGTGGGGAAAATGAGGGGGCACTTGGGCTGCTGATTTGGAGAGGGGAGAGAGGGTGTGGGTGAGTGTGGGTAAGGGAAAAATGATAAATGCTATACCCCAATATCTATTTACACTAATATCACCGAAAAAAGCCTTTTTCTTCGATATTTTCTAAACCGTTTTGGCAAACGATTTCGTTTCAAAAACCGCATGATAAAATTTTATTTAAAGTTTTATGATGAACAAAATTTATTTTAACTCATTCCAATTTGTAATTTTCCCTAATTAAATGTATTAGTGACGGCTTAAAATAATAATAAAATAATTTTTTTTTCAGAAAATTTGAAATTTCATCAGTGGCTCAATAAACACCAAATACTAGCAATTACATAGCTAGAATATGTATATTTAATTTTTATAATAAGATATTTGCATTTTGACTTTTTACAGAAAATTCCCTTATTTTACCGATTTACCGAAATTTCACCGAAACGATTTTCAAAATGCTACAGTGGTGTTCCTTGCCAGATTTCTTTCCCAAGGCGTAAGAGATGCCAGAGCCAGCAGTTTCGAGTCGTTGCGAAAATCTGCAGATATGCCGGTGCCAGAGTATGATTTGCAATTCACCAAGCTATCACGCTATGCTCCATACTTAGTTCCTACGGAGGAGCTCCGGGTGAAGTGGTTTGTGAGGAGTCTGGATACACAGCTATTCCTTGCTATAGGCTCGCAGCATTTCGATACTTATACACGAACCATGGACGCAGCTATGCGAGTAGAAGAGCGTCTGAACGAGACAGTGATTGTTCCGGAGCCAAAGAGGACCGGACCTATTGGGTCAGTTACCAGGCAGTTTGGGAGAGGTGGAAGCAGACACACTCCCGGCCGCAGTGTTGGTCGAGGCTGAGCTCAAAGCCAGATGTTCAGTTCGTATCCCATGGAGTAGAGGCCCCCGTTTACAAGTTTTAGTTGCAGACTTCCAGGGCATTTTGCTAGAGAGTGTAGATGCCATGGAGGTACTGTTGTTCCACAGACTGCTTTCCCCTCCACTTTCTACTCCGACGGCACTACTTCCTCCACCAGTCGGCACTATGCGCCAGGCCGTTGTACCGCGAGGTCGGGTTTTTGCAGGACGTTTTCCGAGAGGGTAAGGAGACCGAGGGAGAGGACGTCAGGATTTGGGTTTTTTCTTTGACTCCACAGGATGCCCAGGCATCCAATGCAGTTGTGATAGGTACTCTTTCAGTATGTTTCTTAGATCCACATATTTTATTTTATCCCGGTTATACGCACTCTTACGTGTCTGCACACTTTGCACTTTCTCTGGGGAGAGAGTCGTCGTTGTTAGAATTACCGCTTTTTGTGATTACTCCTGTGGGAGATTCTTTTGTAGCCCGACACGTATTCAGGACCTGTTCAGTACGTATTAGTGATAAGGATTCGTTAGTCGATTTGATTCTCCTGGATATGCTAGATTTTGATATACTTTTCGGTATGGATTGGCTGGCCACTTGTCATGCATACGTTGATTGTCGAGGGAAGGCGATCAGATTCTGTTTTCAAGGAGAACCGGTTTTTGTTGTGCAGGGAGACTGCAGTATAAATCCTGCCAACCTGATTTCTACTCTTTGTGCGGGATGACTCTTGAAGAAGTGCTGTCGTGGGTTCTTAGTGTTTATTCAGGACGTAGGAGCCGCTGAGGTCCCGTTGGACCAGGTTCCGATCGTTCCCTACTGAGTTACCAGGATTGCCGCCTGATCGCGATATCGAATTTTGCATTGACTTGATTTCGGGTGCGGGGCCTATTTCTATACCGCCTTATCGGATGGCCCTGACGGAGCTGAAGGAGCTCAAGGGTCAGTTGCAAGAATTGCTTGATAAGGGGCTCGTTCGTCCGAGTGTATCGCCGTGGGGAGCTCCTGTCTTATTTGTTAAAAAGAAAGATGGTAGCATGAGATTGTGCATCGACTACAGCCAGCTGAATCGAGTTACGGTGCGAAATCGGTTTCCATTACCTCGTATTGATGACTTATTCGATCAGCTGCAGGGAGCTGGCTATTTCTCAAAGATCGATTTGCTGTCAGGGTATCACCAATTGAGAGTTCGTAAGGATGACATTCCGAAGACTGCTTTTTGCACACGATTCGGGCATTATGAGTTTTTGGTGATGTCGTTCGGGCTCACCAATGCCCCAGCAGCTTTTATGGATATGATGAACCGCATTTTCAGGCAGTTTCTTGATCAGTTCATTATTGTATTCATTGATGATATTCTTGTATACTCCCATTGTCGAGAGGAGCATGAGCAACACTTGCGAATTACATTGCAGATTTTGAGGGAGCACCAGTTGTTCGCTAAATTCTCCAAGTGTGCCTTCTGGCTGGATAGTGTGGATTTCTTAGGTCATGTAGTGATGAGAGACGGTATACGTGTGGACCCAAAGAAGATCGAGGCAGTACAACACTGGCCCAGACCTGTATCAGTTACGGAGATTCGCAGCTTCTTGAGTTTGGCCGGTTACTACCGACGTTTTGTGTAGGATTTTTCTTGTATCGCTGCACCGCTGATCGGGTTGACCAGGAAGGAAGTTCCATTTCTTTGGACAGAGGCATGCGAGCAGAGTTTCCAGCAGTTGAAGACTCGCTTGACTACTGCACCAGTCTTATCTCTACCTTCCGGGTCAGGTGGTTTTATTGTCTATTGTGACACCTCTCGAGTGGGTTTAGGCTGTGTATTGATGCAGCACGGCAGGGTCGTCACTTATGCTTCTCAGCAGTTGAAGAAGCACGAGCAGAACTATCTCACTCATAGCTTAGAGATGGCCGCGGTGGTCTTCGCACTCCAGATTTGGAGGCATTACTTGTACGGTGAGTCATGCCAGGTATTCACAGACCACAAGAGCTTAAAGTATATCTTTCAGCAGCGGGATCTAAATTTGAGGCCGCATCGTTGGATGGAGCTTGTAAAAGACTATGACTGCGAGATTCTCTACCATCCGGCAAGGCGAATGTGGTGGCAGATGCCTTGAGTCGGAGGCCAGGAGGTAGCTTATCTTATTTGAGCACGGTGCAGAGGCAGCCTTCCACAGATTAGATGATTCTATGTGACAGTCGAGTACAGTTTGAATTTAAGTCGACCGGAGGACAGCTTGCTCATATCCACGCCCGTCCACAGTTACTTGATCACATCCGAGCGGCACAGCCCGCCGATGCTCGCTTGTCCGAGATCATAGAGCAGGTTCGACAGGGTAGGGATTCTGAGTTTGTGATCGATGTCTATAGAGTGTTACGGTTTCGGACTCGTCTTTGTGTGCCAGATTCTGAGGGACTGAGACGCGAGATCTTAGAAGAGGCGCATCGGTCAGCATATAGTATTCATCCGGGTTCCACCAAGATGTATCATGATTTGAGAGATGTCTACTGTTGGGAAAGGATGATGAGGATGTTATGGATTTTGTTTCAAGATGCTTGACTTGTCAGCAAGTCAAGGCCGAGTACCAGAGGCCGGTAGGAGAGTTACAGCCCTTGCGCATTCCGGAGTGGAAATAGGAGCAGATCTCTATGGATTTCATTGTGGGTCTGCCCAGATCCAGAAGAGGGTATGATTCCATCTGGGTGATTGTTGATCGATTGACAAAAGCAGCTCACTTTCTTCTAGTGAAGACGACTTATGGATACACGCAGTATGCACAGATCTATATTGACGAGATTGTGCGATTACATAGAGTTCTGACTTGCATTGTGTCCGATAGGGGCACACAGTTCACCAGCGGATTATGGCAGAAACTTCATAAGGATCTAGGCACCCGATTGAGTTTCAGTACAGCTTTCCACCCGCAGACCGACGGTCAGTAAGAGCGGACCATACATACTCTAGAAGATATGCTTCAAGCCTGCAGTCTAGATTTCGGTGGCAGTTAGGATCGTCACTTGTCCTTAATAGAATTTTCTTACAACAACAGTTTTCAAGAGACGATTCAGATTGCACCCTTCGAAGCTTTGTATGGGAGAAAGTGTCGATCGCCCGTTTGTTGGACTAAACTCAGCGAGAGCCGCATTATGGGACCGCAGCTAGTGCAGAAGACTACAGAAAAGATCCAGTTGATATGAGACAGGATGAGAGCGGCCCAGAGCAGACAGAAATCTTATGCTAATCGACGTTGTCGCAGACTTGAGTTCGATGTGGGAGACCAAGTGTTCCTCCGAGTCTCTCCGATGAAGGGTATGATACGTTTCGGGAAAAAGGGGAAGCTCAGTCCCAGATATATCGGGCCCTACGAGATTCTGGAGAGGGTGGGTGAAGTATTGTAACATTTCAGAAAAGTAAAATATTATTTTTAGGAATTTTTATAATTTAATATTAATTTTTAATGAATATTTTAATATTTCGGTATAATTAAATACCGATAAATTGGGAAAATTTTGGAAAAATTATGAAAAATTCTAAAATAGGGTATTTTATGGAATTTTGCCATTTTAAAGTTTTTATGGTTAGTTATATGCTAATTTAGTGCTAAACGCGATTAAAAATCGCTAATCGAGTTTTTAGCCTTTTTGTGCAAAAATGTGCACATATCATTTTTTCCACACTTTTTGCATTTTCTTACATGTTGTGGGTAGATGGTGGCCTAGGGTAACCATTGAGTGAGAAGGAATAAAGGAAAAAGAAAAGAAAAGAAAAGGTGAAGGTATGATGAAGAGAGAGAAAGTGAGAGTCAACCCCTCTTTTTGAACCATCCCCCATCATTTCCTCTTCCTATTTCTCTCTCCTCTCCTTCCCCTTCCTGCTGCAGCCCCTCCCTCTTCTTCCTCCTCCCTCTTCAAGCTTAGATCCACCATGAATACAACCCCAAAACCCTATTCCCATTTCACAAAAAATGTTCCCAAGCTCACTAGCTACGTATTGGACTAAGAAAGAATGGATTTGGAGGACTTTGAGCAACTCAAGAATTTTCTTGAGTTGCCAAAGGAGGTAAATTCTGCACTCTTAGGATAGTATTTCAATTCCTTGTGCATCTATGCTTGTTTCATGTCGATATTATGTCGTTTTGAGGACTTTTGAAAATTCAAGTTAGGGTTTAGGGTTTGATCTGAAATAAAAGGTGAATTGAGGTGTAATTAGAGATTATAACCCCTAGTGTGATGTCATTTTGGACAAAACCTAAATCTTAAACCCAGAATACGGATTTGGTGAATCGATATCGGGAAAAACCGTAAATCTGTCACTGTTTTTGGAGATCTGCTATCACCCGAGACACCTGAAAATAAAATTGGTTTGACAGTGAGATGTGCAGGCACCCTGGAACCACCACCCAAAGCCCTATCCCCTATCTCCTTCCCCAGGCCGCAGATTAATCCCTTCTGGCCGCAAATTGCGGCCAGACCAGGTTGGAACCCCTTCGTTTTTGTTTCTGGGCCCTATCTCCAGTAAACTAGACCCCTGGCATATGCATTTTTGACTGATTCCATTTAGGGTAAAATCTGGGTTAGTTTTCATGTGTTGGCGCATGTTTTACGATTTTTTTTAGCATGGATTTTGGTATTTGGTGATTCGTTTCTATCGGGTGGCGTTTGAACGTCAACGGCAAAGGGTTATTGGTCATGTTTGCATGCGGGACTATAGGTTTTTACCTATGGGCGTAGCGTATGCCGTTTTGGTTTCCGATGTGATTTTCATGTGCCTTAGCATTTATGATATCCTTGTAGGTACCCCATGTGGCGACGAGGCATTGAAGATAAAGATGGCGACATCGGCATCGGCACACGAGAAGTAAGGTGAGTAGATTTATATCTATAGGGAGAAGTCGGGTGGATGGCGTATAGCACCCCCGCATTTCGTGGTGATGTATACGAATACGTATACACACATATATATTGATTATATTTGGTTGGAGATTATTGATGATAAAGATAGATTCTAGGTGTGATTGGATTAGTTTAGTGTTGCGAAACCTTAGAGTAGTGGCTGCACCACACATACACCCCCCCATATTTGCATGCATTCTTCTTTCATAGGTGCGTATATGAGATTATATTTTATGTGTTCACATGGGTATGAGACTATGTGTTCACATACTGGATTTGAGGATAGTATTTTGGATTTGAGGTGAGTCGATGAGATGTGATTTGAAACCGTGAGATCGGTGATATGGCAGGATTCGTACTTGAGATACGTCCTGATGTTTTAGCGGATCTTTGGATGACTATGCCATGTAAATAGTGATACATATATAAAATGGTTGACATGTGATCGTGATATGAGATAGGATATGATATGATAAGATATTTTTAATGGGTCGCTTTGGGCGATGTATACCTCTTTGTAATATATGACGATGATATCGGTTTGTTTGAGGCTGTAGATCAGCAGTTAGGTCATGATCTTATTGATGATATTAGTTATGTACTAGACGTAGGTTAGTACCCTGGATTGTGATATTTGATAAAGAGGATACCAGATGAATAATATGATGAATGTGATATTGACCCGTACCCAGATTTGGGATGCCGTACGACGGATTTACGTACGGGCTATATATTGATGTTTGATCCGCACTCTTGACTTGGGAATGTCTGATTATAGATATGGTATCGGATATGATATTATTGAGGCGTGATCACCGACTCTTATATATATATATATATATGTATCGACTCAGATGTTAGGCGGCTTCCTTACCTTTAGTTAGCCTATTAGCTCAGCCCTATAGTTTAGTGTAGTTGTTAGACTAGATTTATATTAAATGCAGATTAGTTATCATTGTGTTTAGTATTCAGCTCCCGCTCATTATTGCTGTTCTCTCCGCATCGCATACTTATATTGTGATTTCATATTGCTTGTTGATATCATGTTGTTAGGACACCTGCACCATTACCGATGATGCGTATGTACCACGTACACTTTCTTGCCGGCTCACACATATCTTCATCGGTAATTGCCATGTCACGTACACTTGGAGAATATTATTGCTTGATTTAGCAAGTTAGCTAGTAGTTTTGACATGATATTAGTGTACTTGCCTTATATGCCAGCTTAAATATTGTAGTTATTACTTGTCACTTCATGCATACTGTTATTCATTGTTATGCCGCATTCATGGATTTTCATGCCTATATTCATGGTTTTACATGCTATTGATGATTCGGATTCGGACTTCCATGAGATTTCTGGATTTGGGAACCGTGGGTATTTCAAAAGAGAATATGTAATTGTTTTAAAAACCCGGTTACCCTTGATATGATATTTCAGTGCGTCCACCATGTGTTTTCTCGGTGATGAGAGCGACATGTGAGACCCAAGATCAAGGAGTGGAGGAGCCGTTTCGGGTACATGGTGGGCCCGTTAAGGTAACCCAGGGAAAGAAGCGCGCGGTGATGACGATGTGAGCCTGGCAGGGGGAGACTACCTACCGGTGATTTTACCTGACGCGTCGGATATCCGGAGGATACCGTCGTGGTCTTGAGATGGATGGTAGGGGCCGGTCTGGACTGACGGCGCCCAAGATATTAAGATTGAGACATTGAGATTTTGAGATATTGAGGTACAAAGATTTGATGATACAGGCCAGTCCGGATAGCCGGAGCCTGAGATTTTGAGACATTAAGATTTATGTTTTGTGTCGATGCTATACACTGTTTATGCTGATTTCATTTATGATACCTCATTTTAAAAATACAAAGGAAATCTCACTAAATTATGAAAGCAGTTTCTTTAGTACATGTATTCTGTTTTCATGCATTCATACATCATCCATATGATAATTGCTACCTGAGGCACTGACACGG
Source organism: Agapanthus africanus (assembly GCA_030015575.1). Lineage (NCBI taxonomy): Eukaryota > Viridiplantae > Streptophyta > Magnoliopsida > Asparagales > Amaryllidaceae > Agapanthus > Agapanthus africanus. The sequence continues at coordinate 262,416,434 of CM057347.1, forward strand.
GCACATGGGATTATACTTGGGTTAGATTTTTACCTTAGCCATTGTTATAGGCTGCATGTTATATATTTGAGGATTTATATTGATCGTATGACCTAGGATTGCGTCATACATGCGATTCCTGTTCGTAGATGTATTCTATTCACGAGTTGGCAACTCACCCCCGTTGTGCCACAGTTTCTAGCAGGATTTGCCATAAAGGTTTCATTACGGCTTTGCTGGCACAACTTCCATTTCCGGGTGATTTGCTAGTATGTGGGTTCACTTGCATCGTGACCATCATTATATTTTGTATATTATTATTCAGTTGTATCTAGAAGTTCCATCAACCAAACATGTATTTATTTCAGATAGAGACCAGTGATGTTTATTCTTTCGACCCTATAGTCGCGCGTTGTATTCCTATGGATTTCTTGCTGTTTTGAGTTTCCTTTTCTGTTGTGATCCTCGACTTTAGGCGTTGTATATTATATTGCTTGCGTGGTTGTGACCGTCGATTGACGAAGAGCTAGCTCCCGCTTAGGGATGCCCTTATTCATTATATATGCCTTATCAGGTTTTGTACCCGTTCGGGGTCAGTTTTTACAAAGGAAACTCTGCCGAAATTTTTAGAAAAGACTTGTGATTTTAAAATGCATATTTCTGCGTATGTTGTAAACTATTTGATTTAAAAATGGTTTTCCTCCACTCTACCACGTTTCTTGGTTTGGATTTCTGGGTTTTCGGCTTACTTAGATTACGTACGCCTTGAGACGTTTCGTAATTTAAGTGCCGGTCATGTTCCGTACTTTCTGGTCGTGACAAAGTTGGTATCAGAGCGTTAGGTTTTACCTTCGGAGCGTAGGATGACCCTTGGTTGATGGAGTAGGTAGCTTGAGTAGAGTGACGTACCGTATATATGTTCCGCGGCATATTTACGATACGCTACTCCACTTAAGAAGCCTTAGGATGTACATTTCTTTGCTCATTATTATATTCATTCCTTATCTAGCCTCATCGGTACAAGTTATGGTTTTGCTGCCACGATTACGGGCAGGGAGAGCTACGGCTAGAGTTGCGGTCAGCACGAGCTCGTCATGAACGAGGACTGACCGGGGCATAATTCCGGCGACACACGATTGCAGAGATGTGTCTTTTTATGGTGTTTTGCGCCACGAGCGTTTGATGGATCGTTGTATGAGATTACTCGGACGTGCAGATTAGCACCAGAGGATTGAGCCACTGATAGCGGCCAACCAGATTTTGATGACCGTTGATGTATTGCTTATTCATGATGATTAAGGCACGGTTCAGCGTGCAGACGAGTGAGCCAGTTGTTGCTGCGAACGACGAGATATCGCCCCAGATGTTGGAGCTATTGCAGTACGAGTTGTACTAAGAGATGAGAGAAGGTCGCTAGTCACCGAGGATGAATGACTAGGACATGTGGTTCGTTCGCTACCCCGAAGCAAGGTCATCAGATAGATTGATTCCAGCTAGAGACGACTTCACGCGGATACGTTGAGAGTCGATAGAGACGATCGAATGTCAGAAACCTATTATTCCAAGTTTAAAGTATTCGGAAAAACATGCAGGCAATTTTATGGACCCTCTAGAAGAAAACCCTAACTCGATATAATGACCGTGTGAAAGCCTTTGAACCTTAGGGTTTGCGGCAGTTCCACGGCGCCATTAGTGAGGCTTGGGTTTGCCCTTCTACGGCTGGACCATCGATGTTGTGGTATGTACTCGGTACTGTTAAACTGTACCCAAGATGTTGAGCTCTTGGGGGATTATGAGGTTTTAACGAATCGATCGGATAGTTCGACTTCATTCGGGTGGTGAGATGCATTTCTTGGGAGACTCCAGATACGAGGATAGCCGTTGGAGCTCAGTCCATGCAGCCACGACGAGACGAGTCCGAAGCAGTCGACATTAGAGAAAAGTGGAGTAAGAGGTTCGCACAAGATCTGGATAAGATGACGTTCCACTCCGCCGACATCAGAGATGCGATACGCATGCCGAGGCATTGTACTTGGATATACCTTCCAGCAGGAGCCGCGATGAGTATGCAGCCGTTCCGGAACAAGAAATAAGTATAGTAAAGGACAATGACTTCCGGACAGTTAGGCAGATACGAGATTTGGGAGAGATCTCGACAGGACCTTTCTGGAATAAATTACGAGAAGACTTGGACCTAGGAGTGGTCATGTTACGCACACCAGCAGGCCAGAGTTCAGGATCGTCGACGAGACATGCTATGAGTGACCACGCCAGTTGGCCGAAGATTCTTGGAGGATGTGCTCGAGCGGAACTATTCCTCCATATTTGATTTTGGTATTTTGGACGATCTATTCGCATGATTGATTTTGATGATTGAGTTTAATGATATGTGTTTTCATGTACCATGGTTGCACCTACTTAGTATTTACGATTTTGCATAGTGGTTGCACTTGATATCGTTTTCGTGCCTTGGTTTTACATGTTTATGATTTTATGGGTTTCATACAGTGGAGTTGATTTGTGCGTATGTACGCTGTTCAGTTGATAAAACTGCACATTTGTTATTACATTTTTCCTACCATTTTCATATTAAAAAGGACTTTATTATAATATATCATTCATATGAGGGTTTATGTGTAAAAATACTATTTTCCATGTGTTGATATATTATAATTAGCATTTGGTAGGAAAATATATGCAAAAAAATTCATTGATCTAATCCTAATAGAACTAAGTTTTCTAAATATTATTTGAGTGGTTGTGCAGAAATTTTCCAAATTGTGCAGAATTTTTCAAGACTAGAATCAAGCAAATCAAGTTGTTGAAGAAGACTTGCCTAATTAAGAAAACAAAACTTGTAGACCAAGTCTGGCAGCAACTACGAGAAGATTTTCAAATTATGAAGGTACCAAGGATCGCCAAATGTCACATCGAGACAGCTCCTGAAAAATGATGAAGGGTCCTGATCATCAGGCCGCGGATCCGCGGCCTAAGCTCCTTGATGCCGCGGATCCGCGGCAATATTAAAAGATTACTTGCTTAAATTTTGGTCGATGAATCTCTGCTATATTTTACCAAGTTTGGAAGCAAAAGGTTATGGCTTTGGAATATAAAAAGGGACCGAGAGCCTCTTGGAAAATTTATCAAGCCGACGAGATCACGAAGCTCCAGACGCTCACGCATCCAGGCTGATCATCAACTGTTCGTCTACCTCCTTAGGAAAGATCGAGAAGCAAATCAAGTTTTGTAATCATTTTCTACGGAATAAAGTGTAGATTGTTCAAGTTGATTAATAAAGCTAGTTATTTTGCATTTTACATTTTGTTTTCCTTCTCTGTCTTTTCATCTTCTTCTCCCAACATGCGCGTGTAATTCTCCGCTTGTTAGGGTTCGTAGGATTAGGGTAGGCTAATGGATGATGAACATCCCTAAACCCTTTTTAAGTCCTATAAAGTTTATGAACTTTATCAAAAGAATCATCAACATCCTAATCGGGCGCACTAACAATTCTTTGTTAGTTCCGACCGCGATTAGAGATAAGATTAATGATTGTTTTGGTAAAGGCTAGATATGAACGGAGTTCCGTGTCGAGATAAGGGTTAAGAGTGGGATTCCTTTTCCCTCCAGAAACCCTAATCTACACGCATCACCGTCGTTCTAGTTATAAATCTATTAAAGGATAAAAAGGGTAACTTTTAATTAATTATCTATAACTACTAAATCCTAACGAACCCTGCAAGCCCTCTTATTATATTAACTGCATTCCTAAAATAATCTAGATCTATATATTTGCATTCTTGCTTAAAGTAGATCTAGAATCCATTCTACAACATTCTTATTTCTTCCTCCTTTCTCAACACATCTAAAGTAAGAGTAAAAGATTCAACGTTTCCCTGAGGACGACTCGTACTCATCTCGGTCTAGCTACGCGCGATACCGTTCTGATTGCGGTTAACTACTACACACTCTTTCGTAACAATCAAATGGCGCCGTTGCCGGGGATCGAACCCGGGTCACCCAAACCATAAGACTGCCCGTGTTAGAAGCGAGATCAACCATTTCATCCAGCTTCCCAATGAACCATTTTGGAAGTGCTTTGAACGTTTCAAGGATCTGCTTGTCCAATGCTATTTGTTCAGTTGATAAAACTGCACATTTGTTATTACATTTTTCCTACCATTTTCATATTAAAAAGGACTTTATTATAATATATCATACATATGAGGGTTTATGTGTAAAAATACTATTTTCTATGTGTTGATATATTATAATTAGCATTTGGTAGGAAAATGTATGCAAATAAATTCATTGACCTAATCCTAGTAGAACTAAGTCTACTAAATATTATTTGAGTGATTGTGCAGAAATTTTCCAAGTTGTGCAGAAATTTTCCAAGTTGTGCAGAATTTTTCAAGAATAGAATCAAGAAAATCAAGTTGTTGAAGAAGACTTGCCTAATTAAGAAAACAAAACTTGGAGACCAAGTCTGGTAGCAACCACGAGAAGATTTCCAAATTATGAAGGTACCAAGGATCGCCAAATGTCACATCGAGACAGCTCCTGAAAAATGATGAAGGGTCCTGATCATCAGGCCGCGGATCCGCGGCCTAAGCTCCTTGATGCCGTGGATCCGCCGCAATATTAAAAGATTACTTGGTTAAATTTTGGTCGATGAATCTCTGCTATATTTTACCAAGTTTGGAAGCAAAAGGTTATGGCTTTGGACTATAAAAAGGGACCGAGAGCCTTTTGGAAAATTTATCAAGCCGACGAGATCACGAAGCCCCAGACGCTCACGCATCCAGGATGATCATCAACTGTTCGTCTACCTCCTTAGGAAAGATCGAGAAGCAAATCACGTTTTGTAATCATTTTCTACGGAATAAAGTGTAGATTGTTCAAGTTGATTAATAAAGGTAGTTATTTTGCATTTTACATTATGTTTTCCCTCTCTGTCTTTTCATTTTCTTCTCCCAACATGCGCGAGTAATTCTCCGCTTGTTAGGGTTCGTAGGATTAGGGTAGGCTAATGGATGATGAACATCCCTAAACCCTTTTTAAGTCCTATAAAGTTTATGAACTTTATCAAAAGAATCATCAACATCCTAATCGGGTTTTTTAGTTCCGACCGCGATTAGAGATTAGATTAATGATTGTTTTGGTAAAGGCTAGATATAAACGGAGTTCCGTGTCGAGATAAGGGTTAAGAGTGGGATTCCTTTTCCCTCCAGAAACCCTAATCTACACGCATCACCGTCGTTCTAGTTATAAATCTATTAAAGGATAAAAAGGGTAACTTTTAATTAATCATCCATAACTAATAAATCCTAACGAACCCTACAAGCCCTCTTATTATATTAACTACATTCCTAAAATAATCTAGATCTATATATTTGCATTCTTTCTTAAAGAAGACCTAGAAACGACCCTTTTTCTTCCTCATACAATCAAGGATTGAGGAATCATCCTAACTTTGCTTGGAATCAAAACCAACAAAGTAATTATCAAAGACCTCCTCCACAGCAACCACAACCACAGAATCGGCCCCCCTTTCAGTCATAGAATTTCCAAAATCCGGCCAAAATTTCTACACCACAAGTGGCCGGTACAGACAACTCACTTGCACAAACATTGGATATGTTCATGAAATAATCCATGAAATTGTCGGCTGAGATGAAGTCTTCTATTGATACCATAACGAAAAACTCCGCCTCCCATGGTGAGAGTATTAAATCATTAGAAAACCAAATCACACAGTTAAACGCCGCAATGTGTGCGAGAGAGAAAGGGAAACTCCCATCTCAACCCCTACCGAATCCTGGCCATTCACAAAATCATAATGTGAATGTTGTTACTACGTTGAGATCGGGGAGAGTGCTGAATAACCGAGTGGGTGAGCAATTTGATGTTAGTGACACATTTGATACCCCAGATTCTTCTTCTTCTTCTTCCCCTAATTCTTCTAGTCTCCCACCTTCATCCGAGCCTATTCTCCGTTTTCCCCAAGGCTCGAACATTTCGCCAAATCTATCTAAGTCGATTCCCACTCCAATTTTTGGATCGAATCCATCCCCACAGTCTTCTCCACAAACGTTGGACCCAAAACTTATTGATCGAGCTCCTTTTCCAAACCGATTAAGGGCCAACAGACCTAACCCGCAAATGGAGAAGATTGTGGAAATGTTTAAGCAAGTTAGCGTGAATATTCCTCTCCTAGATGCTATTCAACAAGTCCCATCTTATGCAAGAATCCTTAAAGAATTGTGCACTAGGAAGAGAAAAACTCAAGTGCCTAAGAAAGTTTTCATGACGAGTAATGTTAGCACCGCTTTTACCCAACAAATACCAAAGAAACGTAAGGACCCCGGCTATCCTACAATCTCTATTTCTATTGGAGGTAAAATATTAATCGTGCTTTACTCGATCTAGGCGCTAGCGTTAACTTGCTTCCTTATTCAGTATACGAGCAGTTAGGAAATGGAGAGTTAAAACCCGCCCATTGTACTCTCCAGATGGCAGACCGATCTATCACCAAACCTCGGGGCGAACTAGAGGATGTGTTAATTAAAGTCAGGGAATTTATATTTCCCGTGGACTTTATTGTTTTAGATACACAACCTGTGGCAAACCCACGCAATCAAATCCCGGTGATACTTGGTCGACCCTTCCTAGCAACTTCTAACGCTGTAATTAATTGTCGTAACGGTTCTATGAACTTATCCTTCGGGAAAATGACAATTGAGCTTAATATTTACAAGCTAGGAAGTCAGCCATCAGAACCTTCTGCTCATTTGCTGGATGTTTGTTCCATCCACGAGATAGCTTCCGAAAACTGCATGGATGAGGAACTTTGCTTTGATGTCCTCGACAACACTAATGAGACATCGTTTGATCTTGCACCACTTCACAGTGAGGATATGTTCAATGAGTTCGACCTTGAAATTGAATCCGTTGACTCGTTGCAAAAGTCAGCAGCACATTCCGAGTCAATATCTTATGCAAGTTTTGAACCTTTTAAGGAGTCCGAATATCATTCCGTTACCCGACCTTCTATTGTCTCTCCGCCAATTCTTGATCTCAAACCGCTACCTTCTCATCTTAAATATGCATATTTAGGAGAGAATGAGACTTTGCCAGTGATTATATCCGCTCCTCTAGCCTTAGAGCAAGAGAACGCACTTTTGGCAGTGTTGAGATCGAATCGGCAAGCATTTGGTTGGACAATGGCTGACATCAAAGGGATTAGTCCCTTAATTTTTGAACATCACATACATCTAATGGATGAAACCAAACCAACCCGAGACCCACAAAGACGGTTAAATCCCGTTATGAAGGAGGCGGTAAAGAAAGAAATCATCAAGTGCCTTGATAGTGGAATAATTTACCCCATATCTGATAGCCAATGGGTAAGTCCAATTCATGTGGTCCCTAAAAAGTCTGGCATCACGGTCATCACTAATGAGGCTAATGAGTTAATCCAAACACGCACCAAAACTGGGTGGCGCGTTTGTATTGATTACAGGAAACTCAATGCCGCGACGAGGAAAGATCACTTCCCTCTACCTTTCATTGACCAGATGTTGGAACGATTAGCGGGACACGATTACTACTGTTTCTTGGACGGATACTCTGGCTACAATTAGATCCCTATCGCCGAAAAGGATCAAGATAAAACCACTTTTACTTGTCCTTTCGGAACTTTTGCTTATAGACGCATGCCCTTTGGGTTATGCAACGCTCCCGCTACATTTCAGCGGTGCATGATGGGGATATTTTCAGATATGGTGGAAAATTTTCTAGAAATTTTTATGGATGATTTCTCAATTTTTGGGGACTCCTTTGAGGACTGCCTTCATAATCTTGACGCGGTTCTTACCCACTGTAAGGATAAGAACTTGACTTTGAATTGGGAAAAATGTCATTTTATGGTCCAAGAAGGTATTGTACTTGGACATATAATTTCACGAAAAGGCATTGAGGTTGACAGAGCTAAAATAGATGTCATTCATAAGCTCCCTCGTCCCAACTGCGTCAAAGATATACGATCCTTCCTTGGCCATGCAGGATTTTATAGGAGATTTATTAAGGACTTTAGCAAAATTGCTAGACCCTTAACCCTTCTATTGGCCAAGGACACTACTTTTCACTTCGATTCGGATTGTGAGGCTGCTTTTGAATCGCTTAAAGAATCACTCACTACAGCCCCCGTTCTATCATCTCCGGATTGGAACCACCTGTTCGAGCTTATGTGTGACGCATCAGATTTTGCTATTGGTGCTGTCTTAGGACAGCATATTGATAAGATGCCACATGTAATTTACTATGCAAGTATGACCTTGAATGATGCACAAATAAATTACACAAATACCGAAAAAGAACTCTTGACAGTTGTATTTGCATTAGAGAAATTCAGGCCCTACTTGATTGGCTCGCCTATTGTGGTTTACACAGATCACTCCGCCCTACGACATCTTTTATCGAAGAAAGATGCGAAGGCCAGGCTAATACGTTGGATCCTATTGTTACAAGAATTTGATCTTGTCATCCGAGACAAAAGTGGATGTGAAAACGTTGTAGCCGACCATCTTTCACGCATCACTTCTTCACCAACTTTGACCGTGCCGATAAATGACTCATTTCCTGACAAACAGCTCTTGACTGTATCCTACGAACCTTGGTTCGTGGATATCGTGAACTATCTTGCAACGGGACTTATTCCTAGTGTTTGGTCGAAACAAGACAAACTTCGATTTCTATCCCAAGTAAAATATTTTTACTGGGATGAACCTTATCTATTCAAGTATTGTTCCGATCAAATCATTCACAGGTGTGTCCCTAACGATGAATTAAAGAGCGTGTTATCATTTTGTCATGATCAGGCATGCGGCGGTCATTTTGGTCCTCGCAAAACGGCGGAGAAAGTTTTGCAACGTGGCTTTTATTGGCCAACATTATTTAAAAATGCATTTGAACATTGCAAAACTTGTCCGTGATGTCAGCATTTGGCTCGGATTTCACGAAGGAACGAGATGCCGCTCCAAACTATATTGGTTGTGGAAATATTTGACGTTTGGGGTATTGATTTTATGAGCCCTTTTCCAAACTCCTTTGGGAATCTATATATCTTGTTAGCGGTTGATTATGTCTTGAAATGGGTGGAAGCTATACCGTGTCGCACTAATGACAACAAAGTTGTCATTAAGTTCCTTAAAGAAAATATCTTTTCGCGATTCGGACACCCTCGCGCTATAATTAGCGACAACAGGACACATTTCTGCAATCGGTCTTTCGAGGCCTTGATGCGGAAATATTCAATCACTCACAAGCTCTCTACGCCCTATCATCCCTAAACAAGCGGGTAGGCCGAGATCTCACATAGGCAGATCAAACAGATATTGGAGAAGACGGTTTCGAAAAACCGTAAAGATTGGTCAACCAAATTGACGGATGCTCTTTGGGCATTCCGCACCGCTTATAAGACTGATCTTGGTATGTCTCCATACCGCCTTGTGTTTGGGAAGACATGCCACCTTCCTGTCGAGATCGAACATAAAGCAATGTGGGCTATTAAAGAGCTTAATTTTGATCTTGATCATGCAGGCAGCTATCGGAAGCTGCAATTAAATGAGCTAAGTGAACTCCGCGATGAAGCTTACGATAATGCGGTGATAGTGAAGAACAGGACTAAAGTGTTCCATGATAAAAATCTTTTTAGAAAAACCTTCACATCGGGGTAACAATTCCTTCGTTACTATTCCCGTCTCCATCTTCATCTGGGTAAGCTTAAATCTCGTTGGAAAGGACCTTTTGTGGTGCGATATGTACACCCGCACGGGGCAGTTGAAGTAAAAAATTTGGAAAACGGTTCAATTTTTAAAGTAAATGGGCATAGATTAAAACCATATTTTTCTGCTGACCTCGAGGAGGATCTCCTGTTTTTACAGGAGCCGCTTTATCAAAACTAAAATTTCCTCCGTCTCACCTCCATGTTTTTTTAACATTTTCTCATATTAAGAATGGAGGTGAGTAAAAATGGATTTGATTGAATATCTGTGCGCATCAAAGAACAAGTTTGGGGGAATTTTTCATTTAACTATTATTTTACCCGTTGTATCTCTCTCCTAGTATACAGGTCCTCGTTCTCAAAAGGCTACATCAGTGAGGACACTGCTGGAAACATGTTTGGGGGGGGGAGGTTTGTATTCACTGAATTATCTTTGACACTGGGCATTAAATTTTTTTTATAACAAACGAGTAGAAAGTGAAAAATTACATCCAAAAGCTAGGAATAGTTTAAGAAAACCAAGAAAATTAGAAGCTTTCTTAAACGAACTGGTAATAAGTAGTTATGAGCCGTTGTCCCAAGGGTTAGTAAGATGAAGGAAGTCACTAATCTGAGGATAAAAATAAGTCTGAAAAATAATTTCTATTCTGGAAGCCAAACATTTGAATGTTGATGCCCTACTATATGCACTTACACATGTCTTGAAACTCGGGATAGTAGAGATACCTTGAAATGCTCTTGTCTAAAAGCCAAAGTATGAAGGAAATAAAAAAATTAAGAAAATATAAAAATGGTGAAAAGAAAAAAATGAACACAGGTTTTGTATCGCCAAGGCAGCAATAAAAAAATATAGCGAGGGCGCCTCTTCACCTAGTGCCCTAAGGACAACTGGTCTGGGAGTCACTGCTAAGCCTTAGGTGGTGCAAGACGAGGAGAATATTATCACCTAATCAGCAAGCACATGAGTAATCGGTCGGTTAGTAGCTCAAGAAGTAGTAATGGTCGCATGAAAAGGTGTGAGCAAACCTAAGTATTCATCAAATTAAAAAGTACTGAGGTAGATGGACAAGAGTATTATAGCTTGAATTGAATTCTCCGAGTGTAGGGATGTCCATTTCACACACGTAGGGGTATATGATCAATGTTTGGATGAAAGGTAGGAATGAAGAATAAAGACGATGTTTTATTGAGGGATGATGTGATTTCTAACGTTTTTTCATGACTATTAAGATAGGGCTCATAACAACTGAAAAGCCAGTGTAGTTGGAAACTCTTCTTTTCAAAGTCTTTCTTTTATGATTCTTATCTTTATATGTAAATTTCACCATCTCTCTTTTATTATAGGATTTTGTGGGTGTAATCCGCTGAAAACCCTCAGGAGACAACGCTCCTCCTGCTAGGGACACCTAGAGGTTTAACGGCTTGTTGCACGTGCTCAGTGCAATCGTGTCTGCCTACGAAAGTGTGCTTAGTTTTCTCCTTTCTTTTTCGCCTCTTGAATAAACTAGTTTGCTCGGGACGATCAAAGATAAGTTTGGGGGTATTTGTTCAGTTGATAAAACTGCACATTTGTTATTACATTTTTCCTACCATTTTCATATTAAAAAGGACTTTATTATAATATATCATACATATGAGGGTTTATGTGTAAAAATACTATTTTCCATGTGTTGATATATTATAATTAGCATTTAGTAGGAAAATGTATGCAAATAAATTCATTGACCTAATCCTAGTAGAATTAAGTTTACTAAATATTATTTGAGTGGTGGTGCAGAAATTTTCCAAGTTGTGCAGAAATTTTCCAAGTTGTGCAGAATTTTTCAAGACTAGAATCAAGCAAATCAAGTTGTTGAAGAAGACTTGTCTAATTAAGAAAACAAAACTTGGAGACCAAGTCTGGCAGCAACCACGAGAAGATTTCCAAATTATGAAGGTACCAAGGATCGCCAAATGTCACATCGAGACAGCTCCTGAAAAATGATGAAGGGTCCTGATCATCAGGTCGCGGATCCGCAGCCTAAGCTCCTTGATGCCGCAGATCCGCGGCAATATTAAAAGATTATTTGCTTAAATTTTGCTCGATGAATCTCTGCTATATTTTACCAAGTTTGGAAGCAAAAGGTTATGGCTTTGGACTATAAAAAGGGACCGAGAGCCTCTTGGAAAATTTATCAAGCCGACGAAATCACGAAGCCCCAGACGCTCACGCATCCAGGCTGATCATCAACTGTTCGTCTACCTCCTTAGGAAAGATCGAGAAGCAAATCAAGTTTTGTAATCATTTTCTACGGAATAAAGTGTAGATTGTTCAAGTTGATTAATAAAGGTAGTTATTTTGCATTTTACATTATGTTTTCCCTCTCTGTCTTTTCATCTTCTTCTCCGAACATGCGCGAGTAATTCTCCGCTTGTTAGGGTTTGTAGGATTAGGGTAGGCTAATGGATGATGAACATCCCTAAACCCTTTTTAAGTCCTATAAAGTTTATGAACTTTATCAAAAGAATCACCAACATCCTAATCGGGCGCGCTAACAATTCTTTGTTAGTTCCGACCGCGATTAGAGATTAGATTAATTATTGCTTTGGTAAAGGCTAGATATGAATGGAGTTCCGTGTCGAGATAAGAGTTAAGAGTGGGATTCCTTTTCCCTCTAGAAACCCTAATCTACACGCATCACCGTCGTTCTAGTTATAAATCTATTAAAGGATAAAAAGGGTAACTTTTAATTAATCATCCATAACTACTAAATCCTAACGAACCCTATAAGCCCTCTTATTATATTAACTACATTCCTAAAATAATCTAGATCTATATATTTGCATTCTTGCTTAAAGTAGATCTAGAAACCATTCTACAACATTCTTATTTCTTCCTCTTTTCTCAACACATCTAAAGTAAGAGTAAAAGATTCAACGTTTCCCTGAGGACGACCCGTACTCATCTCGGTCTAGCTACGCGCGACACCGTTCTGATTGCGGTTAACTACTAAAAACTCTTTCGTAACAATCATATGCACACGATTTGGTTTTTGCACTCGGTATAGTTCACATAAGCTTGCAGTGCAGTGATACGTATTTTGTGCACCACAGTTGCACTGGACTTCGATTTCGAGGGTGATGTTCGATATTTTTTTGTGTGCAGCTTGTGCACCTGATTGGATTTGGGTTTTCGCGCATGTTGGGCGCATATTTTGAGATATGATTTTGGTGCACACCAGATGCGCTAAATCGAGATTCTTCATGCATGTCAGATGCACCTGTTTTGCTGTCAGGCACACCTGTTGCCATTGATAGATGTTTCGTGCACACCAGATGCACTTAGATATTATTTCTGTGCGCATGTATGGCACATTTATGGATTTTGATTTCCGTGCGCACCAGACACGTAGTATTCATATGCACATTTTGAGATTGATTTCTTATGGAGCAGTATGTTTTTGTGATGTTTTATCATTGTTTTCATACTTAGCAGGACGAGTCAGATGACAGTACCTGGAAATATTTTGCATGCATTGATAGTTATTGAAGGGGATTTCTAAAAAGCGAGCTATAGTCTCAGTATTTACCTACGTGTCTGATATGACACGAAATGTTTAAAACAAGAAAACCCTTCTAAATTGTTTCGAAAACGGTGGAACGTACACATTAAACAAAAGATATATATGCATATGGTTAGTTTCTTATGATAGACGTCCACCACTGTGTAGTATTATGCGCATTGCACAGCGACTTTAAAAGATTTGGCATGCATTTCCTTCAGATATTTACATGTATAGATTTGGTATTTACATGTATAATTCCGATTTATAGCATATCGGTTTTGCTTTGGATTTGGTATTCGTATCTTCCCCTTGACCCCGATGATTGCGGGATGCTTTACGGAGTTCTGTTTTTGAGTTGTCTGCTAACTACTCATGCGCATGCATTGCGCTATGATGTGTTTTATGTATTGATGATTTCGGAGCCTCGACGACTTGGACATTTTGGTGAAATGTTTTAGAATTTAGGGGTTTAAATTTAAATTCGGGGACCGAATTTATTTAAGGGGGGAAGATTGTAACATTTCAGAAAAATAAAATATTATTTTTGGGAATTTTTATAATTTAATATTAATTTTTAATGAATATTTTAATATTTCGGTATAATTAAATACCGATAAATGGAGAAAATTTTGGAAAATTCTAAAATAGGGTATTTTATGGAATTTTGCCATTTTCAAGTTTTTATGGTTAGTTATATGCTAATTTAGTGCTAAACGCGATTAAAAATCGCTAATCGAGTTTTTAGCCTTTTTGTGCAAAAATGTGCACATATCATTTTTTCCACACTTGCTGCATTTTCTTACATGTTGTGGGTAGATGGTGTCCTAGGGTAACCATTGAGTGAGAAGGAATAAAGGAAAAAGAAAAGAAAAGAAAAAGTGAAGGTATGATGAAGAGAGAGAAAGTGAGAGTCGACCCCTCTTTTTGAACCATCCCCCATCATTTCCTCTTCCCATTTCTCTCTCCTCTCCTTCCGCTTGCTGCTGCAGCCCCTCCCTCTTCTTCCTCCTTCCTCTTCAAGCTAAGATCCACCATGAATACAACCCCAAAACCCTATTCCCATTTCACAAAAAATGTTCCCAAGCTCAGTAGCTACACATTAGACTAAGAAAGAATGGATTTTGAGGACTTTGAGCAACTCTAGAATTTTCTTGAGTTGCCAAAGGTGGTAAATTATGCACTCTTAGGATAGTATTTCAATTCCTTGTGCATCTATACTTGTTTCATGTCGATATTATGTCGTTTTGAGGACTTTTGAAAATTCAAGTTAGGGCTTAGGGTTTGATCTGAAATAAAAGGTGAATTGAGGAGTAATTAGAGGTTAAACCCCTTGTGTGATGTTATTTTGGACAAAACCTGAAGCTTAAACCCAGAATACGGATTTAGTGAATATATATCGGGAAAAACTGTAAATCTGTCACTGTTTTTGGAGATCTGCTATCACCCGAGACACCTGAAAATAAAATTGGTTTGACAGTGAGATGTGCAGGCACCCTGTTAGTGTATATGCCCTAGAGGCCATTACTATATTATACTAGCTTGTATATTACTTGATGGAAGCTTGGGATATTCACAGTTGTATAGACAATCTTGCTCAAAATGGTAGTATGCTACTTGGTTTGTCTCTACTTCAATATGTGCATGTGTTTCTTTTAGCATATCGCTGATATACATATTAGTAGAGCCCTTAGGATCTTTGCTTGATTACCAGCGTTGTGATGTCGCTCACACTCGTGGGGGCTGGGTAATCCATAAGCACATCCTTATACAGGTCCCTAGTCGTTGGACTATCGAGACAGGGCATCGATACTCCGGAGTAGACTAGCGTATGCGCTTCTCATCACAGCGGGGGAGACGGTCTGTCCCACAGCCGTCAGTACGTCGTACTTGAGATAGTATGTGGGTGCTCGTTAGGTTACGAGTACACTGGACAGGACTCGTTGGGAACTGTTGGTTGGTATTATACCTATCGTCAGTTATCAGTTCCAAGGTGACATGAGTACAGCTTAGTCCGCCGACTTGACACTGTCACTTCGCCTTGAGTGTGTTCCCACTGTACTTAGATTACTACCCTACCACGGCTCAAAGGAGTCGTGCAAACAGGTAGTAGTTGGGTGCAGTCCCAAAGCACTTGGAGGCAGTGACGGTTAGACAGGATTCGTCTCTCCCGGTATTGGGGGTTGATATCGCGCTGTGTCTAGGAGAGCAATTACACAAGTAGTCCCTGGCCAGGGCAAGCGAGATATACTGGTAGGTTTCCAGTGTTATCTCAGGGTGTTCTGGGCTACACTCCGACACGACTTGTACCGCTATTCGGGGACTGACGTTCACCTCCCCCTATGCCCGCCATGCGATGTATCAGACGAACAGACCGGACTGTACGGAGATTGTCACATACAGGCTCAGTAGGAGTTCGGATGGGTTTACCTCATCGGCCTTTTTATCGACATCTACCTGGGGACCGTTACGTACAGCTAGTGCCGCTTGCGGTCTGTGGCTAAACCCACTGCCATTGTAGTGTCGAGTCTTTAGAGTCCCACACAAAGAGTTTCCCTGAACTGAGCGAAACGTGTAGAGGCCGTATGGTTTTACGGCAGGGCTACGATCACTTACGTGCACTTGTGTGCGTATGCTGTTCGGGAAGGCAATACTAGTGGGCTTTGGTTTAAGCCAGATCCTAGTATTGCACAGATGGATTTGATTTGTCTTCTGTGCATTCGCATTCTACGAAATGCGGATGCGGGTGTGTATGCACAGTTTTGAGGAGCGATGAAGGAGGAGGTGCCCCATTAGGGTATTGGCAGTTGGTTCGGCCAAAACCGTAATGTGGCACACTCATTAGGGTTTTGACAGTTCGTTTGGTCAAAACCGTTATGAGTCGGAGACATTCTTTACTAATCCTTTTAGTGATAGATTTGTGATGGCTAATTGCATTGACCATTTGACCACTTAGACCTCTCTTGACTTTGTTGACCCGTTGACCGTGTTGACCATTGACCTTCAAGAGGGATCTACACTCTTCTTTTATTTTCTTTTTAATTCTTGAGTTATGATAATGGTCAATTCAATGTGCCATCAACTCTTTCATGATAGGATTAGTAATGATGATTTTTATGTATTATTGCAACCATGGTTCATTTCATTTGGCTTAATCCTTTTCATTATTCTCTTCTCATTCTCTCTCTTGAAATGAGAAGAAAAGAAAAGCTCCATGTTTGCTAAGCTTTCTCCTTCTTCTTCCTCCTCTTGATCTTATCTTTTGATCTCATGTGTTGAGAGAAAAAGATCCCACAAAGACAAATACATCCATACATCTCCTCTATACATTCTAGGGCTTCTTGACTAGCAATCACTTTACCCTAGTTGCCTCGGCTCGAGGTGGAGCTCGGTGTACATCTCTCGGGTGGATCGTCTTCGACTCAAGAAGGCCGCGGAGGTGCCCAAGGTCCGGATCGACGCTTGGAGCTTTGATGGATGAGCGGGACAGCGGAATGAAGACCCGAAGGACCGGTTCCGTGAGGTATACTTTCTACAAGCATAGTACTTAAAACCTCTAAGTGTTTACTAGTTTCTAGTTTAGCAAAGATCCCGACTTTTTAGTCCATGTTGCCTTGTGCCAAATGTAGGGTTCCTAGGCACTCTAGTGAGGTCTCACAAGGCATCGAACATGCCAATTTCAAAAAAAAATCTAGGTGCCGAGAGACCCGACTACGGATCGTTGGCTAGAAAACTAGGCGAAAAAGCTAACTAGTTAACATTTAACTATGAGAATACGGATATACAACCTTTGTAGATCCGGTGCTCCACCTCCACTGCTCCGTGATGAAGTCATCTCCGCTGTCCAAATCAAAATCCGGGCTCTGGCGTCGGCTTCGTCGGAGAATAGGCGAGCTAGGTCGTCGATGTCCATGCCGAAGATGATATACGTCGAGGCATCGCTAAATCAAGCTCCACCTTCACCAAGTCATGAAAACTTGTGAAGGAAACACACTCTACTACTTGGCAAGAGGTAAAGGATGAAGAAATAGGAAGTGGGTAGACTTTAGAATTGGATTTCTCACACTTTTCATCAATCCACCATTGATGAAGTGAAGGTTTTCTTCATGAAGTGAAGAAGAAAGCAAGAAGATGATGAGTTATTATGAAAAGAATAATAAATTTTTTCTTATCATAATATTAACCTAAGTTAAGTGTAGAGAATTGACCAAGGTTAAAGAATGGTTAGGGTTAAGGAGATGAGACAAAAATGGTGACATAATGAAAGCTTCATGAAGCTTCATGATGAAAACAAAACTAGCCACCATTTTTTACTTCTTTTCCTTTTCTCATTTATCTTTTAAATGCAAATGAAAAGATAAATGAATGAATAAAAGAAAACCCTAATCATTTTCTTAACCTAGGTTTAATTCATTACACTTAACCAAAAAAAGATATGTATCATCAAACATGATACAATCAAGTGCACAAAATCATATCGCATATGCAATGCGCACACCCGAGTGAGAAAATCCATTTAAAGTGAACCGATACTAGTTAATGCAAAGTAATATATCAAATATATAAATATGCTTTAAATCATTAAATCAACACTTGATTCAATGATCCGGTCATGTCGCACACAACCGACTAGTATTCAATGTATCGGCTTATCGATTCAACGCTTGAATCGATAACTAGGTTATATCGCATACAACCATCCGACACATTGATCGCGAGAATGAAATACGGTATCACATACACGCATTATTCTCGGTCCCGCACATATCTCATATGCGCTCCTATTTCGTTTCGCTTGAACCAGGAAACCTCTGTGTAGGACTCTAAAGACTCGTCAATACGCCGGCAGTAGGTGATGATCATATCAAACACCCACAAGCCGCAAGCGGTCTGCTAAACGTAACGGCCACCCGGGTATTGAGCGATCTGAAGATCGACGAGCAAGCCCGCTCACACTCCAGTGAATCCAACCAGTAACACTACCGTACAGTCCGGTCTGATCGTCTGATATGTCGCATATCTTGCCTAGGGGTGGTATACGTCAGACCCCAATAGCTCGATAAGTCGTGTCGATATGAGGTCTATAACAATTCGAGATACTACTCGTAACACTTACCAGTAAATCTCAGCAACCCTGGCCAGGGATTTCCTGTTATAGCCAATCGAACACAGCGCAACATCAACCCCCTATACTGGGAGAGACGAATCCCCTTCTATCGCTCATTGCCTCTATGTGAATTGGGACTGTACCCAAAAACCACCGTTTTTCACGCCCTCTTGGACATGGTAAGATGGAAATCAAAGCACAGTGGGAACCACACAAGACTCTATGACGATCTCGGGTCAACAGACTACTCTGTACCAGTGTCACCAGAGAACTGCCATCTGACGTGAGGTATAATACCATCTGGGAGTTCTCGGCGAGTCCGTCCAGTGTACCCAGTCTCTACTGAGCACCCGTATATCATCTCTGATGTCAAACACCAATGGATATGGGATCATCCATCGCCCATCTGTATGGGTCGACAAGGTATACGCTGGTCTACTCTGGTATATAGATGCCCCGTCTCGATACACCCACGACTAGGGACTTTGAAGGATGTACTTATGGACTACCATGTCCCCACTAGTATGATCTGCATCATAGTCCAGGTAGTCAAGCACACATCCTAAGGGCTTTACCAACATGTAACAGAGAGACAATCAGCATACACGTTAAGGTAAAGATCAACCAGATAGCATACTATCATGTTGAGCAAGAAAGTCCTCCCTATATATGTCCCAGCATCCACTACAATATACATCCTATGTACAGTAATGGCCTCTAGGGCATACATATAACTAACAATCTCCCACTTGCACTAGGGCCATCTGATAGCAGTGGTTGTAGTATCTCATACTCAACCATCCCATAAAAGTCTCTCTCCGAGAACAGGCCTTTGTAAGTGGATCCGCTGTGTTGTCCTCTGAGTCTACTCTCCTATACTCGATCTCCCTGGAGATCAACCATCTCCATGATCAAGTGATACTGCCTTAGAATATGTCTGAATCACTGATGGGACCGGCGTTCCTTGGCATAAGCCACAACCCCATTGTCACACAATGGGAGGAACATAGTTCATCTCATGAACCAATATCCACCCAAACAGCCTCTTTGGTAGCATCTTAAGTAGCGATGTATCCAGCCTTTATCGTCTAGTTGTCACGGTATCTAGCTTGGAACTCTTCCAACATACCGTCCCTCCCCTGAGGGTAAAGACAATGCCTGTGACTGACATTCAGTCGTCTTTATCACCCTGGAACCCTTCCAGTGATTCCCCCCAGGATCGATTGATACCATCTCACTACAACTAGTGAGAATTCTAACATCCATTTAGATCTATCTCATAGATCCAAAACCCAGGATTTAGTAGGTATCACTTTGATCTTATGTGGAGAATCATTGTGATAAGCGGAGATTGATCGAGCGTAGCATAGGAAACTCTTTCCTTATCAAGAGTATGTCATCCACGTACTCTACGAGGATCATCACCATACTCCCTACTACCTTTTTGTTTATACAAGGTTCATCTACCATTTTGATGATGTCAAACTCTTTGACTAATTCATCAAAACAGATGTTCCAACTCCGCGATGCCTGCTTTATCCTATAAAGCTTCTTGCACACGTTTCCGCTGCTCCCACTGTTTACGAAGCCCTCTGGCTGTGTACTTATAGACCTTCTCTTCTAAATCATTATTTAGAAAAGTAGTCATGGCACCCAACCGCCGGATATCGTAGTTATGGTATGTAGCCGTGGCAAGTAGGATCTGGATGGACTTAAGCATAGCTACTTGAAAAGGTTTCATCATTATCCACGCCTGGTCAATGATGCAAACTTTAACAAGTCTAGCTTTGAAAGTCTCAACTCTTCCATCTACACCAAGTAATCTTCTCAAGATATACTTGCTCCTGATGGGGATTTAACCCTTCAGATATAGCAACCAAAGTCCATACTTTGTTGGTGTACATGGATTCCATCTCAGATCACTAAGCATCCAGCCATTCTTATAGAGTCTCACTCCTGATGGCCAGCTCGAAACTAGTTGGGTCATCATCTTATGATGTAATCCTCGCTCCCACTGTCATAGAGAAACCGAAGTATCTCTCAGGTGGGTGAGGAACCCTACTAGATCGGCGGAGAGGCTGAGGTTCGTTGGTATCTATTGAATCCTTTGGTTGTACCAAATCTTCTGCTGTAGTTTGTATAGCTGGAACCTTTCCAGTTGTACATAACAGACCTTGCCTCGAGCTTGTCCGGATTTTGCTTTTAGACATAGGCCGGACAACCCCAAATCTTAACTAACTTAAGAGATGGACTCTTCCCTTATCATATCAAATATGAAGTGGTAGGCAACTGATTTGATTTTAATCCTATTCAATAGGTATGCAGCTTCTCAAGTGCATAACTCCCATAAGGAAATAGGTAACTCAGTAGTACTCATCATAGAGCACACCTTATCATATAGGGTGTGATTGCTCCGCCCCGATATACCATCGTGCTATGGTGTATTCGGAGGAGTAATGCTGAGAGAGAATCTCATTCTCCTTTAGAATAATCCAGGAATTCCGTGCTCAAGTATTCTCCTCCTTGATCACATCAAAGGACATAATACTTTTACCCGTATTGGTTCTCTAATCTTGGTTCTCTACTTCTAAATCATATTCTGTGAATATCTCAAAAGGTTCGGACTTGTGCTTCAACAGGAACATATGTCTGAATCTTGAGAGATTATCAGAGAATGTAATGAAGTACAAAGAACTAGTCCTGGCATTTGTAGACAGGGAACCTAACATACATCAACATGTATCATCCCAAGAGTTTACTAACTCTTTCTCTGTTTCCATTAAACAGAGCTATGGTGATCTTATCTTTGTGACAAGACCGGCGAGTTTCACAAGATGTAAATTCAAACTGATTTAAATATGCATCTATATGTAACTCTAGCTAGTCGGGTCGCATTGATATGACCTAGTCTACAATGCCTCAAGAAAGATTCGTTCATTTCTGAACTCTTCCTCTTGTGTGTGTTCCGTATACTAAGAACTGTAGTTTGATTCAGAACATTAATGCTTTTAGATAACGTGCCTGAACCGATCAACTTTTGATATAGGAAATGTTCAAAACATTATCCGACAATACAAAATTATATCCTTTCTTTACTAATAAAGAGACTGATATGATTTTGTATATCAGGTTCGGTATCTAATAACATTCGTTCAGAATCAATGTATTGGTAATACAGGGTGACAGTGACCAACAGACTTGGATGCAACACTTGCCCCGTTTTCTGCCTCATGAAACTTATCACCCGTTCTCAGTTCTCTACCTTTCTGTAGCCCTATGTAACAGATTACATATCTGGGATCCTGATCTGGTATCACATACCCAGGACGTAAAGGACACTGAGAAACAGTTCTATATAATGAACACACCCGAAGATGATGCATCAGCATGCACTCTCTTCGTTTGGGCGGCATAGGAATTCTGGTAATCCCCAATTTCCTGCTCTGTCTTATAACAATTATAAGTTGGAGCGGGACCAACGTTCCCCAGCTCAGTATAACAAGCAGGTTCGGTCAATATTCCGTATTATTATCTTGATTAAGGCGTGATATGGTCGCTACCTGGAGAGAGAGAGAAGAAAACACTCAGCGTGCGCTCTTGCAAGAATAGATTGGTTTTATTTTATCTAATCAGGATGGCTCCCACTGCTTTTTATCAAATCTTCCTTCAAACCCTAAAAGGAAAGACTAGCCGGGATTAATTATACATTACAAGTTCGCCAATCTTTCAGCCAGGCCAGTGTCGGTACTTTGAGGGAGGTCCCCCGTGCTTTCGCACGAACCTAATTACAGTAAACCTCGTTTTCCCAGAGGCGTAACCCCGTTGACACCTTTCTAGAGACCTACTAGATCGGCTAATTGTAATGTATAAAACTCTCCCAGGAGTAACTCTTACTCGCAGCGGGTATCGGGATCCAACTATCTCATAGAAGGTATGCAATCTCATTGCAAATTTCAACACTTGAAATTCCCGATAATATTTTGCCCTTAACCTCCTATGACCTTGACAAAGGCCAACAAACCATAGGATGCTAGTCAAGTTCAACCCGTCATTTCCTAATTGAATTAAACCCACCCGCACGGCCCTTGACAAAGGCCAACAAGGTCGCACGACTACCCTAACTCAATCTGCATCATATGCATAAGCAGATAAGCACCAGTTAGCTACCGCATACTGCGCCTTGACAAAGGCCAACAAACGCAGCACGAATACTAACTACTACTTATCTGAAATGACGGAGGGCTACGACAGGTTTTTATGAAAACCTATTGCGTAATGAACTTGATATCGTTGTAGGATCGAATGAATTTTGAAATGGAGTGCTTTTGAGGCTTTTCTAGTTTTGCTAAAGGAGTCACTCCCGGTGAAGGGATCGTCGGTCCTTTCCTCGTCGAATGAGGTGCGGGATATATCACATATATCACTGTGCAAAGAAAAAACTCTTAAAAGCAATCAAAAGACAAACCGAGTGTGTAGCATCAGCCAGTTATTGCTAAAGGAGTCACTCCCGGTGAAGGGATCTCGGTCCTTTCCTCATCGAATAAGGTGCAGGATATATCTCATATACCGCTGTGCAAAGCAAGAACTGTAGCTACCTGTTTTATTTTGAAATTCGATTCTACAACATCTTTAGGTTTCTTTTATTTCATTAATCATATTAATGAAGTCCCATCATTTAAGTACCTAAACATCACAGATAAATACGACATACACTTATGCCATCCGCATTCGCCTCGATGTCCCCTCGTGCACCGTTAGGTTAGGTAACTAACGGCAGAGCAGGGCAGGGCTAGCGCGGGTGTAAAACATAAGTAAAGCCTATATAATATATCATATATACTATATATTGTATCTATCACAGAACATCACATGATCACATCACAGATATCGCAGCAGAAGAGTCATATGAAATATTGGATATACTAGGACGTCCGTGTTTTCAATACGAGCCAGTATAAAACACGGATTCCACGGTCGCGATGAATAGCCTAACCCACACCCCTAGACCCCTACGAGAGCGGCAAGCAACCCTACCAATTCTAGAGCTAGGAGACCGGGACTCGACTCCTCGAGTTGGTCTCCCACTGGACTCCAGAACCCGGTTACTTGTGCTCCCCTCCTTGGGTCTATCCTAGTGCGGAAAAGTAAATAATATACAACGGGTGACAACTTCCGCAACATGGAAGCGCCCCAATAAAAAGAATATTACATACAAGTTTTTACATGAATGAAAATGAAAAACACTCATCTCACATAAAAACCCCCGGCTATTCAAACACGATGATCCAATATAACATATCCAGCAACACATAACATCACATGTCATCAACGTAAGTAAATATGCGCATCCCAATTTTCTTTGACATATAGCAACGAAACCAGCGATATCACATATTACGCTTACGGTCACAGAAAAGAAAGTGTAAAACTACAACAGTTGGAATCCGCAATCACCTCAGACATCGTATGCCTGACCAAATGAATTCTTTAGACATCGCATGCCTAACAATTATAAATCCCGCATTTTAGTCTCATTATTGAAAACACTTTTCAATATCAAGTCGGGCAATTCAACAAGATTCCCGAAAAACTGATCGAATGCTCGTCGCAAACATTAGTAGGCGGCCGCACCCCTGATACCGTCGACGAAGTGCACCAAGGCGGAACACCGCTACCACGAGCACCCGAACGGATGCTTTCGGCGACGGGGTTCTCCTACAGTCACTTGGTCGGGGCTATGGAGTGAGGCTGTCTATTAAGTTTACCCGGCGAGTATCCGCGTACGCTACGTGATTGCGACGGACTTTTGATCACATCAGAACTCCGTGGTAACCGATCAGCTATGACTAAACTGCTATGTTTATAACATTCATTCAGTTATCTCATAACTTCTTGTGAATTCCAATTATTGTATCCCATTCCAGATAAATAGAAAATGTTAAACTTTCCGATCGAACAGTCGAACACCCAAGTTTTCCCGAAACAGGTCAACACATGAAATAAGTCTAACAACATTCAGTTCGTGCCTCAGTACCAACGGTCCAGCCGTAGAAGGGTCAAGCCAACGCCTCACATGTGGCACGCCGTACTGCCCCAAACCCGAAGGTTCAAAGGGCAGTTCAAGACGGTAACATAATCGAGTTAAGGTTTGTTGTCTTCTAGAGGGACCATCGCGTTACTTGCACTACTTAGAACGTCGTTAAACTGCGGAAAAATCCAACACTTGGAAATTTCCCGACAGGGGAAAAATTGGGTATTTATATCCGGTCGAACTTTTTAACATATTCTAAAATTTATCCGGAAAGCCAAATAGACAAAATTTGATACCCCGATCGAAACACCGAATCCCCAAACCAACTGCAGAAAATTCAACTCTTGAAAAAAATATTAAAAATTCCCAGAAAAATCACCACTGGAAACTAAGAATTACTGTGCAAAATAATTTAAATACTGGGGCCGTACGGCCGCGGATCCGCCGCATGAGCCTTGCTCATGCCGCGGAACCGCGGTGGGAAAGTGGAATTAGGTCCACGAAATTTACAGTAATTCTTAGAAAACCCTGCTTGATTTTCTGCATATTTTTAATTTGGAAAAAGACCAGATTTTTAAAAATGGACAGAGAGCAAGTTTGTGATCGGGTTTCGGGTTCGTTCGGGTTTCAAATTCCGTCTAGACTTCTCCTAAGGCTCTAGCTAGTCTCTGATACCACTGTAGGGTTCCTAGGCACTCTAGTGAGGTCTCACAAGGCATCGAACATTCCAATTTCAAAAAAAAATCTAGGTGCCGAGAGACCCGACTACGGATCGTTGGCTAGAAAACTAGGCGAAAAAGCTAACTAGTTAACATTTAACTATGAGAATACGGATATACAACCTTTGTAGATCCGGTGCTCCACCTCCACTACTCCGTGATGAAGTCATCTCCGCTGTCCAAATCAAAATCCGGGCTCTGGCGTCGGCTTCGTCGGAGAATAGGCGAGCTAGGTCGTCGATGTCCATGCCGAAGATGAAATACGTCGAGGCATCGCTAAATCAAGCTCCACCTTCACCAAGTCATGAAAACTTGTGAAGGAAACACACTCTACTACTTGGCAAGAGGTAGAGGATGAAGAAATAGGAAGTGGGTAGACTTTAGAATTGGATTTCTCACACTTTTCATCAATCCACCATTGATGAAGTGAAGGTTTTCTTCATGAAGTGAAGAAGAAGAAGAAAGCAAGAAGATGATGAGTTATTATGAAAAGAATAATAAATTTTTTCTTATCATAATATTAACCTAAGTTAAGTGTAGAGAATTGACCAAGGTTAAAGAATGGTTAGGGTTAAGGAGATGAGACAAAAATGGTGACATAATGAAAGCTTCATGAAGCTTCATGATGAAAACAAAACTAGCCACCATTTTTTACTTCTTTTCCTTTTCTCATTTATCTTTTAAATGCAAATGAAAAGATAAATGAATGAATAAAAGAAAACCCTAATCATTTTCTTAACCTAGGTTTAGTTCATTACACTTAACCAAAAAAAGATATGTATCATCAAACATGATACAATCAAGTGCACAAAATCATATCGCATATGCAATGCGCACACCCGAGTGAGAAAATCCATTTTAAGTGAACCGATACTAGTTAATGCAAAGTAATATATCAAATATATAAATATGCATTAAATCATTAAATCAACACTTGATTCAATGATCCGGTCTTGTCGCACACAACCGACTAGTATTCAATGTATCGGCTTATCGATTCAACGCTTGAATCGATAACTAGGTTATATCGCATACAACCATCCGACACATTGATCGCGAGAATGAAATACGGTATCACATACACGCATTATTCTCGGTCCCGCACATATCTCATATGCGCTCCTATTTCGTTTCGCTTGAGCCAGGAAACCTCTGTGTAGGACTCTAAAGACTCGTCAATACGCCGGCAGCAGGTGATGATCATATCAAACACCCACAAGCCGCAAGCGG
Organism: Agapanthus africanus; assembly: GCA_030015575.1. NCBI lineage: Eukaryota > Viridiplantae > Streptophyta > Magnoliopsida > Asparagales > Amaryllidaceae > Agapanthus > Agapanthus africanus. Next base: position 262,442,826 of record CM057347.1, read on the forward strand.
TCTGCTAAACGTAACGGCCACCCAGGTATTGAGCGATCTGAAGATCGACGAGCAAGCCCGCTCACACTCCAGTGAATCCAACCAGTAACACTACCGTACAGTCCGGTCTGATCGTCTGATATGTCGCATATCTTGCCTAGGGGTGGTATACGTCAGACCCCAATAGCTCGATAAGTCGTGTCGATATGAGGTCTATAACAATTCGAGATACTACTAGTAACACTTACCAGTAAATCTCAGCAACCGTGGCCAGGGATTTCCTGTTATAGCCAATCGAACACAGCGCAACATCAACCCCCTATACCGGGAGAGACGAATCCCCTCCTATCGCTCATTGCCTCCATGTGACTCGGGACTGTACCCAAAAACCACCGTTTTGCACGCCCTCTTGGACGTGGTAAGATGGAAATCAAAGCACAGTGGGAACCACACAAGACTCTATGACGATCTCGGGTCAACAGACTACTCTGTACCAGTGTCACCAGAGAACTGCCATTTGACGTGAGGTATAATACCATCTGGGAGTTCTCGGCGAGTCCGTCCAGTGTACCCAGTCTCTACTGAGCACCCGTATATCATCTCTGATGTCAAACACCAATGGATATGGGATCATCCATCGCCCATCTGTATGGGTCGAGAAGGTATACGCTAGTCTACTCTGGTATATCGATGCCCCGTCTCGATACACCCACGACTAGGGACTTTGAAGGATGTACTTATGGACTACCATGTCCCCACTAGTATGATCCGCATCATAGTCCAGGTAGTCAAGCACACATCCTAAGGGCGTTACCAACATGTAACAAAGAGACAATCAGCATACACGTTAAGTTAAAGATCAACCAGATAGCATACTATCATGTTGAGCAAGAAAGTCCTCCCTATATATGTCCCAGCATCCACTACAATATACATCCTATGTACAGTAATGGCCTCTAGGGCATACATATAACTAACACCAAAATCATTGTTTTTCGCCGTTTCCGCCTCCCCGCAAGAACCAGGGTGAGCAACGTGGACTTACAGTGGTATAAGAGCCTAGCTAAACATAAACTAGTAAGTTAGCAAAGTGTTTAGAATATCGATCGGAAAAAAATCGCAAAACACGTCCGCAAAACCTCTAGTTTCTGTCGATTTTAATACTGCTCAAAAAGTGATTTAAAATATATGAAAAATCGTCTCAGGGTTTTGTGAAAACACTGCAGAAAAACGATCCAGTGGATCGATCAAACGACCGCGGTTCCGCGGCAATGACATGCTCATTGCCGCGGTTCCGCCGCCGTTTTGACTAGGCACTGGATCGGACTTTGTGCAGTGTTTTAGTTTGGCTGTTTTAGGATTTTTAGTACATGATTTTCTACCCAGATTTTCCAGAGAGCAAATTGACTTTTGGGGTGGTTAAAAATCCGTATTTTGATCGATATTCCGTACTCTTTGGCTAATGAATATTTTCTGTGATGTGATATATGTATTGAACTTCTACTAATCGCTATAAGTCGATTAGTGGGGGTTATACATATCTGTGATCTGTAATGTTGATGGTTTTTGAATATGAACTCGGTGGATTGTCGCGGATGAATAGCCGGGGTGGATGTGAGATGAGAGTTTCTTTTTTCTTTCATTCATTATAAAATTTGTAAATTGATGTAATATTATTTGTATTATCGCACAACCGGATCGGGGTTGTAGCCGTCATTGTATAATTTCTTTTTACTGTTTTTGCTCCTAGGATAGACCCAAGGTGGGGTGCACAAACTACCGGGTATCTCGAAGTGCCAAGTGGCCTACTCATATTGTTGAGGGAGGTTGCTTCGCTTCGGGTACTTGGCGGGTAGTTTGCCGCACCCGTAGGGGTCTAGGGTAGGGTTTGGCTATTCATTGCGACCGTGCAATCCGTTTTTCGTTGCAGGCTCGAACGAATCGCGGATTCCTAGTATATCCAAAGTGTTCATCTGTGATCTGTAATGGCTATCATTGCTATATATCTATATATAATAACTATTTAGGTGTTGCTTATGTTTTGCATCCGTGCTAGCCCAGCCCCCGCTCTGTCGTTAGTTAAGTAACCTAACGGGTGATGACAGGGCCCCGTGGCGAATGCAGATGGCATAAGCATACACCATATTTTGGTTGTTTTCTGCAATGGTAGGATTTAAATGATGGGACGCATTAAAAGAACTAATGCAAGAAAATAAACCAAGTAAAAGTCGTTGGAACACTTTGAAAACCACTCGGTTTTTTTTTTCAAAAACAAGCATTTTAAACGCGGAGCTTGAACCACTCCTTTTAAAAGCTATCTCGTTCCATCGATTATATCAAGTTCACTACGTTTACAGTTTCGCCAAAACTATCCGTAGCCCTCCATCATTTCGGTTAAATATTCAGTAGTATTCAAGCTATGTATTTTTACCTTCGCCAAGGTATAGTGATTGGTAGCTGCTGAATATTTATCTGTAGCATAGATAGATGCGTTGGTTTGGGACAGTCGTACTACTATTTTGGCCTTCGTCAAGGGTATGTACGGGTGGGTTCAAATTAACCTGGATAATGACTGGTAGAACTTGACATGTGACTTATGATATGTTGGCTTTCGTCAAGGTCATAAGAGCATGGGGCAAAAATCCACATCGGGAGTTTCATAAGCACTGAAACTTGTTAGCGCTGCATACCATTTGGAGTGTGATGATTCTGGTAGGATTCTTTCGGTTTTATCACGCGATGATATTTGGATCCCGATCCTACTATGAGTATATGCTACTCCTCGGGAAATCTCTCACTTAACGATCAATGCTATAAACCAAGTAGGTGTCTAGAAAGGTGTTAGCGGGGCTACGCCCACAGGGAAAAGAGGTTACTTAATTAAGGAACTTCGCGAAAGCGTTGGAAAACCTCCCTCGAAGTACCGACACTGGCCTGGCTGAACGGTTAAGCAAGTATTGTACGGTGAGATAGATCCTGACTAGTTCTTCCTTTATGGTTTGAGGAGGGATTCGAGAGACAGTGGGAGCCATCCTATTTAGATAAATTAAAAACCAATCTAAACTTGCAAGAGCATCATGCTAAGTGTTTTCTTCTCTCTCTCTTAATTGCAGCGACCCAGTGACCGCACCTAGGTTACATCTAGATAATAAAATGACTGAATCTGACTGTTATGACTGGCAATGGTATGTCCAGATGTCCATTGCCCATGACAAGCTGGGACACCTCTTGACTGATCCAACCCCTGCCGTCTCCGGTCCAGTTTCCCCTGTCACGGATATTGATATCCGTAGGACATCGGAAGAAGACTGTGCGAAAGCCAAGTGCCTCGTGTTAGCCTCAGTTGATGGTATATACCAGAGGCAGCACGAGAAGATGGACTCAGCTTCTATCTTCCTCCATAACAAAGTTTTATATGGAGAGCAATCTCGTATCGCAAGATATGAGACCTCGAACGAATTGCTTCCAGCGAGGTTGGCTATCGGGTCATTTATAGGGGGCAACGTCCTTACAGTGACCAGCTCTTTTGAGCTCTCGGACCTGAAGACCACGTTGAAGAACGGGTCAGATGCTGACTTAGTTCAACAGTCTCTACCTACTACCCTGAAGGAAACCAGGGAAGTAGAAAGAAAGGGAAAGGCAGAACTTTCGGGAATGTATGCAGTAAAAAAGGGATGTTCCTATTGTTACGGGAATGAACATGGGCAGAAGGATTGTAGGGCTTGCAAAGCCAGTACCCAGAATTCGAAGCATGTTGTGGCTTCGGCTTCGGGTGTGTTTGTAATAGAGAATTGTATGTCAGTTAACCCTACTTCCTGGGTATTGGATACCGGATCAGGATGTCATATCTGTAATTCGTTACAGGCTCTGAGAAACCGTAAGGTTATCAGGAAAGGTGATATGACTCTCAGGGTTGCTAACGGAATGAGCATGTATGCTGTATCCATAGGGGAATATCATCTCGGACTGACATCTGGGCAGATATTGATTCTGCGTGACCGTTTTTATGTACCAGGTGCGACTTGTAATATCATATCTGTATCCTTACTTTCTAAGGAAGGATATGATTTTACTTTTGTAAGCGATGTAGTAAACATCCACCTAAATCAAGTACTGATTGGGTCAGGTACATTAAAATACGGTATATACGTTTTGAATCAAGCTCAGGTCTTCAGTGTCCAGAACACACTTAAGAGAAAGTCTCCGGAATTAAATCAGGCTTTCTTATAGCATTATAGACTGGGTCACATTAATGAAACACGGTTGAAAAAGTTACCTAAAGAAGGATACTTGGATCCGTTCGAGTACCAGTCTTATGCCACTTGTGAATCTTGCCTCATGGGAAAGATGACAAAGACTCCGTTCACTGGACACGGAGAAAGAGCGAGCGAGCTCTTGGGATTCATACACAGTCACGTGTGTGGTGTAATGTCTACACATGCGCGAAGTGGTTATTCATACTTCATTACTTTCACAGATGATTTCTCTAGGTATGGGCATGTCTTCTTGATGAAGCACAAATCCGAGGCCTTTGAGAAATTTCAGGAATATAAGAATGAAGTTGAAAAACAAACAGGCAAAAGTATTAAGACACTAAGATTTGATCGAGGTGGTGAATACATGAGTGCTGAGTTTCTGGGCTTCTTAAAAGAGAATGGAATTCTCGCTCAGCTTACTACTCCATACACACCACAACAAAACGGTGTATCGGAAAGGAGGAATCGAACTCTATTGGATATGGTTTATTCCATGATGAGTAAGGCTGAGTTGCCGCGATCCTTCTAGGGTTATGCACTAGAATCAGCTGCATATCTTTTGAACAAGGTTCCCTCCAAGACTGTGCCTACCACACCATATCAGATGTGGTGTGGGAAGAAACCCTGTCTTAAGTATCTGAAGATATGGGGATGTCCAGCTTTTGTAAAAAAGCAGCATGCGGACAAGCTCGAGGCACGCTCAGTACTGTGTAAGTTTGTAGGATACCCAAAGAACTCCAGGGGGTATTTTTCTTATTACGTAGAGGAACAAAAGGTTTTTGTTTCTCGTCATGCCCACTTTCTGGAACATCAGTTTTTAGAAAAAGAAGCAAGTGGGAGCGTAGTAGAACTGGAAGAAATTCCAGAACCACAAGCTGTTACTGAAACCTTGGTAGAACCAGAAGGTTCGGGAGAACCGGACATTCCAGCGCCACTCCGCAGGAGTAGTAGGCAGTCTCATCTGCCCGAGAGATACTATGGTTTTCTCATAGACGGGGATAGAGAGGATTGCACCATGGATTATGGTGAGCCTACTAGCTTCCAGCAAGCCATTAAGAGCGGCGACTCGGTAAAATGGCTGGATGCAATGCGGGCCGAGATGGTGTCTATGTACACCAACAAAGTTTGGACTTTGGACTTTGCTCCAGAAGGGGTAAAACCCGTAGGCTGCAAATGGATCTTCAGAAAGAAGATTGGTATAGATGGGCAGGTTGAGACCTATAAAGCTAGACTTGTTGCAAAGGGTTTTCGTCAAAGACCTGGTTTGGACTATGACGAGACCTTTTCTCCAGTGGCTATGCTGAAATCCATTCAGATCCTTCTTGCTATTGCTGCCTTCCACGATTATGAAATCTGGCAGATGGACGTAAAGACGGCTTTCCTAAATGGAAATTTGGAAGAGTGCGTCTATATGGATCAGCCGGAGGGATTCATTCAGAGTGGGAGCAGCGGTAGAGTGTGCAAGTTGCTCAAGTCCATTTATGGACTTAAGCAAGCATCGCGGAGTTGGAACATCTTCTTTGATGATACTGTCAAAGAATTCGACTTTATCAAAAACCCAGATGAACCATGCATTTACAGTAAGATTGTAGGGAGAATTGTGGTATTCCTCGTCTTGTACGTGGATGACATTCTCCTAATATTAAATGATATTCCTATGCTACAGTCAGTCAAAGGATTCTTGTCGCAGTGGTTCTCCATGAAGGACCTGGGCGATGCCAACTACATTCTGGGGATCCAGATCTATCGTGATAGATCTAAGAGGATGTTGGGACTTTCACAGTCAAGGTACATCGACACCATACTGAAAAGGTTTAGTATAGAAGATTCCAAGCGCGGTAATTTACCGGCTTATCACGGAATCACCCTCTCCAAAGAGATGTCTCCCAAGACTGATTTGGAAGGGATCGCATGTCTATTATACCCTACGCTTCTGCGGTAGGCTCTATAATGTATGCGATGTTATGTACAAGACTAGATGTAGCATACGCATTGAGCGTTGTAAGCCGGTATCTGTCAAACCCAGGGGAGAAACATTGGATAGCGGTAAAGAACATTCTCAAATACCTGAGAAGGACTAAGGAGATGTTCTTGGTGTATGACGGAAAAGACCTCCAGCTCGAGGCCTTTGCTGACTCCAGCTTCCAGAGTGACAAGGATGACTCCAAGTCCTTGCCGGGTTATGTCTTTACCCTCAATGGAGGGGCGGTTTGCTGGAAGAGTTCCAAGCAGGAGACCGTTGCAGACTCAACTATGGAAGCGGAGTACATAGCTGCTTGCGATGCCGCAGAGGAAGCTGTCTGGATGAAGAAGTTCCTCACGGAGCTTCAGCTGGTTCCTACCATTGTTGATCCAATACCGCTGTATTGCGACAACAACGGCGCTATAGCTTTAGCGAAGGAACCCAGGTCCCATCAGAAGTCCAGGCACATTTTGAGGCGGTACCACCTGATCAGGGAGATCGTAGATCGGCGGGAGATCGAGGTGAAGAGAGTAAATACGAAGAACAACACTGCAGATCCACTCACGAAGGCCCTACCCCAGACTCAGTTCGAGCGGCTGATCGAGATGATAGGTCTTCGATACGCCAGCACACGGCCTTAGTGCAAGTGGGAGATTGTTAGTGTATATGCCCTAGAGGCCATTACTGTATCATACTAGCTTGTATATTACTTGATGGAAGCTTGGGATATTCACAGTTGTATAGACAATCTTGCTCAAAATGGTAGTATGCTATTTGGTTTGTCTCTACTTCAATATGTGCATGTGTTTCTTTTAGCATATCGCTGATATACATATTAGTAGAGCCCTTAGGATCTTTGCTTGATTACCAGCGTTGTGATGGCGCTCACACTCGTGGGGGCTGTGTAATCCATAAGCACATCCGTATACAGGTCTCTAGTCGTTGGACTATCGAGACAGGGCATCGATACTCCGGAGTAGACTAGCGTATGCGCTTCTCATCCCAGTGGGGGAGACGGTCTGTTCCACAGCCGTCAGTACGTCGTACTTGAGATAGTATGCGGGTGCTCGTTAGCTTACGAGTACACTGGACAAGACTCGTCGGGAACTGTTGGTTGGTATTATACCTATCGTCGGTTATCAGTTCCCAGGTGACATGAGTACAGCTTAGTCCACCGACTTGACACTGTCACTTTGCCTCGAGTGTGTTCCCACTGTACTTAGATTACTACCCTACCACGGCTCAAAAGAGTCGTGCAAACAGGTAGTAGTTGGGTGCAGTCCCGAAGCACTTGGAGGCAGTGACGGTTAGACAGGATTCGTCTCAGTGTGTCTAGGAGAGCCATTACACAAGTAGTCCCTGGACAGAGCAAGCGAGATATACTGGTAGGTTTCCAGTGTTATCTCAGTGTGTTCTGGGCTACACTCCGACACGACTTGTACCGCTATTAGGGGACTGACGATCACCGCCCCCTAGGCCCGCCATGCGATGTATCAGACGAACAGACCGGACTGTACGGAGATTGTCACATACAGGCTCAGTAGGAGTTCGGATGGGTTTTCCTCATCGGCCTTCTTATCGACATCTACATGGGGACCGTTACGTACAGCTAGTGCCGTTTGCGGTCTGTGGTTAAACCCACTGCCAGCGTTGTGTCGAGTCTTTAGAGTCCCACACAGAGAGTTTCCCTGCACTGAGCGAAACGTGTAGAGGCCGTATGGTTTTACGGCAGGGCTATGATCACTTATGTGCACTTGTGTGCGTATGCTGTTCGGGCAGGCAATACTAGTGGGCTTTGGTTTAAGCCAGATCCTAGTATTGCACAGATGGATTTGATTTGTCTTCTGTGCATTCGCATTCTACGAAATGCGGATGCGGGTGTGTATGCACAGTTTTGAGGAGCGATGAAGGAGGAGGTGCCCCATTAGGGTATTGGCAGTTGGTTCGGCAAAAACCGTAATGTGGCACACTCATTAGGGTTTTGACAGTTCGTTTGGTCAAAACCGTTATGAGCCGGAGACATTGTTTACTAATCCTTTTAGTGATAGATTTGTGATGGCTAATTGCATTGACCATTTGACCACTTAGACCTCTCTTGACTTTGTTGACCCGTTGACCGTGTTGACCATTGACCTTCAAGAGGGATCTACACTCTTCTTTTATTTTCTTTTTAATTCTTGAGTTATGATAATGGTCAATTCAATGTGCCATCAACTCTTTCATGATAGGATTAGTAATGATGATTTTTGTGTATTATTGCAACCATGGTTCATTTCATTTGGCTTAATCCTTTTCATTATTCTCTTCTCATTCTCTCTCTTGAAATGAGAAGAAAAGAAAAGCTCCATGGTTGCTAAGCTTTCTCCTTCTTCTTCCTCCTCTTGATCTTATCTTTTGATCTCATGTGTTGAGAGAAAAAGATTCCACAAAGACAAATACATCCATACATCTCCTCTATACATTCTAGGGCTTCTTGACTAGCAATCACTTTGCCCTAGTTGCCTCGGCTCGAGGTGGAGCTCGGTGTACATCTCTCGGGTGGATCGTCTTCGACTCAAGAAGGCCACGGAGGTGCCCAAGGTCCGGATCGATGCTTGGAGCTTGGATGGACGAGCGGGACAGCGGAATGAAGACCCGAAGGACCGGTTCCGTGAGGTACACTTTCTACAAGCATAGTAGTTAAAACCTCTAAGTGTTTACTAGTTTCTAGTTTAGCAAAGATCCCGACTTTTTAGTCCATGTTGCCTTGCGCCAAAATCATTGTTTTTCGCCGTTTCCGCCTCCCCGCAAGAACCGTGGTGACCAACGTGGACTTACACCCTAGAACCACCACCCAAAGCCCTAGCCCCTATCTCCTTCCCCAGGCCGCATATTAATCCCTTCTGGCCGCAAATTGAGGCCAGACCAGGTTGGAACCCCTTCATTTTTGTTTCTGGGCCCTATCTCCAGTAATTTAGACCCCTGGCATGTGCAATTTTGACTGATTCCATTTAGGGTAAAATCTGGGTTAGTTTTCATGTGTTAGCGCATGTTTTACGACTTGTTTTGGCATGGATTTTGGTATTTGGTGATTCGTTTCTGTCGGGTGGCATTTGAACGTCAACAACAAAGGGTTATTGGTCATGTTTGCATGTGGGGCTATAGGTTTTTACCTATGGGCGTAGAGTATGTCGTTTTGGTTTCCGATGTGATTTTCATGTGCCTTAGCGTTTATGATATCCTTGTAGGTACCTCACGTGGCGACGAGGCGTTGATGATAAAGATGGCGACATCGGTATCGGCACACAAGAAGCAAGGTGAGTAGATTTATATCTACGGGGAGAAGTCGGGTGGATGGCGTATAGCACCCCTGCAGTTCGTGGTGATGTATACGAATACGTTTACACACATATATATTGATTATATTTGGTTGGAGATTATTGATGATAAAGATAAATTCTAGGTGTGATTGGATTAGTTTAGTGTTGCGAAACCCTAGAGTAGTGGCTGCACCACACATACACCCCCCATATTTGCATACATTCTTCTTTAATAGGTGCGTATATGGGATTATATTTTATGTGTTCACATGGGTATGGGACTATGTGTTCACATACTGGATTTGAGGATAGTATTTGGGATTTGAGGTGAGTCAATGAGATGTGATTTGAGACCGTGAGATCGGTGATATGGCAGGATTCGTACTTAAGATAGTCCTTATGTTTTAGCGGATCTTTGGATGACGATGCCATGTAAATAGTGATATATATATAAAATGGTTGACATGTGATCGTGATATGAGATAGGATATGATAAGATATTTTTAATAGGTCGCTTTTGGCGTTGTATACCTCTTTGTGATATATGACGATGATATCGGTTTGTTTGAGGCTGTAGATCAGCAGTTAGGACATGATCTTATTGATGATATTAGTAATGTACTAGACGTAGGTCAGTACCCTGGATTGTGATCTTTGATAAAGAGAATACCAGATGAATAATATGACGAATGTGATATTGACCCATACCCAGATTTAGGATGCCGTACGACGGATTTAAGTACGGGCTATATATTGATGTTTGATCCGCACTCTTGACTTGGAAATATCTGATTATAGATATGGTATCGGATGTGATATTATTGAGGCGTGATCACTATATATACATATATATATATATATGTATGTATGTATCGACTCAGATGTTAGGCGACTTCCTTACCTTCAGTTAGCCTGTTAGCTCAGCCCTATAGTTTAGTGTAGTTATTAGACTAGATTTATATTAAATGCAGATTAGTTATCATTGTGTTTAGTATTCAGCTCCCGCTCATTATTGTTGTTCGCTCCGCATCGCATACTTATATTGTGATTTCATATTGCTTGTTGATATCATGCTGTTAGGACACCAGCACCATTACCGATGATGCGTATGTACCACGTATACTTACTTGCCGGCTCACACATCTTCATCGGTAATTGCCATGTCACGTACACTTAGAGAATATTATTGCTTGATTTAGCTTGTTAGCTAGTAGTTTTGACATGATATTACTGTACTTGCCTTATATGCCAGCTTAGATATTGTAGTTATTACTTGTCACATCATCCATACTATTATTCATTGTTATGCCGCATTCATGGATTCTCATGCCTATATTCATGGTTTTATGTGCTATTGACGATTTGGATTCGGACTTCCATGAGATTTCTGGATTTGGGAACCGTGGGTATTTCAAAAGAGAATATGTAATTGTTTTAAAAATCCGGTTACCCTTGATATGATATTTCAGTGTGTCCACCATGTGTTTTCTCGGTGCTGAGTGCGACATGTGAGACCCAAGTTCGAGGAGTGGAGGAACAGTTTCGGGTACATGGTGGGCCCGGTAAGGTAACCCGGGGCAAGAATCGTGTGGTGATGACGATGTAAGCCTGGCAGGGGGAGACTACCTACCGGTGATTTTACCCGACGCGTCGGATATCCGGAGGATACCGTCGTGGTCTTGAGATAGATGGTAGGGGTCGGTCTGGACTGACTGCGCCCTAGATATTGAGATTGAGACATTGAGATTTCGAGATATTGAGGTACTGAGATTTGATGATACAGGCCAGTCCGGATAGCCAGAGCCTGATATTTTGAGACATTGAGATTTATGTTTTGTGTCGATGCTAGACACTGTTTATGCTGATTTCATTTATGATACCTCATTTTTAAAATACAAAGGAAATCTCACTAAATTATGAACGCAGTTTGTTTAGTACATGTATTCTATTTTCATGCAGTCATACATCATCCATATGATATATTGCTACCTGAGGCACTTACACGGGCACATGGGATTACACTTGGGTTAGATTTTTACCCTAGCCATTGTTATAGGCTGCATGTTATATATTTGAGGATTTATATTGATCGTATGACCTAGGATTGCGTCATACATGCGATTCCTGTTCATAGATGTATTTTATTCATGAGTTGGCAACTCATCCCCGTTGTGCCATAGTTTCTTGTAGGATTTGCCGTACATGTTTCATTACGGCTTTGCTGGCACCACTTCCATTTCCGGGTGGTTTGCTAGTTGGTGGGTTCACTTGCATAGTGACCATCGTTATATTTTGTATATTATTATTCAGTTGTATCTAGAAGTTCCATCAACCAAACATGTATTTATTTCAGATAGAGACCAGTGATGTTTATTCTTTTGACCCTAGAGTCGCACGTTGTATTCCTATGGATTTCTTGCTGTTTTGAGTTTCCTTTTCTATTGTGATCCTCGCCTTTAGGCGTTATATATTATATTGCTTGCGTAGTTGTGACCGTCGATTGACGAAGAGCTAGCTCCCGCTTGGGGATGCCCTTATTCATTATATATGCCTTATCAGGTTTTGTACCCGTTCGGGGTCAGTTTTTACAAAGGAAACTCTGCCAAAATTTTTAGAAAAGACTTGTGATTTTAAAATGCATATTTCAGCGTATGTTGCAAACTATTTGATTTAAAAATGGTTTTCCTCCACTCTATTAATTTTCTTGGTTTGGATTTCTAGGTTTTCGGCTTACTTAGATTACGTACGCCTTGAGACGTTTCGTAATTTATGTGCCGGTCATGTTCCGTACTTTCGGATCGTGACATGTATCTTATCGTTTAGCACTTCCACCAAGTTTTCCCAATGTACATCCAGTGTTCCATGTGTCAATGCTTTGGAAGTATCTTCATGATCCTTCTCAAGCTATCCGGCATCAGTTTTTACAGCTTGAGCTGGATTTATCCTACACTGAGCAGCCGGTAGCTATTCTAGACCGGCAGGTAAAAAAGCTAAGATCAAGGGTACTTCCATCTGTAAAGTTTCTTTGGCGAGGATCAAATAGCGTGGAGGTCACTTGGGAGGCTGAGGATGACTTACGGAAGAAATTTCCGCATCTCTTTAAAGGTATGTGTACTTAAGTTTTAAATTCGGGGACCGAATTTTCTTATGGGGGAATATTGTAACATTTTGAAATATTTTAGATAATTAATCAATTTATTTAATTAAGTAGAAAATGTTATTTTAATTTTATTGTAATAAAAAGACCTTTTTATAAGTGGTAAAGTAATTTAGTAAAGAAAGTAGTGGTTTATATAATATTAAGTGTCATGAGGGGTTTTAGTGAAATGTTAGCTTCCTTATGTTAATTAATTTTAGATTAGGGTTATTATGTAAATGTGTTAAATTAGGGTTAAGGTTACATTAAACCTCCTAGACACCACACCTTATATTCAACCTAATGGCCACACCTCCTCCTTGCACGAATAGCACACCATCCATCATGTTGACACCACCTCCTAGCCTTATCACTCCATACTCTTATCTCTTCTTATTTGTTCAGTTGATATATTAAGATTTAAAAAGTAATTTCCTAGTTTTGAAAACAAAATCCTAGACCTCACTTAAGAAAAAGAAAGAGAAATAACATGAAAGGCTAAGTGTTGTGCTCCTTACCTCAACCCTCAAGCTAGGAAAATTTGTGCTTGTGCATCTTTGAAGGAACCTTGTTGTTGAGCTTTCAATAGGTATAAGTTTCAACTTTGTAGATCTTTCTTCAATATTGTTCTAACATAGAAGTATGATATCGGTAAAATATCGTAATTTTGTGGGATTATTGCTCTGTTTGAAACTGCTATGAGTTGGTTTATAGTTAGAAAAATCAAACAGTACCTTAAACTTGTAATTTGGACCTAGAATAACCAATGGAAACATTGACACATTCCTCGGATTTTTGGCCTGCGACATCCATCAAAATTCCGAGCTCGTCGGTTTTGGTAGGGAGTTGGGTGTTAGTTTTTCTAGGTTAGCTCTCTGTTTATATTTTAGGGTTTTTGGTATTTCTAGTTTATGTTATATATTCAGTATATAAAATATTGAAGCAAATATCAGTTTTGGGGTTAAAATTCTAAATACGATAGGGATATATCGTGTCACGATTTCTGTTTCTTTCTGTTGCGACCAGAATAGGGTTAGCTCCGGTTAAACTAGGTCCAGTTAACTCGCGATATTCTCACGTAGCACGTTTAGTATGTAAGTCTATTAGTTTCACTTTTTTGCCGTATCGAATTTTAGCCACTCTTATACGAAAGTTAATTTCGATGTTAGGTTCGACCGCGGAGACTTCGGAGACCGCAAGGAAAGGAAAAGGATTGATAACATCTGAGTAACTTCGACGTATTCCGATGAGTAGATTTAACATCTACCGGGGGATTTTGTATAGATGGCGTTATACGCCCGTAATTAATAGTTGGATAATAATTTCCTTTATATTGAGTATATGTTTAAAACTAAGAAACTTCATCATATGCATTCATATCTATAAAATAACACTTGCTAGAACACTGGACGAATTATCGATGAGTCATGTTGCAAGCGCACATACCTATATGTTACACTACACCTCATCAATATTGACATGTCACGTATTATTTAGAACTTGCCATATCTTATATGCTTCCCTTCATACCATAAGCATCATTATTAGTGGTTGTGTGCATCATAGTTATTAATTGATACCTATCATGTCTTAGTTTCAATTCGTTGTTAATTGTGGCACAAGGTGTATTGGATTTAAGTATTTCTGGTATTGAGTTTTCTATTAAGTTATATTCATTGATTCTTCATGATTGATGTGATACGTCCACCATGAGATGTCGTTTTTTTTATTTGGATTAACTCCAAACCGAATGGGGGGGCTATACGGTTGCAGATTTATACGTTATCCAGACAGAGTTGGGGGATATACAGTTGGATACATGGTGGACCCGGTCGAGACCGAGGGGCAGGATAGCTGCATGTTAGGCGGGGAGCCTAGCGAGGATACTCGATACCGGAGATAGTAATGAAACACGGTGGATATCTGGGAGATACCGACCGATGTTGTGGATTGATAGAATTGTTCGAGGAACGATGTCTGCTGAAAATAGAAGATTTGTGTCGATGTTGGACACGGAAAAATGAGCCTTATTTGGAAAAATTATGATATTGGAAATACTTGAAGAGATTTCAGTGTTGTTTTAATACATTTAGTTAATACCTTTTCTTACTTTCATATGTTATCATACATTATAATTATAATTATTGCTGCTAACTTTACTTCGTCATACTTACCTTATCAGCTTTTAGATGTTAGTTTATTCACTGAGTTGGCAAATCACCCCCGTTGTGCCATAGATTCTTACAGGGGACGCGTGGACACGTAGCAGCAGTGCGGATCCACTAGTCAGCTTTATCGCTTATTTTGCTAGGTGGGTTACCTAAGTAGTAACCTCCTATTTTGGTATATGTATTTTGGATCTAGTATTACTCCATCAGACCCTATATATTTGACTTAGAACGAGATATGTTTGTATATATTTTAAATTCGATTGAGTGAGATCGTCTAGTTGTGTTAATTTATTCTTTTTCTATGTATGCATGAAATTCTTCTTTTGATGCGTCGTATTATTATTGCGTATTGATTTCCGCCGTTTGGCGTTGTTTTGCTCCAAACTAGGGATGCAACTTATTTAAACACTTTATAACTGCTTTTATTAATGATTAATATGGAGGTGTTGTCGAACATTTTAAATGCTAAAAATCAGTTGGTTAGATTTCATTTCTTAAAATCATTCGACATACTACCTCATCCTTTTACTTAAAAACTAAAATTTCTAAATTCCGCAAAAAGGGATATTGATCTTGCTTTTTGGATTACTTAGATTGTGTCGACATCTTTAGATGTCATAAAATCTAAGTGCCGGTCACATCCGAATTTTGGGTCGTGACAAAGCCTAGGTTCCGAATATATATATATATATATATATATATATATATATATATATATATATATATACGTCCTAGACTCCGCATAGTCAAACCTCGACTTGAACCAAGGTTAAACCTAGCGCTTTGATACCAACTTTATCACTGTAAGTCCATGCTACCTCTCCCGGTACTTACGGGCATGCGGAATTTGATGAAAAACGATTTTTATAGAGGTGGTAACATGGACTTATAACCCGGATCTTGGTTAAACATCTAACTAACAACCTAACTACGAGTTGCTAACTACTCGGTTAGGGGGTTATACCTTGCTTGTCTTGAACTCCTTCGTCTTCAAACTCCAATGGTGGTCCCTATTGGCTTCTTCTCGTCGTCTCCTTACGCCGAAGATAGATCCACCTGAATGCTCCAACCTTTGGCTCCTTCTTCGTTCTTTGAAGAAACTAGTTCACTTGGTTTGCTAAACCTTGTGAACTAGAATGAGTAGAGAAGAGTTTGTATGGGATTTTATCTATGGTTCTTGATTCTCAACTCATGAGACAAGTGAACCATAGAGTCAAGAGAGGGAGCAAGAGGAAGAGGGTGAAAGCAAAAACAAGAGAGCTAAAGAACAAGAGAGAGAGTAAGTAAGAATGAGCCTCTCTTTTGTCTTTCATCCTCTCATAATCCAAAACAATGATAACTCATTATACCAATCAAGTGTTATGTGATGGTTGAAGCAACCATAACCATATCATTTCATGCACTCATTTTGCACAAATGAGCAAGCAAGCAAAAGTCTTTGCCATGAAATGATGGCTATGGTTATCATGATGGTCAACTAGTCAAACCTAGTCAACCGGTCAACAAGTCAACAAAAGTCAACAAGTCAACAAAGTCAACAAAAGTCAACAACCATGTCACCATAATACTTAATTAATATAATTGTTAATCACATATCATATTCTCATTAGGGTTGAGCAAAAAGTCAATAGTCAACGGTCAACTGTCAACAACCCTAATGAGAATCCGCTGCCTCTGTCTCCCCGTCAACTGTGCATACACACCCGCATCCGTATTCCGAGGAACACGAATACAAACTGGATAAATCCAATCCCAATACGTACACTAGGATCTGGCTTAAACCGAAGCCCGCTATTGCAAACTGTCCGGACACTGTACGTGCACAAGTGCACGGATGTGACCGAACCCTGTCGCAAAACCATGCGACCTGTCACAAAACCATGCGACCTCTACTCTTTTTCCTAAAGGCGAAAAGCTTTCTGTGTGGGACTCTAAAGACTCGACACTACGCTGGCAGTGGGTTTAACCACAGACCGCAAGCGGCACTAGCTGTGCGTAACGGTCCCTAGGTAGTGCCGACAAGAAGACCGACGAGGCGAAACCCATCTGGACTCCTACTGAGCCTGAATGTGACATTCTCCGTACAGTCCGGTCTGTTCGTCTGATACATCGCATGGCGGGCCTAGGGGGCGGTAAACGTCAGTCCCCCAATAGCGGTACAAGTCGTGTCGGAGTGAAGCCCAAAACACCCTGAGATAACACCGGAAGCCTACCAGTATATCTCGTTTGCCCTGGCCAGGGACTACTCGTGTAATGGCTCTCCTAGACACAGCACGATGTCAACCCCCAATACCGGGAGAGACGAATCCTGTCTAACCGTCACTGCCTTCAAGTGCTTCGGGACTGCACCCAACCACTACCTGTTTGCACGACTCCTTTGAGCCGTGGTAGGGTAGTGATCAAAGTACAGTGGGAACACACTCGAGGCGAAGTGACAGTGTCAAGTCAGCGGACTAAGCTGTACTCATGTCACCTGGGAACTGATAACTGACGATAGGCATAATACCAACTAGTCAGTTCCCGACGAGTCCTGTCCAGTGTACTCGTAACCCAACGAGACCCCGCATACTATCTCAAGTACGACGTACTGACGGCTGTGGGACAGACCGTCTCCCACACTGGGATGAGAAGCGCATGCGCTAGTATACTCCGGAGTATCGATGCCCTGTCTCGATCGTCCTGCGACCAGGGACCTGCATAAGGATGTGCTTATAGATTACCCAGCCCCACTAGTGTGACAGCCATCACAATGCTGGTAATCAAGATGTGTCTGGATCTCTGATGGGACCTGGGTTCCTTCGCTAAAGCTATAGCCCCGTTGTTGTCGCAATACAGAGGTATTGGATCAACAATGGACGGAACCACCTGAATTTCTTTCAAGAACTTCCTCATCCAGACAGCTTCTTTTGCGGCATCAGATGCAGCGATGTATTCCGCTTCCATCGTCGAGTCCGCAACGGTTTCTTGTTTGGAACTCTTCCAACACACCGCCCCTCCATTGAGGGTAAAGACAAAACCCGACATGGACTTGGAATCATCCTTGTCACTCTGGAAGCTGGAGTCAGCAAAGGCCTCGATCTGGAGGTCTTTTCCGCCATACACCAAGAACATCTCCTTAGTCCTTCTCAGGTACTTGAGAATGTTCTTTACCGCTATCCAGTGTTTCTCCCCAGGGTTTGACTGATACCGGCTTACCACACTCAGTGCATAAGCTACATCCGGTCTGGTACACAACATCGCATACATTATAGAGCCTACCGCAGAAGCGTAGGGTATAATAGACATGCGATCCCTCTCCAAATCAGTCTTGGGAGACATCTCTTTAGAGAGGGTGATCCCGTGACAAGCCGGTAGGTTACCGCGCTTGGAATCTTCCATACTGAATCTCTTCAGTATAGTGTCGATATACCTGGACTGTGAAAGTCCTAATATCCTCTTAGATCTATCACGATGGATCCGGATCCCCAGGATGTAAGAGGCATCACCCAGGTCTTTCATGGAGAACCTGTGTGACAAGAACCCCTTGACAGATTGTAGCATAGGAATGTCATCTCCTATTAAGAGAATGTCATCCACATATAAAACGAGGAATACTACAGTTCTCGCTACAAATCTACTATAGATGCATGGTTCATCTGGATTTTTGATAAAGCCAAATTCCTTGACCGTCTCATCAAAACAGATGTTCCAACTCCGCGATGCTTGCTTTAGTCCATAGATGGACTTAAGCAACTTGCACACCTTTCCGCTGCTCCCACTCTGAATGAAACCTTCTGGCTGGTCCATATAGACACACTCCTCTAAATTTCCATTTAGAAAAGCGGTCTTTACGTCCATTTGCCAGATCTCATAATCGTGGAAGGCAGCAATGGCAAGAAGGATCCGAATGGATTTCAGCATAGCCACTGGAGAAAAAGTTTCGTCATAGTCTAAGCCAGTTCTTTGACGGAAACCCTTTGCTACAAGTCTAGCTTTATAGGTCTCAACCTGTCCATCTACACCAATCTTCCTTTTAAAGATCCACTTGCATCCTACGGGTTTTACCCCGTCTGGAGCAATGTCCAACGTCCATACTTTGTTGGTGTACATGGACTCCATTTCGGTCCGCATTGCATCCAGCCATTTCACTGAGTCAACGCTCTGAACGGCCTGCTGGAAGCTAGTAGGCTCATCATAATCTATGATGCAATCCTCTCTATCCCCGTCTATGAGAAAACCGTAGTATCTCTCGGGCGGATGAGACTTCCTACTACTCCTGCGGAGCGGCGTAGGAATGTCCTGTTCTGTTGAACCTTCTGGTTCCACTAAGCTTTCAGTAATAGTCTGTGTTTCTGGAATTTCTTCCAGTTCTACTGCGCTCCCACTAATTTCCTTTTCCAAGAACTGGTGTTCTAGAAAGTGGGCATTACGAGAAACAAGGACTTTTTGTTCCTCTGCGTAGTAGAAAAGATACCCCCTGGTGTTCTTTGGGTATCCCACAAACTTGCACAGTACTGAGCGTGCCTCGAGCTTGTCCGCATGCTGCTTTTTGACAAAAGCTGGACATCCCCAAATCTTTAGATATTGAAGATAGGATTTCTTCCCACTCCATAACTCATATGGTGTGGTAGGCACAGTCTTAGTAGGAACTCGGTTCAAAAGGTATGCGGCTGATTCTAGCGCATATCCCCAGAATGATCGCGGTAACTCAGCGTTACTCATCATAGACCGCACCATGTCCAATAGGGTGCGGTTCCGTCTCTCCGATACACCGTTATGTTGCGGAGTGTATGGAGGAGTAAGCTGAGAGAGAATTCCGTTCTCTTTTAAATAGTCCAGGAACTCGGCACTTAAGTATTCTCCACCTCGATCCGATCTTAGAATCTTGATACTTTTGCCGGTCTGTTTTTCTACTTCATTCTTATATTCCTGGAACTTTCCAAAGGCTTCGGACTTATGTTTCATTAAGAAGACATGTCCGAACCTTGAAAAATCATCCGTAAAAGTAATGAAGTAAGAATAACCGCTTCTCGCATGTATAGACATTGGACCGCACACGTCGCTGTGTACGAGTCCCAAGAGCTCGCTCGCTCGCTCTTACTCCGTGTCCAGTAAACGGAGTCTTTGTCATCTTTCCTTTGAGACAGGATTGACAAGTGGCATACGATTGATATTCGAACGGATTCAAATATCCTTCTGTATGTAACTTAGTCAACCTTCTCTCATTGATGTGACCCAGTCTACAATGCCACAAGAAAGTCTGATTTATTTCCGGAGACTTTCTTTTGTGTGTATTCTGGACATTGAAAATCTGTGGTTGGTTTAATACGTATATACCATTACTCAATGTACCTGACCCAATCAAAACTTGATTAAGGTGAATGTTTACAACATTACTTACAAACGCAAATTCATAACCTTCTTTAGAAACTAAAGATACAGAAATGATATTACAAGTTGCGTTGGGTACAAAAAAGCAATTACGCAAAACCAAAACATGTCCATCTGACATTCCCAGGTGATAGTCCCCCACGGCTTTAGCATCCATGCTAGCTCTGTTCGCAACTCTGAGGGTCATGTCACCTGCTTTCAAAACATTACGGTTTCTCAACGCCTGCAAAGAATTACAGATATGAGATCCTGATCCGGTATCCAATACCCAGGAAGTAGAGTTTATTGAAAGACAGTTTTCAATAACATACACACCTGAAGCTGAAGCTGCAACCTGCTTCAATTCCTGTGTTCTGGCCTTCCAGGCCCTGCAATCATTCTTCCAGTGTGCTTTCTTATGGCAATAGAAGCATTCTTCCTTATCCACAAGCTTCCCCGCTATCTTTGTTGCTTTTGCTTTTCCCTTCGTATCCACTTTACTAACACCTCCCCTTTGTTTGGCGAAGGCTTTCTTCTTCTTTCCCTTGGCTTTCGCCTTGGACCTAGAAGAAGATGATCCTCCTACAAACAAAGTGGATGTTTCCCTACTTTTCTGTAGGGTGCCCTCTGCGCTCCTCAGCATGTTGAGGAGCTCTGAAAGTTCAACCTCTTTTTCTTGCAAGTTGAAGTTCAGTATAAACTGGGCGTAAGTGGAAGGAAGGGACTGGAGAACTATGTCCGTATAGAGTTCACTCTCTAATATGGTTCCTAGGTCCGCGAGCTCCTCAATGTAGCCGATCATCTTTAGCACGTGCTCGGCTACTGATGATCCGACGGCCATCCTTGCCGAAAATAACTTTTTCGATGCTTCGTATCTTGCGATACGAGACTGCTCTCCATACAGTTCTTTTGTATGAAGAAATATGGATTCCAAGTCCATATTCTCGTGCCTCCTCTGATGTTCATTGTCCATAGAGGCAAGTACGAGGCACTTGGCCTTCGCGCTATCAATCTCCCAAGTTTTACGGATTTTCTTATCCGCGACGCTGGAAGCGGGACCAGGGACAGGGGGAGCTTTGGTGGTAAGAAGATACCCCAGCTTGTCGTAAGTGATTGCCATTTTGACATTCCTGAGCCAATTTTTGTAGTTTGGCCCTGTCAGTATGTTTTTATCTAGAAGTAACTTAAGTCCAGTCATGTCGATTGGTCGCTGCAATTAGGAGAGAGAAGAAGAAACACTCAGCATGATGCTCTTGCAAGTTTAGAGTGGTTTTTAGTTTGTCTAAACAGGATGGCTCCCACTGTTTCTCGAATCCCTCCTCAAACCATAAAGGAAGAATCAGTCGGGATCAATCCCACCGCACAATACTTGCTTAACCTTTCAGCCAGGCCAG
The DNA here is from genome assembly GCA_030015575.1 of Agapanthus africanus. Lineage (NCBI taxonomy): Eukaryota > Viridiplantae > Streptophyta > Magnoliopsida > Asparagales > Amaryllidaceae > Agapanthus > Agapanthus africanus. The sequence goes on from CM057347.1 coordinate 262,464,373, forward strand.
TGTCGGTACTTCGAGGGAGGTTTTCCAACGCTTTCGCGAAGTTCCTTAATTAAATAACCTCTTTTCCCTGGGGGCGTAGCCCCGCTTACACCTTTCTAGGCACCTACTAGGTTTATAGCATTGATCGATTAGTGAGAAATTTCTCGAGGAGTAGCATATACTCACAGTAGGATCGGGATCCAAATATCATCGCGTGACGAAACTGAAGGAATCCTACCAGAATCATCACACTCCAAATGGTATGCAAATCTAGCAAGTTTCAGTACTTATGAAACTCCCGATGTGGATTTTTGCCCCATGCTCTTATGACCTTGGTGTGAGGTCAAAATGTCATAAGTCACATGTCAAGTTCATCCCATCAATATCCAGGTTAATTTGAATCCACCCGTACCTACCCTTGACGTAGGCCAAAATGGTAGTACGGCTGTCCCAAACCAACGCATTCTATCTATGCAACAGAAAAATATCCGGCAGCTACCAATCACTATGCCTTGGCGTGAAGTCAAAATACATAGCTTGAATACTACCGAATATTTAACTGAAATGATGGAGGGCTACGAATGGTTTTGGCTAAACCGTGAACGTAGTGAACTTGATATAGTCGATGGAACGAGATAGCTTTTAAAAGGAGTGGCTCAAGCTCCGCATTTAAAAGTTGGTTTTGAAAAGAACCGAGTGGTTTTTCGAAAGTGTTCCAACGACTTTAACTTGGTTTATTATCTTGCATTAGTTCTTTTAATGCGTGATATTCTTGCATTAGTTCTTTTAATGCGTCCCATCAATTAATCCTACCATTGCAGAAAACAACCAAAATATGACGTACGCTTATGCCATTCGCATTCGCCACGGGGCCCCGTCAATACCCGTTAGGTTACTTAACTAACGATAGAGTGGGGGCTGGGCTAGCGCGGCTGTAAAACATAAGCAACGCCTAAATAATATCATATATAGATATATACTGCAATGATAAACATTTCAGATCACAGATGAACACATTGGATATACTAGGAACCTGCAATTCGTACGAGCCTGTAACGAAAAGCAGATTACACGTCGCGGTGAATAGCCAATGACCCGCCAAAGACCCCTACGGGTGCGTCAAACTACCCGCCAAGTACCCGAAGCGAAGCAACCTCCCTCATCCCCGTGAGTAGGCCACTCGGCACTTCGGCATACCCAGTAGTTTGTGCACCCCCTCCATGGGTCTATCCTAGGAGCAAATACAGTAAAAAGAAATTATACAATGACGGCTACAACCCCGACCCGGTTGTGCGGCCATACAAATAATATTACATCAATTTACAAATTTACATGAATTGAAAGAAAAGAAAAACTCTCGTCTCACAACCCTCCGGCTATTCACCCGCGACAATCCAACATATTCATATCCACATTCCAGCAACATTACAGATCACAGATTTGTATAACCCCCACTAATTGACATATAGTGATTAGTAGACGTTGAATACAAATATCACATTACAGAAAAACCCGTTAGCTTAAGTCTTTTAGAAGTTCGATCAAAAATACGGATTTTCAGGACCCCAAAATAAAATTTTCGTTCTGGAAAATCTGGGCTGAAAATACATATTCCAAAAATCCTAAAATACCACTATGAGAATACTGTAGCAAAGAAAGAACAGAGAGGAGCCAAGTCGGCCGCGGAACCGCGGCAATAGCAAGCTATTGCCGCGTTTCCGGGGCTCTTTGATGGGATCACTGGACCAAATTTCTACAGTATTCACAGAAAACCCTTAGTCGATTTTAGGTGCATCCCAAAAAAATTTTCCAGCATTTTAAAAATCGACAGAAACTTTAAAAATCCGGGGTTCGTTTCGGGACTTTTCTTTGATCGATCTTCTAGCTACATTGCTAACATGTTAGATAGAGTTTAACTAGGCTCTGATACCACTGTAAGTCCATGCTACCTCTCCCGGTACTTACGGGCATGCGGAATTTGATGAAAAACAATTTTTATAGAGGTGGTAACATGGACTTATAACCCGGATCTTGGTTAAACATCTAACTAACAACCTAACTACAAGTTGCTAACTACTCGGTTAGGGGGTTATACCTTGCTTGTCTTGAACTCCTTCGTCTTCAAACTCCAATGGTGGTCCGGATTGGCTTCTTCCCGTCGTCTCCTTACGCCGAAGATAGATCCACCTGAATGCTCCAACCTTTGGCTCCTTCTTCGTTCTTTGAAGAAACTAGTTCACTTGGTATGCTAAACCTTGTGAACTAGAATGAGTAGAGAAGAGTTTGTATGGGATTTTATCTATGGTTCTTGATTCTCAACTCATGAGACAAGTGAACCATATAGTCAAGAGAGGGAGCAAGAGGAAGAGGGTGAAAGCAAAAACAAGAGAGCTCAAGAATAAGAGAGAGAGTAAGTAAGAATGAGCCTCTCTTTTGTCTTTCATCCTCTCATAATCCAAAACAATGATAACTCATTATACCAATCAAGTGTTATGTGATGGTTGAAGCAACCATAACCATATCATTTCATGCACTCATTTTGCACAAATGAGCAAGCAAGCAAAAGTCTTTGCCATGAAATGATGGCTATGGTTATCATGATGGTCAACTAGTCAAACCTAGTCAACCGGTCAACAAAGTCAACAAGTCAACAAAAGTCAACAACCATGTCACCATAATACTTAATTAATATAATTGTTAATCACATATCATATTCTCATTAGGGTTGAGCAAAAAGTCAATAGTCAACGGTCAACTGTCAACAACCCTAATGAGAATCCGCTGCCTCTGTCTCCCCGTCAAATGTGCATACACACCCGCATCCGCGTTCCGAGGAACACGAATACAAACGGGATAAATCCAATCCCAATACGTACACTAGGATCTGGCTTAAACCAAAGCCCGCTAGTGCAAACTGTCCGGACACTGTACGTGCACAAGTGCACGGATGTGACCGAACCCTGTCGCAAAACCATGCGACCTATCGCAAAACCATGCGACCTGTCGCAAAACCATGCGACCTCTACTCTTTTGCCTAAAGGCGAAAAGCTTTCTGTGTGGGACTCTAAAGACTCGACACTACGCTGGCAGTGGGTTTAACCACAGACCGCAAGCGGCACTAGCTGTGCGTAACGGTCCCCAGGTAGTGCCGACAAGAAAACCGACGAGGCGAAACCCATATGGACTCCTACTGAGCCTGAATGTGACATTCTCCGTACAGTCCGGTCTGTTCGTCTGATACATCGCATGGCGGGCCTAGGGGGCGGTAAACGTCAGTCCCCCATTAGCGGTATAAGTCGTGTCGGGGTGAAGCCCAAAACACCCTGAGATAACACCGGAAGCCTACCAGTATATCCCGTTTGCCCTGGCCAAGGACTACTCGTGTAATGGCTCTCCTAGACACAGCGCGATGTCAACCCCCAATACCAGGAGAGATGAATCCTGTCTAACCGTCACTGCCTCCAAGTGCTTCGGGACTGCACCCAACCACTACCTGTTTGCACGACTCCTTTGAGCCGTGGTAGGGTAGTGATCAAAGTACAGTGGGAACACACTCGAGGCGAAGTGACAGTGTCAAGTCAGCGGACTAAGCTGTACTCATGTCACCTGGGAACTGATAACTGACGATAGGCATAATACCAACTAGTCAGTTCCTGACGAGTCCTGCCCAGTGTACTCGTAACCCAACGAGCACCCGCATACTATCTCAAGTACGACGTACTGACGGCTGTGGGACAGACCGTCTCCCACACTGGGATGAGAAGCGCATGCGCTAGTCTACTCCGGAGTATCGATGCCCTGTCTCGATAGTCCTGCGACCAGGGACCTGCATAAGGATGTGCTTATAGATTACCCAGCCCCACTAGTGTGACAGCCATCACAATGCTGGTAATCAAGCAAAGATCCTAAGGGCTCCACTAATGTGCATAAGTGATATACTAAAATAAACACATGTACACATTGAAGCAGAAACAAACCAAGTAGCATACTACTATTTTGAGCAAGATTGTATATACAAGGTGAATATCCCAAGCTTCCATTAAGTAATATACAAACTAGTATGATACAGTAATGGCCTCTAGGGCATATACACTAACAATCACGACCCGAAATGGCATGTGACTAGCACTTGAATCATGTGAAGCCTATAGGACCCCACCTTATTCAAGTAAGCCAAAAGCCCAGAAATCTAAACCATTTAAAAGAAGGAGTGAAGGAATATTCATTTAAAAGTTAACATATAAAATCACCTTGAAAGTCGTAGTAAACATTTTTGAAAGAAACATCATATTTTCTCGAAAATTTCAAGGGAGTCTCCTTTGTAAATACTGGCTCCAAACAGGTACAAACATGCATATACATAAGTAATGAATGAAGGCATCCCTAAGCGGGAGCTAGCTCTTCGCCAATTGGCAGAAACCACCATGCAAGCAATATAATATACAACGCCGAAGGGCGGGGATCAAAACTCAGAAAGAAAATCAACATACTCAAGAAAACCAGAGAAAACCCATAATAATACAAGCGCGCGACTCTAAGGTCAAAAGAATATACAACTGGTCTTCTAAGTCTATCAAATAATACAAGTCTGGTTGATGGAGTTTACTAGATACAACTGAAATATATAAAGTACAACGGTGGTCACGATGCAAGTGAACCCACCTACCAAAGCAATCATCCGGAAGGAAGCAGTGTGCCAGCAAGCCGCAATGAAACCTGTACGGCCAAACCTGCAAGAAACTGTGGCACAACGGGGATGAGTTGCCAACTCGTGAGTAGAAAACATCACCGAGAAGAAATCACATGTCTGACTCTCTCCTAGGTCATATAATAAAATCTACAATACTACAACAAGGGTAACAGTGTATCATAAGTGTGATATCAAAGTACTCGTTTCTGTGCCAAGAATAATAATATATCGATGCGCGACATGTACTAAATCACCATCCAACGTGTGTCCAGCAACGACACACAATTCCTGATAAAACCCGAGTGCCCAGCATCGGCACTCAGAACCTTATAAAGTCTGTGTCCAACAGCGACACATAATACTCAAATCTCGGGCTCCGCATAATTAGGATCGGCCCATGGGAGTCGCATAATCAGTATCGGCCCATAACTCCGAACGGCATCCTCCGGATATCCATCGAGTTTCCATACAATAACCAGTCGGTAGTGCTCCCCTGCTGGGCTCAATGCCATCATCTGCGATCTTCTTACCCCGAGGTATCGCACCGGGTCCACCATGTACTCGCAGACGGTGAATCCCCCTCCTCGAATCGGATATATGATACCGCTCACGAACCGAGAAAACATATAGTGGACGCATCACCCATCATATCACTAGAAAACCGCAAATTTCTATTAGTTAGAAATGATAATGAGTTTATAAATTCTTGCGGTTTCTCCAAATCCAGAATTCTTATGGAAATTCCGAATCCCGTAATCAAGAGTCAATAAATAGTGAATATCGGCATAACACCCCATAATATTGCATGACAAATGAATATACATGTGCATGGATATCTAATTAGAGGATGCAATATCTAAACTAGCATAGTAATGATATATTGGAAATATCAGCTAGCATGTTATATCAGTGAAGTAATATTCTCTAAAGTGTACGTGACATGGCAGTTACCGATGATGATGTATGTGAGCCAACAAGCAAGTGTTCATAGACATACGCATCATCGGTAATGGTGCTAGTGTCCTGACAACATGGGTTCATAATAATGAAAGAAATCATCAGTATAAGCATGCAATGCGATAAGAACAACATGAATATATGGAAAATGATGTAGTAATTGTTTGCTATAGTTCCCTCAAGTCAATTATTGGATCACAGGCACGTGATTGCAATGATTGAAGAAGGACCTATACCGGTTGAACAGTCTTACTCGAGATGATAGTATGCTATCTGGTTTGTCTTTATCATCATGTACATACTTCAGGTGACATTAGAGATCACTATTACACGCTGATAGAGCCCATAGGATTCTTGCTTGACTACCAGCAGTATGATGGTGATCATATACGTGAGAGTTGCGTAGTCTATAAGCACGTCCTTAAAGTTTCCCTAGTCGTGGGAGTTTCGATACTGGACATCGATACTCCGATAGTAGACTAGTGTATACGGATCGAGACCCCGAAGAGGGGCGGTGGCTGGTCTCACAAGCTATTGGTGTTCACCTAAAATAGTATATATGTGCTCATTAGGTTATGAGTACACTGGACGGACTCGCAGGGGCACTGCTGATTGGTACTATACCTATCGTCAGGAGCAGTTTCCAGGTGATATGAGTATAGCTTAGTCCGTTGACTTGACACTGCTACATTGCCTCAAGTGTGTTCCCACTGTTCTTTGATTGCTACCCTACCACGGTTCAAAGGAGTCGTGCAAACAGGTAGTAGTTGGGTGCAGTCCCGAAGCACTTGGAGGTAGTGGCGGTTAGATAGGATTCGTCTCTCCCGGTATTGGGGTTTGATATCGCGCTGTGTTTAGGAGAGCCATTACACAAAGTCCTTGGCCAAGGCAAGTGAAATTTACTGGTAGGTATTCCAGTAGTTTCTCAAGGTGTTCTGGGCTACACTTCGACAAGACTTATACCGCTATTGGGGGTCTGACGTTTACCGTCCCCCTAGGCCTGATATACGATACTCTTAGACGAACAGACCGGACTGTACGAAGATTGTCACAGATAAGCTCAGTAGGGTATCAGGATGAGTTCGTTCATCAGCCTCCCTTTTGGTAAATACATGGGTAGCCGTTACGTACAGCTAGTACCACTGACGTGCTTGTGGTTAAACCCACTGCTAGCGTATTAACGAGTCTTTAGAGTCCCCCACAGAATGTTTCACAAGTTTGGGCGAAACGTTGTAGATGCCGCATGGTTTTATGGCAAGGTTCGATCATATACGTGCACTTGTGCACGAATTATGATCGGACGGATCATACTAGTGGGCTTTTGTTTAAGCCGGATCCTAGTATTAGAATTGTTGGATTACTTTAGTCTCATTGTATTCGCATTCAGTCAGAATGCAGATGCAGGTATGTATATACAGGTAAGGGGTATCCTTGTGATCCGTCACGAGTTTACTTTAGATGTGGCCATTCTCTTTTTGGATTAAACATTTTGGTTTAAATGTTTAGTGGTGGAAATTGTGAATGGAAATCATGACGAAGGGCATTAAATGAGGCATGTGCATGGGTGATGACTCATGGTTTTATTTTTTCTGCAATGTCAACTTTTTTGATTGATTATTGTATTGAAATGATATGAAGAGAGAGAGAGGGGGCAACCATTAGGCTTGGGGTTGGCCTTGAGATTTCATTCTAGCCCTCTCACAATTCATTCCAACACAATAATAAGTCTAGCTCTTCTTCTTCTTCCTTCTCTTGCTCACAAGTTTCATCCATGGCTTCATCTTCAACCTCCATCTATACAATCTCATGAGTTGAGAATCAATGGATGCTTGAGACAAAGTTATTACACACATTCTCTACTTCACCTTGGACATGTCGGCTAGCAAACTTCATGTCCAAGTTGCTTCGGTTTGAAGCAGGAGCCCGTAAAAAGTCTTCTTGACGTGGTGCCACTTCGATGAGGAGACCGAAGATAGAGCGAGATCGGAGATGCTACGAGGAGCTAAAGATGGTGGCTAAAGACCGAAGGACACGGATCGATCAGTATAGCCATTCTAACTTCTTGTAGTTGCGAGTTAACGGTTAATGGTTCGATCCGGGTATTTGGTTGTGGTGGCGCCGAGTTTCAAAAGTTTTTTTTTCTGCATTTGGTCTCGGATTGACGGCCGGGGCGCTGCTGTAACCCAACATGGTATCAGAGCCACGTCATTAACCCTTTGCTAGATTGTTTAAACAATGTTAAACTATCGAAATCGAAACAAACCCGATATACTGCACTTAGCATTCCAGTTTCTGTTGATTTTCATTTGGTCTTCAAAAATTATTTAAACAAGTGCAGAAGACTACTGACTGACCATTAGCCTACATCCCAAACACGACCCCAATCCCACGGATTTTGGCCGGGCACATTGAGGCAAAATCCGAGCAGGCCGGTTTTTTTGTGGCTTCTGGGTTTGGTTTTTGTGGTGTGGTCTGGTCTCTGGAAAGTTGGTTTAGTGATATTGTTTGTTTAGCCCAGTTTGGATATGGTTTTATCAGGTTGTTTGGGGCTATTCGGGGGTTATTTCGAAGTTGATATTTCTAACATCGTTTAAAGATTTGCAATGCATTATATTACTATCTACGACTGTGAATGCCATTCGAGCGGTAAATCTTATCTTATTTGTGTAGTCCTTTTAGACGGGTTTGCGAACGTGACATTCACGTTGATGTTCTGTGTTGTGCTTTGATGTTGAGGATTGTTGTGGTGGATAGCTTGGATGCAATGTTAGTACAGTTTAGTATTATTTGTACATTTGATATCGTGGGGCGAGCGTCCGACATGTGGACTGCCGTCACTACCTGTTTGTATATTATTCTTTTGGGGCACGACCAGGTTGAGTTCGTTGTCACCGTTGTACATATTTTCTTTTCTGTACAAGGATTACCCCACGGTGGAGTGCACGGATAGCCGGGTTCTAGAGGGCAATGGGCCTGCATCTCATGGCTTTGAGACGGAAGGGGCTTCACTCTAGAATTGGCGGGCTATTCGCCGCACTCGTAGGGGGTACAGGTTGACCCAAGGTGGGGTGCTCAAGTTACCGGATTCCATGAAGTGCTTGGTGGCGGGGCTGCATCGCTTCTGGTTTTGGCGGGTAACATGCCGTGCTTGTAGGGGTCTAGGTTTTCGTTGCACATGCTATCTACACGACCAGGGGAACGTTGGGTTTCATTTGAGGCTCAAAGGAAACCCGGGGCTCCCAGATTATCTGTATTGTTCTGTGATGCTTATTACTTTTCTGTGATGTTGCATTTATCATGCTTGGAGCTATTATTGTATATCGATATATATACTAGTAGATGTTGTATATGTTTTACACCCGCACTAGTCCAGTCCCCACTCTGTCGTTAGTTAAGTAACCTAACGAGTGATGACAGGATCCAGTGGCGAATGCTGATGGCATATACGTACATTATATTTTCGTTCTTTTGTGGTGTGATTAATTGATGGGACTGCGTTGATTCAGATCTATGCAAGGAAAACAAACCTATTAGATGTTGTTGGAACAATTTTTAAAAAATAGCTATTATTACTAGGGCGTTTTCTTTTGTTTTGTACAGTGGTATTCGATTATGAATATCCAGCACCTCATTCGACGAGGCAAGGGCCAAGATCCATTCATCGGGAGTGACCCCTTGGACAGAGCTTTGTGTCAGGGTAATAACTTCACTATAGTCAATTACTTTTTGCTTTGCATCGTGGTATTCAGTTTGGAATATCCTGCACCTCATTCTACGGGGAAAGAGCCGAGATCCCTTCACCGGGAGTGACCTCTTTAGCAAAGGTTTTCGCCACTATATATTTGTAAAAAGCTTTCCGGTTCCTTCAACGATATCAAGTTCATTATGTTAAAGGCTTTTCGACAAAAACCAGTCGAAGCCCTCTGTTATTTCAGATTAGTATTGCTTAGTATTCGTGCTACGTATGTCATGCTCAGCCGAGGCGTAGTGTGCGGTAGCTCTGTAATGCTTTTCTGTCTCATGGATATGTGATTGGTTAGGACAGTCATACGATCATTTTGGCTCAGTCAAGGACTCGTGCGGGTGGGTCTAATGCGATCAAGATAATGACGGGTTGAACTTGACTAGGATCCTTTGATATGTTGGCTCAGTCAAGGTCACTTGGGTCCTAGGGGTAAAAATCACATCGGGAGTTTCTAAAGAAACTGAAACTTGCCAGGCATGCGCATACTTTCTGGAGTGTGATGACGTGAGTGGATTCCATCACGTTATCATGCGATGATAGTTGGATCCCGATTCCCACTGATGAGTTGGTTTACTCCTCGGGTGATCCCGACTAATTCTTCTTTTAGGTTTGGAGGAGAATTTGAGGATACAGTGGTAGACATCCTGATTAGATAAAGTGATTAACCATTTTGATCTAGGTTAGAGTGCACGCAGAGTGTTTCTTTTCTTTCTCTCTTTTACACCGACCATGACCTGACCCTGGACTATAACTCAGTAACCAAGTTAATCGAACTTTCTTAAAACACTGGCTTTTGGATTGTACTCAGTAACCAAGTTAATCGAACTTTCTTAAAATACTGGCTTTTGGATTGTCTGAGTTGCATTCATCATTGCCACTCCTTCTTTTACCCTTTACATTTCTCCAGAACACCCCGTATCACTACGAACATCCACTTCCATTGGATAAATCCATCGCATGGTTATATACGAGCTCGAAGGAACTTTTTCGAGGATGGATTCTGGTTCTGGAGAGAATGAATAGGACTATTCAGTTATCTTTTCTTTTTACCTTCTCTCAGGTTGCGAGTACTCCTAGGATTAGGAGAGTACACCTATTACGCTTATTGGATAGTCTTCTTCCTAACCATAGGCAGGTGCCGAACGGTAGGGATTGAAGAAAACCAATTAGCCCAAGTGTGGTGTACAGAAGATAATAAGTAAAGTCAAAATAAAGGGACTAGAAAGAGGGCAAAGTAAATTGCGACTGCTGTCATTCATGACCAAACCACGTATTTCATCGCCACTCCTACTTCACCTTTGCTTTTCTCCGGTTCAGGAAAGATAGAATAAGATTTATTCAGTTGTCTTTTATCAGCACCTTCTCTCTGGTTGCGAGTACTCCTAGGATTAGGAGAGTACACCTATTATGCTTATTCGATAGTCTTCTTCCAAACCATTGGCTGGTGCCGAACGGTAGGGAAGAAATAAAACCATTTAGCCTCAGTGTGGTGTACAGAAGGAAATGAGTAAAGACAAATAAAGAGATTTAGCAACGAAATATACGGTTACTGTCATGAATCTGATAATGGAATAGGCATTACTAGGAATACCCGGATACCCCTACGAAACATTTGAATATTTCAGTTTTACTGTGCGTTGTTAATAGAAAACTGATTTCCCAATTATATCCTTACTCCACGGTATGTATTTTCCAGGTATGCTTCTCACATCTGTATGGTTTTACAGATGATGAGTGGGAGTAAGTTATTGTAAATTACGTGATCATCCTCTTTATATCGGGATTCGTTGTAATTGGTGATATTTGAGGAAATCGCTTGGGTTTTTGCCGGACGACAAATATTTGGTTTTGAATATCAGTTGTTATGCACCAATTTCAAACTGATATATCTGTACGTTTATTTTATAAAGTGAGATATAACTTTTTGAAATTATGTCTATGACATTTACCTATATCAGTTGATGGTTAGGTCAGGAGCATTGAACAACGGTGTAATTCTTCTTAACCATAAGTACAGTTTTCAACCTGCGACGCACTAGATTTGAGTTATTAAACTCAGGGGACTTATAGAAAGTATTGTATATTGTCTTGTGTCCATTAGGACAGAGGGGTTGGACCTCATACTATATTTTGTTTACTTTTGACTTCTCTAGTTTTAGACAAGTGTTTCGTAGAAATACAAGGTCTAAGTTTCGAGAAGTTATAGGTACAAGAATAAAGTAGAGAACCACGTGTTGCAAGTATCAGGATTTTTCAAGGTGATCGAAGATTTAGACACTTGTGTTTGGTATTCGGTTGATAGTAATGATTTTGAGAACTTGCTTCTCTTTCAGGTTACTCATAATCGGATGCACTCCTAAGTTGAGTAATGTTGATCGAACTCTCTCCATTTAGTTGACATGCACTAGAGACAGCTGCTTGATTTGAATCTGGTTCCAATTGAATCAGTGCCTCTATTTCTATATTGTATATAGAATGGATCATATCTTAACGATGTTAAGTTATATGGAGTTGTCCGGCTTTGCTTAAAACCAGACTCTGGATAACTCAAGGCACATTTCAGTAATGGAAGTTTGTGGGTTATCCCAGGCTATGACGAAGGGTGACTTTCTACCATCTGGAAGATCAATAGTGATATTGTTCTTGACACGCTACAGTATCAGTAAAATGGACTTTTTCAGAAAACAGTAGTGGGAGTATGGTAGAACTGGAAGTGATTCCATAACCGCAAACGATTTCTGAAATTTGATTAGAACCTAATGATTCAATCAGGTTTGACATTCCATTAACCACTCCGCAGATATGGTGGGTAACCTCTGGCACCCAAGAGGTACTTCGGTATTCTCAAAGACGGTGACAGGGAGGTTATTGTTTACCCAAACTTGACACTACTGTTGTTCCAGACTATGAGACCCGGTAGGAGGATGAGTATAGCTCAGTTCTAAACTATCTTTAGAAGTGCATGTGTATATGACTCTGCCAGAGGGTTGTCGTAGTCAGTGGGAGCAGCGGAAGCATGGTGGACAAGTAGCTTGTGTCTATTTATAGACTGAAGCAGATATAGCGGAAATTGATCATCTATTTTTGATGTAACAATCATAGGTTTTGACTTCATCAGAATAGGAGATGGATCTGTTAAGAAGATGGTAGGGTGTGATGTCCTGGTATTTGGATGACATACACATAGTAGGAAGTGAAATTCCTATACTACGATTGGTTATATTGTGCTTGTCACACAGTGGTTTCTCCATATAGGTTATGGATATAATATAAGGCATTCTGGTTACTAGATCTATGGTTTTAGAGCTAGATTTGGGTAGTTTCCCAATCTGGGTACATAGAGAATATTCTAAAGGTATTTTACAATAGACGACTCCTGCTATGGTAGTGAACCTGCAGGTGATGGACTCATCCTCTCTAAAGGTGTCTTATAGACAAAAGGGGAGAGGGATGTGCATGATTGGCATATCACTTGCTTAGGCAATTGAGTCAATAATAAGATGTCAAGTACCACACCAGCTGTTGTTTTTGCATTAGATGCAATAAGTTGATATATTAATCCAATCCTGGAGAAAAGTTCGGAATCAGTTTTAGAACAAAAGTGGATGTTCTAGGGATTTGATAACGGCAGCCTCCTTCGGGAGACGGTTATCATTCCAGGCTTCCAAGGTGACCTGGATGACAGAGTGACTGTCAGAGTTATAGTTTTCCCTCTGACGAAGGGCAGTAGTTTGGACAGGTGGTCCAACCGGATACTGAGAGAGGTGTGGCGCAGGATACTGATTAAATTCAGTTGACGATACAGTCTAAGAAGTTTGCTGGATTTGGAGTTCATTTATGAACTGGGTCCCATCAAATATCCAGACGTATTCTAAGACAGGTATTGCTCATTTCTGGAGATGGTCCTCTCCGCGAACTTGAGATTAAGAGAGACATAGAAAGAAACATCAGAGCGGATCCACTCACAGAGGCTATTTCTCGAAAGTAATAGTTTTACAAACGAGCTTTGTGAAACTGATTAGTAGAGGAGTTGGGTGTTTGGTATCACACGGGCTGTGAGTATGCGACATCGCAATAATTTGCTTTGAGTTCAAGTGGGAGATTGTTGGCTATATTGCCCTTAAGTCATTTATTGGATCACAGACATGTGATTGCAATGGTTGAAGGAGGACTTATACCGATAGAACAGTCTTACTCGAGATGATAGTATGCTATCTGGTTTGTTTTTATCATCGTGTACATGCTTCAAGTGACATTACAGATCACTATTACACGTTGATAGAGCCCATAGGATTCTTTCTTGACAACCAGCAATATGATGGCGATCATATACGTGAGAGTTGGGTAGTCTATAAGCATATCCTTAAAGTGTCCCTTGTCGTAGGAGTTTCGAGACTGGGCATCGATACTCTGATAGTAGACTAGTGTATACGGATCGAGACCCCGACGAGGGGCGTTGGCTGGTCTCACAAGCCATTGGTGTCAGTTGGTTCACCTAAGATAGTATACAGGTGCACATAGGGTTATGAGTACACCAGACGGACTCGCAGGGGCACTGCTGATTGGTAATATACCTATCGTCAGGAGCAGTTCCGAGGTGACATGAGTACAGCTTAGTCCGTTGACTTGACCCTGCTACATTTCCTCGAGTGTGCTCCCACTGTTCTTTGATTGCTACCTTACCACGGCTCAAAGGAGTCGTGCAAACAGGTAGTAGTTGGGTGCAGTCCCGAAGCACTTGGAGGTAGTGGCGGTTAGATAGGATTCGTCTCTCCCGGTATTGGGGGTTGATATCGCGCTTTATTTAGGAGAGCCATTACACAAAGACCTTGGCCAAGGCAAGTGAAATTTACTGGTAGGTATTCTAGTAGTTTCTCAATGTGTTCTGGGCTACACTCTGACAAGACTTATACCGCTATTTGGGGTCTGACGTTTACCATCGCCCTAGGCCCGATATGCGATACTCTTAGACGAACAGACCGGACTGTACGGAGATTGTCACAGATAGGCTCAGTAGGGTATCAGGATGAGTTCGCTCATCAGCCTCCCTTTTGGTCAATACATGGGTAGCCGTTACGTACAGCTACTACCACTGACGTGCTTGTGGTTAAACACACTGCCAGCTTATTGACGAGTCTTTAGAGTCCCCCACAGAATGTTTGCTAAGTTCGGGCGAAACATTGTAGAGGCCGTATGGTTTTATGGAAGGGTTCGATTATATACGTGCACTTATGCATGGATCATGATCGGACGGATCATACTAGTGGGCTTTGGTTTAAGCCGGATCCTAGTATTAGATTTCTTAGATTACTTTAGTCTCATTGTATTCGCATTCAGTCGGAATGCGGATGCAGGTATGTATATACAGGTGAGGGGTATCCTTGTTATCCGTCACGAGTTTACTTTAGATGTTGCCATTCTCTTTTTGGATTAAACATTTTGGTTTAAATTTTTAGTAGTGGAAATTGTGAGGAGAAATCATGATGAAGGGCATTAAATGAGGCATGTGCATGGGTGATGACTCATGGTCTTATTTTTTATGCAATGTCAACTTTTTTGATTGATTATTGTCTTGAAATGATATGAGGAGAGAGAGGGGGCAGCCATTCGGCTTGGGGTTGGTCTTGAGATTTCATTCTAGCACTCTCACAATTCATTCCAACACAATAATAAGTCTAGCTCTTCTTCTTCTTCCATCTCTAGCTCACAAGTTTCATCCATGGCTTCATCTTCAACCTCCATCCATACAATCTCATGTGTTGAGAATCAATGGATGCTTGAGACAAAGTTATTACACACATTCTCTACTTCACCTTGGACATGTTGGCTAGCAAACTTCATGTCTGAGTTGCTTCGGTTTGAAGTTTGCTAGCCAACCCATGTCTACTAAAGTCTTTCTTGCTAAGTATAAACATCTCGCAATAACACATATGTAAATATATAAACGCATCATACCCTACGAATGCCGGTGTGCTATATGCCATCCACCCGACTTCCCCTATAGATATACATCTACTCACCTTGACGCCTCGGCTAATCTGTTCCGATCTCTGCCTTATCTTTTTCTACGCCACATCCGATGCCTCAGCACCCGATCCTAGAATCGCACACAAGAAATTAAAAGGATAAATAAATGATAGTCGCAGAAACAAACGATACAAGATAACCACGCGAACTAACTAGACGCGCACACACTTGGTGCACGAAACGCGCCGCGACAACGCCACAAACTACAACTAGGGTCACTATACGTGAAAACCCCCAAACCTAAAACCCAATCATACCAATCGCTCGTTCACAACACATTAAAAACTCTATGAAATAGGTTGTATATCAACCAAACCTCAATTTTAATCAAATCGATTTTATTCCAAAAACCTAGCAAGCAACAATTTCCACTTTAGTTCAAAACTTGACATTTTAACAAATCTAGTGGCCACAATAATCACTTAACAACATAATTAAGCCACACAAACCCTTACAAAATTTTTATCTCACCTATTAGCATTAATTATAAAAATCTAGTTTGCAATTTATATAATTTGGACAATTTTAAATGTAACAATTTAGCAATTTAGAAACTAGATTAGGTTTTCCAAGTCTTAATAGGTTAAACTACACATTGTAACCTTAAACAAGTGATAAAAACCCTAATTTAATTCAAACCCTATTCTTGAATTTCCAAACATGCAATTGAAATCATATTACTGTTAGGTTCCTTAGCACGACAGCAAGGTTTCGGGAGGCATCGTCCATGCCATTTTGAAAAAATTACCATGCTAACGAATCCTAAACCTAAAATCTTTAACTAGAGATTTGGAAAAAAGCAAATGAAAACTACTTTTACATTAAGAGAAAAAGAATACAACCTTTGTAGACGGTCCTTCTCTTCACTTGCTCCGTGTAGTAGTCCCGCGACTCCACTAGACTTCTCTTGAGACTTTGAACGAGCTTCCTCCGATGAACTTCGTGCCGAAGATGTTCTACTTGAAATCCCACCAACTCAAGCTATCTTTACACTAAACTCTTTAGCGTATGAGACACGCTACACTTGATCGCTAGTCAAGTGTAGTTTGATGAAGTAAGGGATGTTAAGAGCTCACTAGTTTGTGTTCAAGCTTCATGATTCACATAACATGTGAGAGTTGAAGCTTGAGGCATAACAAGATGAGGAAGAAGAAGCTCGATGCAACCATGGGAGAAACTCAAGAATTTGGAAAAGTGTTGAGAATAAGCTATAATGAATGGCAACTCATGACCCCTCACTCATTCAAGCATGGAATTATGCAATATAAAATTGCAGCCATGCTTGAATAGTGAGTCAAGAAGAATAAACTAAAGAAAATCCCATGCTTGCAACCATGTTTCATTTTCCACCTCATTTATAATTTCACAAAATAGAAATTTAAATGCCATGCTTCATTATAATATATTTATATATATATATATCACATATATATTAATATATATTTAATGAAGAATAATTGGTGAGCTAATGATATTAGTTAATATATAATTATATCACATATAATTTATATCATATTATTAAATCAACACTTGATCTAATAATCCGGTTATATCATATATGACCGACTAATATCATTTATCTGTATATCACATTATCGAATCAACACTTAATTCGACAAACTGGTTATATCACATATAACCGAACCGATAACAGATGACTGCCAGATTACAATACGGTATCACATACTCGTATATAATCAGGCCCACACACATATCACATATGTGTACTACTTCGTTTCGCTTGAACCAGGAAAATTCTGTGTGGGACTCTAATGACTCGTCAATACGCCAGCAGCAGGTGATGATCACATCAGTCACCTACAAGCCGTCAGCGGTACTAGCTGGACGTAACGGCTACCCGAGTATTGAGCGATATGAAGATCAACAAGCAAGCCTGTCTATAGTCTCCATGAAGCCTATCAGTAACACTACCGTACAGTCCGATCTCTTCGTTTGATATGTCGCATATCATGTCTAGGGGTGGAAATCGTCAGACCCCAGTAACGTGATAAGTCATGCCGATGTTTGGCCTATAACGGTTCGAGAAACTACTGATAACACTTATCAGTAAATCTCGGCAACAGCCCTGGCCAGGGACTTCCAATTATTGCCAATCGAGCATAGCGCAACATCAACCCCCAATACCGGGAGAGACGAAACCCCTCCTATCGCTCATTGCCTCCATACGACTCGGGACTGTACCCAAAATCCGCCTGTTTGCACGTCTCCTTTGAGCGTGGAAGGGAGGAAATCAAAGCACAGTGGGAGCCGCACAAGACTCTATGACGATCTCGGGACTACAGACTAACCTATACCAGTGTCACCAGAGGACTGCTATCTGATGATAGGTATACTACCACATAGGAGTCCTCGGCGAGTCCTGTTCAGTGTATCCAGTCTCCACTGAGCACCTGTATACCATCTCTGATGTCAAACACCAATGGATGTTGGATCATCCATCGCCCATCATATGGGTCAAGAAATGTATACGCTAGTCTACTCTGGAATATCGATGCCCTGTCTCGATATTCCCTCGACTAGAAAAAATTAAAGGATGTACTTATGAACTACCCAGGCCCCACTAGTATGATCTCCATCATAGTCCTTGTAGTCAAGTACATATCCTAAGGGCTTTGTCAACAAGTGAGAGCAATACAGTATCAGAATACAAGTCTTCATGTTAAGACAAAGATAACCAGATAGCATATTATCATGTTGAGTAAGAAAGTCCTCTCTTTATATATCCAAGTATTCATTATAATATACATCATAAGTACAATAATGGCCTCTAGGGCATACATATAACTATCAATCTCCCACTTCCACTAAGGCCATGCGTTGTAGTATCTTATACCTAACATCCCAAAAAGTCTCTCAAATTGTGTCTGGGGAGGGCCTTTGTGAGTGGATCTGCTACGTTGTCCTTCATGTCAACTCTCCTGACCTCGATCTCCCGGAGATCAACTATCTCCCGGATCAGGTGATACCGCCTCAGAATATGTCTGGATCTTTGATGGGACCTGGGTTCCCTGGCCAAAGCCACCGCTCCATTGTTATCATAATACACAGGTATTGGATGCTCAATGGATGGAACCACACTAAGCTCAGCAATAAACTTCTTCATCCAGACAGCTTCTTAGGCAGCATCGTTGGCAGTGATGTATTCAGCCTCCATCGTTGAGTCTGCAACGGTGTCTTTCTTGGAACTCTTCCAACACACCGCCCCTCCGTTGAAGGTAAAGACAAAACCCGAGACCGACTTACTGTCGTCCTTATCACTTTGGAAGCTAGATTCAGTAAAGGACTTCACTTGGAGTTCACCGTTACCGTACACCAAGAACATCTCTTTAGTCCTTCTCAAGTACTTGAGAATGTTCTTCACAGCTGTCCAGTGATTCTCTACTGGATCTGCTTGATACCTACTCACTACACTTAGTGAGTACGCTACATCGGATCTGGTACATAATATCGCGTACATGATAGAGCCTACTGCCAAAGCATAGGGTATCTCTTGCATGTGAACTCTTTCCAAATCAGTTTTGGGAGACATCTCTTTGGAGAGAGTGAGTCCTGAAATCGTGGGTATGTTCCCACGCTTGGAATCTTCTATACTAAACCGCTATAGTACGGTGTCTATGTACCTAGATTGGGACAATCCTAGTATCCGTTTAAATCTATCTCTATATATCTTAATCCCCAAAATGTAGGAGGCATCACCTAGATCTTTCATTGAGAATCTTTGAGATAAGAAGAGCTTGACCGAGTGCAGCATAGGAACATCATTTCCTATCAAGAGAATATCATCCATGTACAATACGAGGAAGACGACTTTACTCTCTGCGGCCTTCTTGTATATACAAGGTTCATCTTTGTTTTTGATGAAGTCAAACTCTTTGACTACCTAATCAAAACAGATGTTCCAACTCCGTGATGCCTGCTTCAACCCATAGATTGATTTAAGCATCTTTCGTACCTTTCCGCTACTCCTACTGTCTACGAAGCCCTCCGGCTGAGTCATGTACACGCTCTCTTCTAAATCAACATTTAGAAAAGCGGTCTTAACATCCATTTGCCAAATTTCGTAGCCATGGTATGCAGCGATGGCAAGTAGGATCCGGATGGACTTAAGCATTACTACTGGAGAAATGCTTTCATCATAATCCATACATGGTCGTTGACGAAAACCTTTTGCAACAAGTGTAGATTTGAAAGTCTCAACTTTTACATCTACACCAAGTTTCTTCTTAAAGATCCATTTGCTTCCGATGGGTTTTACCCCATCGGGGGCAACTTCCAAAGTCAGTACTTTGTTGGTGTACATAGATTCCATCTCAGATCGCATTGCATCTATCCATTTCACAGAGTCCCCACTCGTGATGGCCTGCTTGAAGCTAGTTGGGTCATCATCTTCCATGATGCAATCCTCGCTCCCACCATCAATAAGAAAACCGTAGTATCTCTCAGGTGGATGAGGAACCTTAGTAGATATGCGGAGAGGCTGGGGTTCGTTGGAGAACACTGAATCCTCTGGTTCCAATAAATCATCAGTTGTAATTTGTGCAGCTGGAACTTCTTCCAGCTCTACCTCTTTACCACTAATTTCTATTACAAGAAATTCCTTTTCCAAAAAGGTGGCGTATTGAGAAACAAACACCTTTTGTTCCTCAGTGTGGTAGAAGATATATCCTTATGAATTCTTTGGATATCCCACAAACTTGTAAAGAACTGATCGTGCCTCGAGTTTATCCGAATTTTGCCTTTTGACATATGCCGGACAACCCCATATATTAACTCGTTTAAGATATGGTCTTTTTCCACTCCATATCTCATATGGTGTGGTAGGTACCGATTTAGATGGAACTTGATTCAATAGGTATGCTGCTGTCTCAAGCGCATAACCCTAAAAGAAAATAGGTAACTCAGCGGTGCTCATCATAGAGCGCACCATATCCAATAGGGTGCGATTCCTCCGCTCCGATACACCGTTATGCTGTGGTGTATACGGTGGAGTAAGCTGAGAGAGAATCCCATTCTCTTTTAGATAGTCACGGAATTCCGTGCTCAAGTATTCTCCTCCCCGATCAGATCGAAGGATTTTAATACTTTTGCCCATCTGGTTCTCAACTTCATGCTTATATTCTTTGAATTTCTCAAAAGCTTCAGACTTGTGTTTCAACTGGAACACATGACCGAATCTTGAGAGATCGTCAGTGAATGTAATGAAGTATGAGGAACCATTCCTGGCATGTGTAGATATGGGACCGCATACATCACTATGTATCAGTCCCAAGAGTTCCGTAACTCTTTCTCCGTATCCTGTAAACGGAGTTTTGGTCTTCTTGCCTTTAAGACATGACTGGCGAGTTTCATAAGATGAAAGTTCGAACGGATTCAAATATCCATCTTTATGTAACTTAGTTAATCGTGTCGCATTGATATGACCTAGTCTACAATGCCACAAGAAGGATTCGTTCATTTCTGAACTTTTCCTCTTGTGTGTGTTCTGTACGTTAAAAACTGTGTTTTGATTCAGAACATATAATCCGTTACATAACGCACCAAACCCAATCAACACTTGATTTAGGTAAATTTTCATAACATTATTCTCTACTACAAAGTTATATCCTTCTTTATCTTATAAAGAAATTGATATTAAATTGCATATCATAGAGGGTACGTAATAACAGTCGTTCAGGATCAATGTATTCCCAGTTGGCAATACAAGGTGATATTCACCAATTGCTTTTGCTGCAACACTTGCACCATTCACTACTTTTATAGAATGATCACCTTTTCCCAGTTCTCTGCCTTTCTTTAGCCCATGCAACAAATTGCATATGTGGGATCCTGATCCGGTATCTAATACCCTGGACGTAGAGTGTACTGAGAAACAGTTCTCTGTAACTAACACACCTGAAGAAGATGCATCAACATGCTTATTCTTCGTTTGGGTGTCATGGAAATCCGTATATGTTCCTATTTCCTGCTCCGACTTATAACATTTATAAGTCAGAGCGGAACCAACTTTCCCCTGCTCAGTATAACAAGCGGGTTCGGTCAATACATCCATTTTATTATCTTGATTAAGGCGTGACATTGGTTGCTGCCTGGAGAGAGAGAGAAGGAAACGCGTTAGCGTGCGCTCTTTGCAAGATTAGATTGGTTATTATCTTATCTAATCAGTACGTCTCCCACTGTTTTTTATCAAATCTTCCTTCAAACCCTAAAAGGTAACACTAGCCGGGATTAATTACACTTTACAAGTTCGCCAGTTGTTCAGCCGGGCCGGTGCCGGTACTTTGAGGGAGGTTCCATATGCTTTCGCACGGACCTAATTAAAATAAACCTCGTTTTCCCGGGGGCGTGACCCCGTTAACACCTTTCTAGATACCTACTTGATTGGCTAATTGTGATATGTAAAACTTTCCGAGGAGTAACTCTTACTCGCAGTGGGTATCGGGTTCCAACTATCTCATAGAAGGTATGCAATCTCAATGCAAATTTCAACACTTGAAATTCTCGATAATTCTTTTGCCCCTACTAACTTATGACCTTAACATAGTCAACAAATCATAAGCGCTAGCCAAGTTCAACCCGTCATTTCCCGATTGAATTAAACCCACCCGTACGACCCTTAACACAGTCAACAAAGTCGCACAACTACCCTAATCCAATCGAATCTCATGCTTTAGCAGATAAGCACTAATTAGCTACCGCACACTACGCCTTAACATAGTCAACAAATGTAGCACGAATACTAAGTAGTACTTATCTGAAATGACGGAGGGCTACATCAGTTTTTTAATAAAACCTTTAGCGTAATGAACTTGATATCGTTGCAGAATCGAGTGATTTTGAAAAGGAGTGTTTTTTAGGCTTTTCCTAGTTTCGCTAAAGAGGTCACTCCCGGTGAAGGGATCTCGGCTCTTTCCTCATCGAATGAGGTGCTGGATATTCTACAAGGAATACCGCTATGCAAAGCAAGAACTAAAAAGGCAATCAAAAACAAAACCGAGTGAGTTGTAGCATCTGCTAGATTCGCTAAAGAGGTCACTCCCGGTGAAGGAATCTCGGCTCTTTCCTTGTCGAATAAGGTGCTGGATATTATACAAGGAATACCGTTATGCAAAGCAAAAACTAGAGCTACCCTTTTTGAAAATTTGATTCTACAACATCATTTTTGTTTCTTTTCTTTCATTAATCACATTAATGTAGTCCCATCAATTAATCTTCCTAAGTATCACAGAAGAAACGAAAAGACAACGTACTCTTATGCCACTCGCATTCGCCACACTGTCCTGTTATGCATCGTTATGTTACTTAACTAACGGCATAGCGGGGCGGGACTAGCGCGAGTGCAAAACATAAGCAACGTTTATTATATATCATATATACAATAATAAAGCATTCGTCTCACGCATATAAAGTGATCACATCGCAGAATATCAGCAGCAGAAGATAACATATGAAATACTGGATATACTAGGAATTCTGTGTTTTAAGTTAAGCCAGTATAAAACACGGATTCCACGGTCGTAATGAATAGCCAAACCTACATCCCTAGACCCTTACGAGAGCGGCAAGCAACCCTACCAATTCTAGATTTAGGAGACCCGGACTCGACTTCTTGAGATGGTCTCCCACTGGACACTAGAACCCGGTAACTTATGCTCCCCTCCTTGGGTCTATCCTAATGCGGAAAAGTAAATAATATACAATAATGGTGGCATCAACCCGGAAGTGCCTCAATAAAAGAATATTACATACAATGAATTTTACATGAATGAAAATAAAAACTCTCATCTCACATAAAACCCCCCGACTATTCAAAACATTACGATCCAATATAACATATCCAAGCAACACATAAAATCACATGTCATCAAAATAGCTAGACGATGTTAAACATTCCGATCGAATCAACAAACACCCAAAATTTCCCAAAAAGCTCATCACTTGAGCGAAGTTTAAAAAATACCCAGTACATGTCACAACTCCTATGAACCAGCCGCAGAAGGGTCAACCAATGCCTCACATGTGGCACCGCTGAACTACCACAAACCATAGGATTTAGTGTCGGTTCTGACGGTCACATAATTGAGTTAAGGTTTCGTTCTTTTAGACGGTCCACGGTATCGCTTGCACGATATTTGAATGTTCTTTAACTTGAAAAAAAATCCAACTCTTGGAAAATTTTCCGGCAAAGGTTAAAGTGGGCATTTGATATCCGTTCGAATTTTTTAACACCGTCTAAACAACCCGAAATATAGTTAGATTTATGACCGCGAAACACTCCGTATTGCCTTTATAGAAAATTAACATCTCATGAAATTTTTAGCAAAACAAACAACACCTGAAACACCAAAACCCAGAGACCTGAACACCAAAAAAATACGAACTCCAGATGACTTAATTGGGCTGGCCTGCTCGGACTTTAGGGCTTTGTGCTCGGCCAAAAAACGGCCAAAAGTGTCCGTATTTATCCAGTGTTCATGTTACATCTCATATAACATTCTGTAGTTGTTTAAAAAAAATTGACGACTTTAAAATTTGACAGAAACTGTGTTTTCGTATTTCAAGTTTCGGAGCAGTTTCGGTTTCCACTACTACAATATGGGGTTGTTCCTACGGATGATTAAATCCGTAGGGGCAGATTTTTCTTGCCCCTACGGACTAAGCCGTAGGGCCAAATGGTTGTCCCTACGGTGCCCGACATTTTAATTTAAAAATATTAAATCGTAATTTGTTGTTTGGCCCTATGGAGCCGCAAACCAATAACCTACGGTTATGTCCGTAGGGGCATCTAAATGGGAATTTAATTTAAAAAAAAGGCACAGAAATGCCCTACGCCTCGATCTCTTTCCCTCTCGTTCCCAAAATTTTCTCTCGTTCCCGCGTCTCCAATTTTCTCTTCGTCGCCACCGCGCGCCCTCCGTTCTCAGCCCGCCACCGCCCTCCGTTCTCGGCCCGCCACCGCCCTCGTTCTTCCTCGTCGAGTTCCTCGTCGCCGATTGCGTGCGTCGTCGACCGCCAAGCGTCTCCGTCGTCTCCTCCACCATCTACAGGTAAGTAAATCTCCAATTAAACATAATTGTGATGATGTTGGGGCTAGGGTTCAGGGTTCGGGTAGGGATGAGGGTTAGGGTTAGGCATCGTGTTCAGTTTATGTTAGGGTTAGGGTTAGGGTTAAGGCTCGGCTGGGGCTGGGGCTGGGGCGGGGGCTGGGGCTGGGGCTGGGGTTGGGGTTTAGCTGGGGCTGGGGCTGGGGTTAGGGTTAGGTTGGGGCTAGGGCAAGGGCTGGGGCTGGGGTTAGGGTTAGGTTGGGGTTGGGGTGGGGCTGGGCTGGGGCTGGGGTTAGGATTAGGTTGGGGTTGGGGTTTGCTGAATTTGGCAAACCTGAGAGGAATTTCCAGCAATTTTAGCCTAGTTTGATTACTAAAATTATTGTTGATCGAGAAAATCTTGGGTCCTTCTAATCAAACATTATTTGTTACTGTATGTCAACGAGTACTGATAAAAGAAAAAACCGATTTCAAGTGGAACTTAGGTATGTACAATGCTGTAATATAAAAATTAAGAAATCCCTTTTATTTAAATATAAAGCATATGTTATATGTTAACAATAGGAGTTTGGCAAATCAAGCATGGTTAATTATATACGGATCTATGTTTATAATTATGAAAACGAGTATCAACTTAGAACTATCATACTATCATGTTGATCTGATGAATGTGTCTAAATTTTATGTCATCTCCTAGAAATACCTTGATGCCTTGTATCGATAAATTTCAGGTTAATTAGTTAATTAGGCATATGGATTGTTATATTATAGGTGAGCCGAATATCAAGAAATTGTTGTATTATTGGATTTATGAGTTTTGATAAACATTGATTTGATAAAAAAAATGGTAATTTGTAATATCTTAGTTTTTCCCAAGTTAGGGTTTCTATTTAATTAATGATGGGTGCATTATTTATGACATTCATTTACTATCTAAAATATTAGTTTACTTAAAGACATACTCATGGGTGAGGCATATATTTAGTTACATGCGGAACATTTCCATATTATTGCATTTTTCTCTAATATGAATTGTGCATGTCTATTGATCTAAAGAGTACTGATTTATATTTGTCATAACAAGAACATTGACATTACTTGTTAAAATTCTTCCATATCTAAGAGTCAAGTTGATAATTCTCTTAATTAACTTCATGTGTGTTAGTTATATGTATGCCCTAGAGGCCATTACTATACATAGGATGAATATTGTAGTGGATGCTGGGACATATATAGGGAGGACTTTCTTGCTCGACATGATAGTATGCTATCTGGTTGATCTTTACCTTAACGTGTACACTGATTGTCTCTCTGTTACATGTTGGTAAAGCCCTTAGGATGTGTACTTGACTACCTGGACTATGATGCAGATCATACTAGTGGGGACAAGGTAGTCCATAGGTACATCCTTCAAAGTCCCTAGTCGTGGGTGTATCGAGACGGGGCATCGATATACCAGAGTAGACTAGCGTATACCTTCTCGACCCATACAGATGGGCGATGGATGATCCCATATCCATTGGTGTTTGACATCGGAGATGATATACGGGTGCTCAGTAGAGACAGGGTACACTGGACGGACTCGCCGAGAACTCCAAGATGGTATTATACCTCACGTCAGATGGCAGTTCTCTGGTGACACTGGTACAGAGTAGTCTGTTGACCCGAGATCGTCATAGAGTCTTGTGTGGTTCCCACTGTGCTTTGATTTCCATCGTACCACGTCCAAGAGGGCGTGCAAAACGGTGGTTTTTGGGTACAGTCCCGAGTCACATGAAGGCAATGAGCGATAGGAGGGGATTCGTCTCTCCCGGTATAGGGAGTTGATGTTGCGCTGTGTTCGATTGGCTATAACAGGAAATCCCTGGCTAGGGTTGCTGAGATTTACTGGTAAGTGTTACTAGTAGTTTCTCGAATTGTTATAGACCTCATATCGACACGACTTATCGAGCTATTGGGGTCTGACGTTTACCACCCCTAGGCGAGATATGCGACATATCAGACGATCAGACCGGACTGTACGGTAGTGTTACTGGTTGGATTCACTGGAGTGTGAGCGGGCTTGCTCGTCGATCTTCAGATCGCTCAATACCCGGGTGGCCGTTACGTTTAGCAGACCGCTTGCGGCTTGTGGGTGTTTGATATGATCATCACCTGCTGCCGGCGTATTGACGAGTCTTTAGAGTCCTATACAGAGGTTTCCTGGCTCAAGCAAAACGAAATAGGAGCGCATATGAGATATGTGCGGGACCGAGAATAATGCGTGTATGTGATACCGTATTCTATTCTCGTGATGAATGTGTCGAATGGTTGTATGCGATATAACCTAGTTATCGAATCGTGGATTGATTCGATAAGCCGATACATTGGATACTAGTCGGTTATATGCGATATGACCGGATCGTTAAATCAAGTGTTGATTTAATGATTTAATGTATAATTATATATTTGATATATTAGTTTGCATTAACTAGTATTGGTTCACTTTAAATGGATTTTCTCACTTGGGTTGTGCACATTGTATATATGATATACTTTTGTACACAAGTTTGTATCATGTTTGATGATACATGCTTACTAGGGTTTGTGTGAAGATTAAACCATGGTTGTAGATTGGTTAGGGTTTTCATTTTCTTATTCCTTTATTTATTTATTTATTCTTTTTGGAAAAATGAAAAGCATAAAAGGAAAATTGTGGCTTTGTTTGTTTTCTAGTTGAAGCTTCATGAAGCTTTGACCAAAGTGACCATTTTGTCTCATGCTTAACCCTAACCACTCCATTAACCCTAGTTTAATCTCTACACATGACCATGGTTCATTATATGATAAGTATTGATTTTCTTTTCAAAAGAAATTAACTTATCATAACATAATTCTTCTTCTTCTTCCTTTCTTCACTTGAAGAAAGCAAGCTCCATCAATGGTGATTGATGGAAATGAGTGAGAAATCCAATTCTAAAGTCTACCCACTTCCTATTTCTTCATCCTCTACCTTTTGCCAAGTAGTAGAGTGTGTTTCCTTCACAACTTTTCATGACTTGGTGAAGGTGGAGCTTGATTTAGCGATGCCTCGACGTAGATCATCTTCGGCATGGACATCGACGACCTAGCTCGCCATTTCTCCGACGAAGCCGACGCTAGAGCCCGGGAATTCATTTGGACAGCAAAGGGACTTCGTTGCGGAGCTATGGAGGTGGAGCACCGGATCTACAAAGGTTGTATTTCCGTTTCTTTGTAGTTAAGTTTTTAACTAGATTACTTTTTCGCCTAGATTTCTAGCCAACGGTCCGTAGTCGGGTTTCTCGGCACCTAGATTTTTGAAATTGGCATGGTTGATGCCTTGTGAGACCTCTTGAGAGTGCCTGGGAACCCAACAGTGGTATCAGAGCTACTAGGCATTGGATGTCGACTTATGGGGGGTTCTCACTGTGTGACAGTGTGGCGAAGCATAGGCTCTTACCCCAGGGTGTCCCGAGACCGGAAGGTAATCCGGCGGGTTGTAGTCCTCGCGAGGGGGCATGCGTAAAAAGTAGCGGCTGAGGGACCCGTTGGTGCCACGGCGACCCCATTGGATGGGGTGGCTGCCTGACCAACAGTGGTATCAGAGCCTAGCTAGAGCCTTAGGCAAAGTCCAGACGAAGTTTGAAACCCGAACGAACCCGAAACCCCAACTCAAAAGTGCTCTCTGGACTTTTTCTAAAAACAGGGTTTTTTCCAGATTAAAAATTCGTAAAAAATTCAGCAGGGAATTCTAAGAATTACGGTGCAAAAATTTATTCATGAACAGTGTAAACGGCGGCTGAACCGCGGCAGAAGCCTGGCTTCTGCGGCGGTTCCGCGGCAACATGGTGACGTCATCCTCCCCTTTTTGCACAGTAATTCATGTTGTCAGATGCTGAGTTTTCTGGGAATTTTTAAAATTTATTCAAGAGTTGAATTTTCTGGAGTTGTTTTGGGGATTCGGTGTTTCAATCGGGTTATCAAATTTTGTCTATTTGGCTTTCCGGATAAATTTTAGAATATGTTAAAAAGTTCGACCGGATATAAATACCCAATTTTTCCCCTGTCGGGAAATTTACAAGTGTTGGATTTTTCCGTAGTCTAAAGACGTTCTAAGTAGTGCAAGTAACGCGATGGACCCTCTAGAAGACAACAAACCTTAACTCGATTATGTGACCGTCTTGAACTGCCCTTTGAACCTTCGGGTTTGGGGCAGTACGGCGTGCCACATGTGAGGCGTTGGCTTGACCCTTCTACGGCTGGACCGTTGGTACTGAGGCACGAACTGAATGTTGTTAGACTTGTTTCATGTGTTGATCTGTATTGGGAAAACTTGGGTGTTCGATCCTTCGATCGGAAAGTTTAACATTTTCTATTTATCCGAAATGTTATACAATAATTGGAATTCATAAGAAGTTATGAGATAACTGAATGAATGTTATAAACATAGCACTTTAGTCTCACTTGATCGGTTGCCACGGAATTTTGATGTGATCAAAAGTCCGTCGCAATCACGTAGCGTACGCGGATACTCGCCGGGTAAACTTAATAGACAGCCTCACTCCATAGCCCCGACCAAGTAACTGTAGGAGAACCCCGTCGCCGAAAGCATCCGTTCGGGTGCTCGCGGCAGCGGTGTTCCGCCTTGGTGCACTTCGTCGACGGTATCGGGGGTGCGGCCGTCTACTGAAGTTTGCGACGAGCATTCGATCAGGATGTCGGGAATCTTGTTGAATTACCCGACTTGATATTGAAAAGTGTTTTCGGTGATGAGACTAAAATGCGGGGTTTATAATTGTTAGGCATGCGATGTCTAAGAAATTCATTTGGTCAGGCATGCGATGTCTGAGGTGGTTGCGGATTCCAACTGTTGTAGTTTTACACTTTCTTTTCTGTGACCGTAAGTGTAATATGTGATATCGCCGGTTTCGTTGCTATATCTCAACGACAATTGGGATGCGCATATTTACTTACGTTGATGACATGTGATGTTATGTGTTGCTGGATATGTTATATTGGATCGTCGTGTTTGAATAGCCGGGGGTTTTTATGTGAGATGAGTGTTTTCATTTTCATTCATGTAAAAACTTGTATGTAATATTCTTTTATTGGGGCACTTCCAGGTTGCGGAAGTTGTCACCGTTTGTATATTATTTACTTTTCCGCACTAGGATAGACCCAAGGAGGAGAGCACAAGTAACCGGGTTCTGGAGTCCAGTGGGAGACCAACTCGAGGAGTCGAGTCCGGGTCTCCTAACTCTAGAACTGGTAGGGTTGCTTGCCACTCTCGTAGGGGTCTAGGGGTGTGGGTTTGGCTATTCATCACGACCGTGGAATCCGTGTTTTATACTGGCTCGTATTGAAAACACGGACGTCCTAGTATATCCAATATTTCATATGTTTCTTCTGCTGCGATATCTGTGATGTGATCATGTGATGTTCTGTGATAGATACAGTATATAGTATATATGATATATTATATAGACGTTACTTATGTTTTACACCCGCGCTAGCCCTGCCCTGCTCTGCCGTTAGTTACCTAACCTAACGGTGCACGAGGGGACATCGAGGCGAATGCGGATGGCATAAGTGTACGTCGTATTTATCTGTGATGTTTAGGTACTTAAATGATGGGACTTCATTAATGTGATTAATGAAATAAAAGAAACCTAAGATGTTGTAGAATCGAATTTCAAAATAAAACAGGTAGCTACAGTTCTTGCTTTGCACAGTGGTATATGTGATTTATCCTGCACCTTATTCGATGAGGAAAGGACCGAGATCCCTTCACCGGGAGTGACTCCTTTAGCAGTTACTGGCAGATGCTACAACCCTCGGTTTGTCTTTTGCTTGCTTTTAAGAGTTTTTGCTTTGCACAGTGATATATATGATATATCCCGCACCTCATTCGACAAGGAAAGGACCGACGATCCCTTCACCGGGAGTGACTCCTTTAGCAAAACTAGAAAAGCCTCAAAAACACTCCATTTCAAAATTCATTCGATCCTACAACGATATCAAGTTCATTACGCAAAAGGTTTTCAGAAAAACCTGACGTAGCCCTCCGTCATTTCAGATAAGTAGTAGTTAGTATTCGTGCTGCGTTTGTTGGCCTTTGTCAAGGCGCAGTGTGCGGTAGCTAACTGGTGCTTATCTGCTTATGCATATGATGCAGATTGGATTAGGGTAGTCGTGCGACCTTGTTGGCCTTTGTCAAGGGCCGTGCGGGTGGGTTTAATTCAATCAGGAAATGACGGGTTGAACTTGACTAGCATCCTATGGTTTGTTGGCCTTTGTCAAGGTCATAGGAGGTTAGGGGCAAAATATTATCGGGAATTTCAAGTGTTGAAATTTGCAATGAGATTGCATACCTTCTATGAGATAGTTGGATCCCGATACCCGCTGCGAGTAAGAGTTACTCCTGGGAGAGTTTTACATATTACAATTAGCCGATTAAGTAGGTGTCTAGAAAGGTGTCAACGGGGTTACGCCTCTGGGAAAATGAGGTTTACATTAATTAGGTTCGTGCGAAAGCACGGGGGACCTCCTTCAAAGTACCGACACTGGCCTGGCTGAAAGATTGGCGAACTTGTAGTGTGTAATTAATCCCGGCTAGTCTTTCCTTTTAGGGTTTGAAGGAAGATTTGATAAAAAGCAGTGGGAGCCATCCAGATTAGATAAAATCATAACCAATCTATTCTTGCAAGAGCGCACGCTGAGTGTTTTCTTCTCTCTCTCTCCTGGTAGCGACCGTGTCACGCCTTAATCAAGATAATAATACGGAATATTGACCGAACCCGCTTGTTATACTGAGCTGGGGAACGTTGGTCCCGCTCCACCTTATAATTGTTATAAGACAGAGCAGGAAATTGGGGAATACCAGATTTCCCGTGCCGCCCAAACGAAGAGAGTGCATGCTGATGCATCATCTTCGGGTGTGTTCATTATACAGAACAGTTTCTCAGTATTCTTTACGTCCTGGGTATTTGATACGTATCAGGATCCCAGATATGTAATCTGTTACATAGGGCTACAGAAAGGTAGAGAACTGAGAACGGGTGATAAGTTTCATGAGGCAGAAAACGGGGCAAGTGTTGCAGCCAAGTCTGTTGGTCACTGTCACCCTGTATTCCAAATACATTGATTCTGAACGAATGTTATTAGATACCGAACCTGATATACAAAATCATATCTATCTCTTTATTAGTAAAGAAATGATAAAATTTTGTATAGTCGGATAATGTTTTGAACATTTCCTATATCAAAAGTTGATCGGTTCAGGCACGTTATCTAAAAGCATTCATGTTCTAAATCAAACTGCAGTTCTTAGTATACAGAACACACACAAGAGGAATAGTTCAGAAATGAACGAATCCTTCTTGAGGCTTTGTAGACTAGGTCATATCAATGCGACCCGACTAGCTGAAGTTACATGTAGATGCATATTTAAATCAGTTTGAATTTACATCTTATGGAACACGCCAGTCATGTCACAAAGATAAGATGACCATAGCTCTGTTTATTGGAAACAGAGAAAGAGTTGGTGAACTCTTGGGACTGATACATGATGATGTATGTAAGGTCTCCTGTCTACACATGCCAGGACTGGTTCTTTGTACTTCATTACATTCTCTGATGATCTTTCGAGATTCAGACCTATGTTCCTGTTGAAACACAAGTCCGGACATTTTGAGATATTCACAGAATATAAGCTAGAAGTAGAGAACCAAAATACGGGTATAAGTATCATGTCCTTTGATGTGATCAGGGAGGAGAATACTTGAGCACGGAATTCCTGGATTATTCTAAAGGAGAATGAGATTCTCTCTCAGCATTACTCCTCCGAATACACCATTACACGATGGTATATCCGGGCGGAGCAAATAGCACCCTATGTGATAAGGTGTGCTCTATGATGAGTACTACTGAGTTACCTATTTCCTTTTGGGAGATATGCACTTGAGAAGCTGCATACCTATCGAATAGGGTTCAAATCAAATCAGTTGCCTACCACTTCATATTTGATATGATAAGGGAAGAGCCCATCTCTTAAGTTAGTTAAGATTTAGGGTTGTCCGGCCTATGTCTGAAAAGCAAAATCCGGACAAGTTCGAGGCAAGATCTGTTATGTAGAACTGGAAAGGTTCCAGCTATACAAACTACAGCAGATGATTTGATAAAACCAAAGGATTCAATAGTTACCAACGAACCTCAGCCTCTCCGCCGATCTAGTAGGGTTTCTCACCCACCTGAGAGATACTTCGGTTTCTCTATGACGGTGGGAGCGAGGATTGCATCATGAGATGATGACCCAACTAGTTTCGAGCTGGCCATCAGGAGTAAGACTCTGTAAGAATGGCTGGATGCTTAGTGATCTGAGATGGAATCCATGTACACCAACAAAGTATGGACTTTGGTTGCTATATCTGAAGGGTTAAATCCCCATCAGGAGCAAGTATATCTTGAGAAGATTACTTGGTGTACATCGAAAAGTTGAGACTTTCAAAGCTAGACTTGTTAAAAGTTTGCATCATTGACCAGCTGTGGATAATGATGAAACATTTTCAAGTAGCTATGCTTAAGTCCATCCAGATCCTACTTACCACGGCTACATACCATGACTACGTATCTGGTGGTTGGGTGTCATGACTGCTTTTCTAAATGATATTTTGGAAGAGAGAGTCTATAAGTATACAGCCAGAGGGCTTCGTAGACAGTGGGAGCAGCGGAAACGTGTGTAAGATGCTTTATAGGATAAAGCAGGCATCGCGGAGTTGGAACGTCTATTTTGATGGATTAGTCAAAGAAGTTGACATAATCAAAATGGTAGATGAACCTTGTATAAACAAAAAGGTAGTAGGGAGTATGGTGATGATCCTCGTAGAGTACATGGATGACATACAGTTGATAGGAAAAGAGTTTCCTATGCTACGCTCGATCAATCTCCGCCTATCACAATGATTCTCCACATAGGATCAAAGTGATACCTCCTAAATCCTGGGTTTTTTGGATCTATGAGATAGATCTAATTGGATGTTAGGATTCTCACTAGTTGTAGTGAGATGGTATCAATCGATCCTGGAGAGAATCACTGAAAGGGTTCCAGGGTGATAAAAACGACTGAATGTCAGTCACAGGCATTGTCTTTACCCTCAGTAAAGGGACGGTATGTTGGAAGAGTTCCAAGCTAGATACCGTGGCATACTAGAAGATAAAGGCAGGATACATCGCTACTTAAGATGCTACCAAAGAGGATGTTTGGGTGTATATTGGTTCATGAGATGAACTACGCTCCAACCATTGTGAGACAATGGAGTTGTGGCTTATGCCAAGGAACGTCCGTCCCATCAGTGATCCAGACATATTCTAAGGCAGTGTCACCTGATCATGGAGATGGTTGATCTCCAGGGAGATCGAGGTTAGGAGAGTAGACTCAGAGGACAACACAGCGGATCCACTCACAAAGGCCTGTTCCTAGAGAGAGACTTTTATGGGATGGTTGAGTATGAGATACTGCAACCACTGCTATCAGATGGCCCTAGTGCAAGTGGGAGATTGTTAGTTATATGTATTCCCTAGAGGCCATTACTATACATAGGATGTATATTGTACTGGATGTTGGGACATATATAGGGAGGACTTTCTTGCTCGACATGATAGTATGCTATCTGGTTGATCATTACCTTAACGTGTACACTGATTGTCTCTCTGTTACATGTTGGTAAAGCCCTTAGGATGTGTACTTGACTACCTGGACTATGATGCGGATCATACTAGTGGGGACAAGGTAGTCCATAGGTACATCCTTCAAAGTCTTTAGTCGTGGGTGTATCGAGACGGGGCATCGATATACCAGAGTAGACTAGCGTATACCTTCTCGACCCATACAGATGGGCGATGGATGATCCCATATCCATTGGTGTTTGACATCGGAGATGATATACGGGTGCTCAGTAGAGACTGGGTACACTGGACGGACTCGCCGAGAACTCCCAGATGGTATTATACCTCACGTCAGATGGCAGTTCTCTGGTGACACTGGTACAGAGTAGTCTGTTGACCCGAGATCGTCATAGAGTCTTGTGTGGTTCCTACTGTGCTTTGATTTCCATCTTACCACGTCCAAGAGGGCGTGCAAAACGGTGGTTTTTGGGTACAGTCCCGAGTCACATGAAGGCAATGAGCGATAGGAGGGGATTCGTCTCTCCCGGTATAGGGAGTTGATGTTGCGCTGTGTTCGATTGGCTATAACAGGAAATCCTTGGCCAGGGTTGCTGAGATTTACTGGTAAGTGTTACCAGTAGTTTCTCGAATTGTTATAGACCTCATATCGACACGACTTATCGAGCTATTGGGGTCTGACGTTTACCACCCCTAGGCGAGATATGCGACATATCAGACGATCAGACCGGACTGTACGGTAGTGTTACTGGTTGGATTCACTGGAGTGTGAGCGGGCTTGCTCGTCGATCTTCAGATCGCTCAATACCCGGGTGGCCGTTATGTTTAGCAGACCGCTTGCGGCTTGTGGGTGTTTGATATGATCATCACCTGCTGCCGGCGTATTGATGAGTCTTTAGAGTCCTACACAGAGGTTTCGTGGCTCAAGCAAAACGAAATAGGAGCGCATATGAGTTATGTGCGGGACCGAGAATAATGCATGTATGTGATACCGTATTCTATTCTCGCGATGAATGTGTCGAATGGTTGTATGCGATATAACCTAGTTATCGAATCGAGGATTGATTCGATAAGCCGATACATTGGATACTAGTCGGTTATATGCGATATGACCGGATCGTTAAATCAAGTGTTGATTTAATGATTTAATGTATAATTATATATTTGATATATTAGTTTGCATTAACTAGTATTGGTTCACTTTAAATGGATTTTCTCACTTGGGTTGTGCACATTGTATATATGATATACTTTTGTACACAAGTTTGTATCATGTTTGATGATACATGCTTACTAGGGTTTGTGTGAAGATTAAACCATGGTTGTAGATTGGTTAGGGTTTTCATTTTCTTATTCCTTTATTTATTTATTTATTCTTTTTGGAAAAATGAAAAGCATAAAAGGAAAATGGTGGCTTTGTTTGTTTTCTAGTTGAAGCTTCATGAAGCTTTGACCAAGGTGACCATTTTGTCTCATGCTTAACCCTAACCACTCCATTAACCCTAGTTTAATCTCTACACTTGACCATGGTTCATTATATGATAAGGATTGATTTTCTTTTCAAAAGAAATTAACTTATCATAACATAATTCTTCTTCTTCTTCCTTTCTTCACTTGAAGAAAGCAAGCTCCATCAATGGTGATTGATGGAAATGAGTGAGAAATCCAATTCTAAAGTCTACCCACTTCCTATTTCTTCATCCTCTACCTCTTGCCAAGTAGTAGAGTGTGTTTCCTTCACAAGTTTTCATGACTTGGTGAAGGTGGAGCTTGATTTAGCGATGCCTCGACGTAGATCATCTTCGGCATGGACATCGACGACCTAGCTCGCCATTTCTCCGACGAAGCCGACGCTAGAGCCCGGGAATTCATTTGGATAGCAAAGGGACTTCGTTGCGGAGCTATGGAGGTGGAGCACCGGATCTACAAAGGTTGTATTTCCGTTTCTTTGTAGTTAAGTTGTTAACTAGATTACTTTTTCGCCTAGATTTCTAGCCAACGGTCCGTAGTCGGGTTTCTCGGCACCTAGATTTTTGAAATTGGCATGGTTGATGCCTTGTGAGACCTCTTGAGAGTGCCTGGGAACCCAACAGTGTGCATGTTTCAATGACGGAGCTAGGATTTGGGGTCAGGTGAGGCTAGAATCTAAATCATTGGAAACTAATTTTGCATGTGTTTCGCACGTTTGAATATATAGTTTCTGTTTTATATGTATATGTACGTATATGAGCAAGTTGGCTGTGTTGGGGTTGGATTTTTTTCTGTTGTAGGGAGGGGGGCGGTTAGGTTGTGAGAGAGAGAGAGAGAGAGAGAGTGAGAGATTACTTATAGCGGGTTTGTGCTTCTCAAGTTCTCGATCTTTTTTTGCGGTATCTTATGGATGATCACAAGTTGATCTACACATCTTACATAAGATATGTATAGAAAAACACGTTGTTTGAAAGTACTTTACATGTTCAAAACGGTCTTTTAATTCTATAAATATTACACTTCTGAAATTAGCCCACGCATTTATGTACATATTAGAGAATTAATAATACATAACCTGTGAATTCTTATTTCAAGACTATTTGTTTATTATGAACCTAATAAACTGCCTAATTAGTATGGTTCTGTTATTAATTTGCAGGATCGCTATATCTGTGCAATTATGAACACATTTTCAGATGTGCCGCCAGGGTTCCGCTTCTACCCTACCGGAGAAGAACTCGTTGGTTACTACTTA
Organism: Agapanthus africanus; assembly: GCA_030015575.1. Taxonomy (NCBI): domain Eukaryota; kingdom Viridiplantae; phylum Streptophyta; class Magnoliopsida; order Asparagales; family Amaryllidaceae; genus Agapanthus; species Agapanthus africanus. Next base: position 262,501,239 of record CM057347.1, read on the forward strand.
AGAAAGAAAGTAGCTTCCAAAAGAATTGACCTAAATGTCATAAGAGATGTAGATTCGTACAAGATTGAGCCATGGGATCTTCAAGGTGACGTATATGATTGATTTCCTATTATTTCTTGTCCCATTACATGGGTTACTCATTGACTAGTTTACTCAAGTAGAATATTGTTGGATAGCGGCAGAAGAACAATGTGAATGGCACTTTTTTAGCCATAAAGATAAGAAATATCCAACGGGAACTCGCTCGAATAGAGCAACAAAAACTGGTTTTTTGAAAGCAACAGGAAGGGATAAACCAATATACTCGAAACACAATTTGATTGGAATGAGGAAGACCTTGGTCTATTATATCGGTAGAGCACCAAATAGGCAAAAGACGGATTGGATTACGCATGAGTATCGACTTGAATCAAATGAAAATGGTGCCCCTCAGGCAAGCATTAACTTTTATTTTGTTGATTTTTCTATCTTATATATTCATCATACCAATTATCTTTGTTGTTAATTTACACAAATAAAATGGAATAGAAAAGTAATTCAAAGTCAACATTTTGTGTTGTCTTGGGGTATCTCCTATATTGAAGAATGATGATTCATGGTGAATTTGAATTGTCCTATCGCCTTTAATTAATCTTAGAAAATCAGTACAATCTCTCTCGGGCCAAAAGGTTGCCCCTACGGTCCTTACATATTAATTTAAAAAATATTAAATCGTAAATTGTTGTTTACCCCTACGGAGCCGCAAACCAAGAACCTACGGACTTATCCGTAGGGGCATCTAAATAGAGATTTAATTAAAAAGGCACGGATCGATCCCTACGCTCATTACATAAAAATTATTTTCCCATCGCGCGGAGGGTTGCGGTTGGGGTTGGGGTTAGGGTTAGGGTTAGGCTGGGGTTTGGGTTGGGGCTGTGGTTAGGGTTAGGGTTAGAATTGGGGTTGGGGTTAGGGGAGAAGTGAGAATTGTTTTAATGACGCAAGTTTAACAGAATAGAACGAAAGAAACAGAGTCATATAAATGGCTCTAAAAATTTGGAATAAAACGAGGAAATGGTCATGTGATATGTATGCATGTGTTTATGTGATATGTGCGTATGTATGCATTTAAGTAAAAACAACCCTACACTTAAGCAAAATCATAAATTGAAACACACATATATAGAATACAACTCATACATAAATATCCTCAAATCTAACTTTGATTATCGATAATTTATTCTTTTCAACGACAAACACACACACAAAGCATATACACGGATTTTCTCCTTTGTCAGTAACCATCCCATTTTTAGATTTCTCAATATAGTCATCATAACCTACAATTTATATGATACAGTCTAACATGGCCCATAAGTACGTCAGGGTTAAGGACCGGATGTCTGTGAATTGGCAACAACGTATGCAACCTAAGTTTGTCACTGGAGTTTCTGCTTTCATTGAATTTGCACACGCACATAATAAGAAAGAGAAGACAGTAATGTGGCAGAAGAAGAAGGAGAAGACAGTAATGTGGCAGAAGAAGAAGAAAATGAGATTCCTTGTTCTCTGTTTCAGCATCAATCTTCTGATATGAACAAATGATGGCTTTCACATTGGCTTTTCCTTTTAGAGACTTCTTAGTGTCCAATAGAAAGTATACATCAGATTTGTGCAGGTCAGGTTCTTCTATGACTTTCAAGTGTTTCAACTGATTCTGTAAATTACACCCTTGTTGGTTGATACTTTTACCACTTCTCACTGTAGGTGCGCTCTCTAATATCCATTTTGAATGTAATATTATAGATATTCACGCCCGTTTATGTCAAAATTACTTATATTGTCAATGTTTGATTGTCTAGTTGTTGGTGATGCGTCCATATCAGGGACAGAGGCCACTCCCGCTCCTCCAGGTATGTTTATATATTATATAGTGCATGTATATTGATTTAGAATGCTATATCATAAATATACACACATTCCTTTTGCTCTTACTTAAATAGTAATTTTTATTATTGTCTAGCTGTTGGTGGTGACAGTAGTTGACAATAAAATTTGTCATCCTAGAAACTATGATTTTTATATATGCTCACATGCGGGAAGGATTGTAAGTCGTGGACCTGTACAATAAATTCTTATTTGGTATTTGTTTGAAATCAAATTGAATACTATATAATTGATAAGTTTGTTATATTTGTAATTAGTTTGGAATTAACACAATATTTATTCACGCAGCATGCACTTATGAGAAATAGGGCACCACGCGTCCAACTCATTATCATGTGCTGCTTGATGAGATTAGATTTGCGCCTGATGATCTACAAGATCTTGTTCACTCCCTCTCTTATGTCTAATCAGCGCTATATGCGAGTTTATCTTGTTAATATGTATCTACTGAAATTAATTAATATTATTCAAATTTTGATACATGCAGATACCAGAGGAGCACATCTGCTATCTCTGTAGGTAAGGCTTTGAATTTGTTGATTTTGGTATTTCTTGTCAATTTTATAGACCAGTATGTACTAAATATAATGTTCTGACAGTTGCTAGGGGGAAGGCAGCATTCCCCCTCTTTTTTACCCTTGATTATCTCTATACCGGCCCTCATGCCGAGAGGTTCAGCCGGTATATGGGGGATGGGATCCGGCTCATGAAGAACTATCCACTTCACGTTGAGTGGGGAGAGCAACACCGACGCTCATTCGCCCTCTTCTTTGATCAGGCTCGGGTATTAATATATATTTTCATTTGTGATATAATACAATATTAAGAGTTATTTTCTAATATACCTCATATTAAGAGTTATTTTCTAATATTGCAGACAGCTCAGACCCTGGCGCAAGGTGGTACACCGAGCGTGCTGTCCGCATATCTTGCCGTCCACGGCACCTCGACAGATCCCGCCACGGGCGAGCTTCGATATCCCGACATCGCTACCCAGGAGTATTGCGTAAGTGTTAATATTTTTTCTACCCAAATTTGAAATTTTAGTTTTGGAAGGTTCAAGTTTCAATTTTAAACTTATACTTTACTGCTTGAGCAGGCCGAGGCCTCGGGGATCGATTTTACCGGACAGAGCGATCCGAGGCTGCTGACCCGAGTTCTGGACGCCGCACACGGAGGGCACCAATGACTCCCGCTCGCGCCGAATTGCAGAATTTATTGACCGAGGAGCAGGCGCGCATTATTCTATCGTTATTCAGAGGTGGAGCTAGACCGAGCTAGGGTAGCTTTTTGGTTCTTATTTTTTGAAACATGTATTTATTTATATCATACACATTGTACTACATTTTGAAACGATATTGATATTCGTTTATATTTATATCATATTCAGTTTTTAGGTTTCTTTTGTATATTATATATATGCGTGAGATGTGATTATGAATACTGCGATATATGTTGTGTGATGATTAATTTTATATTTGATTGATGTATATATTATTGTGCATAGGGCGGGAAAAATCAAGCAGCCCATTTTTTATTAAAAAAATACAAATAATATGTACCTACGGATTAATCCGTAGGTACACATGTTGCCCCTACGGCTATATCCGTAGGGGCACAATATCAGCAGTAACTGATATTTCCCCCCTGATTTCAGTACCTGGGGGTTGGGAGTGCCCCTACGGACATATCCGTAGGGGCCACTGCTTAGCCCCTACGGCGTTATCCGTAGGGGCAAAATATCATGATTTCTGATATTTTTCCCCTACGGATAGGTACCTACGTAGATATCCGTAGGGGGTAGTACGTGGCCCTACGGTTATGTGCATAGGTACATTTAATATATTAAAAAAACCCGTAAATAATATAACTTTTTTTACCCTACGGCCTACTACGTAGGTGCAACAGGATCTACACAGAAATCCGTAGGGGCAAGATTTTTCCCGTAGGTGCAAGTTCAGGGATTCAACTTGCACCTGCGACCTTTGCACCTACGGGGTATTTTTTCTCCCCTACGCATATATCCGTAGGGGCAGTGGGTTGCCCCTACGGATAAATCCGTAGGGGCAACCCTTATTTGTAGTAGTGTTCGTAATATAACAAACTTTGTCTAAATCTTTAGCTTGGCTTTGATACCACTGTTAGGATCCCTAGCATGACAGCAAGGTTTCGGGAGGTATCATCCATGCCATTTTCAAAAAATTGCCATGCTAACGAACCCTAAAATTAGAATCTTTAACTAGAGATTTAGAAGAAAGCAAATGTAAACTACTTTTACATTAAGAGAACAAGAATACAACCTTTGTAGACGGTCTTTCTCTTCACTTGCTCCGTGTAGTAGTCCCGCGACTCCACTAGACTTCTCTTGAGACTTTGAACGAGCTTCCTCCGATGAACTTCGTGCCGAAGATGATCCACTTGAAATCCCTCCAACTCAAGCTATCTTTACACTAAACTCTTTAGCGTATGAAACACACTACACTTGATCGCTAGTCAAGTGTTGGATGATGAAGTAGGGGATGTTAAATGATCACTAGTTTGTGTTCAAGCTTCATGATTCACATCACATGTGAGGGTTGAAGCTTGAGGCATAACAAGAGAAGGAGGAAGAAGCTAGAGAGCAACCATGGGAGCAACTCAAAAATTTGGCTAAGCGTTGAAAATGAGCTAGAATGAATGGCAACTCTTGACCCCTCACTCATTCAATCATGGAATTATGCAATATAAAATTGCAACCATGCTTGAATAGTGAGTCAAGAAGAATAAACTAAAGAAAATCCCATTCTTGCAACCATGCTTCATTTTCCATCTTATTTCTAATTTCACAAAATAGAAATTTAAATGCCATGTTTCATTATAATATATATCATATTTATTAATATATATTTAATGAAGAATAATTAGTGAGCTAATGATATTAGTTAATATATAATTATATCACATATATTTTATATCACATTATTAAATAAACACTTGATCTAATAATCCAGTTATACCATATATGACCGACTAATATCATTTATCTTTATATCACATTATCGAATCAACAGTTGATTCGACAAACTGGTTATATCACATATAACCGAACCGATAACAGATGACAGCTAGATTACAATACGGTATCACATACTCGTATTTAATCAGGCCTACACATATATCACATATGTGTCTTACTTCATTTCGCTTGAACCAGGGAACTTCTGTGTGGGACTCTAAAGACTCGTCAATACGCCAGCAGCAGGTGATGATCACAACAGTCACCTACAAGCCGCCAGCAGTACTAGCTAGATGTAACGGCTACCCGGGTATTGAGCGATATGAAGATCAACAAGCAAGCCTGTCCATAGTCTCCATGAATCCTATCAGTAACACTATCGTACAGTCTGGTCTCTTCATCTGATATGTCGCATATCATGTCTAGGAGTGGAAATCGTCAGACCCCAGTAACGTGATAAGTCATGCGATGTTTGGCCTATAACGGTTCGAGAAACTACTGATAATAGTTATTAGTAAATCTTGGCAGCAGCCCTGTCCAGGGACTTCCAGTTATAGCCAATCGAGCATAGCGCAATATCAACCCCCAATACCGAGAGAGACGAAATCCCTCCTATCGCTCATTGCCTCCATACGACTCGGGACTATACCCAAAATCCACCTATTTGCACGTCTCCTTTGAGCATGGTAGGAAGGAAATCAAAGCACAGTGGGAGCCGCACAAGACTCTATGACGATCTCGGGTCTACAGACTAACCTGTACCAGTGTCACCAGAGGATTGCTATCTGTATATTACCACATAGTAGTCCTCGGCGAATCCTATTCAGTGTACCCAGTCTCCACTAAGCACTCGTATACCATCTCTGATGTCAAACACCAATGGATTTGGGATCATCCATCGCCCATCATTTGGGTCAAGAAGCGTATACGCTAGTCTACTCTGGAATATCGATTCCCTGTCTCGATATTCCCTCGACTAGGAACATTTGAAGAATGTACTTGTGAACTACCCTGGCCCCACTAGTATGATCTCCATCATAGTCCTGGTAGTCAAGTACATATCCTAAGGGCTTTATCAACATGTGAGAGCAAGACAGTATCAGAATACAACTCTACATGTTAAGACAAAGATAACCAGATAGCATACTATCTTGTCGAGCAAGAAAGTCCTTTCTATATATATCCAAGCATCCACTATAATATACATCATATATACAATAATGGCCTCTAGGGCATACATATAATTAACAATTACTAACTAAATAAGTTTCATTTAAAGCATTTAAACAACAAATTAACTATTGGTTTAAGATTTATACCTCACAATCATTTGGGATGAGATCCACACATGCAAAACTTAGCCTCCAAAATGCTAACTTTTCTCCAAGATCCAAGTTAGTTTGGGTAAAAGAAAAATGGGTGAAGGTTTAATGAAGAATTTGTGAGATTTAGTATGGATTTTTAATGGATTTTGTGAGGAATTTGGAGATGAAAAGAGGTGTAGAAGATAGGGAGCTGCAGCCATGGGTCTCGGCCAAGATGGGGAGATGGGGAGAGAGAGGTGTGTGGGGTTTGAAGTCAACAAAAAGGTACATACCTCAAATATCTAACTCCATACACAATTGTTTAATCTTTTCTTTTTATTTCATTGTTTTCTTTTCTTTTGAAGTGGGAAACATGGGGAATGGGCTGCCCATGGGTTCGGCCAGATTTTTTGGGTGTGTGGGTGTATGGGTGAGAGTTGAAACCAAGTAACATGCAACCATACCCCATGTCATCAAGTCCAAACCTCATTTCTATTTAATTTATTTTCACAATTTAAGCCTTTTTCTTTTATATTTTCTAAAACCATCTTGACAACTTCTTTTCATTTCAAAAACAACATGTTACATTTTGGTTTAATGTGTCACGATACACAAAACTTGTATTAACCCATTCCAATTTGTAATTATCACTAATTAAATGTATTAGTGAAGGCTTAAAATAATATTTAAAATAATTAATTACGGAAAATATTTTAGTAAACTAGCAATTTTATAAGTGACCCATTAAATACCAACCACTAGAAATTACATGGCTAGAATAGGTATAACTAAGTCTATGTTGAAAAATAACTATATCTTGGCTTTTACGGGAAACACCAGTTATTTTACCGATTATCGGAAATATCACCTAAACGATTTTCAAAACGTTACAGAGAGAAAGGGTGTAAGGCTCCTACAACCTTTGACCATCCTCATTCATTTTCTTCACTTCATTCTTCAACTCCTTCTTCATCTTCCTCACCTCCTTCCTCCTCCTTCTCTACCTCAATGGTTCATCCCCAAAACCATTTCAAAACCCCACACTCCCTTCATTAAATATGACCACAACCTCATCCTACACCCCTTGACAAGTTCAAGTTTGGATTTTGAAGACTTTGGGCAACCCATGAATTTTCTTGAGTTGCCAAATGAAGTAATCTCTACAATTTAGTTAAGTTGTTTATATTTAGTATATCCTAGTTTAGTTTAGAGTTCAAATTACATAGATTTTGTAGGGTTCCGTAGGGCGGCCACAAGGTTTAGGGAGGCATCGACCATGCCGTTTTTAAAATATTTGCGCGCTAAAGAACCCTAACTTAGAATCTTAACTAGAGAATTAGACGAAACTAGAATGTAAACATATTTACATCTAAGTGAATAAGGAATACAACCTTTGTAGACCGGTCCTTCACTTCAATAGCTCCGTGTAGTAGTCCTTTCGCTCCAAGTAGTGAACTCCCGGACTCTAGAAAGGCTCCACAAGATGAAAGGAACAAGCTTGCTTGAAGTCTTCTAGGCCGAAAATGATCTACGTCGAGGAGACACCAACTCAAGCTACCTCTTCACTAATATGGAATTAGTGAAGTAAACACCCTAAACTAAATGGCTAGTCTAGTAGAGGATGATGAAGTAGGATTATTGCTCACTTTAGAAATTATTTTCTCACTAATTTTCTTCACCTTCCAAAAAGCTAGTGCGCTTGAGGAAGGAGATGAAGAAAAGCAACCATGGAAAAAGTCAAGTGTAGAATGACAACCATGGGTGAGTTAATATCATATATTAACTCATGTAGAGACTAAACCATGGCTAACCATAATGGTTGGGTTAATAAATATCTCAAGTAAAACAAAATTAGTTGACTTGGTCAATGCTTCCACAAGCTTCCACAAGCTTCAACCTTGTGACTAATATCCATTTAATTTTAATTTACTTTAAATAAATAAAACCATTCATTACGTTAAGCATGGTGTGAGTCTTATACACCTATGTATCATGTATCATCTAGCATGACACACAAAAGAATGTACATTAATATATATGACAATTATACTAAGTGTACACAAGTGAGAAAAAGAAATCTTAAGTGAGCTAATATTAGTTAATGTAAGTTGATATAATCAAATATATAATTATACATTAAATTATTAAATCAACACTTGATTTAATAATCTGGATATATCACATATAACCGACTAATATCATATGTAACAACTTATCGAATCAACACTTGATTCGATAACCCGGCTATATCACATATAACCGACTGATATCATATACCGCGAGAATAGAATATGGTATCACATACTCGTATTAATCTCGGTCCCGCACATATCATATATGTGCTCCAATTTCATTTCTCCTGAGCCAGGAAACCTCTGTGTAGGACTCTAAAGACTCTTCAATACGCCGACAGTAGGTGGTGATCATATCAATCACCCACAAGCCACAAGCGGTCTGCTAAAAGTAATGGCCACCCGGGTATTGAGCGATCAGAAGATCAACAAGCAAGCCTGCGAATCCAATAAGTAACACTACCTTACAGTCCGGTCTCTTCGTCTAATATATCATATATCTCAGCCTAGGGGTGGTAAACGTCAGACCCCAATAGCATGATAAGTTATGCCGATGTGAGGCTCATAACGGTTCTAGAAACTACTGATAACATTTACCAGTAAATCTCAGTAACCCTGGCCACGGATTTCCTGTTATGGCCTATCAAGCATAGCGCAACATCAACCCCCAATACCGTGGGAGACGAAATCCCCTCCTATCGCTCATTGCCTCCATGTGACTCGGGACTGTACCCAAAAACCACCGTTTTGCATGATCTCTTGAATGTGGTAAGGTGGAAATCAAAGAACAGTAGGAATCACACAAGACTCTATGACGATCTCGGGTCGACAGACTAACCTGTACCAGTGTCACCAGAGAACTGCCATCTGACGTGAGGTATAATTCCATCTAGGAGTTTTTGGCAAGTCCGTCCAGTGTACCCAGTCTCCACTGAGCACCCGTATACCATCTCTGATGTCAAAGACCAATGTATATGGGATCATCCATCGCCCATCACATGGGTCGAGAAGCGTATACGCTAGTCTACTCTGGAATATCGATGCCCCGTCTCGATACTCCCACGACTAGGAACAATTGAAGGATGTACTTACCGACAACCTCTGCCCCACTAGTATGATCTGCGTCATAATCCTGGTAGTCAAGTACTCATCCTAAGGGCTTTATCAACATGTAATAGAGAGACAATAAGTGTACATGTTAAGATAAAGAGCAACCAGATAGCATACTATTATGTCGAGCAAGAAAGTCCTCCCTAGATATGTCCAAGCATCCACAATATACATCACATGTATAATAATGGCCTCTAGGGCATACATATAACTAACAAATTTGTGATCTTGGAAATTTCCAAGTTGATGTTTCGGGGATGTGTGGACTTGTGATGTAGTTATTGAGGTTTAATGAGGGTTTACAAGACCTTAGGGATGCTTTTCTGACCTGGACCAGCGACTAGAACCCAAATACGAACTTAGAATTTTCCCGATGTCGGTTTTCTTGAATTGTGATGCTCAGATGGAATCTGGAGCAACCTAGGATGTTTATAAGAAAATCAAACAAGTAAATTGACCTAGATAAACCACTAGAAGACCACCACCAGAATACGAGACCCAACCACCAAGGTAAAACCGACGACGCTGGGTATTTTTGGATTCTCGCCGGCCAAAGGTAGGTGTCTGGTGTTGGGGTTTTGCCTGTAGCTCACTTACATTATAACCTAGCTATTGTATTCTTAGTTTTGTCCTAGACTACCTGAGCTAGAATCTGGGAGCTTTTTGAGTTGGTTTTGGCAATGTTTTCCGATATTTGAATTCTTGGTTTTGATATTTGAAATTGGATTTGTTCGTTGGACGTTTGTACATAAACGACGAGGGTAATTTGGTTGTTCTTGTATACTTAAGCTATAGGTTCTAACCCATAAGCAATTCGTGTGCCATATCGTTTTTCGGACATTGATTTTAATAGCATTACGATGTGTTTTGATTGTAGGTACCTTCACGTGGACTTCCGAGACGACGAACTACATCGACTTCGGCTAAGCAAGGAGATTAGCAGGTGAGTAGATTTATATCTACGAGGGAAGTCGGGTGGATGGTGTATAGCACCCCCGCAACCTTTATAATGGAAACCGACATATATAAACTATAGTTTGGAGAAAACCAACGTATAAACTCACGGATATGATCAAACGATTTTGTGTGAAATTATATAATAGATAAGGATGACTCGGATTAATATATGAGGATATGAAATGAGGATTTGAATCGTGATAAATATGTAATTGAAATAGGAAAAGTATGAGATTTATAGTGGCATGATATGAGATTGATATCGATTTGACATGAGATCGATAAATATCATATATGTTGATATAGATGTGTTATGAGATCGATAAGATATATTGTATGAGACCTTAGATCCGTACCTTGTTGATGAATAGGACGATAGGTGTTAGTTATGTATATGCCCTAGAGGCTATTGTTGTACATATGATGTATATTATGATGGATGCTTGGATATATATAGAGAGGACTTTCTTGCTCGTCATGATAGTATACTATTTGGTTTCACTTTATCTTAACATGTTGACTTGTATTGGTTTACTGTTTTTCTCTCACATGTTGATAAAGCTCTTAGGATATGTACTCGACAACTGGGACTATGATGAGATCATACTAGTGGGGTCACGGTAGTCGATGAGTACATCCTATAACTGTTCCTAGTCGAGGGTATATCGAGACAGGGCATCGATACACTAGAGTAGACTAGCGTATACGCATCTTGACCCATATGATGGGCGATGGATGATCCCATATTCGTCGGTGTCTGACATCAAGGATGGTGTACGGGTGCTCAGTGGAGACTGGGTATACTGGACGGACTCGCCGAGAACTCCCAGATGGTGATATACCACACGTCAGATGGCAGTTCTCCGGTGACACTGGTACAGGGTAGTCTGTAGACCCGAGATCGTCATAGAGTCTTGTGTGATTCCTACTGTGCTTTGATTTCCACCTTACCACGTACAAGAGGGCGTGCAAAACGGTGGATTTTGGGTACAGTCCCGAATCACATGGAGGCAATGAGCGATAGAAGGGGATTCGTCTCTCCCGGTATAGGGAGTTGATGTTGTGCTGTGTTCGATTGGCTATAACTCGAAGTCCCTGGCCAGGGCTGATATAGAGATTTACTGGTAAGTGTTACCAGTAGTTTCTCGACCCGTTATGAGCCTCTCATCGACACGACTTATCGGTTACTGGGGTCTGACGTATACCACCCCTAGACTTGATATGCGACATATCAGACGAAGAGACCGGACTGTACGGGAGTGTTACTGATTGGATTCACAGGAGAACGTACAGGCTTGCTTGTTGATCTTCTGATCGCTCAATACCTGTGTGGCTGTTACGTTTAGCTGACCGCTTGCAGCTTGTGGGTGTTTGATATGATCATCACTTGCTACCGGCGTATTGACGATTCTTTAGAGTCCTACACAGAGGTTTCTTGGCTCAGGAAAAACGGAGTAGAAGCACATATGTGATATGTGCAGGACCGAGGATAATGCGATATGAGATACCATATTATATTCTTGCGATATTTAGATATGAACCGGGTCATCGGATCAAGTGTTGATTCGATGAATCGGTACATGATATATTAGTCGGTTATATTCGATATAGCCGGATTGTCGGATCAAGTATTGATTCGATGATTTAATGTATAGTAATATATATGATATATTGTATTACATTATCTAATATTGGCTCATTTTATTATTTCATTTTCTCACCGGATAATACATTGATATATATGCGATATATGTTAATTGTATTATTTTCTTTTGATGCAAATATATAATATATATGTGATATATATTATTGTGACATGATATGAGTAATAATGGAACATGTTTAGTAAAGATTAAGTAAGGTTAGGGTTTGATTAGGGTTAGTTCTTTCTTGCACATTCTAAAATGAATTCCTTTTGTCATGAGAAAGATATTATGTTGATATTTATCCATGACTCACTCTTTAACCTAACCAAACCCTAGCCCTAGTTTATTCTCTACAAAGGTTATCCTAGTCATCCTTGACCATGGTTCCATGATTCATCATATATTCATTTCTATTATTCATCACAAAAGCATTATCTTATTATTCATCATGTTCTTCTCTCTTGAGCTTTGAGAAAGCTTGCTAGATTTTCCTTTTGTGATGATTTCTTGTGAGAATATGATATAAAAAGAAAGCATAAATACTACTCCATCATCCTCATCTAATCTAGCCCATTAGATTAGGGTGTTCACCTCATTAGAGTGAGAGAGCTTGAGTTATAGCAACTTCGACGTAGATCATTGGAGAAACGGAACACTATAAGCTAGCATGGATCGTTCGAGTCGTGGAGCCTCTCTTGAGTCCGGGGGATCGTGGATCACGGTGAAAGGACTTCTTCTCGGAGCTTATGAAGCAAAGGAGCGGACTACAAAGGTTGTAATCCCTCACTCTTTGAAGTAAACATGTTTACTTGCATGTTAAACCCTAATAATCTAGCAAAGATCCCGGCTTTGGGTTGTTCGGCACGTCTTAAATTTTATTCGGGCATGGTTGATGCCTTATGAACCCTCAAAAGAGTTCCTAGGAACCCTACAGTGGTATTAGAGCCTAGCTAGAGCATTAGGCGATGTGTATACGAAGTTAAAACTCCTAACAAAACCCGAAACGACATTTTAAACCCCTCTCTGGATATTTTTTAAAAACTGTGATTTTTCAGAATTAAAAATGCTTTAAAATACCAGTAGGAAAATATAAGCACAACTGTGAAACACGTGTCAATGATCCGTACAATACGCCGCGGAACCGCGGCAATACCTTGCTCCCGCCGCGGATCCGCGGCCGTACAGAACTGTTGTTGACTTTTTTTCCAAGGTTATATCCGTAGGTGATTATGTATTTTTCTGGGTACTTTTAATCTGACTCAAGTGTTGAGTGTTCTGGGGTTTATTTTGTAATCGTTGATTCGATCGGAAAATTTAAATTCGTTATTGTTTTCCGGATATTTAGAAAATGTTAAAATGTTCGAGCGGATATCATTAACTCACTTTTTCCCGGCACGAAAAATTTTTAAGTGTTGAATTTTTATCGGGTTTAAATCTTTCGGAAAAACGTACAAGTAACGCGGCGGTCCCTCTAGAAGAACACAAACCTTAACTCGATTATGTGACCGTCTGAACCGCCTCTAAACCTTAGGGTTTGGGGCAGTACGGCGTGCCACATGTGACGCGTTGGCTTTGACCCTTCTACGGCTGGATCATCGGTACTGTGACAGATTCTGGGATTATTTGAACTCCGCTCAAGTGTTGAGCTATTTAGGAAATTTTAGGTATTTGATTATCTGTTCGGAAAGTTTAATACTGTCTATTTATCTGGAATGTGATACAATATGTGGAATTCATAGAGTTAGGCATGAAATGCGAAGTATGTGATATTTCGGATTTGCGATGTCTAAAGTGACTTTGGATTCCAAATATTGTAGTTTTTCAATTTCTTTTATGTAACCGTAAGTGTAGTATGTAGTGTATTGCCGGTCTTTGTTGCTATACATCAACGACGATCGGTGTATGCAAACTTACTTACATTGATGATATGTGATATTATGTGTTGCTGTGATATGTTATATTGGATCGCCGTGTTCTGAATAGCCGAGGGTTTTATATGAGATGAGGGTTTTTATTTTCATTCATGTAAAATTCATTTGTATGTAATATTCTTTTATTGGGGCACTTCCGGGATGAGGTTGATGTCACCAGTGTATATTATTTACTTTTCTGCATTAGGTAGACCCAAGGAGGGGAGCACAAGTAACCGGGTTCTATGGTCCAGTGGGAGGCCATCTCAAGGAGTCGAGACCGGGTCTCCTAACCCTAGAACTGGCAGTGTTACTTGCCGCTCTCGTAGGGGTCTAGGGATGTGGGTTTGGCTATTCATCGCGGCCGTAGAATCCGTGTTTTATACCGGCTCGTATTGAAAACACGGACATCCTAGTATATCCATTATTTCATATATGTTCTTCTGCTGCAATGTTCTGTAATAAGATCATATTACTGCCGGAGACGAATGCTTATACTATATATATGCTGATATATAAATATTTCTGCTTTCGTTTCTTCTGTGATGTTTAGGAAGCATAAGCTGATGGGATTTATTAATGAGATTAATAAAAATAAAATTAACCTAAAAGATGTTGTAGAATCAAAACTTTATCAAAAGGGTAGCTACAGTTTTGCTTTGCATAGCGGTATATATGATATACCCTGCACCTTATTCGATGAGGAAAGAGCCGAGATCCCTTCACCTGGAATGACCTCTTTAGCGAAACTGGCAGATGCTACAAACTCGCGGTTTAGTTTTTGACAGCTTCTATAGTCTTGCTTTGCACAGCGGTATATATGATATACCGTGCACCTTATTCGATAGGGAAAGAGCCGAGATCCCTTCACCGGGAGTGACCTCTTTAGCGAAACTAGAAAGCCTCAAAAACACTCCTTTTCAAAAACACTCGATTCTACGACGATATCAAGTTCATTACGCAATAGGTTTTCTGAAAAACCTGTCGTAGCCCTCCGTCATTTCAGATAGATATTATTTAGTATTCGTGCTATGTTTGTTGACTCAGTCAAGGCGTAGTGTACGGTAGCTAAATAGTGTTTATCTGTTAAAACATGAGATGTGATTGGATTAGGGTAGTCGTACGGCCATGTTGACTCAGTCAAGGGTCGTACGGGTGGGTTTAATTCAATCGGGAAATGTACGGGTTGAACTTGACTTGCGATTTATGGTTTGTTGACTTAGTCAAGGTCATAGATCGCTAGGGGCAAAATATTATCGGGAATTTCAAGTGTTGAAATTTGCAATGAGATTGCATACCTTCTATGAGATAGTTGGATCCCGATACCCACTGCGAGTAAGAGTTACTCCTGGGAGAGTTTTACATAAGACAATTAGCCGATCAAGTAGGTATCTAGAAAAGTGTTAACGGGGTTATTGTTAGTTATATTATGACCTAGGGGCCATTACTATACATAGGATGTATATTGTAGTGGATGCTGGGACATATATAGAGAGGACCTTCTTGCTCGACATGATAGTATGCTATCTGGTTGAACTTTACCTTAACGTGTACATTGATTGTCTCTCTGTTACATGTTGGTAAAGCCCTTAGGATGTGTACTTGACTACCTGGACTATGATGTGGATCATACTAGTGGGGACATGGTAGTCCATAAGTACATCCTTCAAAGTCCCTAGTCGTGGGTATATCGAGACAGGGCATCGATATACCAGAGTAGACTAGCGTATACCTTCTCGACCCATACAGATGGGCGATGGATGATCCCATATCCATTGGTGTTTGACATCAGAGATGATATACGGGTGCTCAGTGGAGACTGGGTACACTGGACGGACTCGCCGAGAACTCCCAGATGGTATTATACCTTACGTCAGATGGCAGTTCTCTGGTGACACTGGTACAGAGTAGTCGGTTGACCTGAGATCGTCATAGAGTCTTGTGTGGTTCCCACTGTGCTTTGATTTCCATCTTACCACGTCCAAGAGGGCGTGCAAAACGGTGGTTTTTGGGTACAGTCCCGAGTCACATGGAGGCAATGAGCGATAGCAGGGGATTCGTCTCTCCCGGTATAGGGAGTTGATGTTGCGCTGTGTTCGATTGGCTATAACCGGAAATCCCTGGCCAGGGTTGCTGAGATTTACTGGTAAGTGTTATCAGTAGTTTCTCGAATTGTTATAGACCTCATATCGACACGACTTATCGAGCTATTGGGGTCTGACGTTTACCACCCCTAGGCGAGATATGCGGCATATCAGACGACGAGACCGGACTGTACGGTAAGTGTTACTGGTTGGATTCACTGGAGTGTGAGCGGGCTTGCTCGTCGATCTTCTGATCGCTCAATACCCGGGTGGCCGTTACGTTTAGCAGACCGCTTGCGGCTTGTGGGTGTTTGATATGATCATCACCTGCTGCCGGCGTATTGACGAGTCTTTAGAGTCCTACACAAAGGTTTCCTGGCTCAAGCGAAACGAAATAGGAGCGCATATTAGATATGTGCGGGACCGAGAATAATGCGTGTATGTGATACCGTATTCTATTCTCGCGATGAATGTATCGATTGGTTGTATGCGATATAACCTAGTTATCGAATCAAGTATTGATTCGATAAGCCGATACATAGGATACTAGTCGGTTATATGCGATATGACCGGATCGTTAAATCAAGTGTTGATTTAATGATTTAATGTATAATTATATATTTGATATATTACTTTGCATTAACTAGTATCGGTTCACTTTAAATGGATTTTCTCACTTGGATTGTGCACATTGTATATGTGATATACTTTTGTACACAAGTTTGTATCATGTTTGATGATGCATGCTAACTTGGGTTTGTGTAAAGATTAAACCATGGTTGTGTAATGGTTAGGGTTTTTATTTTCTTATTCATTTATTTATTTATTTATTCATTTTGGAAAATGAAAAGCATAAAGAGAAAATGGTTGCTAACTTTGTTTGTATTATGAAGCTTCATGAAGCTTTGACTTAGTGACCATTTTGTCTCATGCTTAACCCTAACCATTCCACTTAACCCTAGTCTATTCTCTACACTTTACCATGGTTACATTATGATAAGTATTGATTTATTTTCCTTTTTGAAGAATACTTATCATAATATTCATCTTCTTCTTCTTCTTCTTCACTTGAAGAAAGCTTGCTTCAACAATGGCAACTTGAGCAAATGAGTGAGAAATCCAATTCTAAAGTGAACCCACATCCTATTTCTTCATCCTCTACCTCTTGCCAAGTAGTAGAGTGTGTTTTCTTCATAAGTTTCTTGACTTGGTGAAGTTGGAGCTTGATCTAGCGATGCCTCGACGTAGATTATCTTCGGCATCGCCGTCGATGACCTAGCCCGCTTTTTCTCCGATGAAGCCGACGCTACGGCCCAAGATCCGATTTGGACAGTGAGGAGACTTCATCGCGGAGCCATGGAGGTGGAGAACCGGATCTACAAAGGTTGTATTTCCGTTCTCTTAGTAAAGTAGTTTACTAGTTTCATTTGTCGCCTAAAATTCTAGTTAACGATCCGTAGTCTAGGGTTTCTCGGCACCCCTAAAATTTGAAATTGGCATGGTTGATGCCATGTGAGACCTCACTAGTGTGCCTAGGAACCCTACAGTGGTATCAGAGCCTAGCTAGAGCATTAGGCGATGCGTAGACGAAGTTTGAAACCCGAACGAACCCGAAACCCTAAACCAAACATGCTCTCTGGACTTTTTCTAAAATCTGGGATTTTTCCACATTAAAAATGCTTAAAAAATTCAGCTGGGAAATCAAAGAATTACGGTACAAAATTTTTTCCATGAACTGTTCATAGTGCGGCGGAACCGCGGCAGAAGCCTGGCTTCTGCGGCGGTTCCGCGGCCAAATGATGGAAGTTGCCTTTCTATTTTGCACAGTAACTCATGGTTTCAAGTGCTGAGTTTTATGGGAATTTTTTATCTGTACTCAAGAGTTGAGTATTTTGGGGTTGCTTTGGGGATTCGGTGTTTCGATCGGAGTATCAGATTTTGTCTATGTGGCTTTCCGGATATTTTTTGAATATGTTAAAAAGTTCGACCGGATAGAAATACCCAATTTTTCCCCTGTCGGGAAATTTCCAAGTGTTGGATTTTTCCGTAGTTTAACGACGTTCTAAGTAGTGCAAGTAACGCGATCGTCCCTCTAGAAGACAACAAACCTTAACTCGATTATGTGACCGTCTTCAACTGCCCTTTGAACCTTAGGGTTTGGGGCAGTACGGCGTGCCACTTGTGAGGCGTTGGCTTGACCCTTCTACGGCTGGACCGTTGGTACTGAGGCACGAACTGAATGTTTTTAAAAACTTATTTCATGTGTTGATCTGTATCGGGAAAACTTGGGTGTTCGAATGTTCGATCGGAAAGTTTAACATTTTCTATTTATCCGGAATGTGATACAATAATTGGAATTCACAATAAGTTATGAGATAACTGAATGAATGTTATAAATCTAGCGGTTTAGTCTCACTTGATCGGTTGCCACGGAATTTTGATGTGATCAAAAGTCCGTCGCAATCACGTAGCGTACGCGGATACTCGCCGGGTAAACTAAATAGAAAGCCTCACTCCATAGCCCCGACCAAGTGACTGTAGGAGAACCCCGTCGCCGAAAGCATCCGTTCGGGTGCTCGCGGCAGCGGTGTTCCGCCTTGGTGCACTTTGTCGACGGCGTCGGGGGTGCGGCCGCCTACTGAAGTTTGCGACGAGCATTCGATCAGGATGTCGGGAATCTTGTTGAATTGCCCGACTTGGTATTGAAAAGTGTTTTCGATAATGAGACTAAAATGCGGGGTTTATAATTGTTAGGCATGCGATGTCTATGTAATTCATTTGGTCAGGCATGCGATGTCTGAGAAGGTTGCGGATTCCAACTGTTGTAGTTTTACACTTTCTTTTCTGTGACCGTAAGTGTAATATGTTATATCGCCGGTTTCGTTGCTATATGTCAACGACAATTGGGATGCGCATATTTACTTACGTTGATGACATGTGATGTTATGTGTTGCTGGATATGTTATATTGGATCGTCGTGTTTGAATAGCCGGGGTTTTTTATGTGAGATGAGTGTTTTTCATTTTCATTCATGTAAAAACTTGTATGTAATATTCTTTTATTGGGGCACTTCCAGGTTGCGGATGATGTCACCATTTGTATATTATTTACTTTTCCGCACTAGGATAGACCCAAGGAGGAGAGCACAAGTAACCGGGTTCTGGGGTCCAGTGGGAGACCAACTCGAGGAGTCGAGTCCGGGTCTCCTAACTCTAGAATTGGTAGGGTTGCTTGCCGCTCTCGTAGGGGTCTAGGGGTGTGGGTTTGGCTATTCATCACGACCGTGGAATTCGTGTTTTATACTGGCTCGTATTGAAAACACGGACGTCCTAGTATATCCAATATTTCATATGATTCTTCTGCTGCGATATCTGTGATGTGATCATGTGATGTTCTGTGATAGATACAGTATATAGTATATATGATATATTATATAGACGTTACTTATGTTTTACACCCGCGCTAGCCCTGCCCCGCTCTGCCGTTAGTTACCTAACCTAACGGTGCACGAGGGGACATCGAGGCGAATGCGGAAGGCATAAGTGTACGTCGTATTTATCTGTGATGTTTAGGTACTTAAATGATGGGACTTCATTAATGTGATTAATGAAAGAAAAAGAAACCTAAAGATGTTGTAGAATCGAATTTCAAAATAAAAAGGGTAGCTACAGTTCTTACTTTGCACAGAGGTATATGTGATATATCCTGCACCTTATTCGATGAGGAAAGGACCGAGATCCCTTCACCGGGAGTGACTCCTTTAGCAATAACTGGTAGATGCTACACACTCGGTTTGTCTTTTGATTGCTTTTAAGAGTTTTTGCTTTGCACAGTGATATATATGATATATCCTGCACCTCATTCGACGAGGAAAGGACCGACGATCCCTTCACCGGGAGTGACTCCTTTAGCAAAACTAGAAAAGCCTCAAAAGCACTCCATTTTAAAATCATTTGATTCTACAACGATATCAAGTTCATTACGCAATAGGTTTTCAGAAAAACCTGTCGTAGCCCTCCGTCATTTCAGATAAGTACTGGTTAGTATTCGTGCTACGTTTGTTGACTATGTTAAGGCGTAGTGTGCGGTAGCTGATTAGTGCTTATCTGTATAAGCATATGATGCGATTGGATTAGGGTAGTCGTGCGACTTTGTTGACTATGTTAAGGGTCGTGCGGGTGGGTTTAATTCAATCAGGAAATGACGGGTTGAACTTGACTAGCACTTATGATTTGTTGACTATGTTAAGGTCATATAGCTGCTAGGGGCAAAATATTTTCGGGAATTTCAAGTGTTGAAATTTGCAATGAGATTGCATACCTTCTATGAGATAGTTGGATCCCGATACCCGCTGCGAGTAAGAGTTACTCCTGGCAGAGTTTTACATATTACAATTAGCCGATCAAGTAGGTGTCTAGAAAGGTGTCAACGAGGTCACGCCTCTGGGAAAACGAGGTTTACATTAATTAGGTTCGTGCGAAAGCACGGGGGACCTCCCTCAAAGTACCGACACTGGCCTGGCTGAAAGATTGGCGAACTTGTAGTGTGTAATTAATCCCGGCTAGTCTTTCCTTTTAGGGTTTGAAGGAAGATTTGATGAAAAGCAGTGGGAGCCATCCTGATTAGATAAAATAATAACCAATCTATTCTTGCAAGAGCATACGCTGAGTGTTTTCTTCTCTCTCTCTCTAAGTAGCGACCATATCACGCCTTAATCAAGATAATAATACGGATTATTGACTGAACCCGCTTGTTATACTGAGCTGGGGAACGTTGGTCCCGCTTCAACTTATAATTGTTATAAGACAGAGCAAGAAATTGGGGATTACCAGAATTCCCGTGCCGCCCAAACGAAGAAAGTGCATGCTGATGCATCATCTTCGGGTGTGTTCATTACAAAGAACTGTTTCTCAGTATCCTCCGCATCCTGGGTATATGATACCGGATCAGGATCCCAGATATGTAATCTGTTACATAGGGCTGCAAAAAGGTAGAAAAACTGAGAACGGGTGATAAGTTTCATGAGACAGAGAACGGGGCAAGTGTTGCAGCCAAGTCTATTGGTTACTGTCACCCTGTATTACCAATACATTGATTCTGAACGAATGTTATTAGATACCGAACCTGATATATAAAATCATATCAGTCTCTTTATTAGTAAAGAAATGATAAAATTTTGTATTGTTGGATAATGTTTTGAACATTTCCTATATCAAAAGTTGATAAGATCAGGCACGTTATCTAAAAGCATTGATGTTCTAAATCAAACTACAGTTCTTAGTATATGGAACACTCACAAGAGGAAGAGTTCAGAAATGAACAAATCCTTCCTGAGGTATTATAGACTAGGTCATATCAATGCGACCCGACAAGCTCAAGTTACATATAGATGCATGTTTAAATCAGTTTGAATTTACATCTTGTGAAACTTGCCAGTCATGTCACAGAGATAAGATGACCATAGCTCCGTTTACTGGAAACAGAGAAAGAGTTAGTGAACTCTTGGGATAATACATGTTGATGTATAAAGGTCCCCTGTCTACACATGCCAAGACCGGTTCTTTGTACTTCATTACGTTCTCTGATGATCTCTCGTGATTCAGACATATGTTCCTGTTGTAACACAAGTCCGAACCTTTTGAGATATTCACAGAAAATAAGTTAGAAGTGGAGAACCAAAACACGGGTATAAGTATTATGTCCTTTGATGAGATCGAGGAGGAGAATACTTGAGCACGGAAATCCTGGATTATTCTAAAGGAGAATGAGATTCTCTCTCAGCATTACTCCTCCGTATACACCATAGCACGATGGTATATCGGGGCAGAGCGCTTGCACCCTATGTGATATGGTGTGCTCTATGATGAGTACTACTGAGTTACCTATTTTCTTTTTGGGAGTTATGCACTTGAGAAGCTGCATACCTATTGAATAGGGTTCAAATAAAATCAGTTGCCTACCGCTTCATATGTGATATGGAAAGGGAAGAGCCCATATCTTAAGTTGGTTAAGATTTAGGGTTGTCCGGGCTATGTCTAAAAGCATAATCCGGACAAGCTCGAGGCAAGGTCTGTTATGTACAACTGGAAAGGTTCGAGCTATACAAACAACAGCAGATGATTTGGTAGAACCAAAGGATTCAGTAGATTCCAACGAACCTCAGCCTCTCCGCAGATCTAGTAGGGTTCCTCACCTACCTGAGAGATATTTCGGTTTCTCTATGACAGTGGGAGCGAGGATTGCATCATGAGATGATGACCCAACTAGTTTTGAGCTGGCCATCAGGAGTAAGACTCTATAAGAATGGCTGGAAGCTTAGTGATCTGAAATGGAATCCATGTACACCAACAAAGTATGGACTTTGGTTGCTATATCTGAAGGGTTAAATCCCCATCAGGAGCAAGTATATCTTGAGAAGATTACTTGGTGTATATGGAAAAGTTGAGACTTTCAAAGCTAGACTTGTTAAAGCTTTTCGTCATCGACCAGGCGTGGATTATGATGAAACCTTTTCAAGTGGCTATGCTTAAGTCCATCCAGATCCTACTTGCCACGGCTACATACCATGACTACGATATCTGGCGGTTGGGTGCCATGACTGCTTTTCTAAATGATGTTTTAGAAGAGAACGTCTATAAGGACACAGCCAGAGGGCTTCGTAGACAGTGGGAGCAGCAGAAACGTGTACAAGATGCTTTATAGGATAAAGCAGGCATTGCGGAGTTGGAACATCTGTTTTGATGTAGTAGTCAAACAGTTTGACATCATCAAAATGGGAGATGAATCTTGTATAAACAAAAAGGTAGTAGGGAGTATGGTGGTGATCCTCGTAGAGTACGTGGATGACATACTCTTGATAGGGAAGGAGTTTCCTATGCTACGCTCAGTCAATCTCCGCTCATCACAAGGATTCTCCATATAGGATTTAATGATACCTACTAAATCCTGGGTTTTGGATCTATGAGATAGATCTAATTGTATGTTCGGATTCTCACTAGTTGTAGTGAGATGGTATCAACCGATCCTGGGGAGAATCACTGGAAGGGTTCCAAAGTGATAAGGACGACTGAAAGTCAGTCACAGGCATTGTCTTTACCCTCAGTAAAGGGACGGTATGTTGGAAGAGTTCCAAGCTAGATACCGTGGCATACTAGACGATAAAGGCTGGATACATCGCTACTTAAGATGCTACCAAGGAGGATGTTTGGGTGTATATTGGTTCATGAGATGAACTACGTTCCAACCATTGTGAGACAATGGAGTTGTGGCTTAGACCAAGGAACGCCGGGTCCCATCAGTGATCCAGACATATTCTAAGGCAGTGTCACCTGATCATGGAGATGGTTGATCTCCAGGGTGATCAAGGTTAGGAGAGTAGACTCAGAGGACAACACGGCGGATCCACTCACAATGGCCTTTTCCTAAAGGGAGACTTTTCAGGGATGGTTGAGTATGAGATACTACAACCACTGCCATCAGATGGCCCTAGTGCAAGTGGGAGATTGTTAGTTATATGTATGCCTTAGGGGCCATTACTATACATAGGATGTATATTGTAGTGGATGCTGGGACATATATAGAGAGGACCTTCTTGCTCGACATGATAGTATGCTATCTGGTTGAACTTTACCTTAACGTGTACATTGATTGTCTCTCTGTTACATGTTGGTAAAGCCCTTAGGATGTGTACTTGACTACCTGGACTATGATGCGGATCATACTAGTGGGGACATGGTAGTCCATAAGTACATCCTTCAAAGTCCCTAGTCGTGGGTATATCGAGACAGGGCATCGATATACCAGAGTAGACTAGCGTATACCTTCTCGACCCATACAGATGGGCGATGGATGATCCCATATCCATTGGTGTTTGACATCAGAGATGATATACGGGTGCTCAGTGGAGACTGGGTACACTGGACGGACTCGCCGAGAACTCCGAGATGGTATTATACCTTACGTCAGATGGCAGTTCTCTGGTGACACTGGTACAGAGTAGTCGGTTGACCCGAGATCGTCATAAAGTCTTGTGTGGTTCCCACTGTGCTTTGATTTCCATCTTACCACGTCCAAGAGGGCATGCAAAACGGTGGTTTTTAGGTACAGTCCCGAGTCACATGGAGGCAGTGAGCGATAGGAGGGGATTCGTCTCTCCCGGTATAGGGAGTTCATGTTGCGCTGTGTTCGATTGGCTATAACCGGAAATCCCTGGCCAGGGTTGCTGAGATTTACTGGTAAGTGTTATCAATAGTTTCTCGAATTGTTATAGACGTCATATCGACACGACTTATCGAACTATTGGGGTCTGACGTTTACCACACCTAGGCGAGATATGCGGCATATCAGACGACGAGACCGGACTGTACGGTAAGTGTTACTGGTTGGATTCACTGGAGTGTGAGCGGGCTTGCTCATCGATCTTCTGATCACTCAATACCCGGGTGGCCGTTACGTTTAGCAGACCGCTTGCGGCTTGTGGGTGTTTGATGTGATCATCACCTGCTGCCGGCGTATTGACGAGTCTTTAGAGTCCTACACAGAGGTTTCCTGGCTCAAGCGAAACGAAATAGGAGCGCATATTAGATATGTGCGGGACCGGGAATAATGCGTGTATGTGATACCGTATTCTATTCTTGCGATGAATGTATCGATTGGTTGTATGCGATATAACCTAGTTATCGAATCAAGTATTGATTCGATAAGCCGATACATAGGATACTAGTCGGTTATATACGATATGACCGGATCGTTAAATCAAGTGTTGATTTAATGATTTAATGTATAATTATATATTTGATATATTACTTTGCATTAACTAGTATCGGTTCACTTTAAATGGATTTTCTCACTTGGATTGTGCACATTGTATATGTGATATACTTTTGTATACAAGTTTGTATCATGTTTGATGATGCATGCTAACTTGGGTTTGTGTAAAGATTAAACCATGGTTGTGTAATGGTTAGGGTTTTTATTTTCTTATTCATTTATTTATTTATTTATTCATTTTGGAAAATGAAAAGCATAAAGAGAAAATGGTTGCTAACTTTGTTTGTATTATGAAGCTTCATGAAGCTTTGACTTAGTGACCATTTTGTCTCATGCTTAACCCTAACCATTCCACTTAACCCTAGTCTATTCTCTACACTTTACCATGGTTACATTATGATAAGTATTGATTTATTTTCCTTTTTGAAGAATACTTATCATAATATTCATCTTCTTCTTCTTCTTCTTCACTTGAAGAAAGCTTGCTTCAACAATGGCAACATGAGCAAATGAGTGAGAAATCCAATTCTAAAGTGAACCCACTTCCTATTTCTTCATCCTCTACCTCTTACCAAGTAGTAGAGTGTGTTTTCTTCACAAGTTTCTTGACTTGGTGAAGTTGGAGCTTGATCTAGCGATGCCTCGACGTAGATCATCTTCGGCATCGTCGTCGATGACCTAGCCCGCTTTTTCTCCGATGAAGCCGACGCTAGAGCCCAAGATCCGATTTGGACAGCGAGGAGACTTCATCGCGGAGCCATGGAGGTGGAGAACCGGATCTACAAAGGTTGTATTTCCGTTCTCTTAGTAAAGTAGTTTACTAGTTTCATTTGTCGCCTAAAATTCTAGTTAACGATCCGTAGTCTAGGGTTTCTCGGCACCCCTAAAATTTGAAATTGGCATGGTTGATGCCATGTGAGACCTCACTAGTGTGCCTAGGAACCCTACAGTTATGCCTCTAGGAAAACGAGGTTTACTTTAATTAGGTCCGTGCGAAAGCACGGGGAACCTCCCTCAATTACCGACACTGATCTGGCTGAAAGATTGACGAAATTGTAAGGTGTAATTAATCCCGGCTAATCTTACCTTTTAGCGTTTGAAGGAAGATTTGATAAAAACAGTGGGAGACATCCTGATTAGATAAGATAATAACCAATCTAATCTTACAAGAGCATACGCTAAAGTGTTTTCTTCTCTCTCTCTCCAGGTAGCGACCATGTCAGGCCATAATCAAGATAATAATATGGATGTATTGACTGAACCTGATTATTATACTGAGCAAGGGAGCGTTGGTCCCATTCTTTCTTATAAGAGTTATAAGAATGAACAGGAAACAGGAGAATATCTGGATTCTCAAGCCGCCCAAACGGAGAATATGCATGTTGATGCACCTTCTTCGGGTGTGTTAGTTATTGAGAACTGTTTCTCAGTTCACCCTACGTCCTGGGTATTAGATACCGGATCAGGATCCCACAGATGTAAATTGTTACATGGGCTACGGAAAGGTAGAGAACTAGGAAAAGGTGATCATTCCGTTCAAGTAGGGAATGGTGCAAGTATTGCAGCCAAAGCAGTTGGCGAATATCACCTAGTATTACCAAGTCGTAATACACTGATTCTGAATGAGTGCTATTATATACCGAACATGATGTACAACATTATATCAGTTTCTTTATTAAGTAAAGAAGGATATAATTTTGTAGTACAGGATAATTTTATGAACATATTCCTAAATCAAAAGTTGATTGCATCAGGCTCGTTACATAATGGCATATTCATTCTCAATCAAAATACAGTCCTCAATATACAAAACACACACAAGAGGAAAAGTTCAGAAATGAACGAATCCTACTTGTGGCATTGTAGACTTGGTCATATCAATGCGACACGGATAGCTAAGTTGCATAAGGATGGATATTTGAATTCATTTGAATTATCATCTTATGATACTTGCCATTCATGTCTCAAAGGAAAAATGACCAAGACTGTTTAGTGGACACGGAGAAAGAGTTACGGAACTCTGGTATATAGTGATGTATGCGGTCCCATGTCGACACAGGCCAGGAACGGTTCTTCCTACTTCGTTACATTCACTGACGATCTCTCTAGATACGGAAATGTGTTCCTGATGAAACATAAGTCTAAAGCTTTTGAGATATTCAGAGAATATAAACACGAAGTAGAGAACCAAACGGGTAAAAGTATTAAGATCCTACGATCTGATCGAGGAGGAGAATACTTGAGCAATGAGTTTCTGGACTATCTAAAAGGGAATGGGATTCTCTCTCAGCTTACTCCTCCTTATACACCATAGCACAACGGTGTATCGGAACGGAGGAATCGCACCCTATTAGATATGGTGTGATCTATGATGAGCGAGGCTGAGTTTCCTATTTCCTTTTGGGGGTATGCGCTTGAGACAGCCATACACCTATTGAATATGGTTCCTACCAAATCAGTGCATACCACCCCATATGAGATATGGAGTGGGAAGAGACCATATTTTAAACGAGTTAAGATATGGGGTTATCCGGCCTATGTCAAAAGGCAGAATTTAGACAAACTCGAGGCACGATCAGTTCTTTGCAAGTTTGTGGGATATCCAAAGAATTCTCAAGGATATTTTTTCTATCACGCTGAGGAACAAAAAGTGTTTGTTACTCATCATGCCACCTTTTTGGAAAAGGAATTTCTTGCAAAAGAAATTAGTGGCAAAGAGGTAGAGCTGGAAGAGGTTCCAGCAACATAAACTACAACTCATAATTTATTAGAACCAAAGGATTCAGTAGTACCCGACGAACCCCAGCCTCTCCGCCGATCTAGTAGGGTTTCTCATCCACCTGAGAGATACTATGGTTTTCTTATTGATGGTGGAAGCGAGGATTGCATCATGGAAGATGATGACCCGACTAGTTTCAAGCAGGCCATCACGAGTGGTGACTCTGTGAAATGGCTGGATGCAATGCGATTTGAGATGGAATCCATGTACACCAACAAAGTATGGACTTTGGAAAATGCTCCTGAAGGGGTAAAACCCATTGGGAGCAAGTGGATCTTTAAAAAGAAATTTGGTGTAGATGGAAAGGTTGAGACTTTCAAAGCTAGACTTGTTGCAAAGGGTTTTCGTCAAAGACCAAGTGTGGATTATGATGAAACCTTTTTACCAGTGGCTATGCTAAAGTCCATCCGGATCTTACTTGCTATTGCTGCTTACCATGACTACGAAATCTGGCAAATGGATGTTAAGACCGCCTTTCTAAATGGTGATTTAGAAGAGTGTGTGTACATGACTCAGCCAGAGGGCTTCGTAGATAGTGGGAGCAGCGGAAAGGTGTGCAAGCTGCTTAAATCCATTTATGGGTTAAAGCAAGCATCGCGGAGTTGGAACATCTGTTTTGATGTTCTAGTCAAAGAGTTTGACTTCATAAAAAATATAGATGAACCTTGTATCTATAAGAAGGTAGCAGAGAGTAAGGTTGTCTTCCTCGTATTGTACGTGGATGACATACTTTTGATAGGAAATGATATTCCTATGCTGCAATCAGTCAAGCTCTTCTTATCATAAAGATTCTCGGTGAAAGATCTAGGTGATGCCTCCTGCATATTGGGAATCATGATCTATAGAGATATATCTAAACGGAAACTGGGATTGTCTCAATCCAGGTACATTGAAACCATACCAAAGAGGTTTAGTATAGAAGAATCCAAGCGTGGGAACCAACCCACGATCTCTGGACTCACTCTCTCCAAAGAGATGTCTCCCAAGACTGATTTGGAGAGAGCTCGCATGCAAGGGATACCCTATGCTTCGACAGTAGGCTCTATCATGGATGCGATGCTATGTACCAGACCCGATGTAGCATACTCACTAAGTGCAGTGAGTCGGTATCAAGCAGATCCTGGAGAGAGTCACTGGACAGTTGTGAAGAACATTCTCAAGTACTTACGAAAGACTAAGGAGATGTTCTTGGTGTATGGTTACGGAGAACTCCGGGTGAAGTCCTTTACCGATTCCAGCTTCCAAAGTGATAAGGACGACTCTAAGTCGCACTCGGGATTTGTCTTTACCCTCAATGGAGGGGTGGTATGTTGGAAGAGTTCCAAACAGGATACCGTTGCAGACTCGACGATGGAGGCTGAATACATCGCTGCCAACGATGCTGCCAAAGAGGCTATCTGGATAAAGATGTTCATTAGTGAACTTGGTGTGGTTCCATCCATTGAACATCCAATACCTCGGTATTGCGATAACAATGGAGCTGTGGCTTTGGCCAAGGAACCCAGGTCCCATCAAAAGTCCAGACATATTCTAAGGCGGTATCACCTGATCAAGGAGATAGTTGATCGCCGGGAGATCGAGGTCAGGAAAGTAGATACGAAGGACAATACTGCGGATCCACTCACGAAGGCTATTCCCCAGATACAGTTTGAGAGATTATTCGGGATGCTAGGTATGAGATACTACAGCAGCTGGCCTTAGTGCAAGTGGGAGATTGTTAGTTATGTATATGACTTAGAGGCCATTGTTGTACATATGATGTATATTATGATGGATGCTTGGATATATATAGAGAGGACTTTCTTGCTCGTCATGATAGTATGCTATTTGGTTTCACTTTATCTTAACATGTTGACTTGTATTGGTTTACTGTTTTTCTCGCACATGTTGATAAAGCCCTTAGGATCTGTACTCGAATACTGGGACTATGATGAGATCATACTAGTGGGGCCACGGTAGTCGATGAGTACATCCTATAACTGTCCGTAGTCGAGGGTATATCGGGAAAGGGCATCGATACATCAGAGTAGACTAGCGTATACGCATCTTGACCCATATGATGGGCGATGGATGATCCCATATCCATCGGTGTTTGATATCAAGGATGGTTTACGGGTGCTCAGTGGAGACTGGGTACACTGGACGGACTTGCCGAGAACTCCCAGATGGTGATATACCACACGTCAGATGGCAGTTCTCCGGTAACACTGGTACAGGGAGTCTGTAGACCTGAGATAGTCATAGAGTCTTGTGTGATTCCCACTGTGCTTTGATTTCCACCTTACCACGTCTAAGAGGGCATGCAAAATGGTGGATTTTGGGTACAGTCCCGAATCATATGGAAGCAATGAGTGATAGGAGGGGATTCGTCTCTCCCGGTATAGGGAGTTGATGTTGTGTTGTGTTCGATTGGCTTTAACTGGAAGTCCCTGGCCAGGGCTGATATAGAGATTTACTGGTAAGTGTTACCAGTAGTTTCTCGACCCGTTACGAGCCTCACATCGACACGACTTATCGGTTACTGAGGTCTGACGTATACCATCCCTAAACTTGATATGCGACATATCAAACGAAGAGACCGGATTGTACGGGAGTGTTACTGATTGGATTCATAGGAGAATGTACAGGCTAGCTTGTTGATCTTCTGATCGCTCAATACCTGGGTGGCTTTTACGTTTAGCTGACCGCTTGCAGCTTGTGGGTGTTTGATATGATCATCACCTGCTACCGGCGTATTGACGATTCTTTAGAGTCCTACACAGAGATTTCTTGGCTCAGGCAAAATGGAGTAGAAGCACATATGTGATATGTGCAGGACCGAGGATAATGCGATATGAGATACCGTACTATATTATCGCGATATTTAGATATGAACCGGGTCATCGGATCAAGTGTTGATTCGATGAATCGGTACATGATATATTAGTCGGTTATATTCGATATAGCCGGATTGTCGGATCAAGTGTTGATTCGATGATTTCATATATAATAATATATATGATATATTGTATTACATTATCTAATATTGGCTCGCTTTATTATTTCATTTTTTCACCGGATAATACATTGATATATATGCGATATATGTTAATTGTATTATTTTCTTTTGTTGCAAATATATAATATATATGTGATATATATTATTGTGACATGATATGATTAATAATGGAACATGTTTAGTGGAGATTAAGTAAGGTTAGGGTTTGATTAGGGTTAGTTCTTTCTTGCACATTCTAGAAGGAATTCCTTTTGTCATGAGAAAGATATTATGTTGATATTTATCCATGACTCACTCTTTAACCTAACCAAACCCTAGCCCTAGTTTATTCTCTACAAAGGTTATCCTAGTAATCCTTGACCATGATCCCATGATTAATCATATATTCATTTCTATTATTCATCACAAATGGATTATCTCATTATTCATCATCTTCTTCTCTCTTGAGCTTTGAGAAAGCTTGCTAGATTTTCCTTTAGTGATAATATTTTGTGAGAATATGATATAAAAAGAAAGCATAAATACTACTCCATCATCCTCATCTAATCTAGCCCATTAGATTAGGGTGTTCACCTCATTAGAGTGAGGGAGCTTGAGTTATAGCAACTTCGACGTAGATCATCGGAGAAACGGAACACTACAAGCTAGCATGGATCGTTCGAGTCGTGGAGCCTCTCTTGAGTCCGGGAGATCGTGGATTGCAGCGAAGGGCTTCTACTCGGAGCTTATGAAGCGAAGGAGCGGACTACAAAGGTTGTAATCCCTCACTCTTTGTAGTAAAGATGTTTACTTGCATGTTAAACCCTAATAATCAAGCAAAGATCCCGGCTTTGGGTTGTTCGGCACGTCTTAAATTTTATTCGGGCATGGTTGATGCCTTATGAACCCTCAAAAGAGTGCCTAGGAACCCTACAATAGGATCCCTATTCTGTTTGTTGACCCCGTACGATGGATTACCGTACGCGATGAGTTATACCGGATGATTGATCCGCGCTCGTGATTTAAGGATGATGATCGAGGATATTGCTATATCGGATGCTATGAGGCAGGATCGCCGACGTAAAGTTGCCACCTGAACCATACTTATTTCCAAAACTGACGAATCGTATGCATCTTTTAAACGGAAACCTCAAGGGACGTTTCGGATTTTCAAATGGTGTCTTTTCCTTAAAAACACCGTAACCCCCACTTTTAAAACTACGATTCGTATCTTTTAAAACTGACTGTATGGTTCATGTGTAGATATATATACCTGTTGATTATTCATGTTTGTGTGGGATTATCCCTCGTGACTTACATACCAGGATTCCGGTATTTATTGTTATATGATATCAGCTGCTAGTACACCTGCATAATTACCGATGATGCACATATTACAATTACACTGATTTGCCGGCTCACACACATTCTGTTGGCTATAGTGCCCTTAAGTCAATTATTGGATCACAGGCACGTGATTGCAATGATAGAGGGAGGACCTATACCGGTAAGACAGTCTTACTCGAGATGATAGTACGCTATCTGGTTTGTCTTTATCATCGTGTACATGCTTCAGGTGACACTACAGATCACTATTACATGTTGATAGAGCCTACAGGATTCTTTCATGGCTACCAGCAGCATGATGGCGATCATATACGTGAGAGTTGGGTGGTCTATAAGAACATCCTTAAAGTGTCCCTAGTCGTGGGAGTTTCGAGACTGGGCATCGATACCCCAGAGTAGACTAGTGTATACTGGTCGAAACCCCGACGAGGGGAGGTGGCCGGTCTCACAAGCCATTGGTGCCAGTTGGTTCACCTAAGATGTATAGAGGTGCTCATTGGGTTATGAGTACACCGGACGGACTCGGCGGGAACATGCTAGTTTGTATTATACCTATTGTCAGATAGCAGTTCCCTAGTGACATATGTACAGGTTAGTCTATCTGTTAGTTATATGTATGCCCTAGAGGCCATTACTGTACATAGGATGTATATTGTAGTGGATGCTTGGACATATATAGGGAGGACTTTCTTGCTCGACATGATAGTATGCTATCTGGTTGCTCTTTACCTTAACGTGTATACTGATTGTCTCTCTGTTACATGTTGGTAAGGCCCTTAGGATGTGTACTTGACTACCTGGACTATGATGCGGATCATACTAGTGGGGACATGGTAGTCCATAAGTACATCCTTCAAAGTCCCTAGTCGTGGGTATATCGAGACAGGGCATCAATATACCAGACTAGACTAGCGTATACCTTCTCGACCCATACAGATGGGCGATGGATGATCCCATATCCATTGGTGTTTGACATCAGAGATGATATACGGGTGCTCAGTAGAGACTGGGTACACTGGACGGACTCGCCGAGAACTCCCAGATGGTATTATACCTTACGTCAGATGGCAGTTCTCTGGTGACACTGGTACAGAGTAGTCTGTTGACCCGAGATCGTCATAGAGTCTTGTGTAGTTCCCACTGTGCTTTGATTTCCATCTTACCACGTCCAAGAGGGCGTGCAAAACGGTGGTTTTTGGGTACAGTCCCGAGTCATATGGAGGCAATGAGCGATAGGAGGGGATTCGTCTCTCCCGGTATATGGAGTTGATGTTGCGCTGTGTTCGATTGGCTATAACAGGAAATCCCCGGCCAGGGTTGCTGAGATTTACTGGTAAGTGTTACCAGTAGTTTCTCGAACTGTTATAGACCTCATATCGACACGACTTATCGAGCTATTAGGGTCTGACGTTTACCACCCCTAGGCGAGATATGCGACATATCAGATGACGAGATCGGACTGTACGGTAAGTGTTACTGGTTGGATTCACAGGAGTGTGAGCGGGCTTGCTCGTCAATCTTCTGATCGCTCAATACCCGGGTGGCCGTTACGTTTAGCAGACCGCTTGCGGCTTGTGGGTGTTTGATATGATCATCACCTGCTGCCGGCGTATTGACGAGTCTTTAAATTCCTACACAGAGGTTTCCTGGCTCAAGCGAAACTAAATAGGAGCGCATATGAGATATGTGCGGGACCGAGAATAATGCGTGTATGTGATACCGTATTTCATTCTCGCGATGAATGTATCGAATGGTTGTATGCGATATAACCTAGTTATCGAATCAAGGATAGATTCGATAAGCCGATACATTGAATATTAGTCGGTTATATGCGATATGACCGGATCGTTAAATCAAGTGTCGATTTAATGATTTAATGCATAATTATATATTTGATATATTACTTTGCATTAACTAGTATTGGTTCACTTTAAATGGTTTTTCTCACTTGAAGTACACAACTTGTATATGTGATATACTTTTGTGCACTTGTTTGTATCATGTTTGATGATACATGCTCACTTGGGTGTAGTTTTGGTTTAAACCTTGGTTATGTAAATGGTTAAGGTTTTTATTTATTTATTCATTTATTTCTTTCATTTTGGCAAGAAATAAAATGGTTGCTAGTTTTGTTTTATATTGAAAGTTCATGAAGGTTTGAAAAGTTGACCATTTTGTTTCTTTCCTTTAACCTAACCATTCCACTTAACCCTAGTTTATTCTCTACACCTAATCATGGTTTGAATATGATAAGTATTGATTTTCTTTTCTTTTTTGATTAACACTTATCATATTCTTGCTTCTTCTTCTTCTTCTTCACTTCAAGAAAAAGCTTGCTATCAACAATGGCAACTTGTGAAAATGAGTGAGAAATCCAATTCTAAAGTGAACCCACCTCCTATTTCTTCATCCTCTACCTCTTGCCAAGTAGTATAGGGTGTTCTCTTCACAAGTTTCATGACTTGGTGAAGTGGGATCTTGATCTTGTGATGCCTCGACGTAGATCATCTTCGGCATCGAAGTCGACGACCTAGCCCGCCCATTTTTCCGATGAAGCCGACGCTAGAGCCCGGGATTCGATTTGGACAGCGAGGAGACTTCATTGCGGAGCTATGGAGGTGGAGAACCGGGTCTACAAAGTTTGTATTTCCGTTCTTTTAGTTAAGTTGTTAACTATTCTCATTTGTTTAGCCTAAAATTCTAGTTAACGATCCGTATTAGAGTTTCTTGGCACTTGTAAAATTGGCATGATTGATGCCTTGTGAGACCTCTTGAGAGTGCCTAGGAACCCTACAGTAGTATCAGAGCCTAGCTAGAGCCTTAGGCGATGCGTCGACGAAGTTTGAAACCCGAACGAACCCGAAACCCTAAACCAAACATGCTCTCTGGACTTTTTCTAAAATCTGGAGTTTTTCGATATTAAAAATATGCAGAAAAATCAGCAGGGAATTGTAAGAATTACCGTGAAGCCCGTACCCATGAATCCATCAAAGTGCGGCGGAACCGCGGCAGAAGCCTGGCTTCTGCGGCGGTTCCGCGGCCGTATGATGACGTCAGCTTCCCATTTTTGCACAGTAATTCCTATTTTCTGGAGCTGGATTTTCTGGGAATTTTTAATATTTTTTCAAGAGTTGAATAGTCTGAGTTGTTTTGGCGATTCGTTTATTCGATCGGGTTATCGGACTTTGTCTATTGGATTTCCGGATAATTTTTGAATATGT
Source organism: Agapanthus africanus (assembly GCA_030015575.1). Classification (NCBI taxonomy): domain Eukaryota; kingdom Viridiplantae; phylum Streptophyta; class Magnoliopsida; order Asparagales; family Amaryllidaceae; genus Agapanthus; species Agapanthus africanus. The sequence goes on from CM057347.1 coordinate 262,536,336, forward strand.
TAAAAGGTTCGACCGGATAAAAATACCCAATCTTTCCCGTGCCGGAAAATTTCCAAGTGTTGGATTTTTCCGAGGTTTAAAGACGTTCTAAGTAGTGCAAGTAACGCGATGGTCCCTCTAGAAGACAACAAACCTTAACTCGATTATGTGACCGTCTTGAACTGCCCTTTGAACCTTCGGGTTTGGGGCAGTACGGCGTGCCACATGTGAGGCGTTGGCTTGACCCTTCTACGGCTGGACCGTTGGTACTGAGGCACGAAGTGAATGTCTTTGAACTTATTTCATGAGTTGATCTGTTTCGGGAAAACTTGGGTGTTTGAATGTTCGATCGGAAAGTTTAACATTTTCTAATTATCTGGAATGTGATACAATAATTGGAATTCACAAATAGTTATGAGAAAACTGAATGAATGTTATAAACATAGCAGTTTAGTCTCACTTGATCGGTTGCCACGGAATTTTGATGTGATCAAAAGTCCGTTGCAATCACGTAGTGTACGCGGATACTCGCCGGGTAAACTTAATAGACAGCCTCGCTCTATAGCCCCGACCAAGTGACTGTAGGAGAACCCCGTCGCCGAAAGCATCCGTTCGGGTGCTCGCGGCAGCGTTGTTCCGCCTTGGTGCACTTCGTCGACGGCATCGGGGGTGCGGCCGCTTACTAAAGTTTGCGACGAGCATTCGATCAGGATGTCTGGAATCCTGTTGAATTGCCCGACTTGGTATTGAAAAGTGTTTTCGATTTTGAGACTAAAATGCGGGGTTTATAATTGTTAGGCATGCGATGTCTAAAGAATTCATTTGGTCAGGCATGCGATGTCTGAGGTGGTTGCGGATTCCAACTGTTGTAGTTTTACACTTTCTTTTCTGTGACCGTAAGTGTAATATGTGATATCGCCGGTTTCGTTGCTATATGTCAACGACAATTGGGATGCGCATATTTACTTACGTTGATGACATGTGATGTTATGTGTTGCTGGATATGTTATATTGGATCGTCGTGTTTGAATAGCCGGGGGTTTTTATGTGAGATGAGTGTTTTTCATTTTCATTCATGTAAAAACTTGTATGTAATATTCTTTTATTGGGGCGCTTCCAGGTTGCGGAAGATGTCACCTTTTGTATATTATTTACTTTTCCGCACTAGGATAGACCCAAGGAGGAGGGCACAAGTAACCGGTTCTGGAGTCCAGTGGGAGACCAACTCGAGGAGTCGAGTCCGGGTCTCCTAACTCTAGAATTGGTAGGGTTGCTTACCGCTCTCGTAGGGGTCTTGGGGTGTGGGTTTGGCTATTCATCGCGACCGTGGAATCCGTGTTTTATACTGGCTCGTATTGAAAACACGGACGTCCGAGTATATCGAATATTTCATATATGTTTCTTCTGCTGCGATATCTGTGATGTGATCATGTGATGTTCTATGATAGATACTTTATATAGTATATTTGATATATTATATAGGCGTTACTTATGTTTTACACCCGCGCTAGCCCTGCCCCGCTCTGTCGTTAGTTACCTAACCTAACGGTGCACGAGGGGACATCGAGGCGAATGCGGAAGGCATAAGTGTACGTCGTATTTATCTGTGATGTTTAGGTACTTAAATGATGGGACTTCATTAATGTGATTAATGAAATAAAAGAAACCTTAAGATGTTGTAGAATCGAATTTCATAATTAAAACAGGTAGCTACAGTTCTTGCTTTGCACAGAGGTATATGTGATATATCCTGCACCTTATTCGATGAGGAAAGGACAGAGATCCCTTCACCGGGAGTGACTCCTTTAGCAATAACTGGTAGATGCAACACACTCGGTTTGTCTTTTGATTGCTTTTAAGAGTTTTTGCTTTGCACAGTGATATATATGATATATCCCGCACCTTATTCGATGAGGAAAGGACCGACGATCCCTTCACCGGGAGTGATTCATTTAGCAAAACTAGAAAAGCCTCAAAAGCACTCCATTTTAAAATCATTTGATTCTACAATGATATCAAGTTCATTACGCAATAGGTTTTCAGAAAAACCTGTCGTAGCCCTCCGTCATTTCAGATATGTACTGGTTAGTATTCGTGCTGCGTTTGTTGACCTCTGTCAAGGCGTAGTGTGCGGTAGCTGATTAGTGCTTATCTGTATAAACATATGATGTGATTGATTTAGGGTAGTCGTGCGACCTTGTTGACCTCTGTCAAGGGTCATGCGGGTGGGTTTACTTCAATCAGGAAATGACGGGTTGAACTTGACTAGCAGCCTATGGTTTGTTGACCTCTGTCAAGGTCATAGGACGCTAGGGGCAAAATATTATCGGGAATTTCAAGTGTTGAAATTTGCAATGAGATTGCATACCTTCTATGAGATAGTTGGATCCCGATACCCGCTGTGAGTAAGAGTTACTCCTGGGAGAGTTTTATACATTACAATTAGCCGATCAAGTAGGTGTCTAGAAAGGTATCAACGAGGTTACGCCTCTGGGAAAACGAGGTTTACATTAATTAGGTTCGTGCGAAAGCACGGGGGACCTCCTTCAAAGTACCGACACTGGCCTGGCTGAAAGATTGACGAACTTGTAGTGTGTAATTAATCCCGGCCAGTCTTTCCTTTTAGGGTTTGAAGGAAGATTTGATAAAAAGCAGTGGGAGCCATCCTGATTAGATAAAATAATAACCAATCTATTCTTGCAAAAGCGCACGCTGAGTGTTTTCTTCTCTCTCTCTCCAGGTAGCGACCATATCACGCCTTAATCAAGATAATAATACGGATATTGACCGAACCCGCTTGTTATACTGAGCTGGGGAACGTTGGTCCCGCTCCAACTAATAATTGTTATAAGACAGAGCAGGAATTTGGGGATTACCAGAATTCCCGTGCCGCCCAAACGAAGAGAGTGCATGCTGATGCATCATCTTCGGGTGTGTTCGTTACAAAGAACTGTTTCTCAGTATCCTCTGCGTCCTGGGTATTTGATACCAGATCAGGATCCCAGATATGTAATCTGTTACATAGGGCTACAGAAAGGTAGAGAACTGAGAACGGGTGATAAGTTTCATGAGACAGAAAACGGGGCAAGTGTTGCAGCCAAGTCTGTTGGTCACTGTCACCCTGTATTACGAATACATTGATTCTGAACGAATGTTATTAGATACTGAACCTGATGTACAAAATCGTATCTATCTCTTTATTAGTAAAGAAATGATAAAATTTTGTATTGTTGGATAATGTTTTGAACATTTCCTATATCAAAAGTTGATCGGTTTAGGCACGTTATCTAAAAGCATTAATGTTCTAAATCAAACTGCAGTTCTTAGTATATGGAACACACACAAGAGGAAGAGTTCAGAATTGAACGATTCCTTTTTAAGGTATTATAGACTAGGTCAGATCAATGTGACCCGACTAGCTAGAGTTACATAAAGATGCATATTTAAATTAGTTTGAATTTACATCTTGTGAAACTCGCCAGTCATGTCACAAAGATAAAATGACCATAGCTCCGTTTATTGGAAACAGAGAAAGAGTTATGTAAACTCTTGGGATGATACATGTTGATGTATGTAGGTCCCCTGTCTACACATACCAAGGCCGGTTCTTTGTTCTTCATTACATTCTCTGATGATCTCTCAAGATTCAGACCTATGTTCCTGTTGAAACACAAGTCCGAACCTTTTGAGATATTCACAGAATATAAGCTAGTAGTAGAGAACCAATAGAGGGTATAAGTATTATGTCCTTTGATGAGATCGAGGAGGAGAATACTTGAGCACGGAAATCCTGGATTATTCTAAAGGAGAATAAGATTCTCTCTTAGCATTACTCCTCCGTATACACCATAGCACGATGGTATATCGGGGCGGAGCAATTGCACCCTATTCGATATGGTGCGCTCTATGATGAGTGCTACTGAGTTACCTGTTTCCTTTTTGGGAGTTATGCACTTGAGAAGCTGCATACCTATTGAATAGGGTTCTGATCAAATCAGTTGCCTACCACTTCATATGTGATATGGAAAGGGAAGAGCCCATATCTTAAGATGGTTAAGATTTGGGGTTGTCCAGCCTATGTCTAAAAGAAAAATCCGGACAAGCTCGAGGCCAGGTCTGTTATGTAGAACTGGAAATGTTCCATCCATACAAACTGCAGCTAATGATTTGATAGAACCAAAGGATTCAGTAGATACCAACGAACCTCAGCCTCTCCGCCGATCTAGTAGGGTTTTCTCACCCACATGAGAGATACTTCTGTTTCTCTATGACAGTGGGAGCGAGGATTGCATCATGAGATGATGACCCAACTAGTTTCGAGCTGGCCATCAGGAGTGGGACTCTGTAAGAATGGCTGGATGCTTAGTGATCTGAGATGGAATCCATGTACACCAACAAAGTATGGACTTTGGTTGCTATATCTGAAGGGTTAAATCCCCATCAGGAGCAAGTAAATCTTGAGAAGATTACTTGGTGTAGATGGAAAAGTTGAGACTTTCAAAGCTAGACTTGTTAAAGGTTTTCGTCATCAACCAGGCGTGGATAATGATGAAACCTTTTTCAAGTATCTATGCTTAAGTCCATCCAGATCCTACTTACCATGGCTACATACCATGACTACGATATCTGATGGTTGGGTGTCATGACTGCTTTTCTAAATGATATTTTGGAAGAGAGCGTCTATAAGTACACAGCTAGAGGGCTTCGTGGACAGTGGGAGCAGCGAAACGTGTGCAAGATGCTTTATAGGATAAAGCAGACATCACGGAGTTGGAACATCTATTTTGATGTGTTAGTCAAAAAGTTTGACATCATCAAAATGGTAGATGAACCTTGTATATACAAAAAGGTAGTAGGGAGTATGGTGATGATCCTCGTAGAGTACGTGGATGACATACTCTTGATAGGGAAGGAGTTTCCTATGCTACGCTCGATCAATCTCCGCTTATCACAATGATTCTCCACATAGGATCAAGATGATACCTCCTAAATCCTGAGTTTTCATCTATGAGATAGATGTTATTTGGGTGTTAGAATACTCACTAGCTGTAGTGAGATGGTATCAGTTGATCCTGGGGAGAATCACTGGAAGGGTTCCAGGGTGATAAAGACGACTGAATGTCAGTCACAGGCATTGTCTTTACCCTCAGTAAAGGGACGGTATGTTGGAAGAGTTCCAAGCTAAATACCGTAGCATACTAGACGATAAAGGCAGGATACATCGTTACTTAAGATGCTACCAAAGAGGCTGTTTGGATCTATATTGGTTCATGAGATGAACTACGTTCCTCCCATTGTGTGACAATGGAGTTGTGGCTTATGCCAAGGAACGCCGGTCCCATTAATGATCCAGACATATTCTAAGGCAGTGTCACCTAATCATGGAGATGGTTGATCTCCAGGGTGATCGAGGTCTGGAGAGTAGACTCGGAGGACAACACGGCGGATCAACTCACAAAGGCCTGTTCCCAGAGAGAGATTTTTATGGGATGGTTGAGTATGAGATACTACAACCACTGCTATCAGATGGCCCTAGTGCAAGTGAGAGATTGTTAGTTATATGTATGCCCTAGAGGCCATTACTGTACATAGGATGTATATTGTAGTGGATGCTTGGACATATATAGGGAGGACTTTCTTGCTCGACATGATAGTATGCTATCTGGTTGCTCTTTACCTTAACGTGTATACTGATTATCTCTCTGTTACATGTTGGTAAAGCCCTTAGGATGTGTACTTGACTACCTGGACTATGATGCGGATCATACTAGTGGGGACATGGTAGTCCATAAGTACATCCTTCAAAGTCCCTAGTCGTGGGTATATCGAGACAGGGCATCGATATACCAGAGTAGACTAGCGTATACCTTCTCGACCTATACAGATGGGCGATGGATGATCCCATATCCATTGGTGTTTGACATCAGAGATGATATACGGGTGCTCAGTAGAGACTGGGTACACTGGACGGACTCGCCGAGAACTCCCAGATGGTATTATACCTTACGTCAGATGGCAGTTTTCTGGTGACACTGGTACAGAGTAGTCTGTTGACCCGAGATCGTCATAGAGTCTTGTGTGGTTCCCACTGTGCTTTGATTTCCATCTTACCACGTCCAAGAGGGCGTACAAAATGGTGGTTTTTGGGTACAGTCCCGAGTCACATGGAGGCAATGAGCGATAGGAGGGGATTCGTCTCTCCCGGTATAGGGAGTTGATGTTGCGCTGTGTTCGATTGGCTATAACAGGAAATCCCTGGCCAGGGTTGCTGAGATTTACTGGTAAGTGTTACCAGTAGTTTCTCGAACTGTTATAGACCTCATATCGACACGACTTATCGAGCTATTGGGGTCTGACGTTTACCACCCCTAGGCGAGATATGCGACATATCAGACGACGAGACCGGACTGTACGGTAAGTGTTACTGGTTGGATTCACAGGAGTGTGAGCGGGCTTGCTCGTCGATCTTATGATCGCTCAATACCCGGGTGGCCATTACGTTTAGCAGACCGCTTGCGTCTTGTGGGTGTTTGATATGATCATCACCTGCGCCCAGCGTATTGACGAGTCTTTAGATTCCTACACAGAGGTTTCCTGGCTCAAGCGAAACGAAATAGGAGCGCATATGAGATATGAGCGGGACCGAGAATAATGCGTGTATGTGATACCGTATTTCATTCTCACGATGAATGTATCGAATGGTTGTATGCGATATAACCTAGTTATCGAATCAAGGATAGATTCGATAAGCCGATACATTGAATATTAGTCGGTTATATGCGATATGACCGGATCGTTAAATCAAGTGTCGATTTAATGATTTAATGCATAATTATATATTTGATATATTACTTTGCATTAACTTGTATTGGTTCACTTTAAATGGTTTTTCTCACTTGAAGTACACAACTTGTATATGTGATATACTTTTGTGCACTTGTTTGTATCATGTTTGATGATACATGCTCACTTGGGGAGTAGTTTTGGTTTAAACCTTGGTTATGTGAATGGTTAAGGTTTTTATTTATTTATTCATTTATTTCTTTCATTTTGGCAAGAAATAAAATGGTTGCTAGTTTTGTTTTATATTGAAAGTTCATGAAGGTTTGAAAAGTTGACCATTTTGTTTCTTTCCTTTAACCTAACCATTCCACTTAACCCTAGTTTATTCTCTACACCTAATCATGGTTTGAATATGATAAGTATTGATTTTTTTTTCTTTTTTGATTAACACTTATCATATTCTTGCTTCTTCTTCTTCTTCTTCACTTCGAGAAAAAGCTTGCTATCAACAATGGCAACTTGTGAAAATGAGTGAGAAATCCAATTCTAAAGTGAACCAACCTCCTATTTCTTCATCTTCTACCTCTTGCCAAGTAGTATAGGGTGTTCTCTTCACAAGTTTCATGACTTGGTGAAGTGGGAGCTTGATCTTGTGATGCCTCGACGTAGATCATCTTCGGCATCGAAGTCGACGACCTAGCCCGCCCATTTTTCCAATGAAGCCGACGCTAGAGCCCGGGATTCGATTTGGACAGCGAGGAGACTTCATTGCGGAGCTATGGAGGTGGAGAACCGGATTTACAATGGTTGTATTTCCGTTCTTTTAGTTAAGTTGTTAACTATTCGCATTTGTTTAGCCTAAAATTCTAGTTAACGATCCGTATTAGAGTTTTTCGGCACTTGTAAAATTTGAAATTGGCATGATTGATGCCTTGTGAGACCTCTTAAGAGTGCCTAGGAACCCTACACTATCGACCTGAGATCGTCATTTGCCTCGTGTGATTTCCCACTGTGCTTTGATTACTGCCCTACCACGGCTCAAAGGAGCCATGCAAAAAGGTTTTAGTTGGGTACTGTCCCGAGCCACATGAAGGCAGTGAGCGGATCGTCAGGGGATCCGTCTCTCCCGGTATTGGGGGTTGATGGCGTGGTGTGCATGGGTGGCCATCACCAAAAATCCTTGGCCAAGGTAGTCGAGAATTACTGATTCGGATCAGTAGTTTCTTAGGTGGTGATGGGCTTCATACCGACACTAAATGTCAAGTAATTAGGGGTCTGACTTTATACACCCCTAGACTCGATATGCGATACTCATAGACGAACGAACCAGACTGTACGGATATTGTCACTGTTCGGCTCAGTAGGGGTTTCAGGATATGTTTGCTCATCGGCCTCCCTTTCTCTCCATACCTGGGTAGACATTACGTACAGGTAGTGCCGCTGACCTGCTTGTGGTTAAACCCACTGCCGGCGTATTGACGAGTCTTTAGAGTCCAACACAGAGGGTTTCCCTGCTTCGGGCGAAACGTTGTAGAGGCCGTATGGTTTTACGGCAGGGTTCGATCACATACGTGTACTTATGCACGGATGATGTTCGGACGGATAATACTAGCGGGCTTTGGTTTAAATCGGATCCTAGTATTATATTTTGTGGATTATTTTCGTCTCTTTGTATTCGTATTCTTCGGAATACGGATGCGGGTATGTATATACGGTTGAGGGGTATTCTTGTAATTTATTACAATATTACTTTTAGAAGATTACACCTCATCATGGTTTAGACCATTTTGGATTAAAAGGTTATTGAGGTGTAGGATGAGGTGTTTATTGCATTTTTGATGGCATGGCTAATTAGTGGCCCATGGTTACTATTCTAGCATGCTTAGGGTTTTTGTTTGTTGTGAGATTTTGTTGACTTGAGATATTTTTGTTGACTAAGATATTTTGGAGACATGGACATTTATGTGATGGCTCCGTTATTTCTTATCACACTCACAGAACAAAAAAAACACAAGCCATTATTCATTTCCTTTTTTCTCCCTCTTGAGTTGCTCTAAACACCTCATTCTCATGGCATCTTCTTCTTCCTCTAGCTCCACCCAAACCCTCTCATGAGTTGAGAATCCTTGGGTTTCTTGAGACAAATTAATCCTTCATCACTCTCTACTTCATCTACGGTATCTAGAGTAACGATCTAGGTGCCCTAGTTGCTCGGATATGAGGTTGGAGCTCCTTCTATAGACTCTCGGGTGGATCATCTACGATGGAGGGAGACCGGAGATCAAGCTTGGTCAAGGAAGCCCCTAGGAGCTTGGGATGATGGTTGAAGACCGAAGGACACGGATTTATTCGGTATAACCATTTTAACTCCTTTGCATATTTTGTTATCTAGGGCTTATGGGAAGATCCGGGTAATTGGTTGTGGTAGCGCCAAGTTTTTTAAATTTTTATTCCGCATTTGGTCATGGATTGATGGCCGGGGCACTTTCGGAATCCCAACATGGTATCAGAGCTACTCCATAAGCCTTAGTTAACTCATTGCGACATTAGAAATCCGTCGTTTTTGTCTTGCAAAAACTGCCGAAAACAATAGTTCCAAAAACTGAAAGTTTGGGATATTTGCACACCCCGCGGGCTCACGGTTTGAACTGAGAAGCCGCGGGGTGGTTCATGGGCACCCCAGGAAATCCCCGGTGGGACCGAACGGCTGGGCCTACTCCCCAAGACCACCACAAAGAGGTCTTGGTAGTGGGGACCCGAAACTGCCTCACCTCCTGGCCACCTCATGGTGTCCTCGGGGGTGGAATACCCCCTATAGGCCCCCTACTTGAAGTTAATTTTGTGCTCTAACTCCCCATGATGGTTCAGGCGCGTTTCGTTTTGGTTCGGACTTCCGAATGGGCTTTAAACGGTCAGTTTTTGGAACTTTAGCTCACTGTTTTTTCATGGTTTTGGAAATTGGTTTAGTTTGCTAATTGCGTGCGGAATTCTAATATCGTAATTTTCAGTACATACATTACTATCTGCGACAGTGAATGTCATTAGAGCGGTACAACTTGTCTAATTGCTATAGTTCTTTTAGATGGGTTTGCGAACGTGACATTCACGTTGATGTACTGTGTTGTGCTGTGTATTGGCTGGTTCGTCGTGGTGGGTAGCCTGAGTGCAATGTTGGTAAAGTTTAGTTTTATTTGTACATTTCATATCGCGGGACGAGCGTCCGACATGTGGACTACCATCACTGCATGTTTGTATATTATTTTTTTGGGCCACGACCGGGTTGAGGTCGATTTCACCATTGTACATATTTTCTTTTCTGTACTATGATTACCCCGCGGTGGAGTACACGGATAGCCAGGTTCTGGTGGGCAACGGGTCCACATCTCATGGCGTTGAGATGGGGGGCTTCACTCTAGAATTGGCGGGCTATTCGCCTCACTCATAGGGGGTACAGGTTGATCCAAGGAGGAGTGCTCAAGTTACTGGATTCCGTGAAGTGCCGAATGGCCCATTCACTTTGATGAAGGGGGCTACCTCGCTTCTGGTTTTTGCGGGTAACTATCCGCGCTCGTAGGGGTCTAGATTTTCATTCCACAGGCTATCCAAACAACCAGGGGAACGTCGGATTTCAGTTGCGGCTCAAAGGAAACCCGGGGCTCCCAGATTATCAGTATTGTTTTATGATGCTTATCGCTATTCAGTGATGTTGCATATATCATGCCTGGAACGATTATTATATATTGTTATATATATACTAGTAGATATTGTATATGTTTTTCATCCGCGCTAGTCCAGTCCCCGCTCTGTCGTTAGTTAAGTAACCTAACGGGTGATGATGGGACCCAGTGGCGAATGCGGATGGCATATACGTACATCATATTTTCGTTCTTTTCTAGTGTGATCAATTGATGGGACTGCGTTGATTTTGATCAATGCAAGGAAAACAGACCTATTCGATGTTGTTGGAATATTTTTCAAAAGTTGTTATTACAATGACGTTTTCTTTTGTTCTGCACGGCGGTATTCGGTTATGAATATCCAGCACCTCATTCGACAAGGCAAGGTCCGAGATCCCTTCATCGGGGTGACCCCTTGGGAAGAAGTTTGTGTCAGGGTAATAACTTCACTATAGTCGATTACTTTTTGCTTTGCATCGTGGTATTCAGTGGGAATATCCTGCACCTCATTCCACGAGGAAAGAGCCGGGATCCTTTCACCGGGAGTGACCTCTTTAGCAAAGGTTTTCGCCGCTATATATTTGTAAAAAGCTATCTGGTTCCTTCAACCACATCAAGTTCATTACGTTAAATGTTTTTCACCAAAAACCATTCGTAGCCCTTCGTCATTTCAGACGGGTAGCACTTAGTATTCATTCTATGTTTGTTGGCCTTCGTCAATGCATAGTGTATGGTAGCTGCTTGTTACCTTTCTGTTGCATAGATTGATGCGTTGGTTTGGGACAGTCGTACAACTTTGTTGGCCTTTGTCAAAGGAGAGTACGGGTGGCTTCAAATTAACCTGGACAATGACGGGTAGAACTTGACATGCGACTTATGATTTGTTGGCCTTCGTCAAGGTCATAAGAGCATAGGGTAAAAATCACATCGGGAGTTTCTAAAGAAACTGAAACTTGCCAGGCATGCGCATACCTTCTGGAGTGTGATAACTTGAGTGAATTCCATCAGGTTATCATGCGATGATAGTTGGATCCCGATTCCCACTGATGAGTTAGTTTACTCCTCGGGTGATTTTAGATGATCCCGACTAATTCTTCCTTTGGGTTTGGAGGACAATTTGAGGATACAGTGGGAGACATCCTGATTAGATAAAGTTTTTAACCATTCTGATCTAGGTTAAAGTGCACACTGAGTGTTTCTTTTTTCTCTCTCTTTGGCAGCGACAATGGCCCGACCCTAGACTAGAACTCATGAACCAAGTTAACCGAACCTTCTTAAAATACACTGGCTTTTGGTTTGTCAGAGTTGCATACATCATTGTCACTCCTTCTTTTACCCTTTGCTTTTCTCCAGAATATTCCGTATCACTACGAAGATCCACATTTATTAGATATGACCATCGTATAGTTACATATGAACTCGAAGAAACTTGTTTCAGATTCGAGGATGGTTTCCTGTTCTGGAGAAATTGAATAGGACTATTCAGTTGTCTTTTCCTTTTACCTTCTCTCAGGTTGTGAGTGCTCCTATGATTAGTAAAGGGTACACCTATTGCGCTTATTGGATAGTCTTCTTCCAAGCCATAGGCAGGTGCCGAAAGGTTGGGAAGGAAGAAAACCGATTAGCATAAGTGTGGTGTACAGAAGGTAATAAGTAAAGACAAAATAAAGGAATTAGAAAGACCGCAAAATAAATTACGACCGCTATCCTTCACGACCAAACCGCGTATATCATCGCTACTCCTACTTCACCTTTGTATTTCTCCGGAACAATCCGTATCACTACGAAGATCCACAGTTATTGGATAATCCATCGTACTCGGAGGAACTTGTTCCAGTTCGAGGATGTATTCTGGTTCAGGAGAAATAGAATAAGGATTATTCTGTTGTCTTTTATCATTACCTTCTCTCAGGTTGCGAGGGCTCCTAGGAATAAGAGTGTACACCTATTACGCTTATTGGATAGTCTTCTTCCAAACCATCGGCTGATGCCAAAAGGTAGGGAAGGAAAAAAACCATTTAGCCTAAGTACGGTGTACAGAAGATAATAAGTCAAGACAAATAAAGGGATTGGAGAGATGGCAAGGAAATATACGGTTACAGTCATGAATCTGGATAATGGAAGCGGCATTACTAGGAATACCCGGCTACCCCTTCGAAACATTTTCATGTTTCAGTTTTACTATGCGTTGTTAATTGAACACTGATTTCCTAATTAGATCCTTACTCCAAGGTATGTATTTACCAGTTTTGATTCTCATATCTGTATGGTTTTACAGATGATGAGTGGGAGTAAGTTATTCGGAATTAGGTGATTATATCCTCATTATATCGGAATTCGTTTTAATTGGTGATATTTGAGGAAATCGCCTGGTGTTTTTGCCTGACGGCTAATATTGGTTTTGAATATCGTTGTTATGCAGCAATTTCAAACTAATATATCTGTATGTTTATTTTATAAAGTGAGATATAAATTTTTGAAATTATGTCCATGACATTTATCTATATCAGTTCATGGTTAGGTAAGGAGCACTAAACAGCGGTGTAATTCTTCTTAACCATAAGTACAGTTTTCAACCTACGACGCACATGGTTTGAGTTATTGAACTCCGAGGACTTATACAAAGTATTGTATGTTCTCCAGTGTCCATTAGGACAGAGGGGTTGGTGCTCGTACTATATTCTGTTTACTTGTGACTTCTCCAGGTTTAGACTGGTATTTTGTAGAAATACAAGGTCCAAGTTTTGAGAAGTTATAGGTACAATAATAAAGTAGAGAACCATGTGTTGCAAGTATCGGGATTCTTCAAGGTGATCGAAGATGTAGATACTTGTTTTTGGAATTCAGTTGATAGTAATGGTTTTGAGAACTTGCTTCTCTTTCAGGTTACTCATATCTGGATGCACTCCTAAGTTGAGTAATGCTGATTTACCTTTTCCATTTAGTGGCATGCACTGGAGACAGCTACATGATTTGAATCTGGTTCCAATTAAATTAGTGCCTATGTTTCTATATTGTATATAGAATGGTTTATATCTTAACGATGTTAAGGTATATGGAGTTGTCCGACTTATGCTTAAAACCGGACTCTGGATAACTCAAGGCACGTTTATGTAATGGCAATTTTTGGGTTATCCCGGGCTATGACGAGGATTAACTTTCTACCATCTAGAAGATCAATAGTGATATTGTTCTTGACTCGCCACAGTTTTAGTAAAATGGATTTTTTCAGAAAACAGTAGTAGGAGTATGGTAGAACTGGAAGAGATTCCAGAACCACAAACGATTATTGAAAATTTAATAGAACCTAAAGATTCAATCAGGTTTGACATTCCATTAGCCACTCTGCAAATATGGTGGGTAACCTCAGGCACCCGAGGGGTACTCCGGTATCCTCAAAGACGGTGACAGGGAGGTTCTTGTTTACCCAGACTTGACACTACAGACTATGAGACCCGGAAGGAGGATGAGAATAGCATTGTTCAAAACTAGCTTTAGAAGTGCGCGCGTATATGACTCTGCCAGAGGGTTGTTGTAGTCAATGGGAGCAGCGGAGGCATAGTGGACAAGTAGCTTGTGTCTATTTATAGACTAAAGCAAGTATAGCGGAGATAGATCATCTATTTTTGATGTGACAGTCATGGTCTTTGACTTCATCAGAATAGTAGATAGATCTCTGATTGATTTGAAAAAGTGTTTGTAGAATAACCGCAATCAGAACGGTGTCGCGCGTAGCTAGACCGAGGTGAGTACGGGTCGTCCTCAGGGAAACGTTGAATATTTTAGTCTTACTTTAGATATGTTGAGTAAGAGAGGAGGGATAAAGAATATTGAAGAATGGTTGTAGAATCTAGATCTACGTTAAACACTGATGCAAAAAATAGATCTAGATTAACTACGGAGGTAAGTTTATATGAAAAGGGGGCTTGTAGGGTTCATTAGGATTTAGTAGTTATGGATGATTAATTAAATATTAACCTTTTTGTCCTTTAATAGATTTAAAACTAGAACGACAGTGATGCATGTGGATTAGGGTTTCTGGAGGGAAAAGGGTTCCCACACTTAACCCCTATCTCGACATGGAACTCCGTTCATATCTAGCCTTTACCAAAACAATCATTAATCTAATCTCTAATCGTGGTCGAGACTAACAATAAATTGGTAGCGCGCCCGATTAGGATGTTAATCATTCTTTTGATAAAGTTTATAAACTTTATTGGACGTAAAAAGGGTTTAAAGATCTTCATCATCCATTAACCTACCCTAATCCTATAGACCCTAACAAGCGGAGAATTACTCGCGCATGTTGGGAGAAGAAGATATGGAGAGAGAATTCATATTAAAACTACAAAGAAATAGAATAACAAAAAGAACAACCTTTATTAATCAACAAAACTCATTTACACTTTGTTTCCTTAGAAAATGATTACAAAAACCTAGTTTGCTTCTCGATCTCTTCTAAGGAGGTAGATGAACCGTTGATGATCAGCCTGGATGCGTGAGCCATCTTGGACTTCGTGATCTCTTCAGCTTGATGATTTTTCCAAGAGTCTCTCGGTCCTTATTTATAGTTCCAGAGCCAGAACCCTAGCTTCCTAAATTGGAAACCATCAGTTAAGATCCAAACAGAAGAAATCCTAACTCCCAAGTCGTCTGGCACGCGGCGAATCCACGGCCAATAGGTGGGTTTGGCCGCGGATCCGCGGCCTTATGGTGCGATCTTCTGTTGATTTTTCTGGGGCTTCATCTATATGACACGTGGCGATCTTTTGAATCTCAGGAAACTGAAAATTTTCTTATAGTTACTGCCAGACTTGATTTCTTAGTTTGCTTTCTTAATTAGGCAGCTTTGCATTAACAACTTTGATTCCCTTAATTTTAGCCCTGAAAATTCTACACAACAACTCAACAAATAATATTAGTAGAGTTTGTTTTATTAATTTCACCATTAAGATTTGGTCAATGGTATTCATGCTTACATTTTCCTACCAAATGTTAATTATAATATATAAACATATGAAAATAGTATTTTTACAGATAAACCCTTATATGTATCATATATTATAATAAACACCTTTTCTAATATAGAAATACTAGGAAAAATGTCATAATAAATGTGCAGTTTTATCAACTGAACAAATACCCCCAAACTTATCTTTGATCGTCCCGAGCAAACTAGTTTATTCAAGAGAAGGAGAAAAAGAAAGGAGAAAACTAAGCACACTTTCGTAGGCAACACGATTGCACTGAGCATGTGCAACAAGCCGTTAAACCTCTACGTGTCCCTAGTAGGAGGAGTGTTGTCTCCTGAGGGTTTTCAGCGGATTACACCCACAAAATCCTATAATAAAAGAGAGATGGTGAAAGTTACACATAAAGATAAGAACCATAAAAGAAATACTTTGAAAATTTAGAGTTTCCAACTACACTACCTTTTCAGTTGTTATGAGCCCTATCTTAATAGTCATGAAAAGATGTTAAAAATCACATCATCCCTTAATAAAACATCGTCTTTATTCTTCATTCCTACCTTTCATCTAAACATCGATCATATGCCCCTACGTGTGTGAATAGAACATCCCTATACTCGGAGAATTCAATTCAAGCTATCATACTCTTGTGTATCTACCTCAGTACTTTTCAATTGATATTTATATGGAATATGCTCACACATTTTTCATGCGACCGTTAATACTTCTTGAGGTACTAACCGACCGATTACTCATGTGTTTGCTGATTAGGTGTATTAGTATTTTCCTCGTCTTGCACCACCTAAGGCTTAGCAGTGACTCCCAGACCAGTTGGTCTAAGGCGCTAGGTGATGAAGCACCCTCGCTATATTTTTTTATTGCTGCCTTGGTGATAAAAAAACCAGTGTTCATTTTTCTCCACCATTTTATCTTTTATTCACTTATAATATACTTTGAGTTTTAGACAAGAGCATTTCAAGGTATCCTCTACTATCCCGAGTTTCAAGACATATGTAAGTGCGTATAGTAGGGTATCAACATTCAAATGTTTGGCTTCCAGAATAGGAACTATTTTTCAGACTTATTTTTATCCTCAGATTAGTGACTTCTTTCGTCTTAGTAACCCTTAGGACAACAGCTCATAACTACTTATTACTAGTTCGTTTAAGAAAACTTCTAATTTTCTTGGTTTTCTTGAATTATTTCTATCTTTTAAATATAATTTTTTCACTTTCTTTTCTTTTATTATAAAAGAAAATTTTTAAAATTTTTTTGAAAATGTTGTGCTTATGCAAAGTATGATGCAAATTGATGCGTAAATAAGCACAAACCTACCCCAAACCTGTTTACAGCAGTGTCCTTACTGATGTCATCCGTTAAGCTCAAAAACTTGTAGACTTGGGAGGAAAAAGGGGACAAGAAATAATGCAAGTGAAATCCTCCCCCAAACTTATTTTTGGCTCACAATCTTATACCAATTCTTTCAAGAGCCAAAATATCCCCCCCCCCCAACTTGAGTTAAACAATATTAAGCTTTTTT
Organism: Agapanthus africanus; assembly: GCA_030015575.1. Taxonomy (NCBI): domain Eukaryota; kingdom Viridiplantae; phylum Streptophyta; class Magnoliopsida; order Asparagales; family Amaryllidaceae; genus Agapanthus; species Agapanthus africanus. The sequence goes on from CM057347.1 coordinate 262,553,285, forward strand.
AAAAAAATTATTGGGGGTGTTAAAGTTATTGGTCAAAATAAAGCCTTATAAAGACCAAAAGTCAACACCAACCATTCAAAAATTTTATCGATGAAGCACCAAGGTTGGTGGAAGAACATGTCACCTATTGACGTGAAGAAGTGGGGAGGAGATAAGAGGTGGGATAGAATGTGTTTGCGTCTCATTTTGGAGAGACGACACAGTGATAGTGATGATGGATTACTCGCATTATCATGATTGTCCAGAAGAAGGGGTGGAGGTTCAATATCTTCATCTTGTAGTTGATTCATCTCAACACCCGTGTCTTTTAAAAATGTGAGTTCATTAGCGAAAATTTCCTCAAAGCTTTCATCGATACCCCGAAGAATAATCTCATCAGAAAAAACAGGGTGATCGTCAGACTCTACAAAAAGTTCCTTATCAGCGTTAGATGTTGACCCGGACAACTTGGTGGAAGAGTCCATGTATGTATAATACATGGTTGGGTCAAACAACAACATATGAAAAGAGTCAGTATCATGAGGTTGATCAAATTCGCTGCTGTCGACATCCATTGATTCGACAGAACACACATGAGCATAGGGTTCGGAGGGTTCACTTCCCAAATTGTAAATGTTAAGCTCAATTGACTTCTTTCCAAAGGATATGGTCATAGAGCCGTTTCTACAATTGATTACTGCGTTGGAAGTTGCTAGGAAGGGTCGACCAAGTATCATAAGGATTTGATTGTGTGGGTTTGCCACAGGCTGTGTATCTAAAACAATAAAGTCCACAGGGAATATGAATTCCTCGACTTTGATTAACACATCCTTTAGCTCACCCCTAGGTTGGGTGATAGATCGATCGGCCATCTGAAGAGTGCAATGCGCAGGTTTTAACTCTCCGATCCCTAATTGCTCATAAACAGAATACGGAAGCAAGTTAATACTAGCACCTAAATTGAGTAGAGCACGATTGATATTTTTACCCCCAATAGAAATAGAAATTGTAGGACTTCCGGAGTCCTTTTGTTTCTTAGGTAGTTGTTGTGTAAAAACAGTGCTCACATTACTCGTAAGGAAAGCTTTTTTAGGTACTTGAACTTTTCTCTTCCTAGTGCACAAGTCCTTTAGGATTATCGCATAAGATGAAACTTGTTGAATAGCATCTAAGAGAAGAATGTTTATGGTAACTTGCTTCAAAATTTCCACAATCTTCTCCAATTGTGGACTTGGTATGTTGCCCCTTAACCTGTTTGGTTAAGGTGCTTTATCAATAAGGGTTGGGTCCAACATTGGAGAGGATTGTGGGGATGGAATGGATCCCAGAATTGGAGTGAGGATCGTTTTAGATAGATTTGTGGAAGTGGGCTGAGGGTTCGAGCCTTGTGGGAAGCATAGAATAGGCTCGGAAGTAGGTGGGATACTAGTCGAATTAGGGGAAGAATTAGAAGCTGGGGTATCAATAGTATCACTAACATCATCAAATTGCTCACCCACTCGGTTATTCAGCACTTTTCCCGATCTCAACGTAGTAACGGCACCCACATTATAACTTTGTGAGTAGCCAGGATTTGGTAGGGGTTGAGACGGAAGTTTCCCATTTTCTCTCGCACTCATTGTGGCTTCAACTGTGCAATTTGGTTTTCTATTGATTTAATATTCTCACCGTGGGAGGCAGAGTCTTTCTTTATGGTATCAATAGAAGACTTCATATCAGCCAACATTTGAATAGAATGTTTCATAAACAAATCCAAAGTTTGTGCGAGTGAAGAGTTATCAGTACCGGCCAGTTGCGGTGCGGAAGTGTTGGCCGGATTTTGAAACTTTTGTGACTGAAAGGGGTGCTGACTTTATGGTTGTGGTTGCTGTTGCTGTGGAGGAGGTCTTTGATAATTGCTTTGGAACTGGTTTTGATGTTGGGGTTGGTTTTGGTTCCAAGGAAAATTAGGATGATTCCTCCATCCTTGATTATACGTGGGAGAATAAGGATCGTTTCTAGGTCGCTGCTGAAAAGCAGCATTAGTTTGCTCGTGACCTTGAAACAGTGCATTCATAGGACATTCTTCCGTTAAGTGTGAAGGATCTGAACAGCAACCACACACTGTCTTAGGAAGCGTTACCTGATTTAGGGAGACTGATGAGAATTTGTTCTCAATAGCGTCGAGTTTCTTCGGCATCGCTGCCATTTCGGCTTTTACTGCGATGGAAACATCAAGCCGATGAATACCTCCCCTAGATGAAGGTGGTCTTACGTTTTCCCATTGCAAAGTGTTTTCAGCGAGATCTTCCAGATATTTCCAAGCTTCGCCATCGTATTTTGACATGAAATTGCATTGACACATTGTTTCAAGCATCTGCTTTATCGCGGATTAATTCCCTCATATATAATTCGGCACAAATCCCATCTTTGTATTCCATGATGAGGACATTGGACAAGCAGATCCTTGAAACGTTCAAAGCACTTCTAAAATGGTTCATTGGGAAGCTGGGTGAACTGGTAGATCTCGCTCCTAATATGGGCGGCCTTATGGTTTGGGTAAAACTTCTTAAGAAATGCTATTACGAATTCATCCCAATTAGTGATAGAGTGTGCGGCAGTATTATAAATCCATTTTTCTGCCAAGTCGCACAGGGTCAATGGGTGAAGACGCAAGCGCATAGCATCCACAGTCAGTTATGAAGTTCCCATCATTACGTATACATTTTCGAATTTAGTGATGATAACTTAAGCGTCTTCAGACTCAAGCCCGTGAAATTTGGGCAACAGATTGATGTAGTGGGGTTTAATTTCAAAATTATCCCCGTTAGCTGGTGGAATAGATAGACAAGTGGGAAGTGGACCACGGATAGGATAGCATCTCTCCTGGAGAGAGATGCGTGGTGGATTCTGCACACCTACGGGCGGTGGCAGCGTAGTGTTATAATCTGATGGAGTACCGTCCATCTCGGTCGATGTGGTGTGTGGTGGGCGAAAAGAAGATGAAGAAGCACCGACTACGGAGTTGATAGTAGGAACGCGGACAAGACGGGCACTAGAATCCCGTGTCCAGCCAAGCATGCACTAAGCGGGTTTAGCACAAGTGGCAGCATGTATGTGATTTAAAATTGGTCTGTTTTGAAAAAGTGGGACTTTAAGACAAATCACATAAAAATGCACAAACCACCCTAGAACTAAGGATACCTAGGTCCAGTCTCTAGACCGCTCCTAGACTTCCAAAGGACAAGCCGCAGGATCAATCCTCCACCACCTCCTTACTACTTTTGTAGCCAGGTATGTGCCAGGTAAGTGGGAGGTATCGACTACGTAAGTAGTAGTCCTAATTAAGTAACCACTTGCCTTAGACACACTTGCCTAGACACCACAAAAGTAATGCGGATAAGTGATTGATTACCCACGACCTTCCTATGTCCTTATTGAGCGCGACAGTCCTTAGAGTCTGGTCTAGATATTTTTTTAAATTAATGTAGGGTTGATGCTGTTAGTGTATATGCCCTAGAGGCCATTACTGTATCATACTAGTATGTATATTACTTGATGGAAGCTTGGGATATTCACCTTGTATTGACAATCTTGCTCAAAATAGTAGTATGCTACTTGGTTTGTTTCTGCTTTAGTGTGTGCATGTGTTTCTTTTAGCATATAGCCTTTACACATTAGTGGAGCCCTTAGGATCTTTGCTTGATTACCAGCGTTGTGATGGCAGTCACACTCGTGGGGGCTGGGTAATCCATAAGCACATCCTTATGCAGGTCCCTAGTCGCAGGACTATCGAGACAGGGCATCGATACTCCGGAGTTGGCTAGCGTATGCACTTCTTATCCCAGCTTGGGAGACGGTCTGTCCCACAGCCGTCAGTACGTCGTACTTGAGATAGTATGCGGGTGCTCGTTAGGTTACGAGTACACTGGACAGGACTCGTCGGGAACTGTTTGTTGGTATTATACCTATCGTCAGTTATCAGTTCCCAGGTGACATGAGTACAGCTTAGTCCGTTGACTTAACACTGTCACTTCGCCTCGAGTGTGTTCCTACTGTACTTTGATTACTACCCTACCACGGCTCAAAGGAGTTGTGCAAACAGGTAGTTTTTGGGTGCAGTCCCGAAGCACTTGGAGGCAGTGATGGTTAGACAGGATTCGTCTCTCCCGGTATTGGGGGTTCATATCGCGCTGTGTCTAGGAGAGCCATTATACAAAGTCCCTGGCCAGGGCAAGCGAGATAGACTGGTAGGTTTCCAGTGTTATCTCAGGTGTTCTGGGCTACACTCCGGCACGACTTGTACCGCTAGTAAGGGACTGACGTTTACCGCCCCCTAGGCCCGCCATGCGATGTTCTTAGATGAACATACCAGACTGTACGGAGACTGTCACATTCAGGCTCAGTAGGAGTTCAGATGGGTTTACTTCGTCAGTCTTCTTATCGGCATCTACCTGGGGACAGTTACGTACAGCTAGTACCGCTTGCGGTCTGTGGTTAAACCAACTGCCAGCGTAGTGTCGAGTCTTTAGAGTCCCACACAGAGGGTTATTCGCCTTTAGGCAAAATGAGTAGAGGTCGCATAGTTTTGCGACAGGGTTCGTTCACATCCGTGCACTTGTGCACGTTTGGTGTCCGGACAGCTTATACTATCGGGATTTGGTTTAAGCCGGATCCTAGTATATGATTTGGGATTGGTTTTATCTCATTGTATTCGTGTTCCTCGGAACACGGATATGGGTGTGTATGCACAGTTGACTGAAACAGAGGCAGAGGATTTTCATTAGGGTTAATGACCATTGTCATTTTCTTAACCCTAATGTTTATGTGTGAAATATGAATTATTAATATTAGTTAATTATAATTTTGCATGGTTAGGGGTGTTGACCATTTGACTATACTTGACTTGTTGACCTAGGTTGACAAGTTGACCATCATCATTCCATATGAAAGATACTCTTTGATCCTTGCAAAAGCATTTAATGTGAAATGATAATGTTCATTTCTTGATTAACCATCACAATTATCTTTAGCTAATTATCTATTTTTCATAATTCACATATATGTGAGAAGGTTGGATTATTCTTCTCATTTCTATATTCTCATTCTCTCTCATCCTCTTCCTCTCTCTCTAGCTCTCCCCTCTCATGAGTTGAGAACCATTTGAGCTTAAGATAAAACCCTCAAAAATACTCTCTACTCTTTCTAAGGTCCTAGGTTTAGCACACCAAGCACCTTAGTTACTTCTAGTTTGAAGTTGGAGCCAAAGGTAGAGGCCCTCGGGTGGATCTTTCTTCGGCAAGAGTAGGCGACGAGACGATCCGTTCTTTCACTCCAAGGAGCAAGAAGAGAAGGACTTGAAGACCTAGGTATAACCCCCTTTCCGAGTAGCTAACTCTTTTAGCTTTGTGGTTAGTTTTTGTTTAGCAAAGATCCCTCCTTTACATAGTCCATGTTGCCTAGTGTTGTAAAAATCCGATTTTTCATAACGTTTCCGTCTCCCCGCAAGCACCGGGGTGGGCAACGTGGACTTACAGTGGTATCAGAGCCTAGCTAAACACAAACTAACTAGTTAGCAAAGTATCTAGAACTTCGATCGGAAAAAATCGCAAAACACCTTTCAAAAACCCTAAGTTTCTGTCGATTTTTATTTCTTCTCTAAAAATAATAAATCATTCATGAAAAATCGGCTCAGGGTTTTCTAAAGACACCCACCAAAAACGATCCACTGAACCGGTCAAAGCGCCGCGGTTCCGCGGCAAGAACATGCTTCTTGCCGCGGATCCGCGGCCGAGTTGACTCGGCCGTGGACCGAGTTTGGTGCAGTGTACTTAGTTGGAGGTTTTGGGATTTTTAATATAGTTTGTTTCTACCGAGATTTTCTAGAGAACAAGTTAGTTTTTGGGGTGGTCACAAATCCGTATTTTGATCGAATTTCTTTACACTTTGGCTAATGGGTTATATCTGTGATGTGATATATGTATTGAACGTCTGCTAATCGCTATACGTCGATTAGTGGGGGTTATACATATCTGTGATCTGTAATGTTGATGGTTTGTGTATATGAATTCGTTGGATTGTCGCGGATGAATAGCCAGGGGGTTGTGAGATGAGAGTTTTCTTATTCTTTCAATTCTTGTAATATGTAAATTGATGTAATATTATTTGTGTGGCCGCACAACTGGGTCGGGGTTGTAGCCGTCATTGTAAAATTTCTTTTTACTGTTTTTGCTCCTAGGATAGACCCAAGGTGGGGTGCACAAACTACCGGGTATCTCGAAGTGCCGAGTGGCCTACTCATGTTGTTGAGGGAGGTTGCTTCACTTCGGATACTTGGCGGGTAGTTTGCCGCACACGTAGGGGTCTAGGGTGGGGTTTGGCTATTCATCGCGACCGTGTAATCCGCTCTTCGTTACAGGCTCGTACGAAATGCAGATTCCTAGTATATCCAATGTGTTCATCTGTGATCTGGAATGGCTATCATTGCATGTGACGAATGTTTATATATATCTATATGATATCTATTTAGGCATTGCTTACGTTTTGCATCCGTGCTAGTTCAGCCCCCGCTCTGTCGTTAGTTAAGTAACCTAACGGGTGATGACGGGACCCCGTGGCGAATGCGGATGGCATAAGCGTATGTCATATTTTCGTTGTTTTCTGTAATGGTAGGATTAAATGATGGGACGCATTGGAATTAATGCAAGAAAAAAATAAACCAAGTAAAAGTCGTTGGAACACTTTCAAAACTACTCGGTTCTTTTCAAAACCAAATTTTAAATGCGGAGCTTGAACCACTCCTTTTGAAAGCTATCTCGTTCCTTCGATTATATCAAGTTCACTACGTTCACGGTTTCTCCAAAACCATTCGTAGCCCTCCGTCGTTTCACATGAATGGTCAATAAGTATTCAAGCTATGTTTGTTGGCCAAAGTCAACGCATAGTGAATGGTAGCTATTGGGTATTCATGTGCAGCATAGATAGATGTGTTGGTTTGGGGCAGTCGTTCTACCTTGTTGGCCAAAGTCAAGGGTATGTGCGGGTAGGCTCAAATTAACCTGGAGAATGACGGGTAGAACTTGACATGTGACTTATGATTTGTTGGCCAAGGTCAAGGTCCTAAGAGCATGGGGCAAAAATCCACATCGGGAGTTTCAAAAGAACTGAAACTTGCTAGCGCTGCATACCATTTGAAGTGTGATGATTCTGGTAGGATTCCTTCAGTTTTGTCACGCGATGATATTTGGATCCCGATCCTACTGTGAGTATATGCTACTCCTCCGGAACTTTCTCACTTAACGATCAATGCTATAAACCAAGTAGGTGTCTAGAAAGGTGTTAGCGGGACTACGCCCACGGGGAAAAGAGGTTACTTAATTAAGGAACTTCGCGAAAGCGTTGGAAAACCTCCCTCGAAGTACCGACACTGGCCTGGCTGAACGGTTAAGCAAGAATTGTACGGTGAGATTGATCCCGACTAATTCTTCCTTTATGGTTTGAGGAGGGATTCGAGAGACAGTGGGAGCCATCCTGTTTAGACAAATTAAAAACCACTCTAAAGTTGCAAGAGCATCATGCTAAAGTGTTTCTTCTCTCTCTCCTAATTGCAGCGACCAATTATCATGACTGGACTTAAGTTACTTCTAGATAAAAACATACTGACAGGGCCAAACTACAAAGATTGGCTCAGGAGTGTCAAAATGGCAATCACTTATGACAAGTTGGGGTATCTTCTTACTACCAAATCTCCCCATGTCCCAGGTCCCAAAACCAGCGTCGCGGATAGGGAAATCCGTAAGACCTGGGAAATCGACTGCGCGAAGGCCAAGTGCCTCGTGCTTGCCTCTATGGACAACGAACATCAGAGGAGGCACGAGAATATGGACCTCGAATCCATATTTCTCCATACAAAAGAACTGTATGGAGAGCAATCCTGTATCACCATATACGAAGTGTCGAAGAAGTTGTTTTCGGCGAGATTGGCCATCGGATCATCGGTAGCGGAACACGTGCTTAAGATGATTGGCTACATAGAGGAGCTCGCGGACCTTGGGACCACGTTGGAGAATGAGCTCTATACGGACTTGATTCTTCAGTCCCTTCCTTCCACTTACGCCCAGTTCATCCTGAACTTCAACTTACAGGAAAAGGAAGTTGAACTTTCAGAGCTCCTCAACATGCTGAGGAATGCAGAGGGCACCCTACAGAAAAGTAGGGAAACATCCACTTTGTTTGTAGGAGGATCTTCCTCTTCTAGGTCCTGGGCGAAAGCCATGGGAAAGAAGAAGAAAACCCCCGCCAAACCAAGGGGCGGTGTTAGTAAGGTGGATACGAAGGGAAAGGCAAAAGCAACAAAGGTAGCGGGGAAGCTTGTGGATAAGGAAGAATGCTTTTACTGTCACAAGAGTGGACACTGGAAGAAAGATTGCATGGCTTGGAAGGCCAGAACACAGGATCTGAAGCAAGTTGCGGCTTCAGCTTCAGGTGTGTATGATATTGAAAACTGTCTATCAATAAACTCTACGTCCTGGGTATTGGATACCGGATCAGGATCTCATATCTGTAATTCTTTGCAGGCGTTGAGAAAGCGTAGGTTTTTGAAGGCAGGTGGCATGACCCTCAAAGTTGCAAACAGAGCTAGCATGGATGCTGAGGTCGTAGGGGACTATCACCTGGGAATGTCAGATGGACATGTTTTGGTTTTACGTAATTGCTTTTTTGTACCAAATGCAACTTGTAATATCATTTATGTATCATTAATTTCTAAAGAAGGTTATGAATTTGCGTTTGTAAGTAATGTTGTAAACATTCACCTTAATCAAGTTCTTATTGGGTCAGGTACATTGAGCAATGGTATATATGTATTAAACCAACCACAGATTTTCAATGTCCTGAATACACACAAAAGAAAGTCTCCGGAAACAAATCAGACTTTCTTATGGCATTGTAGACCGGGTCACATCAATGAAAGAAGGTTGACGAAGTTACATACAAAAGGATATTTGGATCCGTTCAAATATCAATCATATGCAACTTGTCAATCATGTCTCAAAAGAAAGATGACAAAGACTCCGTACACTGGACACGGAGTGAGAGCGAGCGAGCTCTTGGGACTCGTACACAGCGATGTGTGCGGTCCAATGTCTACGCATGCACGAAGCGGTTATTCTTACTTCATTACTTTTACGCATGACTTTTCAAGGTACGGATATGTCAACTTAATGAAACATAAATCCGAAGCCTTTGGAAAATTCCAGGAATATAAGAATGAAGTAGAAAAACAAACAGGCAAAAGTATCAAGACACTGAGATCTTATCGAGGTGGTGAATACTTGAGCGCCGAGTTCCTGGATTACTTAAAAGAGAATGGAATTCTCTCTCAGCTTACTCCTCTATACACTCCGCAACATAACGGTGCATCGGAGAGTCGGAACCGAACCCTATTGGATATGGTACGGTCCATGATGAGTAACGCTGAGTTACCGCGATCATTCTAGGGATATGCACTAGAATCGGCTGCATACCTTTTGAACCGAGTTCCAACTAAGACCGTGCCTACTACACCATATCAGATATGGGGTAGGAAGAGACCCTATCTTAATCACATTAAGACATGGGGATGTCCAGCTTTTGTCAAAAAGTAGCATGCGGACAAGCTCGAGGCACGCTCAGTACAGTGCAAGTTTGTGGGATATCCAAATAACTCCAAGGGATATTTCTTCTATTGCGAAGAGGAATAAAAGGTTTTTGTTTCTCGTCATGCCCACTTCTTGGAAACGGAGTTTTTGGAAAATCAGATAAGTCGGAGCGCAGTAGAACTGGAAGAAATTCAAGAACCACGAGTAATTACTGAAAGCATAGTAGAACCAGAGGGTTCGAAATATCATGACATTCCTACGCCGCTCCGCACAAGTAGTAGGCAGTCTCCTCCACCCGAAAGATACTACGATTTTCTCATAGACGGGGATAGAGAGGATTGCATCATTGATAGTGATGAGCCGACTAGCTTCCAGCAGGCCATTTAGAGGGTTGACTCGGTAAAATGGCTGGATGCAATGCGGACCGAAATGGAGTCCATGTACACCAACAAAGTATGGACGTTGGACATTGCTCCAGATGGGGTAAAACCCGTAGGATGCAAGTGGATCTTCAAAAGGAAGATTGGTGTAGATGGACTGGTTGAGACCTATAAAGCTAGACTTGTTGCAAAGGGTTTCCGTCAAAGACCTGGCTTGGAATATGACGAGACCTTTTCTCCAGTGGCTATGCTGAAATCCATTCGGATTCTTCTTGCCATTGCTGTCTTCCACGATTATGAGATCTGGCAGATGGACGTAAAGACCGCTTGTCTAAATGGAAATTTAAAGGAGTGTGTCTATATGGACCAGCCAGAGGGTTTCATTTAGAGTGGGAGCAGCGGAAAGGTGTGCAAGTTGCAAAAGTCCATTAATGGACTGAAGCAGGCATCGCGGAATTGGAACATCTGTTTTGATAAGACGGTCAAAGAATTTGGCTTTATCAAAAATCCAGATGAACCATGCATCTATAGTAGATTTGTAGTATTCCTCGTATTATACGTGGATGACACTCTCTTGATAAGAAATGACATTCCTATGCTACAATCTGTCAAAGGGTTCTTGTCACACAGGTTCTCCATGAAAGACCTGGGTGATGCCTCATACATTCTGGGGATCCGGATCTATCGTGACAGATCCAAGAGGATACTAGGACTCTCACAGTCCAGGTACATCGACATCATACTGAAAAGATTCAGTATGGAAGATTCCAAGCGCGGTAATCTACCGGCTTGTCACGGGATCACCCTCTCCAAAGAGAAGTCTCCCAAGACTGATTTGGAAAGGGATAGCATGTCTATTATACCCTACGCTTCTGCGGTAGGCTCTATAATGTATGCGATGTTGTGTAACAGACCGGATGTAGCTTATACACTGAGTGTGGTAAGCCGGTATCAGTCAAACCCTGGGGAGAAACACTGGATAGCGGTAAAGAACATTCTCAAGTACCTGAGAAGGACTAAGGAGATTTCTTGGTGTATGGCAGAAAAGACCTCCAGATCGAGGCCTTTGCTGATTCCAGCTTCCAGAGTGACAAGGATGATTCCAAGTCCATGTCGGGTTATGTCTTTACCCTCTATGGAGGGGCGGTGTGTTGGAAGAGTTCCAAACAGAAAATCGTTGCTGACTCGACGATGGAAGCGGAATATATCGCTGCTGTAGATGCCGCAAAAGAAGCCGTCTGGATAAGGAAGTTCCTAACAGAACTTCAGGTGGTTCCGTCCTTTGTTGATCCAGTACCTCTGTATTGCGACAACAACGGGGCTATAGCTTTAGCGAAGGAACCCAGGTCCCATCAGAAGTCCAGGCACATCTTGAGGCGGTATCACCTGATCAGGGAGATCGTGGGTCGCCAGGAGATCGAGGTTCGGAGAGTTACTACGGAAGATAACACTGCTGATCAATTTACGAAGCCCTTACCCCAGACTCAGTTCGAGCGGCTGATCGAGATGATAGGTCTTCGATACGCCAGTACATGGCCTTAGTGCAAGTGGGAGATTGTTAATGTATATGCCCTAGAGGCCATTACTGTATCATACTAGTATGTATATTACTTGATGGAAGGTTGGGATATTCACCTTGTATTGACAATCTTGCTCAAAATAGTAGTATGCTACTTGGTTTGTTTCTGCTTTAATGTGTGCATGTGTTTCTTTTAGCATATAGCCTTTACATATTAGGGGAGCCCTTAGGATCTTTGCTTGATTACCAGCGTTGTGATGGCGGTCACACTCATGGGAGCTGGGTAATCCATAAGCACATCCTTATGCAGGTCCCTAGTCGCAGGACTATCGAGACAGGGCATCGATACTCTGGAGTAGACTAGCGTATGAGCTTCTTATCCCAGCTTGGGAGATGGTCTGTCCCACAGCCGTCAGTACGTCGTACTTGAGATAGTATGCGGGTGCTCGTTAGGTTACGAGTACACTGGACAAGACTCGTCGGGAACTGTTGGTTGGTATTATACCTACCGTCAGTTATCAGTTTCCAGGTGACATGAGTACAGCTTAGTCCATTGACTTGACACTGTCACATCGCCTCGAGTTTGTTCCCACTGTACTTTGATTACTACCCTACGAAGGCTCAAAGGAGTCGTGCAAACAGGTAGTTTTTGGGTGCAGTCCCGAAGCACTTGGAGGCAGTGACGGTTAGACAGGATTCGTCTCTCCCAGTATTGGGGGTTGATATCACGCTGTGTCTAGGAGAGCCATTACACAAGTCCCTGGCCAGGGCAAGCGTGATAGACTGATAGGTTTCCAGAGTTATCTCCGGTGTTCTGGGCTACACTCCGGCATGACTTGTACCGCTAGTAGGGTGCCGACGTTTACCGCCCCCTAGGCCCACGATGCGATGTTCTTAGACGAACAGACCGGACTGTACGGAGACTGTCATATTCAGGCTCAGTAGGAGTTCAGATGGGTTTACCTCGTCAGACTTCTTATCGGCATCTACCTGGGGACCGTTACGTGCAGCTAGTGCCGCTTGCTGTCTGTGGTTAAACCCACTGCCAGCGTAGTGTCGAGTCTTTAGATTCCCACACAGAGGGTTATTCATCTTTAGGCAAAATGAGTAGAGGTCGCATGGTTTTACGACATGGTTCGTTCACATCCGCGCACTTGTGCACGTTTGGTGTCCGGATAGCTTATACTAGAGGGCTTTGGTTTATGCCGGATCCTAGTATATGATTTGGGATTGGTTTTATCTCATTGTATTCATGTTTCTCGGAACACGGATATGGGTGTGTATGCACAGTTGACTGAGACAGAGGCAGATGATTTTCATTAGGGTTAATGACCATTGTCATTTTCTTAACCCTAATGTTTATGTGTGAAATATGATTTATTAATATTAGTTAATTATAATTGTGCATGGTTAGGGTTGTTGACCATTTGACTATACTTGACTTGTTGACCTAGGTTGACAAGTTGACCATCATCATTCCATATGAAAGATGCTCTTTGATCCTTGCAAAAGCATTTAATGTGAAATGATAATGGTCATTTCTTGATTAACCATCACAATTATCTTTAGCTAATTATCTATTTTTCATAATTCACATATATGTGAGATGGTTGGATTATTCTTCTCATTTCTATCATTCTCATTCTCTCTCCTCCTTTTCCTCTCTCTCTAGCTCTCCCTTCTCATGAGTTGAGAACCATTTGAGCTTGAGATAAAACCCTCAAAAATACTCTCGACTCTTTCTAAGGTCCTAGGTTTAGCACACCAAGCACCTTAGTTACTTCTAGTTTGAAGTTGGAGCCAAAGGTAGAGGCCCTCGGGTGGATCTTTCTTCAGCAAGAGAAGGCGACGCGACGATCCGTTCTTTCACTCCAAGGAGCAAGAAGAGAAGGACTTGAAAACCTAGGTATAACCCCCTTTCCGAGTAGCTAACTCTTTTTGCTTTGTGGTTAGTTTTTGTTTAGCAAAGATCCTTCCTTTACATAGTCCATGTTGCCTAGTGTTGTAAAAATCCGATTTTTCATAACATTTCCGCCTCCCCGCAAGCACCGGGGTGGGCAACGTGGACTTACAGATGCAGATACTCGGTTTGTGATTTGTGGGGCTTAGGAAGGGTGATGAAATCCCCACCTAATCTGGATTTGGTCTTTGCCCCTTAATGTCCGTATTAAAATATGCAAAACAAACCAATCACAAAACCTTGCAAAAAGATTTTTGAGTGGCAATATTTTGCAAAGAATCCTGCAAAAAAGATATTTTATTGGATTTCAGAGGAGAGAGAAAGATATAGAAAAGATAACTAAGAGGTTTGAAACCCTAACTCCTCAATTGCGCCATGCTTCTGCCGCCAATTCGCTCCTTGTGCCGCGGTTCCGCCGCGAGAAAGAGGGATCGGGTGATGATTTTTGCTACGTGGCCTCTTGTACTCCTCTAGATCTTAATGAATGTCTCTGTATCTTTGTTTCCTCAATTCCGTGACTTCAGATCCCCTCGCAAAATTCACACACAAATCGTTAAATATAAAATTTGCAGTTTTGCTTTCATTATGATATAGATCGGATAAGAATTCAACATAAATAATAAGAATAAAAAATTACGCACGTATCCCCGGCAACGACGCCATTTAATTGATTTGAAAAAGTGTTTGTAGAATAACCGCAATCAGAACGGTGTCGCGCGTAGCTAGACCGAGGTGAGTACGGGTCGTCCTTATGGAAACGTTGAATATTTTAGTCTTACTTTAGATATGTTGAGAAAGAGAGGAGGGATAAAGAATATTGAAGAATGGTTGTAGAATTTAGATCTACGTTAAACACTGATGCAAAATATAGATCTAGATTAACTACGGATGTAAGTTTATATGAAAGGGGGCTTGCAGGGTTCATTAGGATTTAGTTGTTATGGATGATTAATTAAAGATTACCTTTTTATCCTTTTATAGATTTAAAACTAGAACGACAGTGATGCATGTAGATTAGGGTTTCTGGAGGGAAAATGGTTCTCACTCTTAACCCCTATCTCGACATGGAACTCCGTTCATATCTAGCCTTTACCAAAACAATCATTAATCTAATCTCTAATCGCAGTGGAGACTAACAATAAATTGGTAGCGCGCCCGATTAGGATGTTAATGATTATTTTGATAAAGTTTATAAACTTTATAGGACGTAAAAAGGGTTTAAAGATCTTCATCATCCATTAACCTACCCTAATCCTACGAACCCTAACAAGCGGAGAATTACTCGCGCATGTTGGGAGAAGAAGAAATGGAGAGAGAATTCATTTTAAAACTACAAAGAAATAGAATAAGAAAAAGAACTACCTTTATTAATCAACAAAACTCATTTACAATTTGTTTCCTTAGAAAATGATCACAAAAACCTAGTTTGCTTCTCGATGTCTTCTAAGGAGGGAAATGAACCGTTGATGATCAGCCTGGATGCGTGAGCCGTCTTGGACTTCGTGATCTCTTCAGCTTGATGATTTTTCCAAGAGGCTCTCCATCCTTATTTATAGTCCTAGAGCCAGAACCCTAGCTTCCTAAATTGGAAACCATCAGTTAAGATCCAAACAGAAGAAATCCCAACTCCCAAGTCGTCTGGCACGCGGCGGATCCGCGGCTGATAGGTGGGTTTGGCCGCGGATCCGCGGCCTTATGGTGCGATCTTCTGTTGATTTTTCTGAGGCTTCATCTATATGACACGTGGCGATCTTTTGAATCTCAGGAAACTGAAAATCTTGTTGTAGTTACTGCCAGACTAGATTTCTTTGTTTGCTTTCTTAATTAGGTAGGTTTGCACTAACAACTTTGATTCCCTTGATTTTAGCCCTGAAAATTCTGCACAACAACTCAACAAATAATATTAGTAGAGTTTGTTTTATTAATTTCACCATTAAGATTTGGTCAATGGTATTCATGCTTACATTTTCCTACCAAATGTTAGTTATAATTTATAAACATATGAAAATAGTATTTTTACAGATAAACCCTAATATGTATCATATATTATAGTAAACACCTTTTCTAATATAGAAATAGTAGGAAAAATGTCATAATAAATGTGCAGTTTTATCAACTGAACAATCTGTTAAGAAGGTAGTACGGTGTGATGTCCTGGTATTTGGATGACATGCACTTTGTAGGAAGTGAAATTCCTACACTACGATCGGTTATACTGTGGTTGTCACACAATTGTTTCTCCACATAGGATATGGATATAATATCAGGAATTCTGGTTACTAGATCTTTGGTTTTTGATCTCGATTTGGGTAGTTTCCCAATCTGGGTACTTTGACAGTATTCTCAAGGTGTATTAGAATGGACGACTCCTGGCATGGTGGTGTACCTGCAGGTGATGGAGTCACCCTCTCTAAAGGTTTCTTATAGACTAAAGGGGAGAGGGATGTGCATGATTGGCATATCACTTGCTTAGGCAATTGAGTCAATCATGAGATGTCAAGTACCACACCAGATATTGTTTTTGTACCAGTTGCAATTAAGTATATATATTAATCCAATCCTGGAGAAACGTTCGGAAGTAGTTTATGAACTTAAGTGGATGTTCTAGGGATATGGTAATGACAGCCTCCTTCGGGAGACGGTTATCATTCTAAGCTTCCAAGGTGACCTGGATGACAGAGTGACTGTCAGAGTTATAGTTTTCCCTCTTGACGAGGGGCGGTAGTTTAGACAGGTTGTCCAAGTGGATACTGAGGGAGGCATGGCGCAGGATACTGATTAAATTCAATAGACGATGCAGTCTAAGAAGTTACTGGATTTGGAGTTCATTTGTGAACCGGGTCCCATCAGATATCCAGACAAATTCCTAGACATGTATTGCTTATTTCGGGAGATGGCTTTCTCCACGAACTTAAGATATAGAGAGACATAGAAAGAAACATTGTAGTGGATCCACTCACTGAGGCTATTTCTCGAACGCAATAGTTTCACAAACGAGCTTTGTGAAACTGATTAGTAGAGGAGTTGGGTGTTCGGTATCACACGGGATGTGAGTATGCGACATCGCAATAATTAGCCTTAAGTGCAAGTGGGAGATTGTTGGCTATAGTGCCCACAAGTCAATTATTGGATCGCAGGCACGTGATTGCAATGATTGAAGGAGGACCTATACCGGTAGTACGGTCTTACTCGAGATGATAGTATGCTATCTGGTTTGTCTTTATCATCTTGTACATGCTTCAGGTGACATTACAGATCACTATTACATGTTGATAGAGCCCATAGGATTCTTGCTTGACTACCAGCAGTATGATGGCGATCATATACATGAGAATTGGGTGGTCTATAAGCACATCCTTAAAGTGTCCCTGGTCATGGGAGTTTCGAGACTGGGCATCGATACTCCAGAGTAGAGTAGTGTATACTGATCGAGACCTCGAAGAGGGGCGGTGGCCGGTGTCACAAGATATTGGTGCCAGTTGGTTCACCTACGATGTATACAGGTGCTCATTGGGTTATGAGTACACCAGACGGACGCGCCGGGAACATGCTAGTTAGTACTATACCTATTGTCAGATAGCAGTTCCCTGGTGACATGTGTACAGGTTAGTCTATCGATCTGAGAGCGTCATTTGTCTCGTGTGAGTTCCTACTGTGCTTTGATTACTACCCTATCACAGCTCTATGGAGTCGTGCAAACAGGTTTTAGTTGGGTACAGTCCAGAGCCACATGGAGGCAGTGAGCGAATCGTCAGGGAATTCGTCTCTCCCAGTAATGGGGGTTGATGTCACGGTGTGCACGGGTGGCCATCACCAGAAATCCTTGGCCAAGGTAGTCGAGATTTACTGATTCAGATCGGTAGTTTCTCTGGTGTGATGGGCTTCATACCGACACTAAATGTCAAGTTATTAGGGGTATAACTTTATCCACCCCCTAGACTTGATATGCGATACTCAAAGACGAACGGACCGAACTGTACGGATATTGTCACTGTCAGGCTCGGTAGGGGTTTCAGGATGAGTTTGCTCGTCGGCCTTCCTTTCGCTCAATACCTGGGTAGCCGTTACGTACAGCTAGTGCCGCTGACGTGCTTGTGGTTAAACCCACTGCCAGCGTATTGACGAGTCTTTAGAGTCCCACACAGAGGGTTTCCCTGCTTCGGGCGAAACGTTGTAGTGGCCGTATGGTTTTACGGCAGGGTTCGATCACATACGTATACTTGTGCACGAATGATGTTCGGACGGATAATACTGGTGGGCTTTAGTTTAAGCCGGATCCTAGTATTATATTTGTTGGATTATTTTCGTCTCTTTGTATTCGTATTCTTCGGAATACGGATGCGGGTATGTATATACAGTTGAGGGGTATTCGTGTAATTTATTACAAAATTACTATTAGAAGATTACACCATATCATGGTTTAGACCATTTTTGATTAAAAGCTTATTGAAGTGTAGGATGAGGTGTTTATTGCATTTTTGATGGCATGGCTAATTAGTGACTCATGATTACTATTCTAGCATGCTTAAGGTTTTTGTTTGTTGTGAGATTTTATTGAGTTGAGATATTTTTGTTGACTAAGATATTTTTGAGACATGGACATTTATGTGATGACTCCATTATTTCTTATCACACTTACACAACAAACAAAAAAACACAAGCCATTATTTATTTCCTTTTTTCTGTCTCTTGAGTTACTCTTAACACCGCATTCTCATGGCATCTTCTTCTTCCTCTAGCTCCACCCAAACCCTCTCATGAGTTGAGAATCCTTGGGTGTCTTGAGACAAATTAATCCTTCATCACTCTCTACTTCATCTACGGTATCCAGAGTAGAGATCTAGGTGCCCTAGTTGCCTCGGATGTGAGGTTAGAGCTCGTTGCATACACTCTCGGAGGGATCATCTTCGATAGAGGGAGACCGAAGATCCAGCTTGGTCAAGGAAGACCCTAGGAGATTGAGATGATGGTTGAAGACCGAAGGACACGGATCTATTCGGTATAACCATTCTAACTCATTTGCATGTTTTGTTATCTAGGGCTTATGGGAAGATCTGGGTAATTGGTTGTGGTAGCGCCAAGTTTTATAAATTTTTGTTCCGCATTTGGTCAAGGATTGATTGCCAGGGTGCTGCCGGAATCCCAAAACATTCATCATCCGTAATTGCCATGCCACATACACAGTAGGACTGCCATATCATGATATTAATCTTAACCGTAAAAGTACACTCATTGTTCAGCACTATCATAGGACATGCTTGAATGATATACTTGATACGCTCATATTACTGTTCTATGTGTTGGGTTTTGCCGGCGCCCTGGCCATCTACCGTGGCCAATGCGGAAAAAAAACTGGCGTTTAAAAAATTTCCCGCAAACAAAACCCGCTCCAAGAACAAAACCATAAACCTATACTAGCAAATACAAAGAGCTAAACTACAAGGTTTAGAAATGTTATACCGAATGAACCAAGTCCTTTGGTCTTCTACCACATTCATTAGCTCCTAGGGGTCGCGGATCGAACTTGGTTGCCGGTCTTCCTCCGTCGATAGTGATCCATCCGAGGGAAACGACACAGGCTTCAGCCTCGCCAAGTGAGGCAACCGATGCTCCAAGGTTGCTAGCAATGGAGAGTGGAGGTGTAGGAATGTCTCACTATATTTTTCTCTCATCACATGAGCTCAAATGAGCAACCCAAGAAGATGAAGAAGGAGGTGAGGAAAACTAGCGGCATAAGAAACTCTAGAAGAAAAAAAAGGCTGTCTCTCCAAAAAAATTGAGAGTAAAACAATGAATCAATAATATTGGATGGCATGTAGAGAATATGGCTAAGTCATTTATGACCATGTAATGAAAATATCTCCTTTCATTTTCCAAATAAAATATCAAAAGCCATGCCTCTCTACATGCCAAACCATGCTTATGCTAACTCACCCCTCCACCTCATTTCCCTTAATGATTTTCTAAAATGAAAATCAAATAATGAGGTATCCATCTTCTAGAA